>JAVUPR010000183.1:12772500-13980000 GCA_036785695.1 Gentiana straminea
CCATGTTAAGGTCTGAACAACTCTCTCCTAACAAGTCATGTTTTGCACTCGAGTCGCTTAAACGTATAAACGAGTAACCTCACGATGAGCTCGGTTTAACAACTAAACCGAGACTACACCACGATCCTAAAACCCTTTTCCCACACCCCTCTCTCTCGAACAACTCTCAAGAGTGATGTGTGTGATATTTGACCTAGGTAGCTAATCTAGCTCAAATCCGTTATAACAAGTTCTAAGACGTGAAACATGCAAGAAACAACAATAAAACACACTACCCACTCCCAATTTCATCACCCAAAGGGTGATTTCATCACATATCACATGACCCGGCTATAGGGAGGAATTAACTACTCATTATACTAATTAAAACATGAAAGAAACAATGAATTAAAGACATAATAAGTAAAAGAGAGAAGAAATGTACCATTAAAGTGTAGAAATTCGAGTTTGGAGAAGAAGAGCACAAAAGTTGAATACAAAAGATCGAATTTTGCCCAATGAAATGTTATAAATCGAAGCTAAGAGTTAGAGAATCAAAGAGAGGATTGAAAGACGATTCTAACGGTATATTACACTAATTCTAACTCCTAAAAACGAAGAAAATCGCCCAAAATTACCCTAAGACAACTCCATTCGCGTCCCTCCTCTTCTTTGTGAAATTTGCAGCTTTTTATAGCAGGAAATGAGCCAAACGCACGTTTGGAAGGTTCCCAAACGCGCGTTTCAGCATAAAACTCTCTGTACGTAAAAAAAAAACAGTTCCAAACGCGCGTTTGAAGTGTTCAAACGCGCGTTTGAGATTCTGCTGTTTTTTGCTGCAGTAAAACCTTCATAACTTCTTCATCCGAGCTCCGATTTGGGTGATTCAAGATGCGTTGGAAAGCTCTTTCAATTCTCTACAACTTTCATGAAGAAGTCATGACCAGAAAATGCCTGAATCATGGGTCAAAATGCTTCTGAATCAGAACAGTCACTCGGGCACCAACTCTTTCTCTTCCTTTTCCTATTCTTTCTTCTTTCTTGGCTCATTCTTGCACCTTGATCACACTTATCATCATAAATCTTCGCCTTCCGGGTTCTCGAGACACCAATACCCTACATCATCACAATAACCAAAAACAACCAAAACATTCCGGAGGGTAAAAGTGCTCGGAATAGGGTCAATATCAATAAAAGGAGGTAGTAAACCATCAAAGTGACGGATTTACTCCCCGTGCTATAAACTCACGATATTACCCCTAAAACGGTCTAAATTACCAAGAAACATGCTAAAAGTGTGGTAAACGGGGGTAGAAAATGCACCGGAATCACGTAAAGTTGACTCCCATCACCACCCCACACTTAGCCTTTGCTCGTCCTCGAGTAAAATAGGCGTTTTAAAACAAACCAAGGGATTCAACCTTGTGATGTAGATGCTACTACTCACACTCTCGAGGTGGCCCCAAAGTAAGAAACACGAACATAAACACATTGGTACAACATTATCAAGAAAATGGAGCGTGTGTGGTGCCAAGCTAAAACCAAATGCTCAAAATGATTGTCGGGGCTTGAATCCCAACCAAAAGTCTACCAACCGTTTCATAATCACGAGCCTCTCCACTAATCTAGTTTACTAAGTTTGGACACGATCGGGCAGGACTTGAGCGGTTATAACGTTAGGCTAGGGTGATTTCGGTTAGTCGAAAGGGGTATTTTGGGAACTGGAGAAAAGAAGTACGAGTGAACCTAATCAAACAAGTACCAACTCATCTTTATCATGCAAACCACCCAAAACTCCTTTTTGATCAACTTTGACATTTTGGGAACCATAGGTTACCAGTGCACCCGAACTCATTGCCAAACTCGACTATGTTTCAAGTGTCGTGAGGTGAGTTCAAGCACACTAGCACCTATCTCACTATCCCAACTCTAACATCATAAAAATTTATCATTGAGCTCCTTACTTTGACTCCACACCTTTATTTCTATGTACATCCTCTCTTTTTTTTTTCTTTTCTTTTTTTCTTTTTCTTTCTTTTTTTTTTTTTTTTTAAAGAGAGAAGAAGAAGAGATTTTCTTTTTTTTTTTTTTTTTAAGCCCAAAAACCGAACACCAAGCCCAAACGAGCTCCTCAACACTTTATAGCTCAAAACGAGAAACAACAACCCAATCAAAAACATCATCTCCCCCACCCCACACTTGCCTTAGCAAGTGTGGTCTAACAGAAGACTAAGTCCACTCGTAGGGTATAAAATGAAGGAAATGTGACCATAAATAAGGTTCAAGGGTAGGTTTCTGACTAAGTAACAAAACGGCTATAAGCGAATGGTGGTCAGACCATTCTACCAAGGCTGAGATGGGCAACGAAGGGTAAATGTTCCGGTTAAGGCTTATTTGGCTATGGTAGGGTCAAGAGAACGCCAAAACCGTCATCCCATGTCCTACTTAGGTAAACCTATGACATTTCGTCTCAAGGCTAGTGATATGAAAGGTGGTAGCAATCAAATTGTGCACAAAATGTAGCTTTCGTGAAAGTAATAAACTTCATTCTCAAGATAATATCAAACCGCAATGCACATGTTCGGGGTCCCGACTAAGGTGATTACCACTCAAATGTGAAAATAACACATACAACACGGTGTTAAGACCCTTGAAATTTTTTAAAAATTACCCCAAAAATCGACTCGAGCCCGATCATAGGCTAAGCATACCACATTTATAGCAAATTTAACAACGAAAACAGCTAAGTCTCCCACCCCACACTTAAACGAAACACTGTCCTCAGTGTGTGAGAGATAAAAAGAGTAAAAAGACTTAGTTGTTTGACCAAAACCCGGCAGAAAGGCGCACTTTAGCCCACGTGACATCTTCTAGTAAGCTCCATCTCGAATACCTGAACACCATGTAGACAGAAAACAAGGCAAACACATGCACGGGAAAAAATCCACGTGCCAAAAGATGGTGATAGATACGAGATATATAAAAATAGAAGCCATGCCACAATCAAGGTATCAAAGCATATCAACCATACTAGACGGGAAGTGCACTGGATGTAAAGATAATCAAAAGAAACACAGAGCATCCACGCATAAAATAAGGCCACAGAGGCTCACATAAAAACATCCCCGTCTATGTACAAAGGCCAGAACCAAAAGGAAATTCTCATCCCACACTCTCTTTTAAGCAAAACTCTCCCCTCTTACAACCAAAAACTACTTCAAAAACATAATTATTACCAAAAAGGTGGGTTGCCTCCCACAAAGCGCCTTTGTTTTACGTCGTTGGCTCGACCAAGTGGCACCAAAACGGACTCAAACCACAAAGGACTCAAACCAACTCAAGACAACATTTTTATTTCAATCAAAAATCACCACAAACTATCAACCGAAATCCGAACTCAAGAATATCAACAATTCAAGGAGAATGAGCATAGCAAGCATAGGGGAAAACGAGTTCACTAGGAACTTACCGCGCATGGCTCTTGGGAATCCCCTTTCGTTGAAATCCGCCATCATCCTCTTCTTGAAATTACCATCCCATGGCAGTTGTTCCCTTTCATAAATCT
Organism: Gentiana straminea; assembly: GCA_036785695.1. NCBI lineage: Eukaryota > Viridiplantae > Streptophyta > Magnoliopsida > Gentianales > Gentianaceae > Gentiana > Gentiana straminea. The sequence goes on from JAVUPR010000183.1 coordinate 12,776,045, forward strand.
TGTGAGCTTTGTCTACCGGAGAGTAAAGAATGTAGTAGTCCGGGACCGGTATGCTAATAACCTCCAACTCTTCCGGTAACTCTACCGTGGATGTCATACCAAGCTCATGAGATTTCATCACACACTCCAAAATTGCATCATCATACACTTCAATCGGGAGTGATGGTGAAATGGGCGATCCCGTCTTCTCTTCAAACCCAGAATCCGGTTCTTCAAAAAGTGCGCTCAAATCTATCATACACTCCTCCAAGTCATCGTCTTGCATTTCTTCGGAGGGCGGTGTAATAGACAAACATTGCACCTCTTCCATCTCTTCTTCATCCCAAAATGAGCTACTTTCATCACCAAAGATTTCATGTTGAGTCTCAACAATGGTTGGTTCCACCATACATTCCACCAAGGCATCATCAATGTTCTCATCGGGAAGTGAGGGTGTAATTGGAAGAACGTGAAACCTACCACAGTCAAACTCCACAAGAGGAGACTCTAGTGACATGGGCGATCCCAACTCAATCTCTAGCTCGGAAAACGCTTCATCTAGATAAAAATCATCATCCTCTCTCTCCATTTTCCTTGAATGAGCCTCTTCTCGCTCTTTTCCCACGGCTTCTAGATCCTTTCTTGTTTCTTCTTCTTTCTCAAACCTCCTCTTTTCATTTAGTTGCACTACTCGATCTTCAAGATTTTGCAAAGATTCCTCTTGTTGGTCCAACAATTTCTCATGGTGTGCATCTTCAATCTTTTCCCCTACCGACTTCATCTCACTCGGTTTCTTGCGTCTTGGCCCTCTTCTCGTCTCGGAAACATAAAGTCTTGAAGTTTCCGCAATCCGTTCAATTTGGTCAAACGCTTGATCAGGTTGTAACATCATTATGTCACCACCGCTTGAAGCATGAAGTCGGTTTTGCATATCTTGATCAAGTCCCCTCAAGAAACAATGGACTTGGTCCCCAAGAGTGACTCCATGTACGGGACATTGGCGCAACAAGGCCTTATACCGTTCCCATGCCTCGAGTAGTGACTCGTCTTCATAAGCATCAAAGGTCATGATTGCCTCTTTCAAATCAAAAACTTTCCCCGGTGGATAGTATTTATGCAAAAATGTGCGCACCACCTCGGTCCAAGTGTGTAGGGAGTCATGCCTTAAGGAGTCATACCACGCCCTTGCTTGGTCTTTTAGAGTGAATGGGAACAAAAGTAGCTTGATTGCCTCTTCACTAACACCTTCCATCCTTATAGTCCGACACACCTCGAGATAATGATCTAGGAAGAAATAAGGATTTTCGATTTCCGTCCCTCTAAAGGTTGAGTTGTCCCTAATCATATTGATAATATTTTGCCCAATACTCATAGTGTTGGCGGTGATCGGGGGCAACCTTATCGGACTATGCCCCACCAAGTCGGCCCGTGGCATGACCAAATCTCTACAAGTCCGCACATCTCCTTGATTCGGTGGCGGATTGGGAGTTTGCATATGAGCTTGCATTAATGCTTGAAATCGCTCTTGTACTTGATTCATGAGCCAATTCATAGCATTCGGGTCCATCGGTGGCATTGCTCCACCTTGTCCTTTCCCTTGACAGTTTACTCCTTTTTGAACATTGTTACATAAGGATTGGTCTTGAGCTCGATTAGTAACTCCTTGACCTCCCCCGATAGAAGGGTGTTCCACAAAAACTTGGCCTCCACGACCAACTTGATTAGTGTCTTGGTCCATTTCCGTTTGTTCCGGACTCAAACCTTCAAATCTAGCAATCAAATTCCCAACTAGAAGGCCCCTTCCTCTTTGTTTAGCAAAGGTCTCCATTCTAGACATGTAAGGTTCAAGCGGTTCTCAAAAACTCCGGGCAATGCACTACAAAACACCAAACAACAAGAAAACAATAAAATAAAACCTAGGCCCAAGCCTTCGGTTCACTTGCAAGATATCACAAATAGCACACACCTTCCCCGGCAACGGCGCCATTTTGATGAGCGTTTATTTCACCAAAAAAAATTTATAATATTCTCAAGACAACGGTGACTAAACAAGCTCTCTAACCGGCAGTGTACCGGGTCGATTGCGAGTAAAGCTACGGGAGTCCGAGGTCGATCCCACAGAGAAGATGTGCTTGTAAGTACCAAAGTGAACTTATTGCTTAGTCTAGGCAAACAAGTTGTTGGAATGTTTGTACACTTCAATTAAACTAAAGTAAATTAAACTAACAAGTCTAAAGGGAGAAAGGGACATAGCCGAACCATGATCAAAATGACTAATTTCAACCCCAAGGATAGACAAAACCGGGAGTGTGTATTATACTAAACGAACCCTTGCATTCAATTTCACGGGTGCGAACTCCTAAACCCGGTGCTAGCGTCGAACAACTCTCTTCTAACACCTTATGCCATGTTAAGGTCCGAACAACTCTCTCCTAACAAGTCATGTTTTGCACTCGAGTCGCTTAAACGTATAAACGAGTAACCTCACGATGAGCTCGGTTTAACAACTAAACCGAGACTACACCACGATCCTAAAACCCTTTTCCCACACCCCTCTCTCGAACAACTCTCAAGAGTGATGTGTGTGATATTTGACCTAGGTAGCTAATCTAGCTCAAATCCGTTATAACAAGTTCTAAGACGTGAAACATGCAAGAAACAACAACAAAAACACACTACCCACTCCCAATTTCATCACCCAAAGGGTGATTTCATCACATATCACATGACCCGGCTATAGGGAGGAATTAACTACTCATTATACTAATTAAAACATGAAAGAAACAATGAATTAAAGACATAATAAGTAAAAGAGAGAAGAAATGTACCATTAAAGTGTAGAAATTCGAGTTTGGAGAAGAAGAGCACAAAAGTTGAATACAAAAGATCGAATTTTGCCCAATGAAATGTTATAAATCGAAGCTAAGAGTTAGATAATCAAAGAGAGGATTGAAAGACGATTCTAACGGTATATTACACTAATTCTAACTCCTAAAAACGAAGAAAATCGCCCAAAATTACCCTAAAACAACTCCATTCGCGTCCCTCCTCTTCTTTGTGAAATTTGCAGCTTTTTATAGCAGGAAATGAGCCAAACGCACGTTTGGAAGGTTCCCAAACGCGCGTTTCAGCATAAAACTCTCTGTACGTAAAAAAAAACAGTTCCAATCCGGAGTAAAAGTGCTAATAGGGTCAATATCAATAAAAGGAGGTAACACAACCCCTTCAACTCACGATATCCTCTAAACCTTATAAACCGGAATACCATACCCTAACACAACCCCTTCCCCTATCCAACAAAATTTCACTACTTTGCCCTTCTTTTCAATGTTTCACCTTTTATATAATTTGCGTCATTCCATTCGTTCACATTCCAAACGTAGTAATGGAATGAATTTATTCCATTTCATTCATATTATTTTATTCCATTCTTGCGTAACAAACATACAATTTGTTCTTAGAATGGTATACAAGCAAGTCAATCCTACTATCACAACAAAATCGCCGTTACATAAAATGCAAAGAACGTGTTGATGGTGCTTAACTTCATCATAAGGAATGGAAACCACTTTAAACGATGATCCTTCAACTCCATACCTATCCATTACCCACAAAACCTCGTTCGTATCATATTACTCACAAACCACAAAAGGTCGTTCACCTAAGCCTTCAAATTTCCAAATAAAATGACTGGGTTCAAAATCTGGCTGTTTCACTTCCCCATACTTGTCAGTCACCATATCTAGGCTAATGATTTCATCATCGGGATTGAATCACCAGAATCACCAAGATCAAAGGTAGATCAATAGATTTTTCCATTGGAATATACTACACTATCATAACCAGGAAGAACACCATTCAAATCCTTAATTCTCTTCTATGAATCAGACGAGAGACTATAAACCCTACCCTCAAGCTCAAAATCAACTTCACTACCATATAAAATTAGCAAACTAACGACCTAATAATAACCATTTGACTCATCATACCCAAAGCAGTAATCAACAGACGTAAACATAGTTATAAAACCCGGCATGGCCCGTTGGCTCAACCGTTCAACCCTGTTGAAGTTTGTAGAATTACAAGCAGAAAGTAAATAAAATTCGGAATGATTATTATTGAACTAAAATAAACATTTTGAGTTAAAATGCTGCTGATCGTGAGGTATTTATAGCATCATACACATCATGAATCAGTTAGAAGTAAGTTACAAACGGTTACAGCAAACTATAATTGAATAACCATTTTTTGTACTAAAACAACTCAGCAGACTGCTTAGTCTTCATGTGGTCTGCTGAGTTCCTCAGAAGACTGCACTTAGCATTCCCTTCAGCACTTATACTGTAACACCCCCTCAAGCTGAGAGTGGTACATGAACAACTTGCACTCAACATTCCCTTCAGCTATTGGAACTCCGAAATATCTTTGAAACTTCTAACTTGTCTAGCAGATAGATAAAGATGGGTGCATCTAAGGCCTTGGTGGGAATGTCAGCTATTTGTTAGGAACATTTTATTATGTTTTGATGATGGCCATACTAGCTGTTATAGCAAGCCTGAAATAAGTTAGAATTCTTTGTATAAGTCTCTACTTAGAGTCTGACATATTGTATAAGTTAAGTCAGACAAGTATTGTACTAGTTGGTAGGACGGAAAAGTAAGACAGACATTCGGCAGAGTGAAGCTAGCCAAGTACATGCAGAGAAGCAATGGTGACTTAACGGTATGACTAATAACCAAGGAAGTCTGTGATGACCTTGGATAAGTCTAAGTTATGGTTCAAGTGATGAAACTTAATGTTCAAATATGGTGTACGCTGATCTCACCCAAACCAATGATCAGTGAAGTACAAAGATTCTCCTTAAACTGAAGTGATGAAGGAAACGGTGAATCGGCGAGTAAACCGACTTTCGGCTAAGTGAAGGCAAAAAAACGGTGAAGGAAGATCTAAACGGCAAAGTCGATGGATCACTCGACCGTTCGAGAGAATGGCGAAGTAATCCTTATCGAACGTAATTGAAATATGATGAAGATTCGAGAGGATCATGCATTTAATGCACAATCAATAGAGGATCAATCAAGGACGGATTTTTCGCAATACATTTGAAGAAAAATCGATCACCGAAATCAAGGAGAATGTAATTAAGGGGGAATCAAGAATAAAATCAAGGATTATTCCCCTCATTAATATAGCCAACGGACGGAATTTCAAATCAAGGATACTCAAGGCTATAAATAGAAGGCATTGACAGACAGATAAAAACAACGATCAGAAAAAGAAAACCAAGCAGAAACTCTGTCAATTTGATAAACCTTCTCTCTAAACTTACAAGGATTCATCTAGAGATTAACTCAGACATTAGAACTACAATTTTATATTCAGCACTGAGATTGATCAATCAAGTTTGTGAATCTCATTCACAATAAACTGAAGCAATTGAATCAGAAGTCATCTGAGAAGGAGTTGTGTTTGTGATTATTGCTGAAGGATTTGATCTCAAGGAGCAGTGAAAGAGACTGAATCACTGAAGCTGTTGCAGCCAAGGAGTGATAATCTTATAGATTGTGAAGCTTGGGAAGTCAAGGACAATCTTACTATTATCTGTGAAAACAATAGTGAATTCCTCCAATCATCACAGGAGAAGAGTGGATTAAGAGATTACACCACCCTGAACCACTATAAGCCTTGTGTCAATTTACTTTCTGCAATTTACTTTACTGCACTCATTTAATTGTCTACGTTATACCCTATATCTGTGAATGTATAAACTGCTTTGAAACAATTTAGTAATAAGGGACTTATCCGCTGCCCAAAAGCTTTTAATCACAAGAAAAGTTTTTGAAACTCCACTATAGTCATTCACCCCCCCTCTGACTATAGTTTTACCCTTCTCTGGGACCAACACTATTTTTTGTGATGACTATAAGAAGTTTGACAAGTCCAGATTTGACTTTGTCTCTCACAACATGAAGTCAATTTCAATATTCTTGGTTCTTTCATGAAATACAGGATTATGAGCAATGTGCATAGCACTTGCATTGTCACAGAACAACACAACATGCATCTGAACAGGAATCTTCGAATCTTGTAGGATATTGTAAACCAATGACTGGAGTTCACAAACTGCATTTGCCATATCCATGTACTCAGACTTTCATGAACTTCTTGCTATATTGGTTTGTTCCTTTGCTTTCCAAGAGATGGGAGCATCTCTTAGAAACATTTTGTAGCTTGATACTGATTCTTGTTTCAAGCAACCTGCCCAATCACTGTCTGTAAAACATTTCAAGACAAGGTTAATCTCTGCTGGAAATAAGATTCATGGACCCGGATTGGCTTTCAAATATCTCAGCAATCTATGTGCTGCCTTCAAGTGGTTTTCAATGGGACTGTCTAGAAGCTAACTTAGCTGCTGAATTGCAAAATCTATATATGGTCTTGTAAAAGTGGTGGATTAGTTTACCCACTAATGATCTGTATGCAGTGTTGTCTTCCAAAAGTGCTGAATCACCATGCTGTGAAGTCTGCTTGGACTCCATAGGTGTCTTGGTAGGTTGAATGCATAATTTTGTTGAGAAATAAATATGACTGCAGGAGTTCTAGTAGCCTCAATAGGAAATATCTCAAATTTCCAAGATCTTTAATAGTAAACTGCTGATTTAAGGCATCATTGACTTGCTCAATTATTTGCTCTTAAGGCTTGTTGCTATTATATCATCCACAAATACCAGCAGGGCAATAAAAGATTGTCATGGCCCTTTGGTGAATAAATATGGTCATTTTTTGACTGAACAAATCCTTGTGCTTTCAAGGATTCAGTCAAATTAGAATTCCATTGTCTGCTGGCTTGCATTAGGCCATAAATGTATTTTGTGAGTCTGCAAACTTGATTTGATTTGGTTGCTTCAAATCCTCGGGGGCAGCTGCATATAAACTTCTTCATGTAGGTCTCCATGTAGGAAAGCAGTATTGACATCCATCTGATGGAAATGCCAATTATTGGCTGTTGTTGTTGCAAGTAAAGCCCTGACTGTAGTAATCTTGACAATATGGGAAAAAGTTTATTGATGATCAATGCCTTATGTCTGAGTGTAGCCTTTAGCACTAGTCTGGCCTTGTATCTCTCCACTGAACCATCATGATTGTACTTAATTTTGTATACCCATTTGCACCCAATAGGCTTCTTGCCTAGGGACAAATCAACTACTTCCAAGTTATGAGTTTTTTTTGTAGAGCTTCAATCTCTTTTTACATTGATTCTTTCCATTCATCATGCTTGACAGCTTGATTGTCAGTCTTAGGTTCTTTAATAGCACTAATGAATCTGGCATATTTTGTTGATTTTTTTGCCGATTCATTACTCCACTCAGCATATGTGGGGTCTGCTGAACTATATGAGCACCATCTTGATAAAAAGTTTGTGATTTTCATGTCCTTATGGATCTTCTCATTTGGGTAGGTACATGTGCCTGGCTGACAGAAGCACGCTCTTCATTAGAGCCTCAGCTGCAGCTGACCTTGTGTCTGGCTGGTCTGCTGACTCGTTCAGTAGATCATCAAAACTATCCATCACTGGTAATGGCAGTGGCATTTCAGTGAGATATCTACCTTTACCTAGTTTCTATTGAAATAGAGGAAAATAAGTATCTTGGCATTGAGTATTTCTAGCGACAAAGATATCTTTCTTGGTGATGTCTAAAAGAATAGCACCCTTGGAGGTGTTTGAATTTCAAAGATAGACATAAGTCCTATATCTGGAATCAAATTTTTGTCATGTACTGATGTAGTGTGCAAGAAAAAACTAAGCAACCAAAAACCTTAAACATAGAATAATTTGGTGCCATAAAGCACTTCATGTGTAGTACTTTCTTTTAGCAATGGTGTAGGTTGGCATTAATCAATTTTACAGTATGTAATAGACAAAAACCCAATAATCCAATAGACAAAAACCCAATAATCAATGGGTAAATTACTCTGAAAACTCGTACTCCCGGCAACATTCAGCAAATGCTGATGTTTTTTTTCAACGAAACCATTTTGCTCAGGTGTGCTAACACAAGATGTCTGATGTATGATGCCTTGCTGAGCAGAGAAATTTGTGAACTGAAATTCACCTCCATTGTTAGATCTAATTACTTTAATAACTTTATGAAACTGATTAGAGACAAATGTAACAAATGATTTACCAAGATCAAAAGCTTCAGATTTATGCTTCATAAGAAAAACTCAAGTAAATCTAGAAAAAGTCATCTACAATAGTAAGAAAATATTGTTGTCCTTTCAAAGTATGTTGTTTCAAAGGACCCCAAATATCCATATGAACAAGATCAAATAAAACATTTACAATAGTTGTACTTAATGGAAATGGATTTTTCTTTAATTTTGCCATGGGGCAAACATAACAAAGATCATTATTACAAAATTTGACATTAGTAGACTGTGAGCTAATGACTTGCAATATCTTATCTGGCAAGTGTCCTAGTCTGTAATGCCATAAAAAGGCATCATCTAGTCTATCAGACAATGTTTTATTTTCTATAGCATTAATAACAAAAAGTCTGATTGGCTGATCCATGACATATTGTCCTCTGTGTAACTCAGCTGAACCAATCACTTTCTTGTTCTTGTCCTGCAAAGCACACTTGTTAGTAGAAAAAACAGTTGTAACTTTTGTATGATTAATAAAGGAAGGTAAGTGTTAAAGTGACGTAGTATTGGTATTAGTATCATTAAGGGTATTTATGGTATTTCAGTGGTGTGTAGTCGGCTAGGTTATATTCTGTGGCAGCCGACATATGATGTCTTGGAGTAAGGGTTAAGTTAATCCCAATAGGGTTAGGAGCAATGTAATTGTCTACTATATATATTGTGTTGAATAAAAGATGAGAAGACAAGTTTCGATGATCTCTATTACCTTTAATTTACTGTGTTAATATTTAACATGGTATCAGAGCCAAATCACTTACTTTAACCACAAATCTACCCAAAATTCTCTTAAACCCTAGTTTGACGGCTGCATCATGGATGGTAAATCCGAAGCCTCCAATGTCCAGGCTAATCACCACCTCAGTTTGTTTTTGTCGGCTGCATCTTTGCCGGCAATTAAGTATGTCAGACTGAATGGATAGAACTACATGTTGTGGTCTCGTTCGGTCAAAATTTTCCTAACAGGGAGAGGTATGGATCACCATCTAGTCAAGGATAAAGCGGAAAAAGATGATCCACGGGCTGCGTTATGGAGACAAGATGATGCACAAATTATGTCCCTTATGCTGAATAGCATAGAGCAGAACATCAGTTCGACCGTGCTGTACCTTAAATCGGCTAAAGATATGTAGGGTCGGTTAAGGCACATGTACTCCGGGTCTGAAAATCTTACCCGAATCTATGATACGTGTAAGCAGTATTTCCAATTGGATCAAGGTCAGTTGAGTTTGGAAGATTATTATTCACAGGTGATGAGCATATGTGAGGAGAGGAATCTTTATCAACCGTTGACGGAGGACGTAAAACAAATGGAAAAGTAGAGAAACGATATGGATGTGATACGATTTTTATCTGGGCTCAAACCTGAGTTCGAACCTGTTCGAGCCCAAATTCTCGGAGGCAGTCATCTTCCCACTATTCCCGAGGTGTTCTCTCGCCTTCAGAGATCCTCGATTGATGTTCATAGCATAGAAAAGCAGGAAAAATAGGACTTTATTAAAAATCAGCCCTGTTGGCTGGAAATCAGAATTACGCAGGCAATCAACCTTACCGCGGTGGTGGCCGAAACTCTCGTGGAGGAAGAAGAAACTAAGGAGGCCGACCAGGCCGAGCCACAAATCGGTGCGATCATTGTGGCAAGAACAATCATACGGTAGATAATTGTTGGGATATTCATAGGAAGGCTGCTTGAGGGGGTTCGGCTCAAGCTATGGTCACCAACAGTCAGTCCGACAGTGACCGAACAACAGCAAATTGGGAGGAGTATCGGCAGAATGGTAAGGCAGATAATTCATCCTTCATGGCTAGTCTTGTCCAATCAACCCAGCCGACAACCTGCCTCCTATCATCCAAAAGCAACCCATGGATTATTGATTCTGGAGCCACGGAGCATATGACTGGTTTGTTTAAACTTCTATCTAATTATAAAACCTTAACTCATAAATATGTTACACTTGCTAATGGGGGTTCAGCCAAGGTAAGTGGCATTGGCAACACACAAATAACCCCTACCATTAACCTTTCAAAGACACTCCATATTCCTGAATTTCCTTTCAGTGTGTTGTCCGTTAGTAACTTACCAAAGACCTTAATTTTTCTATAACTTTTTCTCCTCATCGTTGTGTTTTGCAGGACCTTCATACGAAGAGGATGATTGGTATGGGTCATGAGCAAGACGGGCTTTATTACTTTGACGAGTCATCCCCATCCGTGGCTCTTCACACCGATTCATCCCCGATGGAATGGCATAGTCGTCTTGGCCATCCATCCTTGGCTATTTTGAAGCAGCAAGTCAAAAAATTAGGATATTTAGAGTCATTACCATGTGAAACGTGTCAAGTCAGTAAACATTGTCGGTCTTCCTTTAAAAGGAGTAGTCAAAGTAGAGAGGCTACTTTTGAACTTGTTCACTCTGATGTTTGGGGTCCTTTTCATATTTCTTCGAATAAATTTCATTACTTTGTTACATTTATTGATGATCACTCTCGCCTGACTTGGGTTTACTTAATGCAATCTAGAACCGAAATTGTGGCTTGCTTTCATTTATTCCAAAAAGAGGTCGAAACACAATTTTCAAGTCACATTCGTACTGTTCTGTATGATAATGCAAAAAAGTATAAAAGTGAGTTCTCCAACTATTTGGCTGAAAACGGTATTATCCACCAGACCTCTTGTCCCAATATACCTCAACGGAATGGGGTAGCGGAACGCAAAAACCGACACCTCATTGATGTTGCTCGTACCTTGATGATACATATGAATGTCCTAAAATACTTATGGGGTGATGTGGTTTTGATATCATGTTATCTCATTAATCGAATGCCCACAAAAACTCTCCAAGGTTCGTCCCCTTTCGGCATCTTATTTTCCAAAGGCCTCACCATTTATTATTCCACCTAAAGTGTTTGGTTGTGTGTGTTATGTCCAAAACTTAGGTCCAGGACGTAATAAATTCGATCCCCGTGCTACTAAGTGTTGGATTTAGTGCCCGAAATACAATTTTTTCTTGTCTACACGGGCAAGTGGGAGATTGTTGAAGTAGCGCCCGAAAGACAATTTATGTAATTGTTTTTATTCAATAAATGACAGATTTTATTTCATCTTATTATTTGCTTTATGCTTCTATTTGATACACCGCTGAAAACCCCAAGTCGTATCATATGTAGCCATATAACTCAGTGTGTGTCACACGTGAGGATTGAGTTTATGGTGATACACTTGAACTATTAGTCCATGGTGAAATTAATCAAAGTATGAGGTCTATTGATTAAACCACCATTAATGCGCCCAGAACACTTTATGGTGTGACCGTCTTATCCGGACCGTCGATATTGGTTATCTAAGTGGGGCATTTATATATGATGTAGTCATATAGGACTTGACCGATTTAATCTACAATTCTCGTATAATTCCATGATTGAGAAATCTCATTAAATCACAAGATGATCATATATGGATTAACCTTAATCCTGAAGTGATTGCATACTTCTACTTGTTTCAGGATAGGGTTTGATGTGTTCGTTAAGGATCTCTAAGAGGCACGGTCCGAATCACTTTCACGTTGGCACTATTCTGGAATGAGTGAGAAGTGTGTGTCTCACAGATATGGAATCCATTCCTTCCGGCGGGAAGTAGAAAGACAATCCCCTTATTTGTTAATCCTAGAAACTGATCGATCCGTGGAGTTCGTATTGGTTATGAACTAATTGATCACTAGTGGTTTAACGGTAAATAAGGATAAGATGTATTGAAGAAGGTTTACAGAAATAATCCCGCTTCATTACGGATAGTCTATGGAGGGTTAGTCTTTATGTAATGATTATATCAATAGACACTTATCGACTCGATGGTTTGAGAACAAGTCATATATATAATTGATAGAGTTCAGTTTCAGATTTATGGTGGCGTAATTCTGGAATTAATAAGTATAGTAGAAATATTTTGTATGATGGATATTTTATTCAATTTATTGTAGCTACTGGTTATAGGTCCATGGTCCCCGGGTTGGCTCCTAACACGCGAGTGTTTTCTCGTTTTTTGGAACCTTGAAAATAAATTAAATAGTTGGTCTATTTAATGAATATGCAATATTATTTATTTGGCAATAATATGTAAAATAGAAATGACATTTTCTATTAAAATAATGGCAAAGGTGGCGCCTATATTTGTGATATAATTAGGAAAATAAAATTTCCTAGATTATGTCACATTTGTAATTAATTATTTATTTATTTGTTAGATAATTATTGGAAAAGAGATAAGGGATTGATTTTTTTGGGAATTATCTCTTATTTTATGGCAAATATCTTTTCCTTATGGGAATAGGTAATTGTGGTGTGAAAATAATAACTCTCTTGACTAGTTATTTTCCTATATAAAGAGAGTTCCTCCCAACACAATAACATATCATAAATTGCGCCACTTTCACCAAAATAGAAAAGAAAAATTAGTTTCTAGTTCTAGTTCTTGAGCATATTCGAGGAGGTTCTGGGTGAGGATCGACGTCCACCAGTCGTCGTAGGAGATACAATCCGGAAGACTGCGGTTTCTCCCCTTGGTCGATTGCTTCTTCCTCTCTTTTTGTTAAATCTTCAACCTTCTCATAGTTATATTAATTATTTATGTGGATCATATCGTAGTAAAATCGCATGCGAATTTAATTTATAACTTCCGTTGTGCATGATAGAGTGTCTCGATCGGTGCTGTGAATCAAATCTGACGGTCCAATTATGGATCGGATCCGGATTCAGGTTTCTGTATATCCAGCATGTGGTATTGGAGCCAGGTTAAAGCGATTTTGCGATCTTGATTGCATAGTTAATTAATAAGGAGTGGAATTGAATAAATAATGCATCTTTATATGTTTATTATATATATGCGTGGTTGAATGATTTGGTTGAAAAGATGAATTGGGGTTGGTACTTGTTTACCGTTAGATCTATTGTAAACCCAATTTTTCTGGGTATAGAAAATTATGTAATTTATGTTGTAATTTAATTTCTAGTAGCTAGAAAAATTAGAAAAGCAGAGGGCTTGCTGTATTTATTATAATTTCGAAGAACATCAACAACTTGTAGAAGTGTTGCAGTGGTAAATGCACTAGATCAGGATGCTGAAGACTTGTGTTCGAGTCCCATGAAGCGGAAATTTTCATTTTTTTCTAGAAAAATAAATTTTCAAAGAAAAAGGTTGCAGTTGAAGGGAATCAAACCCAGGTTGCCACGGTAGAAGGAGGCCTACACCAACTCGGCTGGAGCATGTTTTGGTAAAGGAACGAAGCAGAAAAATAATATATGAAGCGGCGGCGGCAATGATTTATTTAGATAATTAGTAAACTTTTTGAACGTAAGGTTTATTTAGTTTATAGATTAGAGATGGGGTACCAACGGTCCATCTCAGTGGTTTATTTTTCGCTTGAGATTATTTATGTGATATAAACATGCCATTCATCATATTCATGAATTCCACTCCTAGCAAATGCATACTTGTAGAAAATTAATTAGACATGTATGAACACGATAACTAATTTAGATTAAAAATAAATTAAATTAATTAAAGGAAACGTAATTTTATCGGGATATAAAATTCTCATGATAAACTTAATTTGGGATTATGAATCCTTTGGGGTTTGGGTTATGTAGTGTCTACATAAATTAGAATTTCGATAATAAAAAATTAGAAAATCTTGAAAAATTGGACACCAACTAGACGGTATTTGGAACCGATAAGTTAGTGATTGTTTTTTCCTTGATTTATTGTTTTTCGATTTATTGGAAAAATTCTACAATCCTAAAACATTTATCATGACAAATTAGGATCATAAAATTCTTTGTGAATTTTATTTGTGTAGTGTCTACACAAAGGAATTTTAATCCATAAAATTGGAGGATCGTGGATATAGTGACACTAGTTAGACGGTATTTGAGACCGATGAACTAGAGGGAGGATAATATTAAATATTCATGATCTATTGTTTTTGGATTATTAGAAAATTCTAAAATCCTAATGAGACTACCTAATTTTCAAAATAACGAGTGGGAGCGGGGAAGGTGACAACCGACCCCTCGGCCTCTACTGTTGACACAAGCACGTGAGAGAAGGGTGACGCCTCGAGCCACTCTGATTACGGCCCCTTGCGGATGGCCTTCACCCCTATCAAAATTCAAGGCTTGGTCTCCGAAAGGATAGTATTTTGGGTACTCGTCGAGTCACTGACCGACCCTGCGGCGGCATACTCGGGGCGTACTTTGAGATCTGAAATAGTAGGTCACACTCAAAAGGATATTTTTTTTGAAATATCTTGGCTGAAAAAGGAAGGTAATCAACAGTTAAATAAAAGATGCCGATTCTTAATGGTTAATTGTTGAGAGAGATTATCTCAATTTAATTATCATTATGCTGATACCGACCCTACGGCAGTAGCATGATGTGAGATTAAATCCTTGGAATGGTAGGATAAACTACATGCATGACATCACGTTTATTATTCCTAAAATCATATTTAGTTGTGGTGTATGATTTGATATATTTCTGTCATAATTTATTTTCGCTACTATATTTCATCTCAAGGTATCTAAATTGCTAAACATGATTAAAATTGACTAATGATGACTTTGTAAAAGTGGAAATGTAACAAGAACGTTGAACTCATAAATCGAATGCAATTAATTTTCGGTAGAGGATTCTCCTCTTGAGCCTTCGAACTTAAGTGACATTGATAAGCATGTCACTGCTGTCACTCCTGTTGAATGAGAGACAAACAAAATTAGTTCAAAGATGATGAGAATGATCTCACTAGACATCCCACGGTTCACGAGTGGTTCCTACTCAAATGAACTGCTAGTTCACGGCCATTTCCTTTAAAGAATGCTAAGAATAGGAAGGTAAATGTCTACAAGTGTAAGTCATCTAAACGAAATAAGTTAAAGGCTAAAGCGAAATATTAATAAAGGAAAGCAAAGAATAAGGAAAGTGATTTCTTATCACCAACCTATGAATCCTTAGAGACTTTATTAACCGAGTAATTTGACTCAGAAGCTAAAGTTCTTTTGCAAGAACAAGGTAGCACGGCATTCATGATGAAGAGTAGACAATGGGTAGTTATTTTAGCTTAGATAGTGGGAGTGATATAAGGAAATAAATTTCGGATTTAATTCTTGAATATCGTAGAAATTTAATTTATGTATTTCGGATTCGTTGGAACGAATGGATTCACTTTCAAATCGATAATATAGTTGCCTCAAAGAAAGTGAATATGACATTTGTATACAATTCTGAGACTTGGACTTTTGTCTGATAAAGTCAGAACCACTAAGTAATGCTGAAAAGGTATATGTAACACATCATAAACTATTAAGACAAATGGTTTCCGTATTTAGATAAATGATTCTTCAGCATCTATTGATTAGTGCATATATCCTAAAGATAAGATCTTAAGACTGGCTAAGGGTGATTCCTATCTCCTAGTATAAGAACACTATCTCAAAGGAAAATGACTAAGTAACCATTCAATTAGGAAAAGTTAATAGAGTTGAAGAAGTATCACAACTTGTTCATATTGACCTTCGGGGTCTTATGAAGGATACAAGCTAGTGGGAGCTTTTGAGTAATAGACATTTTGTCTAATGACTACTCGAAACGCCGATTCGTTTATCTAAATATTTGGAGGAATCTCTGATATTACCAGAGAAATAAGTATTCCATTCTCAGATATAGGCTATGGCATGGTTTTGACACTGATGCTTGGCCTACCTCCGAGTGAAACGATTTCACTGAAAGGATAAACCATGTATTGTCTTGTGTAGTTATTGATATGCTACATTACACTGCTTAACTCAATTAAGATATTATGTGTAAAATAACGGTTTACATTATTATGTAATACCAAGAAGTCTACCTAGAAAAGTCTTAGGAATTTATGGATAATGAGTGAACTACGTTTACTCCACTTCCGTAAATAGAGGTGTTTAGCACTTGGTGCTTGAAGGTAGGACTGGAGATTTTGCATACACGTTCAGATGGTGACTGTTCGTGAAATATCTTAATGCATTGAGTCAAGGTTGGTTCTTTAGATTCTTAAGATCGGATAGTGATTGTTACACTATTACAGCCTTTCTAAAAGAATGTTTAAATAACAACCTTAGACCCTGAAGTACAGTTACTCAATGAGTTACTATCTGATTTAATCATACCACATCCAACATTGGTGGTTGGGGATTACGCTAATAAATACTACTGAACCAGATTAGAATATCAAACCACCCAAAATTTAGTGAGAGTATGGTTTAACCATTGACTCACTGTGATTATGTAGACTTCACAATTTGTTGGGGGTGATTGATAACCTATGGTCTTTTGGAAGGACTGTATAGAATTCTGAAAAGAAGAGGTTAGCTTAAAGCCATAAACCTGTAAATGGAGTTTTGGTACTCCATGTCTGTAGAAACACCTGAGTGTCTAAGGCCAAGTGGGAGAAATTGGATCTACGTGAAAAAAGAGTTGAATGAATGAGAAAGCTTACCTTTCTAAGCAAAGCCAAGTGGTCTAGGGGTAATTCCCTGAGAATTAGATAGTTTGATAGAGGTGATACCCTGAAACTTTCTCACCACTCAGCCTTGCTTGACTCAATGGAAAGCATAAAGATTAACATGGGTGATGCCCTGAAACTTTCTTGCCGTACAATGGAGCTTAGACTCATTCGGAACAAAAGGGTTTTTGCTTAAATCCAATGGCAGATTGACTGCATATGCTTATATCCATTGGTGGATTAAAGCAAACCTCTAGGTCATTGAAAGCCACATGTTTGAAGTATGTGGGCTTGACCAGAGTATTGATGAGTCTTTTGTTGACCAGAGAATCAATATTGGTAAAGTAGTAGACGTTAGTGTTAATGAAAGGTGACACTGTAACATTTGAGAACAACACGAGTATGTTATCTGAAGTCAAGAACTGATGAGCCAAAGCTTCTCTGAATTAGGGAAGTGGACTATATTCTTGGAAATCGATTCGGTCGAGTTCATGAGAACAAGTTGTTGGCAATATCCCATGCATCTTATTGATTAAGTTGATAAAGCATTTTCGTATGCAAAATTCAACGAGAGGTTTCCTACCCAACCCCTCATAGAATAATTCTCTCACATATTTGGATAAAAAGAAAATAGGATAAATTCTCTGGTGGATAGAGAATGTCAAGTTATTAAAAGTCAAGTAAAAGTCGAATCTTGGATTCGAGCATTGATAGCAGTATAGTGCATCCTCAAGTATATTTAGAGAATGAGGAATTGTATGCTTGTGTATTTAGGTGCAAGCCTGAGTGTTGTTGACTACACTGATTCGACGTTCAGTCGGATTAAGGGTGATCGTAAGTCGATCCTGGCCTCAGTGATTACTCGTAATGATGGAGATATAGTCTGGATCAATCTAGCACCGCCAATTTGACTTTATTAGTCAAATAAATAGCAGCTTTCGAAGCAGCTAAAGAGGAATGTGGCTTTAGAAGTTCTTTGTTGGATCGGGAAGTGCTTCCACGTCTCGATGATCGATACCATTTTACTGTGAAAACAGTTGAGAGGTAGCTCATGCAAATGATCTTCGCTGTCACAAGAGGTCAAAAGCATATTGAGAGAGAGTACCACCTGATCAGACAGACCGTGCAGAGAGGTGTTCGGTCCTAAAAGATCGCCTCGAGCCGACAATCTGGCTGATCAGTTTACTAAGTCGTGCGGGTATGAAATTGGGAGATATGTCTCATCTTCTTTAGAGCAAGTGGGAGAATGTTTTGGATAGAAAGAATAAGGGTGAGATGCTCTAAAAACAATTGTTTCTAGTCTTTACGGGCAAGTGGGAGATTGTTGGATGTAGTGCCCGAAATACAATTGTTTCTTGTCTATACGGGAAAGTGGGAGATTGTTGGAAGTAGCGCCCGAAAGACAATTTATGTAATTGTTTTTATTTAATAAATGACAGATTTTATTTCATCGTATTATTTGCTTTGTGCTTTTATTTGATACACCGCTGAAAAGCCCAAGTCGTATCAAATGTAGCCATATAACTCTGTGTGTGTCACACAAGAGGATTGAGTTTATGGTGATACACTTGAAATATTAGTTTGTGGTGAACTTAATCAAAGTATGGGGTCTATTGATTAAACCACAATTAATGTACCCAGAACACTTTATGGTGTGACCGTCTTATCCGAACCGTCGATATTGGTTATCTAAGTGGAGCATTTATACATGATGTAGTCAAATATGACTTGACCGATTTAATCTACATTTCTCGTATAATTCCGTGATTGAGAAATCTCATTAAATCACAAGATGATCATATATGGATTAACCTTAATCCTTAAGTGATTGCATTCTTCTACTTGTTTCAGGATAGGGTTTGATGTGTTTGTTAAGGATCGCTAAGAGGCACGGTCCGAATCACTTTCACGTTGGCACTATTCTAGAATGAGTGAGAAGTGTGTGTGTCTCACAGATATGGAATCCATTCCTTCCGGCGGGAAGTAGAAAGACAATCCCCTTATTTTTTAATCTTAGAAACTGATCGATCCGCGGAGTTCGTATTGGTTATGAACTAATTGATCACTGGTGGGTTAATGGTAAATAAGGATAAGATGTATTGAAGAAGGTTTACGGAAATAATCCCGCTTCATTACGGATAGTCTATGGAGGGTTAGTCTGTATGTAGTGATTATATCAATAGAGACTTATCGACTCGACGTTTTGAGAATAAGTCATATCTATAATCGATAGAGTTCAGCTTCGGATTTATGGTGGCGTAATTCCAGAATTAATAAGTTGAGTAGAAATATTCTGTACGATGAATATTTTATTCAATTTATTGTAGCTACTGGTTATAGGTCCATGGTCCCCGGGTTGGCTCCTAACACGCGAGTGTTTTCTCGTTTTGTGGAACCTCGAAAATAAATCAAATAGCTGGTCTATTTAATGAATATGCAATATTATTTATTTGGTAATAATATGTTTAATAGAAAATATATTTTCTATTAAAATAATGGCAAAGGTGGCGCCTATTTTTGTGATATAATTAGGAAAAGAAATTTTCCTAGATTATGTCACATTTGTAATTAATTAATTAATTATTTATTAGATAATTAATGGAAAATAGATAAGAGATTGATTTTTTGGGAATTATCTCTTATTTTATGGTAAATATCTTTTCCTTATGGGAATAGGTAATTGTGGTGTGAAAATGATAACTCTCTTGACTAGTTATTTTCCTATATAAAGAGAGTTCATCCCAACACAATAACATATCATAAATTGCACCACTTTCACCAAAATAGAAAAGAGAAATTAGTTTCTTGTTCTAGCCATTAGGAGGAGAAAAACCTAGGGTTTTTTATAGCATATTCGAGGAGGTTCTGCGGCGAGGATCGACGTTCACCAGTCGTCGCTAGGAGATACAATCCGGAAAACTGTGGCTTCTCCCCATGGTCGAGTGCTTCTTCCTCTCTTTTTGGTAAATCTTCAACCTTCTCATAGTTATATGAATTATTTATATGGATCCTATCGTAGTAAAATGCATGTGAATTTAATTCGTAACTTTTGCTGTGCATGATCGAGTGTCTCGATCGGTGCTGTGAATCAGATCTGACGGTCTAATTATGGATCGGATCCGGATTCGGGTTTCTGTATATCTAGCACTAAGTGTGTCTTCCTCGAGTACTCCCGCACTCAGAAGGGTTATCGCTGGTATAGTCTTGTTCTCTGTAGATACTTCGTGTCAGCCGACATCACCTTTGACGAGTCCATACCCTACTTTCATGACCCCTTAACCAACACCACTTTTCTTGATCAGGTCCCCAGTGAGTCGGCCGACCCTACACCCGAGTGTCCCTTCCCTGTTGTCGAGTCTGATGAGATTCTTGACTTTCGTCCTCCTATCACTCACGTCTATCAACACAAACGGTCCCAAACTCATGACTCGTCCTCATCAACTCTTCATATGGTGCCTCCTAATCCGCGTCCTATAGCTCAACGCAAGGCCACCCGTACATGTGTTACCAAGAACCCTATTGGTAATGTTGTTTCGTATGATCGTGTGTCCCCAGTTTACTCTTGTTTTCTTACCTATTTTTCGAGTACAGGTGTCACGGATTTTATTAATACAAAATAAACAAGTAATAAAACCGGTTAACCTCAAGTGCAAGGATCGTAGTATAGAGGCTATGCCGGGTCGATCTTACGGGGAACTAGACAGTTGTTAATCCTAGCTTTTGTTTTAACTAATTATGTCACGAAACTAAACTAAACAGTGGACTAATCTAAACAAAGATTGCAGAAAATAAAACTAGACAGAGGAGATTATCCAATGCTAGGAAAATACGGGTAACAGACTTATTAACTAAACTAAACTAATTGCAAAAAGGAAATTAACTAAGCAAGGCAAGACTCGAGTTGCAAGGATTTAAAATCAAATTATAAAAGGCAAACGAGGAATGATCCACCTATCAACATGTATTGATCTCCTCTCTCGATTTTATGTGGTATTTATCTAGGTTGTGATTCACCTTACCTAAACATGAACCCTAATTCCTTAGGTGATTCATCTATTAACCTAGTATCTTCCAATGCTAGATTAACGCGTTTTAAGATCGAAGGTGTCAACTTTTACGTTTAAATCTAGTGATTAGACTTATTAACTTCCGTTATTATAAATCTAAGGACTACTCTTATCTATGGTGATCTAAAGATTAATCATGACTTCCATCAATCATAAACATAATCATACATGCAAATCTTCCGATATAAACGCAATTAAACGAGATAAAACATAAATAAGAAACAACCTTAAATAAATAACTCACAGTATAATCGAAATACAGAAATCAATCCAAGTTGATGGCTTCACAATTCTCGTTTGATTGAAGCTTTAGCTCCTGGACATCCTCAGCAACACAGTTTTGCAAAAAAAGAACATAAAAACTGCTCTAACCTAATCTAATTGGAAGTTGCAGAAAAAGTGAAAGGAAAAGAAGTAAAATCGCAGCCTTAGCCGCCCCTAGGGTTTAGGGTTTGAATAATGTCGAATTGTTGTCCTTAGGGTTGAGAAACAGCCGCTTATTTATAGATTTCGAAGTCGGTTTCACTAAGTCGGCCGACGGACGCTCGTCCGCTCTCGTGAACGCCCGTCCGGATAACCCTAGGCGCCGGACGCCCGTTCGGACGGCGTCCAAACTCTCTCGTATCAAAATCGCTCCTAAGGACGCCCGTACGCTTCATCAAACGCCCGTTCACTGCGGACGGAGTATGGACGCTCGTTCAACATGACTTGAAGGTGATTTCTCCATATTTATCTCTTTTTTTCTTCACTCTACTTGATCATTATCTCTTCCTTCAATCACTTAGCTCGAATTTCAATCTCTTTAAATCATCATTTGAGCCTCATAATTGCACCTATAACACAATGG
This sequence comes from Gentiana straminea, assembly GCA_036785695.1. Classification (NCBI taxonomy): domain Eukaryota; kingdom Viridiplantae; phylum Streptophyta; class Magnoliopsida; order Gentianales; family Gentianaceae; genus Gentiana; species Gentiana straminea. The sequence continues at coordinate 12,797,670 of JAVUPR010000183.1, forward strand.
AAAATATCGCAACTGTAATAAAGTCCATATAATCATAATTTCACCATAAAACCACATAATTATATCAATATTGCGATTAAGTCTTTAAAAACATCGTTTGCTCAATATTTCAATATAAGACCTATTTATTGTGCAACTTATACAATTAAGAGGGAAAATATCATAAAATATACTCTTGAAAACCATAGAATTTCACCCTTAACAACAGGTATACCTAAAACTGTACAAGAAGCCCTTAATCACCCTGGTTGGAGACGAGCCATGGAAGATGAGGTTGATGCCCTTTATTCTAATGGTACGTGGAAGTTGGTATTGCCACCACCTAATGCACACGTTGTTGGGTGCAAGTGGGTTTACACAGTGAAGTTTCTCGCTGATGGGTATGTGGATCATTTAAAGGCCCGGTTGGTAGCCAAAGGTTACACACAGGTGTATGGTGTTGACTATGAGGAGACGTTTTCTCCGGTTGCTAAAATGCCGTCTATCCGGATTTTGATCTCTATTGCTACTATCAATAATTGGCCATTGTTTCAGCTTGATGTGAAAAATTCTTTTCTTAACGGAGACTTGCAGGAGGAGATCTTTATGGAGCAACCTCCAGGGTTTGTTGCTCAGGGGGAGAAGCGGTTAGTGTGTAAGTTGAGAAAGGCCTTGTATGGCCTTAAGCAGTCCCCAATGGCATGGTTTGGTAAGTTTTTAGAGGTGGTACGATCGTTTGGTTCGAATCAGTGTCAGACAGATCATTTTGTATTCCACATGCGTTCTGTGAATGGCTGTATATTCTTGGTTGTCTACGTAGATGATATTGTTATGACAGGAAGTGATCATGCAGGTATTGAAATGTTAAAGCGGTTTCTGGGAAGGCAATTTCAAACCAAAGATCTAGGAAAGCTCCGGTATTTTCTTGGTATCGAGGTTTCTAGATCGCGAGAAGGCATGTTTTTAAGTCAGAGAAGATATGTACTTGACTTGTTGCGGGAGACCGGGCTACTTGGGGGACGTCCTATTGATACCCCAATGGACCCAAATTTGAAATTGTTCAAAGATGAAGGAGAGCTACTGGAAGACCTAGGAAAGTATAGACGACTTGTGGGCAAACTTAACAACTTGACTATCACGAAACCCGATATATCATATGCGGTGAGTACGGTCAGTCAATTCTTGGAGTCACCAAGAGTACCACATTGGGATGTTGTGGTTTGAGTGCCGAAGTTCTTGAAGAATACCCCAAGCCATGGAATAATGTTCGGGCCGAATGGCCACCTGCGTATTGAGGGGTATACGGATGCTGATTGGGTTGGTTCGCCGTCGGATCGGAAGTCTACCACAGGATATTGTACCTTTCTTGGAGGAAATATGGTAAGTTGGAAGAGTAAGAAGCAGCGTGGTGGCCAGGTTGTCACGGATTTTATCAACACAAAATAAACAAGTAATAATCCGGTTAACCTCAAGTATAAGGATCGTAGTAATAGCGGTTAATGCCGGGTCGATCTTACGGGGAACTAAACGATTGTGATTTCTAGTTTTTATCTAACTAACCTATGTCACGCTTACTAAGCTAAATAGCGGATAAAACTAAACGAATGCTGAAAATTAAACTTAACTAAAACGTAAAAGCTGGACGAGAAGAGATGATCTAAAGCCGGGAAGGATACGGGCTGCGAACCAATTTAAACTAACTAATCTAAGATGCGAGATAAAAGTAAACTAACTAGACAAATTCAAGCTTTTAAGGATTTAAATCAAATTTATAACGAGCAAACGAGGATTGATCCACCTATCCAACAAGCATTGATTTCCTATCTCGATTATATTGCAGTTTTTATCTAGGTTGTGATTCACCTCACCTAAACATGAACCCTAATTCCTTAGAAAGTTCATCTATTAATCTATTATCTTCCGATGTAAGATTAACGCGTTTTCTAACCAAAGGTGCAAACTTTGTGTTTATAATCTAGTAATCGGACCTATTAACTTCCGTTATGATAGATTCGAATTACTATTCTTATTCATGGTGATCTAGGGTTTATTAAGACTTCCATCAACAATAAACAATCAACACATGCACATCTTCCGATATAAGAGCAATTTAAACATGAATAAGCATGAATAAGAAACAACCTTTATTAAAAACTCACAGTATAATCGAAGAAAACGAAATCAACAATTGTTGGACGGCTTCACAATACTCGTTTGATGAAGCTTTTAGCCTCTGAACATCCTCAGCAACTCAAATTTGCAGAAACAGTGCATAAAAAGTAACTAGTTTTTAATCTAAACTTAAGAGCATAAAAACTGGAATAAAAAGATGAAAAACGCAGCCTAAAGCCGCCCCTAGGTTTAGGGTTTTCAATAATGAGTGTATGATGCCTTTGTGTGGAGAAAACAGCCGACTATATATAGATTTTAAAGTCGGTTTCAGTAAGTCGGCTACCGGACGCCCGTACGGATCCTTGAACGCCCGTCCATTCTTCATATGAACTTCAAATCGGGCCGAGTCATGACCAAACGCTCGTCCGGACGGCGTCCACTTCGAGCGTCCAAACATCTGAATCAACTTCCCATCCCCGGACGCTCGTTCGGTTACATCGGACGCCCGTCCCTTTGGACGGGACACGGACGCCGATCCAATATATTTGGATTTCGATTTCTTTATCTTTATCTCCTTTTAATTCAATGTAAATCATCATTATCTCCTCCTCTTTAATCAAATCCGACTTGATCATCTTTGAATCACCTCTTGAGCTCGAATTTGTGCTTATGACACATAAAAATATCGCAAAATGTAATATCGCTCAAATAATCATAAAAACATAATTAAAACACATAAATTAATCTATGTTGCGAATAACTTATTTAAAATACCATTTGCTCGATAAATCCATTAAACGCTCGTTTCTTATACAAATTCATACAAATATGAGGGAAAATAACATAAAATATAGCGTTATAAATCGTATAAATTCACCCTTAACAACTCCCCCACACTTAGCTTTTGCTCGTCCCGAGCAAAACAAAACAAAAACTAGGCTCGGAAAAAGAACGGACATCTCAACATATATAACATATATCCAATAAATCGAAGTTCACCGGTGCGTGTGTGCAAAACCATAGAAAACTTCCACTAAATCCAAACTTGAAAAACTCAAAGCAAAACTAGCTAATACCCCCTTGTAGACTAGTAATCAATGACACTCATAAGATGCACCCTACAAACGTGATATATCCCGAAAAGAATGACCGAATATATCTAGGGCCTTTACGAAATACTCGAGAGGACAATCCTACGGCATATCGACGGTTTCTCTTGGGGATAAGATAGACGATAACTTAGTCTTATATCAATTTCATACCAATTCTTTAGTTGATTTAATTATTTCACTTCAAAACGCACATCGAATGAGCTCTTGCCTGTCATAGTAGAATAGGATATTCGAGATATACCCTACCTTACTCAAATCATAAGGCGACTTCTTATTTGTCGTGAGCTTTTAGTCATCATAGTGGTATAGGACATACGTGGTATACCCTATCACACTCAAATCATCGACCAGCTTTCGACACACACAATTAATTCATATTTTTTTTACTCAACTTTTTCATTTGAATAACAACTTTTTCAACAACTTTAGTTACGCTTTACTTATCACGTTCAAACCTTAGATATTCACAGTACAACATACTCCGGATCTAGATACAAACTATCATAAATCTCACGATATATACGTAGCACTAAGCACATGACTTATAAGAAAACAAAAATCACTAATCCAAAAGGGGTATAACTTTATAGAATAGCTCATCATTCACTATGGCTCGTGAAAAATAGTTTCGGGTGAAACAACTCACTTACTAACCATATGATATATAGGTTTGTGATGACTATAAAAAAACGAACATTGAAGTGAATTGCCTACTCGGGACAAAACAAAAACGAAAATGTCGGAGAATTTTCAAAAAATTTAGCTCATTTGCAAAGAAACATTACGAATTAAGCAAGCTTGTGTAGATACATATCGAAACATTCCCCTCCCCACACTTAAAAACTCAACATGTCCGTATGTTGCGCGGATCGGAAAAAAAAAGGAAAAGACTTAGGTGATTGAAACCGAAACGCGAATCGTCGGTCGGGCCGGAGCCTACATAATGACACTTTAGAATGCGTAACCGGACAATGTAGCTCGTCGAAACCGCTAAAAATATACACACGTACGGACAAGCATGGAACCATCTCGGGGAAAACGGGGAGTTATACCAAAATGAAAAGAGAAATCAAAAATGAATATAACGCAAAAGGGAAAACATTCAATACATCCAGAAAGTGTAAACACAGGAGACGTGAAAGTACTGGCGCCTTATGGCTTACATGATCCATCGGGAAAAGTAACAGTAGTAATAGCAAAATTACAACGAATCATATAAGAAAAAGTATCAATAACATACATCCATCGGAGCAAAGAAAAAGAAAAACTAGAATCGAAAAATAAAATCAAGGCGGCTCGGTGCCCCGAATCATCGTTTGGAGGATCGGAGGATGGTCCGAGAAGGTGGTGCCGTATCCCTATTTGCCGAGTCGGTGCTCCTCATCCGAAGACGTCTCGGGGTCGTGTAGAACATACGCGATGACTGCTCGATCTCATCGGAAAAAAAGAAAATCAACGGAGCTCGGATTGAACGTCCTTTCGTCCCTCGGCTGCCGGCCCTCACGGATACAACGAAGAATCGATAAAATATTGTTCGTGAGTCCCGGATATCACTCGGCCATTCCCGGAAGCTGGTTGGCCATGCTCAACCGCATCTAGCTGCGGGAGATAAAGTAGGAAGGGAGGATGCACGAGGCGGTGCCGAAGAACCGAGGCTCTGAGGTATCTCCGTCTCGGTCTGTCCCGAAGGCTTGCCTTTTTCTCGGTTGGATCGGCCTTGGATTCTTCGGCTTGTGATCGGCTCCATACTCGGGCACACCGGCATCGATACGAGAGGCTTGTGGATCGGGTGAGGGATAATCAAGCATCGGGTATAGATCTTCGATTAATAGCCACCTCATCATATAACGCTTTGTCCCACATCTACGTTCGGGCCAAATGTCAATGCGTATAACATGCCTAGGTCACCAATGTGAAAGTGCGTCAAGTTGTTCTTAGGCAACAACCGATTACGAATAAACCGACTTTGGACCTTCCAATCCTCCGTCCGGGTCGTGGTAACCAACTCCTTCCGGTCGCCTCCCGGCCTTAATGTCCATGCCACATCCGGACACACTCTAAGGCGCAACTCCTCCAAAGGATCTGCCCCAAACTCGTCTATGTACAATCTCTTCCTTATAATCCCTACCCTCGAAAGCCGCTAAGTTGTATTTCGATTGATCACTTCCGGTGTAAAAGGGACTTCTACCCCTCGAACCACAACTACCTTCTTCCCCCAAATCGGTTTCCGAACGGTTAGCATAAAATTCCCGAACTAGGGAGCTATTTACCGGGGTAGTCGGGATTGTCATCAAGGTTTCCCATTTCCGATCTTTGAGCAACTTAACGAACCCCGGATCGACTTTGGCCTCCAAAATGGCCCGCTCAATCAACATCGTCCTCGAGAAATAATCTTGTTTATACACATCGTGAGCTCAGGGTTCACGAACCGACGAGGTAATGGCATAGGAGGTACGGTTTTGGATTTCTTCTAGGAGGGGCAGCCCAGGTACAACCGGTTCCTCTTCCCGGGTAGCATCGACGGTTTCCTCGGCCACTAGACGAACCTCCACCTCTCGAACTCTAGGCATCCGTACCAAAGGCACATCGTCATCGGTCTCGAGTCGGAGGTCGGCTCATCTCTCAAAGTAGCCCTAGTTTGGGTGGCTCAGGAGGTTGTTCTCGTATACTCACTCCCCGGTTAGGATCAATTAAAGTAGGATCAAACTCCTTGCGTTTCTTTCCGGCCTCCCTAGCCACTTCCTTACCATGCCTCTTAACCACTCCCTTCTTATGAACCATATTCGAAACCTACACTACACGAAAACAATCCCAATTCACAACAAGAGATACCCGTTTAACATCCAAAGCGGGATTTCAAATCAACCAAACCACAACCATAACCATAACCATCACCAAACAACCCCAATGCATCACCCATCATAACACCATATCACCAAAACAAAGCAACAAGAAACAAAAAAAACAAAAAAAAACCGAATTAAGGTAATATTCAAGTGAACGAGCCGACCCGAAGATTGTACTCGCAAAAACGTGAATAAAAACTAGAAATTTTGCTACGAACTTACCAAGTAGGGTGAGTGGATGTTGATCGAGGTGAAAATCAATCCAAACAACACCAAAATGGACTCCAAAATCGAATTTTTCTTCGAAAAGTCGGACTTGAATGGGGCACGATTCTCCAAGAATATGGTTTGTTGGGGAATTTGGTTATGAAAATCAAAGAGAGGGGATCAAGAGCGGCTGTAGCACTTGGAATCGCTCAAAATGGTTTAGAAATGAAGATTTTAGGGCAAAAGGAGGGGAAAAGTCGGTTTTTGCGTTTGAAAATTCAGAAAAGTGAAGGTTCACTGTCGGAGGGGGTATATATAGACGAGAGGTTGGACGCTCGTCCAACTCGGCGGACGGGCGTCACCGGGAATTCGGATGGCGGGACGGGCGTCCGTTTATTAGACGCTCGTCCAAGAGTTTAAATCACATACGGGATTGGAGGGAATAAAGCGGACGGGCGTCCGGGCTTAGTGGACGCTCGTCCTAAAATTGGTCAAGGCGGACGGGCGTCCGAGTTCGGACGGGCGTCCAACGAGAAAAAGTGCAAAAATTATAAAATTTCCATACAACTCAAATTCAAAAAGTGCACTTTCTTATTAAACTTAAATAAAACTTCAAAAATACAACTTCAAATCAAACAAAGTACATAAAGTGACTAGAAAATAGGGAAAAACAAATAGAAAACAGTGGGTTGCCTCCCACAAAGCGCTTTTGTTTTACGTCGTTTGCTCGACGAAACAAATCTAACTAACGCTAGGCTGCATAAATCTCGTCCCAATCCACCAACCGGATGAGACGACGAAGCATATCAATAGCAGGAGGGAAATCATAGTCGTCTTGTACACCCCAGTCATCTCCAGCTACCTCTAAACCTCTAAAATGTGAATCCTGCAGTACCGGCGCTAGATGCGTCGGCATAGGGTCATTTAGGATCGTATATGGGCGTCCTATAGCTTCCTGGAGCTCCTCAGTGGTGAAGTCACTACCTCCCGAACAGCGGGGTACAATGAGAACATAGGTGATGGTCTTCGTACAGGTACTAAGCTCAAAATCTACGTGCAAGATTATAGTGCCTCCTGGTCCATCAGCTACTGTAATCAGTGGGATCCGACTAATGATGGGGAACTCCTCAGGAAGAACTCCGTAATCCATATCTAAAAAGAGCACTAACTGACAGATATAAATAGAAAAACTTAGTCGGCTAAAACTTAATTAAACTAAAACTTAATAAATACTAACGAGCGTGAACGAGAACTTAACTAATATAATAAGGGATATCTAGGATGCCTCTAGTAGCGCTTTTGGTTAATGTCGTTAGCTCGACATCGTTGAAAACTCGGCTGGGTCGGGCCATTTGACTTTTACGCCGGCCACTACCTCGTGTAAGCTCGATCGGTAGTGTGGGCTGCGAGAAACGACATCTCACACATGGGGTGAAATCTTTAATAGCTTTCCACATACGCTTGAACTTCCCCATGGGTGACCTCTTCATTCTGCGAGTCCTCGATAATGCTTCAGCGACGCTCCCTCTCCAATTCTTCCATATCCCAACTACCGGCTAGAACTTCTTCGGAAGGACCACTACGACCATCCTCGAAAACGAGGTTGAGTGAAGACTCGTCGAATTCTTCGACTTCCGTAGCACCACACCCTAAGATGTCGAGGCAACGGACATTCGAAGGTCTCTCTTTAGGTTCACCAATATAATGCTTGCACCTCGGCCATTTACTCGAAACGGGTCACCACTATAACCACGAAGTTCTAGAACGCCTCCGGGGATGATTTGGAGAATCTCGAAAGGGCCGGACCAACGTGTCCTTAACTTTCCGGGAAACGAGATGTAACCTAGAATTGTATAGAAGAACTTGTTCGCCGACTAGAAATTCTCTCTTCTTAATCTTAGCATCGTGGAGTAGCTTCATCTTATCCTTACTAATCCTGGCACTTTCATAGGCACGGAGTACGAATTCGTCTAGCTCGTATAGCTGCTTTGTAGCCGATGTTGTCCACAAGATTGGGAATCGAAGTTCGAAACTTTGTAGCCCAATAAGATCTATGCTCTAACTCGACGGGCGGATGACATGGTTTCCCGTAGACCATTTGATATGGAGATGTCCCCATAGGGGTTTTATAGGCGGTTCTATAAGCCCAAAGTACATCATCCAATTTCAAACTCCGGTCCTTTCTATATGTTGTTTACCGTTTTTTCCGGGATTTTCTTGATACTTTGGTTGCTTCTCTCAAACGACCACTAGTCATCGGATGATATGGTGTGCCGGTTTATGACGAACACCATACTTTTCAAGAACTTTCTCTAGAGGTCGGTTGCGAAATGCGTTCCTTCATCAACGATCAAGGCACGTGGACATCCAAACCTCACGAAGATATTCTTCTTTAGAAATTTCATGACCGTTTTATGATCATTGTGAGGAGTGGCTTGAGCCTCCACCCATTTTGACACATAGTCCACGAGACTAAGATGTATTTGTTACCGCAAGATGATGGGAATGGTCCCATAAAATCGATACCCCATACATCAAAGACTTCGCATTCGAGGATGGGTTTCAAAGGCATGTCAAACCGCCTTGTCGAGCACCGGTCCTTTGGCATCTATCACAAGCTTTACGAAGGCTTCGTATCTTTAAAGATCGTCGGCCAATAGAATCCGGATTTGGAAGATCTTAGCAACCGTTTTCCAAGGACCAAAGTGACCACATGTGGGTCCACTATGGCATTGCTCGATTACATCGCGTTGCTCGGACTCGGGAACACACCTCCTCGGCAAACCATCCTTGCGGATCTTGAAGAGGTAAGGTTCATCCCAAACGAAATATTTCATATCGAGAGAAGAACTTCTTCTTCTCTTGATAAGACATTTCGGGATCAAGGTATTTGGCATGAAGGTAGTTGACAATGGCGGAGTACCAAGGAACATGCGGAGAGCGGCCATCGATCAACATGATGTTCTCAGAGGAAAGTAAAGATCTATGTCATCGGGATCACTCTTTTCCTCACTTAACATCCTAGAAACATGATCCGCCACTACGTTCTCACCGCCCTTCTTATCTTTGATTTGAACGTCAAACTCTTGGAGGGTCGGTATCCAACGCGATAAGCGCGGTTTAGCTTCCTTTTTGGTCATGAGATACCGCAAAGCGGCGTGGTCGGTCCATACAATCACTTGAGCGCCCGGCAAGTAACTACGAAACTTATCCATAGCAAAGACTACGGCTAATAATTCCTTTTCGGTTGTTGTGTAGTTAACTTGAGAAGGATTCGGTGTGTGATTTGGCATAATAGATAGGTGGAACTTTCCATTAAGCTTTTGCCCTAAAGGCGCACCAACAGCATAGTTGGATGCATCGCACATAAGCTCAAAGGGTAAGTTCCAGTCAGGTGAAATAAGAATTGGAGCGGATATTAACCGATTCTTGAGCTCCTCAAACGCTTGCTTGCAGTTTTCATCGAAATTGAACTCAACGTCTTCCTTGAGCAGAGTAGATAGGGGCTTGGCTACTTTGGAAAAATCTTGGATGAATCTCCTGTAGAAACCGACATGTCCGAGGAAACCTCTGACTTCGCGCACATTCTTAGGATAACTCATCTTCTCAATAGCTTCTACCTTGGCCCTATCTACTTCTATACCTTTGGCGGACACTTTGTGGCCAAGGACTATGCCTTCATCTACCATGAAATGGCATTTTTCCCAATTAAGCACTAAGTCCTTTTCCACACATCGGACAACACACGATCAAGATTATCGAGGCGATCATCGAAGGATTGACCAAAGGCGAGAAATCATCCATAAAAATCTCCATGCACTTTTCAACTAGCCCGTCAAAGATTGCCATCATACACCTTTGGAAGGTGGCCGGGGCATTACGAGAGACCAAATGGCATCCGCTGTGGCGAATGTCCCGTAAGGGCAAGTGAAAGTAGTCTTCTCTTGGTCAACGGGATCGATGGGTATCGGAAGTATCACGAATATCCATCCGGGAAACGGTAGAATGCGTGCCCCGCCGGACGCTCAAGCATCGGTCAATGAATGGAAGGGGAAATGATCTTTCGGTGTGACCTCATTGAGCTTTCGATAATCGATACATACCCTATGGCACTGTAACGAGCCTCAATGCTATCTCCTCTCCCTTCTCATTTTTCTCAATCGTAATTCCACCTTTTTTGGGAACTACCGAGTTGGGGATACCCACTCACCGCATGCAATGGCGTAAATGATACCCATATCTAGAAGCTTTATAATTTCCTTCTTGACTACTTCTTGCATATGAGGGTTAAGCCTTCTGCGAATTTGTCTAACTTGTTTTGCACCCTCCTCGGTCTTGATCTTGTGCATACGGATGTCGGGAGATATCCCTCGGATATCTCCCGCCATCCAAAGGCTTTTTCGTTTTTGCGCAAGACGTTTAATAATTTAAGCTCTTCTATACGAGATAGCTTGGCGAGAGATGATTAAAGGAAGCTTGTCACCTTCTCTTAAAAACACATACTTAAGATGTTTAGGCAACGGCTTGAGAACCAAGTCTACGGGGGTTCCTACTAGACTTGATTTAAGATCTCCACTCCTCAACTCAACATCGTTGAGCTTACTTAGTGGCCCTACGCCAAAGCTTCTTCTCTTAGCTCGTCCTCGAATTCGGTGCCAAGCTGGCGATCTAGATTAACCGCACCATGAGTATTTAGATTATCAACCAATCGCTCATATTCCGCTTCTACGGCCATGACTTGCTTATCCATATAATCGGTGAAATCATCCGTCATATAATCAATGGAAAAGCCGGTTGGAGGGCCAGAGGGCACTTGAATGGACTTTAAGACATTGTAACTCACCTCTTGATCACCAACTCGGATAGTCACTTGCCCACCATCGCAATCGATGAGGGCTCTAGCTGTAGATAAGAAAGGTCTTCCAAGAATCAGGGGAACATTTTCATCTTTCTCCTATCTAAAACATACCAATCGGCGGGAAGGTAAATCTATCAATTTGAACCAAAACGTCTTTTAGGATCCACGAAGCTTTCTTAGAAGATCTATCGGCGAATTGTAAACTCATAGTAGTAGGTTCTAGAAGGCTTTGTAAACCGAGTTTGTTTGCATACGGACATTGGCATAAGGCTTATAGAGGCACCTAGATCACACAAAGAGTTAGGGAAGACTAGACCTCCCATTAATACGTAAGTACGAATTTGCCGGGTCACCTCTTTTAATTGGCAAGTCTTCATAATTAATCATGGAGCAATCCTCACCAATTTGCCTTTCCATGCTGCTAACTTCTTTTTCGAAGACACAACATCCTTGATAAATTTTGTATACTTAGGCATCTCAACCGGGACATCGATAAAGGAAGATTGACACGAGTATTCTTCAAAAGGTTCGAGAACCTTCTCGTACTTTTTGTCCTCAATCAAGGGAATGTTGCTCTTTCTTGGTGGAAATGGAAGCTTCTTAAGGTCACTCTCGGAAAAGACTTTCTTTGAGGATGCACTTACGACTTTATCTTCCGGATCTTTCCATCGAACGGCTTTTCGGATTTCTTAATAGTCGGGGGATCGGCATCCGACTTTCGCTTACTTTTTCGGTCCTCGAGGGATCGGCCACTTGAGGGTCTCCAACTTTCTCACCTCTCGGGGGATCGGCCACACGAGTTTTCTCTTGCGGTTGAGGGGAGTGTAGGTGCTCGGCTTCCCCTCTGCCTTATCGGTGGCGGGGAGGGGCTAGTGGTTTCCCTGGAAGCCGGGGGACCACTCGGTGAGTGCCACTTCTTAAATTCATCGCAACGGCCTCCTCTTTACCGTATTGCATTGTTGGCACGAGGTCGGTGCATGGGCCTTTGTTTAAGTCGGCTTGAGCAACTTGACCTCCCTTTGGATTCTTCTCGGTGGCGGGCGGCGCACGGGGGTCTAGAAGCTAATTGTTCGGCCAATTTGCCCAATTTGTCTCTCTAGATTTTTCATTGACTGCTTTGCTCCTCCAATTTAGCTTCAAGATTGGTAGATTGGGAGGGGCCTTGAGAGTTTTGGAAATTTGAAGAATAGGGTACATTTGGGCCGACTTTGAAATTGAGAATTTGAATTGGAAGGCCAATTCGATTGAATTTTTGAGTCGGATTGGAAAAATTCGAGTTTTGGTTCGACTAAACCCGGGGTTTCTATTGAAGTTCGATTCGAATTAGAATTCGAATTAGGATTGAAAGTTGAAGATGGATTAACCCCTTGGGTTTGGAAATTGTTACGGCCGAAAAGCGATTGAATCTTGGATTGTTCGGCCATAGAATGCATTCACTTCCGCATTCGTCCATTCATAGGACGGAATTTAGAAGTGTGCCCCAACTCGTCACAATTCGACATGTGACTTGATTGTATTGTCCATAATCATGGACAACATTCACTTGATAAGGTGCGAGAGGGATTAAATTGACACGGCCATTCATGTGGCCGGTCGACGACAATTTTCACGGTATAGAACACGAGGGTTACGTGGGAAAGAAGGAGTTTGATTTATCGGATTTGGAACACTGGGAAGTTGCCATCGCACGTAGCATGGCGATCAAACTTTGCATGTTAACTTCCTCAACCTTAGGAGGAGGAGGTGCTTGAATTGCTTGATAAGAGGGGGCGTAATTGTACTTTGCAATGTCCTCAAACAGTGCCCATCCCTCTTCAGGTGTTTTCTTCAGAAATGCCCCACCGAGAAGAACTATTGACCATGCCTTTGGTGAGCTCGGTCAATCCGCTAAAGAAAGTATTGACTTGCCTTTGCGGCGGCAAGCCATGGTGGGGACACTTTCTAAGGAGAGATTTGAATCTTTTCCAACACTCGAAAAATGATTCATTCTCTTTACGATAGAAGGTGAAGATTTCATTCAAACATTGGGCGAGTTTTGGAAGGTGGGAAATATTGACTCAGGAACTCCCTCTCGAGTTCAGCCCAAGTATTGATGGATTCAGAAGGGAGAGAGGTGTACCACTCTTTAGCTTCTCCCTTTAAAGAAAAAGGAAAAAGTTTCAGTTTGATGGCATCGTCATTTACCCCTTGGATGCGTGTGGTGCCGCATATCTCCAAGAATGTGTGTAAATGAGTATGGGGATTCTCTGATTGATAGCCATGAAAAATTGATGCATGCGCATCATCGGATAAGTCCCGGCTTAAGTTCGAAAGTTTGTGCGGTAATGGTGGTAAAACGATTGCCGGGTTGACGATTCTTGCACCGGGCATGGCGTAGTACGCCAACGTCCGTCTATCCTCGGCGGCCATTATTACGAGATCTTCGATTTCCTTTATTAAGTTTTGTTCAATTTCTTGATCGGTTAAACTTCCTTCGCCGGAGGGATCGGCAAAACGAAGTCTTCGCCTATTGGGTCGGACTATGGTCCGCTCGGGGTCAGGTGAAAAGAACAATGGCCCTTTCTGACTTCGAGTTTGCATAAACCGACACCCTACTCAAGATGTTGAACCTATTAACTAAAGAAAAATTAAAAGCCTAGACTAGAAATTAAAAACCTAAAGGAAAGAAAAGGAAAGAAGAAAGGAAACAAAATTTATTGAATAAAGCGAGGACCGGACGGACGTCCAATAATTTGGACGGGCGTCCGGGTGAAATTTGGACCGGACGGGCGTTTAGTGGTCCAAACGCTCGTACGAAAATTAGAATACTTGAACGGGCGTCCAAATATTATGGACGCTCGTCTAAGTGAATAAAACGAACGAGTTGATAATTTTCCGGCGGACGGGCGTCCAATATCCCGGACGCCCGTTTGGTAGCGGAAAAATTTAGAACGAAGTAGAAAATTTGCGAGAAAATAACGAGAAAAGATAAGGGAACAAAAGAAAAGGAAAAGAAACGAGAGGGAGAAGATAGAGGGAGAACTAATCACAAGAGAACCTTAGAAAAAATATCTTTAACCCTATTTAAACCCTAATTAACTAATTTCCTAAACGTTTATGAATTAAAAACGGGACTCTAAAAATGAAATAACAAACGAGAAAAATAAAAACTAGACAACCGTCCGGTTCCCCGGCAACGGCGCCAAAAACTTGTCACGGATTTTATCAACACAAAATAAACAAGTAATAATCCGGTTAACCTCAAGTATAAGGATCGTAGTAATAGCGGTTAATGCCGGGTCGATCTTACGGGGAACTAAACGATTGTGATTTCTAGTTTTTATCTAACTAACCTATGTCACGATTACTAAGCTAAATAGCGGATAAAACTAAACGAATGCTGAAAATTAAACTTAACTAAAACGTAAAAGCTGGACGAGAAGAGATGATCTAAAGCCGGGAAGGATACGGGCTGCGAACCAATTTAAACTAACTAATCTAAGATGCGAGATAAAAGTAAACTAACTAGACAAATTCAAGCTTTTAAGGATTTAAATCAAATTTATAACGAGCAAACGAGGATTGATCCACCTATCCAACAAGCATTGATTTCCTATCTCGATTATATTGCAGTTTTTATCTAGGTTGTGATTCACCTCACCTAAACATGAACCCTAATTCCTTAGAAAGTTCATCTATTAATCTATTATCTTCCGATGTAAGATTAACGCGTTTTCTAACCAAAGGTGCAAACTTTGTGTTTATAATCTAGTAATCGGACCTATTAACTTCCGTTATGATAGATTCGAATTACTATTCTTATTCATGGTGATCTAGGGTTTATTAAGACTTCCATCAACAATAAACAATCAACACATGCACATCTTCCGATATAAGAGCAATTTAAACATGAATAAGCATGAATAAGAAACAACCTTTATTAAAAACTCACAGTATAATCGAAGAAAACGAAATCAACAATTGTTGGACGGCTTCACAATACTCGTTTGATGAAGCTTTTAGCCTCTGAACATCCTCAGCAACTCAAATTTGCAGAAACAGTGCATAAAAAGTAACTAGTTTTTAATCTAAACTTAAGAGCATAAAAACTGGAATAAAAAGATGAAAAACGCAGCCCGTATCCTTCCTGGCTTTAGATCATCTCTTCTGTCCAGTTTTACGTTTTAGTTAAGTTTAATTTTCAGCATTCGTTTAGTTTTATCCGCTATTTAGCTTAGTAATCGTGACATAGGTTAGTTAGATAAAAACTAGAAATCACAATCGTTTAGTTCCCCGTAAGATCGACCCGGCATTAACCGCTATTACTACGATCCTTATACTTGAGGTTAACCGGATTATTACTTGTTTATTTTGTGTTGATAAAATCCGTGACAAGTTTTTGTAACTTGTCACGGATTTTATCTATGCAAAACAACAAGTAATAATAATTTATAAATCCGGTATTCCCCAAGTGCAGGGATCGTAGTATAGCGATTAATACCGGAGTCGATCTCGGGGAATCGAGGTTGTTTAATCTAGTTCGATTAATTCTTCTAAAATTGTCACTACTATTTATTACTAAACCTAAACTAAAACGGAAAATAAACTGGACGAGAGGATTGTCGGTCCAAAGCCGAGGAAAATATCGTTGCGAACAAAATAAAGAAAACTATAACTAAGAAAAACGATAAATCTATCTAACGAAGAACAAGCAATGATCCACCTATCTCACAACCCTCAATTCCCTCTCTAGATTGTTTAGTGATGATTTTAACTAAAGATGTGGTTCACCTAACTAAGGCATGAATTCCTACTCTCGTAGATAATTCGTCTTGCAATCTTTTATCTCTCGATCTTAAAGACTAGCGCTTTCAATTCAAAGGTGTAAGATTTATTCAATCTAGAAACCTAGATTTCTAACCTAATCAACTCTCGTTACTTATAGGTTAAAAGTCTAATCTTTCCTATGGTGATCTAGGTTTACATCGATTTTCATCATATAGTAAACATCAACATGCAATATATCTCTCGATTTCAATTGCAACATAACAAATAAACATCGAAAAGAAACAACTTTAAATTAAAAACTCACAAACATCCAAAGATTGAAATCAAGTTCTTTGTTGAGATTGGCTTCACATGCTTGTTCAAGGAAGCCTTAGCCTCTAATCATTGTAGAAATCGAACAAATAAACTAAAAGAAATTAAAGTGATTCTTGGTCGAAAATCGCGGCAAAAGTCGCCCCAAGGGGCCTGTGGCCGCCTAGGGTAATGTCGTGGTGATTAGGGTTGAAAATAACACGCATATTTATAGTTTTTAAAGTCGGTTTCTTGAAGGTCGGCCGTGGACGCCCGTCCTCAATGCTTTGGACGCCCGTCCATGCTCTCGGACGGAGGGTGGACGCTCGTCTATGCGGCGTTTGAAGGCTCGAATGTAAATCGCATCTCCGAACGCCGGTTCACTTTTATGGACGCCCGTCCACTACTCGGCTCCAGTATTTTGCTCATAACTTCACTTCTAGGGCTCCGAATGAGGTGATTCAAGATGCGTTGGAAAGCTATTTAAATCCTCTACAACTTAAATCAAGACAACTTTCCCTGAAAGTGGCTACAAAAGTGGACAAAATTCCCATGAAGTGCCTGGTTCCGGTTTCTTCAATAATTCTTCACTTAAACATCTTTCAACTCTTCCATCTTCATGTGATCATCGTTTAAGCTCCTTACTCATCATGAAAACGTATCTAACAACATGATAGAAACATGAAAAATGTAACATCATACGACTAAACATAAAACCAGCAATTAAACACATAATTTAATCACTTTTGCAATTAGACCCTTAAAAACATCACTCGCTTAATATTTCAATATAAAGGCCAATTCCTATGCAAATAATATAAATACGGGGAAAATCATCGTAAAATATAGCGTTATAAATCGTATAAATTCACCCTTAACAACTCCCCCACACTTAACCCTTGCTCGTCCCGAGCAAGACGAAACATAATCATCACTCGAGACAAATAAACACTTATGCAAATATAAAACATATTCAAGTAGTTTAGAGGTTCACCCAAGTGAGTGTGTGCATAGCCATAATAAATTTCCACCAAATCCACACTTGAAATTGATTCAAGCAAAACTAGCCAACATCCCATTTAAATTAGAAATAAAAACGATTATAACATGCACCTCACGAAACATACAGATTCGGAAAAGATAATAGGAAGTCTTTAAAATATTTCCGACATACTTAGAGGATAATCCCTACATCATATCTTTCAGTTTATACTGGGGGTAGTCAGAAGATAACTAAGGTTTCCAACCATCTTTTCACATTGCCATTCACTAATTTTTCTTAAAGTTCAATCAATTCCACATATATAGCATATATGCCCTCATTCCCAAGCAATAGGATGTTTCGGGATAACACCCTAGCCGGACTACTATCATCAGGCAGTCGGGAGCTATTAACCTCATAGTGGTATAGGACATTTCGTGATAATGCCCTACCGCACTCAAATCATTGGTAGCTACTTCCGACACGTATAAATATATCTTATTCATATTATTCATCTTAGATTGGTATGCAAACCTTAAATTATATCCCTCCTATCACATTCAAACCTTCGAGATATTCACAAGACGTCATACTTTAATTCTAAACACAAACTATTAAAATTTTCAAAATTCGTATGCAAGCAAAGAATCATGCGATAATCATCAAAAATCTCTAATCAAATGGGCATAGCTTTAAAACATAGCTCATCATTTACTATGGCACGTGAAAAAGTAGTGTTGGGTGAAACATCTAAAGTTACTAAATATGCAAAATAATGCACCAATGACATAAGAACTCGAATAAAGATATGCATTTGTTCACTCGGGACAAAACAAAAATTTAAAAATTAAGCACTTTTTCATAGAAATATAATAGTATGGCAAATGAATGTAGATACCACATAGCTATTCCCCTCCCCCACACTTAAATTACAACATGTCCTCATGTTGTGCAAAATAAAAGAAAAGAAAACTTAGGCGATTGTATGCCGAAAGGGAACAATTCTGGAACGGACGCGTTCCGATCCAAAAATGCTCGAAGATATCGTAGGCTCGTGGACCATCCACCGGAAAAGCGATATCATCGAAAACTCACAATAGCTAATGCAAATACCCCGCACACTTGACAAACATGAAATACCTCGGGGATAGGGGAAGATAACATATAAAGCACGGGAAAGGAAGTCTAGAGAATTTTTAGATTAAGCTCATATAAAGATGGACATATACATGGAATATTACAAAATAGTAGGGCTAGGTGCAACCATATGAAAATGCATTACAATGCAATCTACGTGAAAAATCCTAAAAATAAAATAAAAACGAGGTAGTATTACGGAAACCGACGAGTTAACTACACTCAAAAAGAAAAATAAACTAGGTGGTATTACGAAAACCGACGGTGACCACACTTAAGAAAAATAAAAGGAAAAATAGAAAAACAATGCAACTATATGAAATGCAACTAAATGAAATGCATTTAAATGATATGCAAAAAGAAAATAAAATAAAAGAAAGAAAACTAGCCCACTATATGCAACACGACATATATATAAACGTCTACCACATAATGACAAAGTTACGATAAACGACAGTCTTTGCCACTA
Organism: Gentiana straminea; assembly: GCA_036785695.1. Classification (NCBI taxonomy): domain Eukaryota; kingdom Viridiplantae; phylum Streptophyta; class Magnoliopsida; order Gentianales; family Gentianaceae; genus Gentiana; species Gentiana straminea. Next base: position 12,816,430 of record JAVUPR010000183.1, read on the forward strand.
GTGCCGACGCGCCTTAAGACTTATCGAAAGTGATAGACTTATGGAAACCAACGATCATCTATCTAAACGGGTATAACTCATATGGAGAAAGGACGTAGCATACGGAAAACCGACGAGTAGCTACCCATATGAACTATAAAAACAAAGGAAGCACGTAAGTCTTAAAAGCTTAAAAGATTCATCGGAGCGGTATGTAGCATACGGGAACCGACATTAGCTACTAATTAACCATAAGAACGAGTTATAGCTTACGAGAACCGACGATCACTATAACATGCCTAGATGAATCATATATAAGGAATTGATCAATTATCTAACATGGATTCATAGATGGAAAGGTAAAAACATATAAGTTCAGGGCATCTATGTAAAAATCAATTAGCCACAGAAGCTCAAATTAAAGTATCCATATCAAATAAAGCATTAAAAATCAAGTTAAGAGAAATTCTGGAACCTGGACGTGCGTTCAACAAAGCAGACGGGCGTTCACCTGGATTTTTAGCCCTGGACGGGCGTTCAATGGGGTGAACACTTGTCCGCCTCGGAAAAGCGGGAACGAGAGTTGAGCAAAAGGCGGACGGACGGGCGTTCACTAGTCGGGACGCCCGTTTACCCGCATGTTATGGACGGGACGGGCGTTCACTTACTTGGACGCTCGTCCAAACAACGAATTTGCAACGAAACGCGGGAAAGACACGAAACCCTAAATCTTATAAACACAACATAGAGCACGGACAACGACCACGGATAAATTTTAGCACGGGGTTAGACTAGGTAACAACTAAACACAAACTTCACGTAAAACAGATTGAGTAAAAAAACTTTTGCACATTCTTAACCCTACGGTCATCGAAACACGGCAAAATAAAAAAACCTCAATTTATTCAACGCAACTTTTATTGAAAAACAAAAACAAAAAACACGTAACAAAATAAACACAAAATAAACAAGTAATAATCCGGTTAACCTCAAGTATAAGGATCGTAGTAATAGCGGTTAATGCCGGGTCGATCTTACGGGGAACTAAACGATTGTGATTTCTAGTTTTTATCTAACTAACCTATGTCACGATTACTAAGCTAAATAGCGGATAAAACTAAACGAATGCTGAAAATTAAACTTAACTAAAACGTAAAGCCGGACGAAGAGATGATCTAAAGCCGGGAAGGATACGGGCTGCGAACCAATTTAAACTAACTAATCTAAGATGCGAGATAAAAGTAAACTAACTAGACAAATTCAAGCTTTTAAGGATTTAAATCAAATTTATAACGAGCAAACGAGGATTGATCCACCTATCCAACAAGCATTGATTTCCTATCTCGATTATATTGCAGTTTTTATCTAGGTTGTGATTCACCTCACCTAAACATGAACCCTAATTCCTTAGAAAGTTCATCTATTAATCTATTATCTTCCGATGTAAGATTAACGCGTTTTCTAACCAAAGGTGCAAACTTTGTGTTTATAATCTAGTAATCGGACCTATTAACTTCCGTTATGATAGATTCGAATTACTATTCTTATTCATGGTGATCTAGGGTTTATTAAGACTTCCATCAACAATAAACAATCAACACATGCACATCTTCCGATATAAGAGCAATTTAAACATGAATAAGCATGAATAAGAAACAACCTTTATTAAAAACTCACAGTATAATCGAAGAAAACGAAATCAACAATTGTTGGACGGCTTCACAATACTCGTTTGATGAAGCTTTTAGCCTCGAACATCCTCGGCAACTCAAATTTGCGAAACGATTGCATAAAAAGTAACTAGTTTTTAATCTAAACTTAAGAGCATAAAACTGGAATAAAAAGATGAAAAACGCAGCCTAAAGCCGCCCCTAGGTTTAGGGTTTTCAATAATGAGTGTATGATGCCTTTGTGTGGAGAAAACGACCGACTATATATAGATTTTAAAGCCGGTTTCGTAAGTCGGCTACCGGACGCCCGTACGGATCCTTGAACGCCCGTCCATTCTTCATATGAACTTCAAATCGGGCCGAGTCATGACCAAACGCTCGTCCGGACGGCGTCCACTTCGGCGTCCAAACATCCCGAATCAACTTCCCATCCCCGGACGCTCGTTCAGTTACATCAGACGCCCGTCCACTGGACGGGACCTGGACGCCAGTCCAATATGACTGGATTTCGATTTCTTTATCTTTATCTCCTTTTAATTCAATGTAAATCATCATTATCTCCTCCTCTTTAATCAAATCCGACTTGATCATCTTTGAATCACCTCTTGAGCTCGAATTTGTGCTTCTATGACACATAAAAATATCGCAAAATGTAATATCGCTCAAATAATCATAAAAACATAATTAAAACACATAAATTAATCTATGTTGCGAATAACTTATTTAAAATACCATTTGCTCGATAAATCCATTAAACGCTCGTTTCTTATACAAATTCATACAAATATGAGGGAAAATAACATAACGAGGTCAAGTACAGAAGCGGAATATCGAGAAATGGCACATAAATGTGGTGAGGTGACATGGATAAGGTATTTCTTAGAAGAAATTGGGTTCAAGGTTGATATGCCTATTCCTCTCCATTGTGATAACCAAGCGGCTTTATACATTGTGTCTAATATGGTATTTCATGAGAGGACCATGCACATTGAAGTAGATTGTCACTTCATTTGAGAAAAGATAATTCTAGAAGAGATTTGCACACCGTTCGTACGTTCAGGAGAACAACTTGCTGATGTATTTACTAAAACATTGTTTGGGAACCGTTTGAGTTTTGTTTGTAACAAGTTAGGCATGCATGATATATATGCGCCAACTTGAGGGGGAGTGTTAAAGTGACATAGAATTGGTATTAGTTTCATTACAGGCATTTATGGTATTTCGGTGGTGTTTAGTCGGCTAGGTTATATTATGTGGCAGCCGACATATGATGTCTTGGAGTAAGGATTAAGTTAATCCCAATAGGGTTAGGAGCAATGTAATTGTCTACTATATATATTGTGTTGAATAAAAGATGAGAAGACAAGTTTCGATGATCTCTAGTACCTTTAATTTACTGTGTTAATATTTAACAGTAAGGATAAAAGATTGTATTTAAAACCAGGAATGCAAAACACATCATGCAGGACTAGCTGAGGGTTTACCCTTACTTGTTCTATATGTGTAACAGAAATATTATTTCCATTAGGTAATCCAATTTTTATACCAGATGAAGGTTTGTGATTACTCAACAGATCTAATGATCGTCCAATGTGATCTGTGGCACCAGAATCCAAGATCCATTGTATAGATCTGACTAAATTTAGATCACATGTCCATGTAGCAAGTGAGTAATGTGTAAAAATCTTAGCAGCCCAATAGAGTCATCAACTTATCAAGTTGCTATGCAATAAGATTGGGGAACCCTAGTCTAACAGACCTATTCTAGGTCTAATCTTCTTCTGCTGACTGTTCCTTTACGACCAAATTAACCATCTTTGACTTGAAACCAGGAGAATAGCCATGTTTCTTGTAACAAGTATCTTCAGTATGACCATTGAACCCACAAAAACTACACTGTACCTTCTTAGGATTCTTAGGTCTGGCATTTGCAGCAGTCACAAAACCTGATCTGCTGACTGATTGACTTGGCCCTTGTCCATTATTCTAAGACAAGACAACCTTGATTCACAAAACCATAGAATCTTGATTCTTGGCCTTGTTAGCCACATACAACTTCTGTTTTTCAAACTTAATGGACATTGAAAAGGCATCATGGATTTCGGGAAATGATACCATCAGCATTGCCTATGAAACCATTGGCTTAAACTCATACCTCAAACCTTTAAGGAATTTCATGATATGTTCAGCCTCCATATGATCCATCAAAGTGCTAATTGCATTGCAATGACATTGAGGATCACAGGAACAAACTAGCATAGGCCTAATGGTCTTGATTCTTCCCATAAAACAATTAATTTGTGAAATATTGATTGACAGAATATGTACCTTGTTTTCAGCAGATGCATCTCTTCAAGAAGATCGCAAAGCCCTCAAGGCCTCCACATTAGAAAATCAAGCAGCAATATTTTTCCAAACAGCATGTGTACTCTTGAAATACATCAAATTCTGGGCAATGGTGTTCTCTACAGAATTTAAGATCCACGATCTCACCCTTGTATCACACTGTCTCCATGCATGAAAATATGTTGAATCTGCTTCTGGCTTTTTGATTGTGCCTTCTACAAAGCCAATTTTGTTCTTGGTGATCAACACCATTTCCATGGACATCTTCCAAGGATTATAATTGCTACCATTCATCAATGGATGAACAAGAACCAAAGATTAATTCTCATTAGGATGGATGTAGAATGGACTGAAGGGGCATAATTCTTGTTTCTTAGTTGCCATGGCTATCAAGAACTCCAGAACTTATCAATGATCAATAACATAGTGAAAAACGATCAAGAAATGATCAAAAAACTTAGGAAGCGATCATAGTTTACTCTTAAGAAATTGAAAAACACAGAAAATATGAAGAATTCTCTCAAGATCTATCAATTACTAGAGAAAACACACGAAAGCAATCAAAAATTCTCAAATTTATTCTTTGATACCATGTTGAAGTTTGTACAATTACAACCATAAAGTAAATAAAATATGGAATGATTATTATTGAACTAAAATCAACAAGTTACAATGCTGCTGATCATAGGGTATTTATAGCTTATACACCTATCGAATTAGTTAGAAGTAAGTTACAAATGGTTACAACAAACTATAACTGAATAACCATTTTTTGTACTAAAATGGCTCAGCAGACTATTGAGTCTTCATGTGGTCTGTTGTGTTCCTCAGCAAAACACACTCAGCATTCATGATTGTTCAAGCATCAACCTGTTTAAGCATGTGACCCCCTCAAACCCGGTAAACTTGGCGGTTCAACCGGTGACCCGGTGGGCATTTGTTGAACAAATGGGTCAAGTGCATTTAATGATCATCTATGTGTTATATTAACAAATGTTGGTCATAACAGAGTCTTCGATGATCATATATACAACAAACTTCCTTGATTGTAAACCAATCCATATATCTTCTTCAATGAGTCTGGTTCCTCAGCCTTCTGCTCAGTTGTCGCTCAATCTGGTCTTCAATCCATTAAGCTGACCTATTTGGCTACTATTACAGAGCTTAGTCTGAAAAACCTATGCAAAGTCAGAGTTCTAATAAGCCTATAAATGTGATCATTTCTAGACCCATTCAGGCTCCTATAACACATGGTCAGGTGATCATCAAAACTAGAATTTACGTAATAATTTCCCTCTTTTTGATGATGCTCAAACCCTCATAAGCCTAGATATAATAAAATAAACAAGATAGGATATAAGACTTCATATTTTATTCACTTTTCAAAATCCTTAAAAGATTATTACAACTAGCCGAAACCCTCATAAGCCTATTTATAACGTCTAAACTTTTGAGTATACTCTAGCTAAGTCTGAGAAATCAAGATTTGGAAATTTCCACTTCTAGTATTCTAGGGCAGTTTGCTCAGATATGCCTGGAACACTCTTACAGCTGTGATCTTGTTGAAGTCTTGTGTGGTTTCCATGGTTGTTGGTTCACCGAAATAGTCCATTATTCTTCTTCTAATAATTTCTATCTAAGGATCAGCTCACCTTAGCTCTTTAAATTTAATCCACTTCTCGTCAGGCGTCATTCTGGTGAAAGGTCTGAATCCTCTTTTCATCATTTGAAACTCAATTCAATGTTCATCAGTAATTTGAGTCTGAGGCTTTTCAGCTGGTCTAGTTGCTCCACATGGCCTGGATGCTGAAGATCTCTTAGCTAGTCTGGATGTTTCTACTCTACCAGCTATCCTAGAGGATTCCCCTAAACTGATGCTTCCCTCTCAAAACGAATCAGTCTATTTATCTATATATCTGTCTAGAGTTGATTTATTTCACCATGAAATTGGTCTTCCTGCTTGAAAACCCAATCTTTCCATGCTTCTTCTTAGGACAGGCCAAGATAGAAAGCTGACCAGTTCTGAAAAAATTCCTTGTAAATTATTTTGGGTTCTTTAGTCAGATTCACTCTGCTAGCGGTTCTTCTATGCTGAGATATATGCTCAAGCCTTTCTCTGCCCTCAGACCTCTGCTTCTCTGACTATCTCTGTTGTCCACTGGATCATGGTCTGTACTGCTGGTTGATGGCCCTCTGCTGATTGTTTTCAGGCCACCTTTTAGTCGACTGACTATCATGTTGCCTATCTATGTCATCATTACTTAGCCTTATCCTTTGTGATTCAACATGTTATCTTCATCTCTCTTCAGCACTCTTCTTTAGGCTAGCCTCATCAGCATCTCAGTTTCACATTTCACATTTTTTGAGCCTTAACTTTTCTGCCTCAGACAAGGTGGGTATAGAGCTTTCAGACGCTTTACTCCTATGAGATATCTCTTCCACTATTTGGAATCATCAGGGTTCTGAGTTAAGAGTATGTTGTTGGTGTTCTCCGTGGCCTAAAGAACACTGCTCAGCTTAGGGTCCATCTCAACCAGCTTAGCATCTTATGCTACTAGCTTTTAATCCACATCAGTGAACTTTCCATTCATGGCATTGGTTAATGATTTCAACTGACCATTGATGTGGAGTTTGAGACTCTTTGGCCTATCATTTTTATTTGTGTTCATCTGAACTAGAAGACCAGTGATAGCGTTGAACTCCTTCTTCATTAATTTGTAGATTTTTTAAATAGCATCATTTTGAAGTCGAAGGTACTCAGCAATGGCTTCAAATTTGTTCTGCAATTTCGTAGCTTCATCTTTGAAAGGCTTGGTGACTCTATCAAGATATACAGATTGTCTCTCTAGCTCAGCAATGACCATGTCCACCGCATCTTGAAAGATAGGTTCTGACACCAGATTTGTCAGGTTCACTGGTGTAGAAGTTCCTATAGCTGAAGTGTTGGTTGGAGGATCTTCAGCGAGTGTTAGGGAAGGCACATCAATTTGTGTTGAGAGTGGTACCTGTGTTGTTTGCTCAACAGGGGTTGTAGTTGGGTCCTGAGTTGGTGCAGGCTGCTGAGTCACTTCGTCTGCATGTGGATCGGCAATCTCTCCCAATCCTTCTTCTAAAATCATAGTCTGAGATACCTCTGATGGATCACTCTCTACCTTGATTCCCCTTGATCAGTGCAGGTGTTTGCTCTACTGATACTCTTTCATTAACTTCATCATGCAGAGTCAGCTGGTCATTAGATGCTTCTGTTGGTGGGGTGCTTGGGCCAACGTTGTCATTACCTCCGTCATTGTCATCATAATGCCCATTATCCCCATCATTTCTTTTATTTTCTGCCCTTGTTTGAGCATGTTCTTCATTTTCTTTCTTAATTTATGCCTATAATGGAGCCTCATCTACCAGCCCAGGTAGATAATCAACCTTGAGGAATGACATAACCCGTTCTTCCTAAGCAAACATACGGTCGGCATTTTGAAGTTGCTCTCTAGAATTTCCAAGTTTCTAGTTGATACATTCAGCAACTCTTGTATCAATGTCTATGGTCCAATCCTTTTCATCTTCGTCAGCTGCTGAAGCTCTATCTTCCTCATCAGCTAAGCCATCTTCCACAAAGTCCTCTTCTACCAGGATTGGTTCTTCAACAGTTGAGGCAGGTGAAGGAACTCTCACATCTGCCTCATCTTCTCCTAGAATAGTGAAAGAGGTAGATCCGCGTCTTCCCTTATGTATGGTTCTATGATAGTGGTGTTTTTATCTTTTTGCTGCCACCAGACCTATCGAATTTGGAACCTTTGGCCGCTTTGAAAATGGTATATGCTGGATGAAGAGTAGTCTCATATGTGGGTGGAATCCCCATTCTAGTGAGCATGTAATGGAAGGGAATCACAAAAGACTTTCGGACCCAGAAATTTCCCGTCTTTACCATAGGTGCTTTTCCAAAATTTGGATTTTGCGAAGCTTTTTCAACCTACTATTCACCATGAATCTGCTCTACCAGCCGATTGTAGATGTACTTTTCCCAGTCAAATGCTTCACCATTGTAGATGGTGGCCATGAGTCTTGCTCTGGTGTCAGTTATGACATTCATCGAGCCAAGTTTGTCTTCCATGCACTTTCCGACAACTAGGCTGAATGCTACGAAATATGGTTTGAGGATGTTCCTGTTGCGGGAGAAGTTGTAGGGTGTGCCTACACCAATGGAAATTTCATTCCAAAATGCATGTTCATCAATTTTGACCTTGGTCAAATCCGTTTCACCGGTGTTTGGGAGATCCAAGCACAGATGGAGTGTCTCCGGTGTTATCTCCAAGTCAACCCCTTTTAGCTGGGTCGTAATAGAGTCATCCTTGACTGTTGTGTTTCTCCAGAAGGTGATGATATTTTCATAGCAGATGGTGGTGATTGGGGGGTTTAGAAATGTCTGTAACATCACCATTGTCACTTGGTCGGTGAGTCATTGGGCTGTTGCAGCGTTCTCATAACGTCCAATGAAGGTTGCAGCATCAAACAGAGATCCGGTGAAAATTTATTCTTAATCGTGAGACGGTTGGAAGGTTAGAATAATGTGGAAACGAATTCTGATTAATTAAGTCGGTTCGGAATTAATTTAATTTAATTAATTTCGAAATTTCATGATTATTTTCGGCTAGAAATAACTTTTCTTGAGGGAAAAGTCGAGCGATTAAATCATCAGACCAATCAGAATTTAGAAGACACGTCATCCGACCATTCAGAATTGTGGAAATAGTTGGCCAATTTTAATTAATTATTTTCGGCCCTATTTCTTTTCCAAGGAAAAGTCGATGATGTGTTACGCCAATCGCATCACAAAACATTGGCTCCTCCTCTCCACTATATAAAGAACCCCGATGATGAAGGTTGAAGCATTCGATTTCTCTTGTGTCTTCCACTACTAAAAGGGTCGAGCATATAGTTAGTTTTTTGAGTCGAAGAGAAGTCGGAGCACGTTGTAAGTTCGCCGGAGCTTGGATTGTTGAAGTGCCTCTCAATCCGGGACGTAAGCCGTTGTATCTTGGGAGGCGTTGCTACTACCGTGGGCACCATACCGGAGCAATTTGTCTTAAGGAAAGAGTTACATAACTCGCCTCGGTTTGTCTTTATTTATGCATTGTATTTCAGTTTTTTCAATCGTTTAAGTCAGATCTGTACGTTAATTGCATATTTTGTTAGATCTATATCACAGTAGCTGTTTTTCGTTAGATCTATCATATACTTCTGTTAATTTTTTAGATCGGCACCATAATCACTTTTATTTGCTAGATCTCGAATAATAAAATTAGATTTTATTTCCGAGTTGTTATTTTACGCAATTAATTTACGTAATTATATCCGTGAATTACGGATACGTTCCGTAATTCATTCCACACACGACACTACCACCAACAAGCTTAAGACAAATTGATTCATGTGTTAGAGGATATTTTTACGTGTTAAATTACGATCCGCTAGATTGTTTAATTTATTTATATCCCCGCTTCGGCTTTGGTTGAGGCCAACCGATAACTCGTTTCTACTCTTTCTTCACATATAAGTTCGTTTGAGGACGAACGAGAACTTGATTTGTCGATCTTCGTGTTTACGAAATGGCAACAACTGAGCAAGGGAGTACCTCTGATGTGCCTACTGCTGCACTGCGCAGAACAATTCCGGACCTCAAGGGGAAAACCGGAAAAGTTTGATGGCTTGAACTACAAGAGGTGGCAACAGAAGATGTTGTTCTATCTGACCACTCTTGGCTTGGCTCGGATGCTGACTGAGGATCCTCCTGTCTTGAAGGAAGGAGATCATGCCTCTGTCACGGCTTTGGATGCTTGGAAGCACTCTGACTTCCTGTGCAAGAACTACATCCTTGTGGCAGGCTTTGGAGAACTCGATCTATGGGGTGTATTGCTAACAGAAGTCTGCTAAATCCTTGTGGCAGGCTTTGGAGAAAAAGTACAAAATCAAGGATGTTGGCTCGAAGAAATTTGTTGTGGTCAAATTCATGGACTACAATATGGTAGACTCCAAGACTGTTGTCAGTCGGATTGAGGAGCTACGGGTGATCATCTCTGAGATCTGGAGGAAAAAATGATGATTTGTGAACAATTCCGGAGTTGTCGCTATTATTGGAAAACTTCCCCACTCTTGGAAGGATTTCAAGAATTACTTGATGTACAAGCAGAAAGAGATGACTATGGAAGAGCTAGCAACGCGTCTGCGGATTGAGGAGCAGAGCAAGAGGTCAGAACGAAGCTTTCTAATGGGCCAATCCAAGGCGAACTTGGTCGAAGTGAGCAACAAAGGCAAAAAGCGTAAGCAGCCTAATCAAGGTCCAAAAGACAATAAGAAGGTCAAGCAACGAGTTCACGGAAGTCGTTACAACCGTGGAAAGCCGGGGCATCACCAAAGTGAATGCGGAGTCACGAGAAAAAGGTCAAGTCACATGCCCATCTTGCTGAAGTGGTGGCTGAAGGCATGCAAGAGATGAACCTGTCGGCTATGGTTTCGAATGCAACACGGTCGGGAATACCGTGATTGGTGGATTGACACGGGGCTACTTGCCATGTTTGTGCTCCGAAAGAGATGTTCTCGATTATAAGGTGTCGAGGGTGAACAGATCTTTATGGGAAACTCGCTTCGTGAAGGTGAAGGTGTGGGAAAGGTCATACTGAAGATGACTTCTGGCAAAGAACTCACACTCAACAATGTGCTGCTTGTTCCAGACATGCGGAAGAACCTTGTTTCGGGTGCTCTTCTGGTGAAGAATGGATTCAAGATGGTCTTTGGTGGGGATAAAGTAGTTTTATCCAAGTTTGATATGTATGTTGGGAGGGGGTACTTGGTAGATGGTATGTTCAAAATGAATGTAATGACCGTTGTACCCAAATCTGTTGTGCCGAAAAAGGCTAATAAGATGACTACTACTTCCGTTTACTTGCTTGAGTCTTCTTGTTTATGGCATTGTAGATTAGGACATGCTAATTATAAATCGATTCGAAAGATGATGAATCAAGATTTAATTCCCAACGTAAAAATTGATCCTAATCACAAATGCCAAATATGTGTTGAAGCTAAGTTACCGTTTCCAACGGTTGAAAGGAAAAACAGAACCTCTAGATTTAATTCACACTGATATATGTGACTTAAAATTTGTGCAAACTAGAGGCGGTAAAAAGTACTTTATTACTTTTATTGATGATTGTACCAGATACTGTTATGTTTATCTGCTGAGAAGCAAAGACGAAGCTCTTGAAGCTTTTAAGGATTATAAGAATGAAGTTGAGAATCAACTTAGCAAACGGATAAAGAATGTCCGTAGTGATCGTGGTGGTGAATATGATGCACCGTTTAATGAATTTTGCTCTGGCGCCGGCATCATTCATCAAACGACAGCACCATATACACCTCAATCAAACGGTATTGCTGAGCGCAAGAACCGAACTCTGAAAGAGATGATGAATGCTATGTTGATTAGTTCGGGTTTACCTCAGAACTTGTAGGGGGAAGCTATCCTCTCAGCGAACTCCATTCTTAATAAAATTCCTTCTAAGAAGAAGGATGAATCCCCGTATGAATTGTGGAAAGGTCACAAGCCTAACTACAAAATCATGAAAGTGTGGGGGTGTTTGGCTAAGGTTGAAATACCTAAACCAAAGCAAGTGAAGATAGGGCCCAAAACCATTGATTGTATATTCATTGGATATGCTCTCAATAGTAGTGCCTATCGGTTTACGGTACATAAATCGGACGTCACGATGTACATGAAAATGTCATCATCGAGTCAAGGAATCTTGTGTTCTTTGAGGATATTTTTCCCCTGTAAGGAGAAAGAAAAACAAGAAGCAAGCACGAGCAAGCGGACTTATAAGTACGAAGAAGAGGGTAATCCTCAAGAACCTGAGGAACCTCGTCGTAGTAAGAGGGCGAGGACTTCAAAGTCCTATGGTCCTGATTTTCGACCTATATGGTAGAAAACGAACCCCGGACGTATACGAGAGGCTATGTCTACTCCGAAGCTCCTTTACGGAAAGAAGCTATAAATAGTGAAATAGATTCCATCATGCAAAACCACACTTGGGAGTTGGTTGATCTTCCACCAGGAAATAAACCACTCGGATGCAAGTGGATCTTCAAGAAGAAGTTAAAGGTTGATGGTTCTATCGATAAGTACAAGGCTAGGTTGGTGGCCCAAGGGTTCCGATAGAAGGAAGGCCTTGACTTTTTTGATACCTACTCACCAGTGACGAGAATCACTTCTATAAGGGTTCTCATTGCTATAGCTATGATCAATAACTTGGAAATCCATCAAATGGATGTGAAGGCGCCTTTTTGAATGAGGAGTTGGAAGAAGAAATTTACATGAAACAACCCGAGGGGTTTGTTGTTCCGGGGCAAGAGAGCAAGGTGTGTAGACTCGTTAAGTCTTTGTATGGGCTTAAACAAGCACCAAAACAAAGTGGCATATCGAGATTTGATAATGTTATGTTGTCAAATGGATTTAAGATTAACGAGTGTGATAAATGTGTCTACGTTAAGAACACACCTAATGCCTATGTTATAATATGTCTATATGTGGATGACATTCGATAATGGGAAGTACTCATGATATCATCATGAAGACCAAGAAGATGTTGACAAGGAACTTCGATATGAAGGACCTAGGAGTTGCGGATGTGATACTAGGGATTAAGATCTCTAGATTACCCGATGGTGGCGTTGTCACAAACTCATTATATTGAGTCCTGTTTTGAAAAGATTTAACGTCTTTGATGAAAGTCCGGTGAGCACTCCTCTTGACCTAAGTGTGCACTTAGCCAAGAATAGAGGTGAACTGTGGATCAATTGAGGTATTCTCAAGTGATTGGAAGTACGATGTACATAACCAATTGTACACGACCGGACTTAGCATGTGCGGTGAATAAACCGAGTAGGTTCACGAGTAATCCGGATCATAATCATTGGAAAGCCTTAAATAGGTTGTTGAGGTACATGAAGTACACTATGAGTACGGGATTACGATTTACAAGATATCCGAGCGGTATTAGAAGGATACCGTGATGCGAAGCTGGATATCGGACACGAAAGAGTCGAAGTCCACCGGTGGATACTTATTCACGATTGGTGGTCTTCTTTGTGTCTGGAAGTCTACCGGACAAACGTGCATAGCCCGCTCTACAATGGAAGCCGAGTTCATAGCCTTTGGATAAATTTGGAGAAGAAGTTGAGTGGCTTAGGAATTTCTAGAGGATATTCCGTGTTGGCCTAAGCATGTGGCTGCTATCAGCTTACACTGCGATAGTCAGTCCGCGATAGGAAGGGCACAAAGTAGTATGTATAATGGTAAGTCTCGACACATACGCCGTAGACACAATACCATTAAACAGTTGATCTCTAATGGTGTGATTTCCGTCGATTATATAAAATCGAAGGAGAATCTTGCGGATCCGCTTACAAAAGGTTTAGCTAGAGATCAGATGTCAATTTTGACAACCGGAATGGGACTGAAGCCTATTACGCATGTTTCCTTGTAGTGGCAACCCAACCATGCTGACTGGAGATCCCAAGATCATGGTTCAAAAGGGACAACTAAGCTATGTGGAACCGTCTAGCACTTACCCATTCTGAGAGAATAAAAGTGCTGTCTGCAGAAAGTGTGAGGTTAAGCAAAGCTTTTAAATGATTCCTATATCTTGATACTCAAGTGGGGTAGGGCAGAATAACCTTGATAGGAGGTCACCTATGTAAGTGCGAAGTGGGGCCGCTTCATGAGAATTTTGAGCTTGAATTCTCTAAAGCACTTTCTCGAAACCAAGTGTTGTCCGGGGCCGAGACGGACACAACCATGAGAACCGAAAGGTGCTAGGGGAAATATTGTGTGAGTGCTATTGTCTTGGTTTACACTAAAGGTCCGAACAGTTCAAGACCTAGTTCAGCGATTAGCCGAGTAAATCCGATAGTACTTCACTAAGGCGGGTTCAAGGCCAGAAGCTACCTCTCCTGATGCAATATTTTTCCGTCTGACTTCTCTTCAGAGTCTGCATTTGCATTTGCATTAATTTTCATTCATGTGGGGGATTGTTGGAGATATCCCATTAAATGGGGTTAAAATGGTCAACTTTAGCGTGAATTTTGGATACGCTCCGGTGAGATTCACCGGGAGCTTATTACGTCTAAATATTCTACTCACGGAGTAGATAATGTTTGGCTTTGGAATCACTCGATTCGGATATAGGGTGAATGAGAAATTAATGCCTAAAGTTGGTTGAAAATGTGTTGGAGATAAGAGTTGAAGGGAGTACCTCAACTCAATATCCCACATTGGAAAGATGGGTGACTTGAGCTCCATATATAAGGGCTAGTGTATGCTCTTATAAATGTGCCCCAAGGGGCAAGGCACTTTTGTGCAGGAGAGAGGACTTAGATATTTCCACACGCGCGCGCGCGCCGCCGCCGCCGTCCGGCCGGCCGGCTCGGCTCGTGCTCGAGGTTCGGTTCGGTTCGGGTGTTACTATTAATTTTTTGGACAAAATTTCCTTTGAAATTAACCAGGAATTAATTAGTTAATCGTGAGACGGTTGGAAGGTTCCAGAATAATGTGGAATCGAATTCTGATTAATTAAGTCGGTTCAGAATTAATTTAATTTAATTAATTTCGAAATTGCATGATTATTTTCAGCTAGAAATAACTTTTCTTGAGGGAAAAGTCGAGCGATTAAATCATCAGACCAATCAGAATTTAGAAGACACGTCATCCGACCAATTACAATTGTGGAAATAGTTGGCCAATTTTAATTAATTATTTTCGGCCCTATTTCTTTTCCAAGGGGAAAAGACTGATGATGTGTTCTGGCCAATCACATTCAAGCATTGGCTCCTCATCTCCACTATATAAAGAACCCCAATGATGAAGGTTGAAGAATTCAGTTTTCTCTTGTGTCTTCCACTACTAAAAGGGTCGAGCATATAGTTAGTTTTTTGAGTCGAAGAGAAGTCGGAGCACGTTGTAAGTTCGCCGGAGCTTGGATTGTTGAAGTGCCTCTCAATCCAGGACGTAAGCCGTTGTATCTTGGGAGGCAGTTGCTACTACCGTGGGCACCATACCGGAGCAATTTGTCTTAAGGAAAGAGTTACATAACTCGCCTCGGTTTGTCTTTATTTATGCATTGTATTTCAGTTTTTTCAATCGTTTAAGTCAGATCTGTACGTTAATTGCATATTTTGTTAGATCTATATCACAGTAGCTGTTTTTCGTTAGATCTATCATATACTTCTGTTAATTTGTTAGATCGGCACCATAATCACTTTTATTTGCTAGATCTGAATAATAAAATTAGATTTTATTTCCGAGTTGTTATTTTCTGCAATTAATTTCTGTAATTATATCCATGAATTACGGATCTGTTCCGTAAATCATTCCACACACGACACTACCACCAACAGTGTCGAGTCGTGTCCTTTATCTTTTCTTGTCGTTTGTTGGTCGTAGACCGCCTGCGTGTGCTCGGCATGAATGATTGTTTGTATATAAATGACCCACAATTGGTTCCTTGTGGGATCGCATTTGATTCGCTATAGCTATACTACGATGGACCTAGTCCTCTTGCTAGTGTTGGTTTATGGTGGTCAAGTATTTTATATATCACTTGATCTCGTCATCAGCCATGTTTCCGCATTACTTCCTTCTTCTTCCTTTAGGAGCAAAGTCTCTACTACTTCAGGGTCTAGTGCCACTTGCTGATGTAATTTCAAACAAGCCCATCTATGGCATCTAGCATGTAACATGCTTCTCCATCATCTTGTGCATACCTCATTGCTTTCATCACATTGAATACTATTCTATCCTCGTTTACCCTTAGAATCAGCTCACCCTTATGAACATCTATCAATGTTTTGCTTGTTTCTAGGAAAGGTCTTTCTAGGATCAGTGGAACATCGTGGTTAGCTTCCACGTCTAGCACTGCAAAGTCTACAAGGAATACGAACTTATCAACTTTCACTAGCACATCCTTCACCACTCCATAAGGTTGCTTCATAGACCTATCGGCCAATTGAAGGTCTATAGATGTTTCGTTTAACTCCTTCATGCCTAACTTATGAAAGATGGAGAGTGGCATTAGATTGATACTGGCTCCAAGATCACACAATGCTTTGTTTAGGCATACTCCTCCAATCATGCAAGGTATGAGGAAGCTCCTAGGATCATTACACTTATGAGGCAGTTGTCGTTGCAAAACTGCCGAGCATTCCTCGTTAAGGCAAATAGTCTCAAGGTCTAATAGCTTTCTTTTGGTAGGGATTGCTTCTTTCAAGAATTCTGCGTACTCTAGCATCCCGGCCAGAGCTTTTACTAAAGGTATATTCACTTGCAACTTTTTAAACATTTCTATGAACTTTTTATAACGAGTATCATCATTATTCGGTTTATATTTCCTAGGGGGATAGGCTAAAGTAGAGGGATTAATAGTTACAGTTCATGAAGACTTACCTGCTTCCTACTACTGCTCTTCCTGCTCGTCTGCGGAATTTATAGACGCCCGGTTAATCGGCGTAGTGTCCCGATTTACTGGCCCCTCTTTTTCTCCTGATTCTGCTGCGTTCTGCTGCTGACTGCTTTCTGATTCTTCCTGGATATTTGGCATGACTGGTCCAGGTAATTCCTTTCCGCTTCTAGTCATGATTGCATTTACGTCCTTCGGATTCTTCTCCGTGTTACTTGGTAATCCTCTTGGAGGACGGGCTGACACTTGTTCGGCGATCTGCCCCACTTGGTGTGACAGATTCTGCACTAAGGCTTCCTGATTGGTCAGTCTTGTATCATTCTTTTGACAATATATGTTGAAGTTTGCATTCAGCTCGGTCATGGATTAGTGATTTGATTGACCGTGTCGGTCACAGTTGAGCTCATTTTATCCATGGCCGTTTCCCAACCACCTGACTTATTGAATTGAGGTATGAATCCCCCAGTCTGTCTTGGTCTCTCTCCACTTGTAGGATCACTTAGTTGAAAACCAGGGTTGTCATGAGAACTTGGGCGATATCCGCCCCTATAGGGATTTCCTTGTCTCCCTAGATAGTTCACATCTTCAGTGTTGGCTGCTTCGACGTCTTGAACTTTCTAAACCTTGGCAATACGATCTTGCATGCCATCTATTTTCTCGTTCATCGCCATTAACTGGTATAAGATCTTTTGAGATGTATCTTCTCCAAATACTCCTTTAGCTACCTTTGCAGTCTCGATTTGATGCGTACCATATTGGCTTGTTAGTGCTATTTGCTCCAACTTTTCTTCACCTTTTTCAGGTGATAGCAACGCAAAACATCCGTTGTTTGATGCATCAACTCTTATTTGTTCACTCGGCCGCAGTCTGTGATATAAACTATGCATTCGTACGGGCAAAGTTATATCGTGGTGAGGGCATCTCCGTTGTGCTTCCTTAAAACTTTCCCAGGCATCTTCAAAAGTTTCACTTGGTTTTTGCTTGAAATTCATGATATCTTGTCTCATCTGTAGTGACTTTCCAGGTGGGAAGTACTTATTCATAAATTTCTGTAGTAGTTCGGTCCAAGTTTGGATCGATCCTGGTGCTAGAGACAATATCAGAGTGAATGGAAACAATTTCAGCTTAATGTTGTCTTCAGGTACTCCTGCTAGTTTGACTGTGCTCACTATCTCCAAGAAGTTAGTGACATGTACACTAGGATCTTCGTTTGGTACTCCATGAAAGGTAGTGTAATTGGTCACCATCGGTATCACGTTTGGCTTTGGGTGAAAGACCTCAGCCGCATTATCTGGCTGAACAATTGCTGGTACAAATTCCTCAATTATGGGCATTGCATAACTCTGTAGAGTTCTTCTATCTGCTTGTACCACAACTCCTTCTCCATTTTCTCTTCCGTTGACACCGTTTTGTCCATTCTGCGCCATTGTGTTTTCTGAATCCTCCAAGGTAGAATTTATTCTTCCTTCTCGCTGTGATCTCCTTCGTGTGAAATCACGTCATCCGCCAGCCTAAAAATTGTCTCTCGAGCTTCCTTTCTCTTTTATCTAGCAAAATTTTCAATCTAAGGTATGAATCTCTTGATTTTGGCTGCTAAACTCCGTGTAGCGTACTACAAGACACAAAAAGAAATTTTAAAAAAGTTAGTGACTTGCCTCGCCGGCTGTTACACTCACCTAGCAGACTCAAAAAATACAGACTCTGACTACTGACTCGACGCTGAACTGACAGAACCGATTATTTTGAATCTGGGGCTCTAGATTAATCGCGGGTATCCCTCGATTAACCGGGTGTAATTTTTTCCAGATTCAAACAATATTGACTCTGTACGACTCCAGTACAAACATACTATAAAACAGACTTAATAAAATAGACTCTAAATTTACAAAAACTCAATCTCAAATAAAAAGTATTCTTGACATGAGTCCCCGGCAACGGCGCCATAAAATCTTGATCGCGTGCAAAGCACTAGCTAGCAATAGGACTAGTTCTATCGTAGTAGAGTACTGGCGAGTCAAGGTTGAATCCCACAGAGGCTCATAAGAACGCAAGATTTTAAGATTGAGCTTGTCACAACTATGGTCTACGACCAACAATAATATAGACAGAATTAAAATTGGTGCCACAAACTAACAAAACTACACTAGTTCACACGGTGCAAACAAAAGTTTCTTAGGTATTAGTCTAATTATGAGTGATTAGCTATTCCCCCCACACATGTAATAGTCATCCCCGTTGGTAAATTTTAATTCAATGTCAGCTACGGGTGCAACTCCTAACCCTATCTACTTCCACTATAAGGGCATCAGACAATCTATACGCAACTAACCTCCTTCGTTGGTTGTATTAGTTCATACGCAATAAGTTTTAGAGTTGCCGGTTCAAGACTGAAAACCTCCCTAGGCGGCTATCGTCTATGACTAGCACGTTCCTAAGATCCAAACAACACAATGTCCAAATTAACACTTCACTACTATACATATATGGGTGATAACATCGAAATTATCACGGGTGTTCGGTGGTGGATATCTAGCTATGAAAACGGTGTGGAGATGGTGGCTAACGGTGGAACTATGTGGTAATGTGGAGGTGAGTGTGGTGGTGATGCTTTAAGTAAAAGAGAACAATAAGTTGGGTAGAGTTTTGCCTTGCTTTGCATAAATTTTGCTTAACTTATGATTTGAAATGGAGCCTTATTTATAGGGTGAGAACCGACTAAGTTCAACATAATTACAACTAAGGACATAGTACAACTAAATCTACAGTGGCTGGTCGAGCCGCAATAAAGCAATGGCAGCACGGATCCTTGGGCTATCGTTGTACGTCCCTTGCCGACTGGTTGTGTCGTCGGTCCGTACTCTCCAGATGTTTGGGAAAAGGATCTCTGGCGGATCCATCACCTTTCTCCTCATTGTGGGCATGTTGTCAAAGCCCATTACCAAAGCAAGCATACGCTTCACGTTGGGGCCTAGCCGTATACCCTTTTTCCGGCCCCATTCGCCCGTCCTTAACGGGTCCACTCGGGTCACCGTTCGGGTCGGCGGGCAGGAGGGTGTAGCCGGCCTATCAATGGCCTCTACTCTATACTCATGACATCTCACGGGTCGAGTAGGGAGTAATTTTCTTCATAACGGTGCCTTTTTAGTATCATCACTGATCATTTGAAGCGATCATTTCGAGTTCAGCAAAAATGTATACTCATGTGGAGTGTTTTGTTCTCATGGGGTGGCTTTAGTGGGTGGATCGCCTGAACCGATTCGAAGTTATATTTGGGCGAATAGCCTTAAATTCGTTTGGTTTGGCATTTTAGGATCTTTGATCCCTAGCCGATTTGAAACTGTAGTTTGGCGAGTAGCCTTAGCTTTATAGGATGGCTTTAATGGGCGGATTGCCTTAGAAAATTTGAAGTTATATTTGGGCGAATAGCCTTAACTTCATTTGATTTGGCGTTTCAGGACCTTTGGTCCCTAGCCGATTCGAAGCTGCATTTGGGCGAGTAGCCTTAGCTTCATAGAATGGCTTTAATAGGCGGACTGCCTTAGCCGATTCGAAGTTATATTTGGGCAAATAGCCTTAACTTCATTTGATTTGGCATTCCAGGACCATTGGTCCCTAGCCGATTCGAAGCTGTAATTGGACGAGCATCCTTAGCTTCATAGGATGGCTTTAATGGGTGGATCGCCTTATCCGATTCGAAGTTATATTTGGGCGAATAGCCTTGACTTCATTTGATTTGGCATTTCAGGACCTTTGCACCCTAGCTGATTCGAAGCTATAATTGGGTGAATTGCCTTAGCTTCATAGGATGGCTTTAATGGGCGGATTTGCCTTAGCCGATTCGAAGTTATATTTGGGTGAATAGCCTTAACTTCATTTGATTTGGCGTTTCAGCACCTTTGGTCCCTAGCCGATTCGAAGCTGTATTTGGGCGAATAGCCTTAACTTCATTTGATTTGGCGTTTTAGGTCCTTTGATCCCTATCCGATTCGAAGCTGTAATTGGGCGAATAGCCTTAGCTTCATAGGATGTCTTTAATATGCGGATTGCCTTAGCCGATTCGAAGTTATATTTGGGCGAATAGCCTTAACTTCATTTGATTTGGCATTTTAGGACCTTTGGTCCCTGGCCATTCTGAGTGGCAGTTTCGAATCGGCCCCCTTGCCCGCACTGCAATGATGGTTGTTTCGAAATTCAAAACTTGGAATTCCTGCCTTCGATGTCATCCATCAGATCGTTACCATCACAACCGTTGGATTTGTGCTTTCACACTTATAAAAGGAGGACGAATCCCTGACTTAAGCATTTTCCAAATTTACAACCCCTTCGGCAGTTGCTTATTTGTGGTATGCTAGTGGAAGCTTTCCGGCGAGACGATTTTCGGCGAAATCTTGAAGGTTCATTCCATCTCCCTCTATCTTCTCCGTATTTTCGGCTGATTATCATGTAAGCTATTTTCTTTTCTCACTTTTTTGGGTCGTTTTGTATGTGTTTTTTGTTGCCTTGTGATAATGTGATGTGCTTGAGTTTTTACTGGGTTTGAATTTGTGGACGCTTTCGACGTCTTCCTATTTGTCCTTGAGGTTTTCCAGGAATTGGTTGTGTGCTCCGGGTGATGGCTTATCCGTGATCCTTAGTTCTTAATGACGACATCCATGGCTATGCCTCCGAAGAGGTCGAAGAGGTAAGCATTAGCTCGGTGAGGGTTACCGTTCGGCGCAACGGCCGTCCGAAAGTTGAGGGTTCTTTTGGAGATGAAGAGATTGATGCCCTCGACAAGAAAATTGATGAGGATTATGCAGTGGTTCGGCCCCGTCTTGGGGCCCCCAAACTCTTCTCTGAGTTAAATATATCATCTAACTATCTTTTCTCCGGTTTAAAGAGGTAGCTAACCGAGCCGGCCGAAGGTTGAAGAAAGACGGCCTTGTTCTATTTTATGATCATTTTATCGCCGGTCTTGGGCCGCCCTTCGAGCCTTTCTTCTTCGAGGTGATGTGGAGTTTAGCGGCCCTCCCATGCGATTTTACCCCAGGGGCCATCAGGGTCGTGATGGCTTTCGTCATTCTTTGCTGAATTCTTGGCTATGAGCCTTCCCCTAAGGTTTTCCTAAAATTTTATTCCTTTAGCAATGCGGCTACAAATAAAGAGGACTCAAGCAATTTTTTGGCGACCCGGGCGAAGAAGTGTAGGCTATTCTACTGGACTTCAAATAAACTCCGTAGTTGGAACACAAGGGCTATGATGGTCGAGTCCGCATCGGGCTGGCCATTTCAAAAATTCGAAGTGCGTCCGAATGATAGGCTGAATACGATCGTCGTATCCAAAAATCTTGATTCGGTCGAACATGAGCTCCTTGACAAACTTCATGAACTTCTTGGTTGGGACAAGAAGAATAGAGTTCAGAAGCGAATTTTTAGCTGAAGGAGCCTGCTTGATCTTAAAGCACCGTTTTGTTGTGTGGCCGGGATCCCTAGGCCGACACGTAGTGAAGGCATCCAAACATGGGACTTAAGAGGACTGGCATGCCGAGTGTCATCATGGGAAGTGCTTTCCCAGCAAGTGTCCTTTATGCAAAGGGATTGAGGCGTCGCGGCCCGCTCGTAATTTATTTTTTTGCTTTGTTTCTTTTATCTTGATTATATTCCTGCCAGCTGTTTTATATCTTATTCTGGAGCTTTGACCGTTTTTAATGTAGGTACAATGGTGCTCGCCAATAAAGATAGAAATGCCATCATGGCACACCTGAGGGAGGAGAGGAGGGCTCGCAAAGCGTTGTTGGAAGCCAGCAAACCGATGGCTCCTCCTTCTTCACTGAGAATGGAAAATGTTCTGTCGACTGATGCGGCTTCCTCGGCGGCCCCCCTTAATACTATGGCTGCTGAGGGCTACGTCCCTGCTCCGGGGGTTAAGAGGCCTACTGAGGCCAACAAAGCAAAGAGGAAGAGGTTTGGGGAGATTTTGCATCAATAAAACAAAAGAAAATTTATAACCCTAACTACCATGCAAAACTAACTCCTAACCGACCAAAACATCGGGTTGTTGCTAGTAAAGCGTAATGAGTAAGGGGTCGATCCTCAGGGAAAAGGTATGTAGAATCTAATCTAATTAATCCTCTCAATTGCTACTCATGAAAACGAAAGAACGAAAGAAAAACATAAAAACATAAAGAACAATCAAGATAAATCTAACCTAAGAAACATAAAAACAATCTAAACTAAAGACATGGAAACAACCAATATACAAACCTATGTGATCTTAATCCTAGTTCATCTCATGATTTTAATTTAAGTTGTGGTTTCACCTTATCACGAGATATAAACCCCTAATTCCTTAGTGAATTTAATCTCGCTACGGATTCCTAATTCCTTAGTAAATCCAATTTATCAATCTCTCATCTTCCGAATGTTGAGACTGATTTTCAATACAAAACTCGGTGTAGATTCAAATTACTCTCGTATAATCGAATCTAACAACCTAGATAATTAACTCATTAATCTGTCACTAATTAACGGCTAAAGATCTCATCTTTCTACGGTGATCTAGTCTACTCAACTTCCGTATTTTGTAAACATATCAATCGTAAACCAATCTCTCGATATAGGCTCACATAATAGCATCATGAAATGAATAGAAAGAAAACAATACGAATTAAAGATCATAAAAATAAAAAGGATTGAATAAATTAAAAATAAACTCACAGTTTATACAACGGTTGAGCACCATGAATCAACAAACGAACGAAAAACTACATCTAATCTAACCCCGGATCACCCGAGCACAAGGCTCAGGTGACCGGCCTTGAATTGCCCTCAGAGCTGCCGCTGATATGTATGATATGCGGCTGGAATAAATTGTGTTATGAATTATGGGGATAATGCATGCGCATATATATAGATAATATAAGGCGGCTGCGGCTGAAATTCTATTTAATTAGGGTTTTGATGTATGTCGGCTGAAATAATATAGATTTAGGAATGAAACTTCTAAAATTCATATCTTGAGTTGTAGACCTCCAAAAATTATGATCCGGATGTCATAATTAAGCCCTCGGAAAACTCTACAACTTTCATTAAGGACTCTTCTTCAGAAAACGCCTTTTTGACTAGCCCGTCGTATTACGAGTATATTACGACATTTTCCGAGTAGTTTCAGCATCAGCATCCAAACTTGTAACGCTCATATCTCGGGCCTCATAAGTCGGAATGAAGTGATTCAAAATCCTGTAGAATCCTCTTTTCAAACACTACAACTCTTCTCTTGAGGTCGAGAGTCAAATCAGTGTATATCATATCAAGAACTGCATCGGAAGTTCGGCTGCTTGAAAGCTTCATTCCAAGCTTTATCTCCATCTTTATCCTCTTCCAAGTCAAAAACATGTATCTACATTGCATCCAAACACCACAAAAACGTAACAATATCCAAAACCATGTAAAACAATCAAATAATCGTATAAATTGATACGTTTTCATATTTAACTCTTTAAATCACCATTCACTCAATATTTCACTATAAACCTCGAATTCTATGAAAATCATACGTATATGGGGGAAATTGAGGTGGAATATATCCTTAAAAACACTACAATTTGACCCTGAACAACACCCCCACACTTAAACTTTTGCTCGTCCTCGAGTAAAACAAAACAAGAACATACCATCAAGAATCCACATAACCTGACACGAGATATAGTCAAAATCATGACAAGCTAGTATCCAGCAAATCGACCTCACTCGGTGATGTGTGTGCAGAACCTACTAAACTTCCACCGATCCTCTCTCGATATAATACATCAAGCACTAACAGTTATCCGGTCAACTAAACGAAAACTTCATTCTATCTACAGCACTTACCTAACAAAAACTAATTACCAAGAACATAGTAACTAACTCACAACTAAATTCCTTTGCTTAGTACCAAGAAAATACCTTTCGGGTCTCTACTGGGTTTAGATCAACTTGACTTAGAATTCCAAAAAAAAACTTATATTTTATATTTCCTATCGTCGCGTCTCAAAAGTATAACACACTCCCCTACATTAGAGGCAGTCACCCCGAGATCACTCAATCCCTTCATCGTCCAAGGTAAACCACACTCCCCAATGGGGCGGTATCCAAATGGACTCGAGGTGATAGATATAAACAAAATTCCCGCAAAGAAATTTTATTCATTTATTTCTATTTATAGATACATATATTTTTATATTTCAAACTCTTGGAAACTCTCGGTCAAATATATTTCTAACACATTCAAGACTCTTAAAGTTCTCAAGAACACTAAGGTACTGAGATTCTAACTGTGAGTATAGCACAAGTTCTTAACTTTCATTAATGCTAAATAAGTGTTATCTGCATCGAGAATTAACTTTCCTTTAACTAACCGGAAACTATTCTATATTTGGCTCTTCATCTAATAGGTTCGTGAAATGAAGTTCAAGTGAGTATCGACTTAGTAAACCTATTCTCAGAACATGATATGACTACTGATAACAACTAACGGTGCCAGATTATAAAACTAGCATGCCAGTGAAATGTTACTCAGGACGAAACAAAATTTTGAAAATTTTGCACTTTTCATAGAAAATTATAACTAATATGAGCAAATGAAAGTAGATACATATAAACCATCCCCTCCCCCACACTTAGATTGCAACTTGTCCTCAAGTTATACAGGAATAAAACAAATAGAGAACTTAGCTGATTGGATGCGGCAATTCGGAGGAACCAACAAGAACCGGGATTGCTTGCATAGCTCGAGTAGATCGTGGAGCATCACGGGATAAGCGAATACATCGTGAAAGTGCACAATCGCTATAGAAAGTATCCCTGCAGACTTGATCGTGCAAAAAGAGTCTACGGGGAAAAGATTAGACTTATACAAATAAAGCACATAAGGAAAAGAATTTATAGAGATATTCAAATTATGCTCACACAAAGATGGAATACATATACATGAAAATATCACAAACTCGTAGGCTAGGTGCAACTACATGAAAGTATACTACAATGCGACCTACATGATATGCAATAATAATAATGATGGCATATGGAAAACCAACAAGAACCATCAAAAAAAACGAGGTAGTATTACGGAAACCGACAGTTAACTACACTCAAGAAGAAAAAAAAGAAGAATAGAAAAACAATGCAACTAGATGATATGCAACTAAATGATATGCATCTAAATGATATGCAAAAATAAAATAAAATAAAAGAAAGAAAACTAGCCCACTATATGCAACACGACATATATATAAACGTCTACCACATAATGACAAAGTTACGATAAACGACGAGTCTTTGTCACTAGTGCCGACACGCCTTAAGACTTATCGAAAGTGATAGACTTATGGAAACCAACAGTCATCTATCTAAACAGGTATAACTCATAAGATGCAATGGTAGCATTACGAAAACCGACAGTTACTACCCATATGAGTTATAAAAACAAAGGAAGCACGTAAGTCTTAAAAGCTAACAAGATTCATCATAACGATATGTAGCATACGGAAACCGTCATTAGCCACTAATTAACAATCAGACCAGTTATAGCATACGAGAACCGACAGTAACTATAACTTGCATAGATGAATCATGCATATAAAAATTAATCAGTTATTTAACATGGATTCGTAGATGGAAAGGTAAAAACATATAAGTTCGGGACATCTACGTAAAAATCAATTAGCCACGAAGCTCATATGAAAACATCCACATCAAATAAAAGCATTGAAAATAAAATCAAGAAATTTAGAACCTGGGATCGAACCCCGGACGAACGTTCACTTAGCGTTCGGGCGGACGGGCGTTCCACCTTGCGGACGCTCGTCCGCCTTGAAAACCTACCGGACGGGCGTTCGAAAGTATAGACGCTCGTCCGGTCCTCTAAATCGAACGAGATTGAAAATATTTGAACGGACGAGCGTCCAATACTTCCCAACGCTCGTTCACCTGCGCAGATGAAGAACCGGACGGGCGTCCAACGAGAACGAGACGCTCGTCCATACAACAAGAATGCACGGACAGACGGGAAAAACACAGCAAAACCCTAAATACTTATGAACACAACACAAAGCAACATTAAAGAACACGGATCAAAGACAAAGCGGCCTTATCAAATTAAGCACGGGGGTTAGACTAGGTAACACATAAACATATAAACTTCACGTAAAACAAGTTGAGTAAAAAACTTTTGCACATTCTTAACCTAACGGTCATCGAAACACGGCAAAATAAAAACTCTCAACTTGGTATACGCTACTTTTATTAAAAACAAAAATAAAACGTAACAAAATCGAGAACTAACAAAACTAGATTCAACATGACACCTATTCCCCGGCAACGGCGCCACTTTTGTTGGGGAGATTTTGCATCAATAAAACAAAAGAAAATTTATAACCCTAACTACCATGCAAAACTAACTCCTAACCGACCAAAACATCGGGTTGTTGCTAGTAAAGCGTAATGAGTAAGTACGGGTCGATCCTCGGGAAAAGGTATGTAGAATCTAATCTAATTAATCCTCTCAATTGCTACTCATGAAAACGAAAGAACGAAAGAAAAACATAAAAACATAAAGAACAGTCAAGATAAATCTAACCTAAGAAACATAAAAACAATCTAAACTAAAGACATGGAAACAACCAATATACAAACCTATGTGATCTTAATCCTAGTTCATCTCATGATTTTAATTTAAGTTGTGGTTTCACCTTATCACGAGATATAAACCCCTAATTCCTTAGTGAATTTAATCTCAAGCTACGGATTCCTAATTCCTTAGTAAATCCAATTTATCAATCTCTCATCTTCCGAATGTTGAGACTGATTTTCAATACAAAACTCGGTGTAGATTCAAATTACTCTCGTATAATCGAATCTAACAACCTAGATAATTAACTCATTAATCTGTCACTAATTAACGGCTAAAGATCTCATCTTTCTACGGTGATCTAGTCTACTCAACTTCCGTATTTTGTAAACATATCAATCGTAAACCAATCTCTCGATATAGGCTCACATAATAGCATCATGAAATGAATAGAAAGAAAACAATACGAATTAAAGATCATAAAAATAAAAAGGATTGAATAAATTAAAAATAAACTCACAGTTTATACAACGGTTGAGCACCATGAATCAACAAACGAACGAAAAACTACATCTAATCTAACCCCGGATCACCCGAGCACAAGGCTCGGGTGACCGGCCTTGAATTGCCCTCGTAGCCGCCGCCGATATGTATGATATGCGGCCGGAATAAATTGTGTTATGAATTATGGGGATAATGCATGCGCATATATATAGATAATATAATAATAAATTGCGGCTGAAATTCTATTTAATTAGGGTTTTGATGTATGTCGGCCGAAATAATATAGATTTAGGAATGAAACTTCTAAAATTCATATCTTGAGTTGTAGACCTCCAAAAATTATGATCCGGATGTCATAATTAAGCCCTCGGAAAACTCTACAACTTTCATTAAGGACTCTTCTTCAGAAAACGCCTTTTTGACTAGCCCGTCGTATTACGAGTATATTACGACATTTTCCAGTAGTTTCAGCATCAGCATCCAAACTTGTAACGCTCATATCTCGGGCCTCATAAGTCGGAATGAAGTGATTCAAAATCCTGTAGAATCCTCTTTTCAAACACTACAACTCTTCTCTTGAGGTCGAGAGTCAAATCAGTGTATATCATATCAAGAACTGCATCGGAAGTTCGGCTGCTTGAAAGCTTCATTCCAAGCTTTATCTCCATCTTTATCCTCTTCCAAGTCAAAAACATGTATCTACATTGCATCCAAACACCACAAAAACGTAACAATATCCAAAACCATGTAAAACAATCAAATAATCGTATAAATTGATACGTTTTCATATTTAACTCTTTAAATCACCATTCACTCAATATTTCACTATAAACCTCGAATTCTATGAAAATCATACGTATATGGGGGAAATTGAGGTGGAATATATCCTTAAAAACACTACAATTTGACCCTGAACAGCCGGGAGAAAGAATGTCGGCTTGATAGACGAAGCTGAGGAGCTGGCAGATGTAGGTGGCGTAACTTCGCCCAAGAGATGCAAGGCCGATGGCGGCGAGGATTCGAGCATTGCCGCATCTGAGCCCATGTTTCTCAGGGTGCCAAACCTCTCGCCGCTACTATTGATCTCACAAAGAGTCCTACTAAGGAGGCTTCTGGCAGAGGTGAGGAAACGGTTACCGAATCAACACCAAAAGGGACCGGCCAAAAGAAAGTTCCCGTCGGGCCCAGAGGAAAACCGGTCATGTGGTTCGACAAGGATTTTTTGAAGCAAATCCTTACTTTGAAATCGACTGGGGAGTTTTCCGCGTCAATCTCCGATGTGGTTCCTCTGTAGAACCTTAAACTGAAATTGCCCGATGCTCCGCAATTGCTGGTCGGCCAGGGCATCGTTAATCGAATAGTTCAAACTGACGTGGTGGCCTCTACTGCCTCTACGGGACCTTTTAGCAGTCTGCAGCTCTTATACAAGGCGCTCGGTCTTTACAGAACTACATCTAGTGTGGTAATATTCATTTCTTGCTCTCGTGTTCCTCTTTTGTGAAACGCCTGGTACTAAATTTTTTTCCCTTTTAGGTCGCCACTAAGCTCAAGCAAGTCGAATGGGCTTGCAATGAAGAAGCAAAATAGGTGGTGAACCAGCTTGCTGAGATGCGGGAGAAACTGACTGCGGAGGCTGGCCGTGCCGCTGCAGGTGAACAGACGGAGAAGGCTCTTTTTACTAAAGTCATCCGGCTTCGCGCTGAGAGCTCAGACCTTTCCAAAAAGGTTCAGTCGGCTGTCGGTTTTCAAAATTCTGCCGAGTCAAAGAGATATAAGGCCCTTGCTAGGGTTACAGAGGCTCGTGATCTCGTTGATAGGTTGAAGAGCGAGCTAAGTGAAGCTGAAGTCGCTGCTGCCGACATCGCCGGCAAGGTCAAAGATGCTTTGTTCGATGGGTTTGACCAGGGGTTTTACCATCTGGTGAGGTGCCTTATGGCGTTCTGTGAGGACGCTCCGGACCTTGAAACTCTTCAGGATTGGTTGACGATGGATCAAGATGATCCCGAGCTAAGAGCGTTTCATTTGTCTGAGTCCGAATCAGAGTCCTTCGATGAGCCCGAAACGACGCGTGCGAGCTCAACAATTGTCCACGGCGGCACCAGCACGTCGTCATGAGAAACAGGCATCCATGGAACGCTGGCGCACAAGTGGGAAATCAACCTAGAAAAGGGAATGGGTCAATGCAGGTCTGTCTGGGCAGCGAACCGCAGTATTTCCCGGTAGATAGCAGACCCCAATCAGTGCTGACATCATCATCGGCCACCATGATCGCATAAAGAAGATGCGACTCGGCCTCTGAGATCTCCTCGGCGTCATACGAGGGAAAAACACTAGAGTTAATCAACCTCCTCCACTCTCGGTTGGTCTGGAACATCTTCGAAGCCTAACCTTCTAGCAAAGGGTCACAATCACCCGGTATCAAACGCTGGAGGGCCGCGGCTCCATGGATACGCCTCCTCAACTCGCTGCCAAGACCCTAAACCGTCTCATAATGAACGTACGGAGGATGAACGGCAATTCGAAGAACTCATTGATAATAGCAGGACTGATGGCAACATTAACCCCACGGAGGGGAACAACGGTGACAGCACCGTCAGTCAAAACTACTATCGACGGCGTGGAATAAAATTCCCGCACCATGGTGGCGTTGTATGGCCCCCAAGGCGCCTTCAGAAAACTAGACCACACCAGATGAACAACGTGTTCGCACTCGGCAAAGCTGATCTTTCAAAAATTCAAACCCCTCTCTGCCAACAGGGGAATTTGATTAAAATACGAGAAGAAATTAGCTATGGCCAAGGGAGAGGCTGTGTGGAAGAAAGGAGAATCACCAAAGTTGGCCATGATCTTGAAAAAAAAAGGACTGAAAGGATATGTCTAGAAAGAGAGAATCCCTCCTTTTATAGGGATGTCTAGAAAGAGAGCAAAGATCCCTCATTTTATAGCACAAGATAAATAATCCAATAGAGGAAATGAGATAGATCGAACGGCCAAGATCGAAAGTACATAATAAATGTCTATGACATTCTATGTCTATGATTTAAAATTTTTACCGGAGCCGGATAATCTTGGCATCAATCTTTTCCTTTAGGAAGTGTCCGTCAATGTCCACATGTTTTGTTTTGTCATGATGGACCGGATCCTCTCGCCATGCATAGTGCCGAGTGATTATCACAAAGCAGAGTGTGATAGGTTGTGAAGAGGCCGCCGAAGTTCGGTAAGTACTCTTTTGAGCCAAAGAGCTTCACAAATGCCTAAGACAAGTGCCCGAGTTCGGCTTCAAGATCGCTTCTAGACACGTAGGTTGTTTCTTGCTCCTCCAAGTAACAAGATTGCCCCATACATAGGAACGAGCTCCGTGGTCGACCTTCTATCTATGTGGCATCCCGGCCCAATCAAGCATCGGTGTAGACCTTGATGGATCTATCGACAGACTTGGTGAAGTGTAACCCTTGGCCAGAGTGGACTTCAAATACCTCGCATTCTATTTACCGCATCCCAATGTTGCTCGGTAGGGCAATGCATGAACCGACTAACCAGACCGACACCATATGCAATATCGGGTCTTGTATGGGAGAGGTAGATGAGTTTCCCTACAAGCCTTTGATATTGTTCTTTCCCGACAAAGAATGTCACCATGTAGCAGGTATGATCGGGGTCTACAGGGGGATATAGCGAGTTTGCACCCCAAAGATGCCGGTTTCCTTCACAGATCCAAGTACATATTTCCTTTGGGAGACAGAAATGCCTTTGCCGTTTCTTGCTACTTCCATGCCAAGAAAATATTTGAGAAAACTCAAGTCTTTCACCCGAAACACCTTTGCCACAGAGTCTTCAAATGTTGGATCTCGTAGAGTCATCTCCGGTGAGGATGATATCATCCACATAGACAATAATAATAGACCTCTTCGGTTGGTTGTCTTGATGAACATGGTGTGATCGAATTGCATTGGTGATATCCACAGCCTTTGACCACGGTTGTTAACTTTCCAAACCATGCCCTTGGTGATTGCTTCGGGCCATATAGAGATTTCCTCGGCTTGCACACCTTGCCTTGAGTATGAGGATTGATAAAACCGGGAGGTACATTCATATAAACCTCCTCGCAAGGTCCTCATTTAGAAAAGCATTTTTTATGTCCAATTGGTGAAGAGGCCGGTCAAGTTGGACAACCTAGAGAGATCGAACCACGACAAGTGTTGAGTTTTGCCACCGGTGCAAAAGTTTCCTTATAGTCAATGCCATAAGTTTGAGTGAATCCCCCGGCTACCAATCTGGCTTTGTACTTGTCAATAGTGCCATCGCATTGTATTTGATAGTGAATAACCATCCGCAACCGACCGTCTTCTTGCCCTGTGGGAGAGGTGTCAAATCCCAAGTATGATTATCCAGAAGTGCTGTCATCTCTGTTTTAACAGCAGCCTTCCATTTATCATTTTGAAGGGCCTCCTGAATATTTTTAGGAATAGAGTGAGAGTCCAGGTCCTGTGAAAACATGGCAAAGGCAGGAGATAACTTATCATAAGATAAATAAGAATGAATAGAGTGATCAGTGCATGATCTCTTTCCCTTCCTAAGAGCAATAGGCCTATCATCAATGTCGGCAGCCGCCGAGGATCCGTAGATTGCCGAGTGTCGTAGGCTCGGGATCGGCGGGCTCGGGTCGTAGACTCTTGTTCGGGGAGGTTGCCGAGGAGTATTAGCTGTAGAGAGTCGGTAGGGTACCGAAGTTCGATCCGCCGAGGATCGTAAGTTGCCGAGGGTTAAGAGTTTGCCGAGGGAAGGGGTTTAGGTCAATTTCAATCGGGTTTCCATCGGTGAATGGCTCGTAGGTTTCTTTGTAATAAGGGGTCCTTTCAAAGAATTTTACATCCATAGAATTGTAAAATTTCTTTTCATAGGGGAATAACATTTGTAACCTTTTCTCGTCCTTTGCATAACCTAGGAAAATGCACTTGTGAGCTTTAGGATCAAGTTTACTTCGTGTTGAGCATGGATATACACAAACACAAGTACAACCAAAGATCTTTGGAGGCAACTCGGGAAACAAGATGATGGCAGGAGTGTGTGGTCGAAGGGTTTGGAGTGGAGTTTTGAAACCTAACACTCTGTGGGAAGTCGTTGAGTAAATAAGTTGCGGTCAAGTATAGCTTCACCCCACATATATTTAGGAACATGTGTGGTGAACATGATTGATCCGGCCATTTCCGGTAGGTGCTGTTCTTTCTCTCGGCAACCCCATTCTCGCCGAGGTGTTTCCACACAACTACCGATATGAACAATTCCTCTATCGTCAAGAAGGTACCGAGATTAGACTCATAGTATTCTAGAGCATTATCGATCTTTAAGATCTTGACCTTAGTATCAAATTGAGTGGAGACCATATGATAAAATTCTTGAAAGATAGGGCCAACTTCGATTTGTCTTTCATTAAAAAAACCCAAGTGTTCCCGGTATGATCATCAATAAAGGTGACAAACCACCTTTTCCCCGTTATACTTTTCACCCTAGAAGGTCCCCACACATCACCGTGTATTAAGGTGAAGGGTGAGGAATGCAAATGAGGTAACTTAGCATACACAGATTTTGTAAGTTTAGCAAATTGACAAATATCACATTGAAGGTCATTCAGATTACATCCTTTAAACAATTCAGGAGTTAAAGATTTTAAGTAACCAAAACTTGGATGTCCTAATCTATAATGCCATAACATGATATTGTCTAAAGTACGGGAGCAGCTGGCCGAGGCGGTCAGTCTTCTGTCTTCAGCAGGGTTGACCAGAAACAATCCAGCGCAAGGTTTAGCCTTCCCAATCACTTCCTGTGAAGTAGGATCCTGGAATGTGCACTGATTTTCCTTAAAAACAACAAAGTCCAATTCAAATCTTTAGTGAGTCTACCGACGGATATAAGATTGCGGTCTAAGTTTGGAACAAATAGGACATCCTGTAGGCATATCTTATTAGTGAGTTTAACATTTCCAACACCTTTTGCACGAGAGATAGATCCATCGGCAGCTTTAATGTTATGAATTTGGTGACAAGGCATATAGTTGGTTATAAGGTTTTTATTACCGGTCATATGGGAGGATGCCCAGAATCAACAATCCATGTTTCATTGCTAAGGGAAGAGTAGAATTTACCCGTATGAGTATGAGTAGCAACATCGGTAGAGAGTGACTACCTTCCTTTTGTTGATTTAGGAAGGCTTTGAATGCGAGAACCGAGCATTCATCTGGTTGTCATTCTCCTCCTCACCGATGTGTCCGCCTTGACTTTCCCCGATAGGTTTTGAGGTTTTGAGGAGTTAGGCTTGCCATGGAGCTTAAAGCGGTTGTCCTTGGTGTGATTTGTGCGTTTGCGGTGATCACGAAACGTTTTCCGAGTTTTCTCGGTAGGCTTCTTGTATGTCTCGGCAACCTCGGCGGCCTTCCCGACGGTCGACGGGCAAGCACCTTCGGTAGGGTTGTCGGTAGGGGATTTCGAAGCATGACTTTTCTCCTACTTTCTTCATGTTTGACCTCGGCAAACATGGATTTGAGATTTGGAAGAGGTTTGGTGGCAAGAATTCTTCCTCTAACATCATCAAGAGTAGGATTCGGTCCGAGTTAGGAACCCGAATACTCTCTTCTTTTCTATGATGTCTTTATAAAGAGCGACATCCTTGACATCATTCCAAGAGTGAGTTTCTAACATATCTAAGTGTTGCCAAGCCTTAGATAGTTGATTGAAATATTGAGTTACGGACATATCCCCTTGCCTCGCAAGTTTGAATCGAGCTTCTAGTTCATATACCTCAGATGTATTATCCTTCTTGGAGTAAAGATCTCTGGCATTATCCCAGATTTCTTTGGCAGTATCATACATCATAAAGTTTTCACTTATCTCTTTTGTCATTGACCTCGTGAGGATGGTCATGAGTTGATTATCTGTTGTGTCCCATGCTTCAAAACTCGGGGTCGGTTTCGCGAGGTGCAGGTTTTGTTCCAGACAAGTATCCCATCTTACTTTGTCCAGAAATGTACATTTTCATAGACCTTGACCATAACAGATAGTTGTTACCATCAAGTCTATGGTTTGTATAAGAAGAGGAGTTGTCAGTACTCCCGGTCGGTGAGGTCGCCGAGAGTCTCGCGAGGTTGAAGTAATGTCGGATGTGGAAGACATTCTTCAGAAATATGAGTTTTGCAGCGGAAAAATTAGAACACAAATGGCTCTGCTACCATGAAGAGAGTTTGAGAATGTGATAAACACAAGAGTAAACTTCAACTTATCTTTTATTCATTGATAATGTGGAGTATATGTAGATACAATTGAGGAGTTTGAAAGGTCCTAGACAAGATAGTGACCTTTCATAGAAAAAGTAAAAGCTATAAACGAGGCTAGATGCTTTCTAGTCTCTTACATAATAAATGTCTATGACATAAAGTGAACTAGAGTAAAAGATATGTATATGACTAGAGTTTGACATATTAATTGTTTATATGTACTACAATTAATATGTCTCTTTATAAATAAATAAAGTGTACACGAGAAAATCCGGCACAAAGTTCAAAGCAATTTTGAATAACCATTTAAGGCGGAACAGTTATCGGAACCGCCGCCATTATTAGCACTATCTCCGAAAACGCCTAAAACGGTCAAAGAGCAGTAACTAACCAAATATGGAAGCTTTACATCACAACGTGTCAGAAAAAGCCGGCAACCGTTAGACTTTACAGTTGGGGAATCTCCAAGCCGCTTTGAGCGTACCCGCCCAAGTACGAGCAGATACGCACAAAGCAGGGGGCCGCATCGAAATTTTAAAGCAAGCAAACAGGT
Source organism: Gentiana straminea (assembly GCA_036785695.1). NCBI lineage: Eukaryota > Viridiplantae > Streptophyta > Magnoliopsida > Gentianales > Gentianaceae > Gentiana > Gentiana straminea. The sequence continues at coordinate 12,851,830 of JAVUPR010000183.1, forward strand.
CACGTAAGGGCCCTAAACTAGCGGCTTGCATAAAGACTATTGTTTCAACTCAAATCTACACGTCATAACTTCGATCTCACTCAAAACAAGGGGGCACACCGGATTTTTCGATTCAGAATTAATTAAAGGCTCAGCGATCAGAGATTTCGAAGCAGGTTACTAGTTACCCTTATTTTGACTGAGCACGTACGTGGCCTCATTCGAAACAAGGGGGGCCGCAAGCCTAAAATTTTAATCTATGGGTTTGATTGAGCAAGTCATTTTGGTGACCTCGACACAAAAGGCTCTCAACCTCACCAAAATAAGGGGGCCGCACAAGCTAAAATTTAAATTTGTGGGTCCAATCAAGCAAGTCATTTTGGTGACCTCAGCATAGGGAGTTCACAATCCCACCAAAATGAGGGGGCCACACACATATAAGCTTCAACGATAAACTTGAAAAAACGGGATCATCGTGATCCGTCGTCAACCAATCCTGAAGAGTTTCAAGGTCTGGAGCGTCCTTGTAGAACGCCATAAGGCACCTCGCAAGATAGTAAAACCCCTGGTCAAACCCCTCTAACAAAGCATCTTTGACCTTTCCGGCGATGTCGGCAGCAGCGACTTCAGCTTCACTTAGCTCGATCTTTAACCTATCAACGAGCTCGTGAGCCTCTGTCACCCTAGCAAGGGCCTTATATCTCTCTAACTCGGTAGACTTTTGAAAACCGACAGCCGACTGAACCTTTTTGGAAAGGTCTGAGCTCTCAGCGCGATGAAAGCGTCCACAAATTCAAACCCAGTGAAAACTCAAACACATCACATTAACACAAGGCAACAAAAAAACACATACAAAACAACCCGAAAAAGCTTGAGAAACCGAGAAAAGAAAATGGATTACCTGATAATTAGCCGGAAATACGGAAAAGATAGAGGGAGATGGAATGAACCTTCAAGATTTCGCCGAAAATCGTCTCGCCGGAAAACTTTCACTAGCAAACCAAAAATAAGCAACTGCTGAAGGGGTTGTAAATTTGGAAAACGCTTAGGTCAGAGATTCGTCCCCCTTTTATAAGCGTGAAAGCAGAAATCCAACGGTGGTGACAGTAACGATCTGACGGATGAAATTGAAGGCAGGAATTCCAAGATTTGAATTTCGAAACAGACATCATTGCAGCGCGGATCATGAAAGGACCACAGCCAATCATAGCACGCGGTGTGTCTCGTCAGCTGTCACGTCAACTATAGGTGGGAAAGACCCTGGAACGGACATGGGATCGACGTGTGGGCAAGAGGGCCGATTCCAAACCACCGCCACTCAGAACGGCCAGGGACCAAAGGTCCTGAAACGCCAAATCAAATGAAGTTAAGGCTATTCTCCCAAATATAACTTCGAATCGGCTAGGCAATCCGTCTATTAAAGCCATCATACGAAGCTAAGGCTATTCGCCCAATTACAGCTTCGAATCGGCTAGGGACCAAATGTCCTGAAACACCAAATCAAATGGAGTTAAGGCAATTCGCCCAAATATAGCTTCGAATCGGCTAAGGCAATCCGCCCATTAAAGCCATCCTATGAAGCTAAGGCTATTCGCCCAATTACAGCTTCGAATCGGCTAGGGACCAAAGGTCCTGAAACGCCAAATCAAATGAATTTAAGGTTATTCACCCAAATATAACTTCGAATCGGCTAAGGCAATCTGCCCATTAAATCCATCCTATGAAGCTAAGGCTATTCGGCCAATTACAGCTTCAAATCGGCTAAGGAACAAAGGTCTTGAAACGCCAAATCAACTGAAGTTAAGGGTATTCGCCCAAATATAACTTTGAATTGGTTAAGGCAATACGCCCATTAAAGCCATCCTATGAAGCTAAGGCTACTCGCCCAATTACAGCTTCGAATCGGCTAGGGACCAAAGGTCCTGAAACGCCAAATCAAATGAAGTTAAGGCTATTTGCCCAAACATAACTTTGAATTGGCTAAGGCAATCCACCCATTAAATCCATCATATGAAGCTAAGGCTACTCGCCCAACTGCAGCTTCGAATCGACTAGGGACCAAATGTCCTGAAATGCCAAATCAAATAAAGGTAAGGCTATTCGCCCAAATATAACTTCGAATCGGCTAAGGCAATCCGCCCATTAAAGCCATCCTATGAAGCTAAGGCTACTCGCCCAACTACAGTTTTAAATCGGCTAGGAATCAAAGATCCTGAAACACCAAACCAAACGAAGTTAAGGCTATTCGCCCAAATATAACTTCGAATCGGCTCAGGCGATCCCCCCACTGAAGCCACCCCATGAGAACAAAACACTCCACATGAGTATACATTTTTGTTGAACTCGAAACGATCGCTTCAAATGATCAGCAACGAGACTAAAGAGGCACCGTTAGGAGGAAACTTACTCCCTACTAGACCCCATGAGATGTCATGAGTATGGAGTAGGGGGCCATTGATAGGTTGGCTCCGCCCTCCTGCCCGCCAACCCGAACGGTGAGCTGAGTGGACCTGCTAAGTACGGGTGAATGGGGCAGGAAAAAAGGGTATACGGCTAGGCCCCAACGTGAAGCGTATGCTTGATCTTGTAATGGGCTTTGACGCCCATAATGAGGAGAAGGGTGATGGATCCGCCAGAGATCCTTTTCCCCAACATCTGAAGAGTACGGACCGACGACAAAACTAGCCGGCTAGGGACGTACAATGATAGCCCAAGGATCCGGGCAGCCATTGCTTTATTGCGGCCTGACAAGCTACCGCAGATTTAGTTGTACTATGTCCTTAGTTGTAATTATATTGAACTTAGTTGGTTCTCACCCTATAAATAGGGCTCCATGTACAAATCATAAGTTAAGCCAAATATATGCAAAGCAAGGCGAAACTCTGCCCAACTTATTGTTCTATTTTACTTAAAGCATCACCACCACACTCACATCCACATTACCACATTGCTCCACCATGAGCCACCATCTCCACACCATTTTCATAGCCAGATGTCCATCATCAATCCACCACTGAACACCCGTTATAATTTCGACGTTATCAGTAGTGATTAATAGGGAGCTTATGGATTGTTGTTTAATATGTGTATTGCCTGAAATATTTTCTAAACATGTGGTAGTTAATAGGGATTGTTTCTGCAGGTACATTCGACCTTGAATCTTTGCTCGGGGTGATCAAAGGGCTAAGTGAGGGGTAGTAGATGACGGTTAAATTTTTATATTTTACGGCATCAACATTACACATATTATGAGCTAAGGTTAGTCATTCCGGCTATAAAACATGATCCATTTGTCTTAATTTCTATCTACGAGGTTCATGAGTTGAGAATTTGGTATTTACAGTAATTATTTCCAGAATTGGTATTACTTTGTGTATTTTTGGATTATTTTCTAGAAACAAAGTAGCCCGAATGTTAAGGAAAATAATGTGGAGCGGATCTGTTGAAGAATGGGCCTGGCGAAATCCATAAGATTCCAAGACTAAGTCACAGTGAAAAAGTATGAAATTACCCACACCCAGGCGGTGGCCGACTTTGACGCGGCGGCAATTTTGGAGGACAGAGTTTACGCGTTTTCTTGGAAGAGAAGTAGGGTTTAGGATTTCTAGCGGCAACTAGGATGGCAGAAACACTATAAATAAAGGGCAGGAGACCCATTTGTAAAACACATCTAGTAAATCTAGTACCACAAGACTTTTACAGTTTCTATGCAATAAAAGTTCTATCTTTTCTTTTTTTATTTTCTTATGAGTGGTGGTCACTGATCCGAAGGATTCACCACCTAAGGAGCGATTCAGGCAGGATCTACGCTCGGTTTCAAGGGTATGACTCTTCTGCTTTTTAGATGTAGATTCGTTGTATTATAATGAATTTGTTTTAATTTCATATTAGTCCTACTATGTAGTTTTTAAATTGTTTTCCCCAGTTATGAGTAGATCTGATTCGTTGGTGAAAAATCATGAAATAAGGTTGCGTCGAGTCCGCTCCTGAGGTGGTCTTTACTGCTGAGGCGGTCCATCTAGTAAATCATATTTCATGATGTTCAGCGCGTTAGCTACGTCTAATATTCGGTTTTAATGTACATGTAGTTAGCCTGATCAACTATTTGCATGTTTTCGCACACTAACATGATTAAGCATCAATGAAGTGTTAGTTAGGACATAGGTTATCGATCTCCAGGTACTGCCAGTCATAGACAATGGCTGTCAAGGGAGGTTCTCGGTCTTGGGCCGGCCATCCCTAGTTCTTATTGCATGAGATTCTAATACAACCTCAAGTGGGTTAGTTGCACATAGGCGCCTACGGTCCTTACAATGAAAGTATGGAAAAATTAGGGGGTAGCACCCGTAGCTGTTAATGAATTAAAATTCACCGACAAGGAAGATCAATTTATAGTTTTGGGGAAGAGTTTAATCGCTCATAGTTAAGACTAATCATATTTCGAACTCATATGAAGCATACTTGTGTAATTCTTGTGTGGCCATTACTACTTCACATACTTACAATTTAATTGGCCAAGGACCACCTTATTTGTTCTCAATATTGATTTCAGTTGTATCCTTACAAGTCTCTGTAGGATTGACCTTGATTCGCCATTGTTATACTCTGATTGGACTAGTCCTCTTGCTAGTGTCGTGGTCTGCATGTGATCAATAAGCAAATCGGCTTTTCAAATTTCAAAATACAGGGGGCCATACGACACTTGCATCATAAGCAGTTAGACTACAACCTCTTAGATCATGCCATGTCATCAATGTGTAGACCTAACATGCAATATACATCCCAGCTGAGGTTTAGGGGGCTTTTGACATTGGTATGATCGGTCGTACATGTTGCACTCACCAGGCCTCGAACAGAGTATTGAAATCCGCTTTAGATTATTGGTCGACATGGGCTCAACTTGATATTAGGATTTATATTAGAAGACCTCAAAAAGTCTCATCTCAACATAGCACTGGTCTCTCTCGTATTAATCAAACGACATGCCACAGGTCGTCTTTTATCTGACATGGCACATGTCGTCCTCTCTCTCTTATAACCGGCATGACGTAGGGCATCCACGGTCTCTTATTGCAGATATCGTTCAAGTTACCTCAATCTTTTATGCGCAATATGATACAAGTCATCCCTGCACTCAAACATCGATTACGAACCATTAAAGCAAGTGTTATGGATTTCACACAGACATTACTCCTCAATAGTAAATGCAATAGTGATGGCTCCAAGATACACACTATGTTACAACCTAAGCTATAATTGCTACATGATAAGTTCCTTAATCATGAGCATGGTAAACCTCTTTGACCACGACCTTACTACACCATAACCATCACCCATGATGGTATTCTATATAAATGATCACCATCCTCCTCCATAAGGTACATCCAACATACGCATAAACTTGCATTCCGCTCACTGTCTTACATAGAAATTTATCTATCAAATATTGTCTCGAGCGTCAAAGTGTCCCCTCAATGACAAACTCTGGGACCTTTAACTCCTTGTGTGTTTTGCAGGCCCACTCAAATATCCATCATAAAAGTTACTTGGATCATCCATATGAGGTCCAATTACTCTCAGACATTCGAAATTACAACCCGAACGACGTATAAATTTGAAATTGTACTTGTTAATTTGATAAAGATTCCATTCATGTAAAGTCGAGATTGTATGAATTGAAATGTTAAGCGTGTCTTACAATCAATAAAATGTCTGATGTTTTACTAAAAATAATATGAACATGACAATGTTAACGGCGCCACAATCAATTTACAGTTGAGGCACCACAAGGAAATTCGACCTCTTCAGAATCGAATTTATACATTAAACTTAACTCTAGAGTGGTCAAAATCAAATTTCGACATCTTCAAAGTTGAAATTTTCCTAAAGTGTGGTGTCCGAGTATCGACTGTGGCTCCATCAGAAAAAAAATCATTGTAATTATTGGAAGGTGTTAGTCAAGGGTCATTTGATAATCTATGTCTTAATTTGTCAAAGCTGAAATCTAGAAGACTCAGATAAAGTGGTATTTAGCTAAGTGTGTTTAGCTGAGTTATATGTTCAGCTGAGGTGTTCTCAGCTGAAATCTGGTGATCACGTCTGAAGTCTGATGCTCACGTATGAATCAACTTTGAGTCTGAATGTTGTTACATGTGGTGGACTTCATCTGAATTCTGTGAAGCGCGCATCTGGGGTATTTTTAGGAAACACTCAGTTGACATTATGGCAGCTAGGGTTAGGTCCCTAAGGCTATAAATACCAGCAGTTATTGTAACGAACATAACAGTATCTTGGTAATGTTTTGTGCATAGTAATGCATCTTCTTTTTTGTCTGTGGATTAGTCGGCACATTGTCAGATACCACTTAAAATCTGTATTTCTTCTTGTTATTGTTCTTGTTTGTTTGTTTTACATTCAATTTCTTATGTTCTTTTGGGTCTTTATTCGCAATTTGTAACAACAAATTGGTATCAGAATGTAGGTTACTAAGAATCTCTACAATCTATTTAGGCAAGGTTGACCATCGCCAAGGTTGTTATCAACTCTAGTCCTGGAATGAAGGCTTGTTTTCCGGCGAGAAGTATTGCAGAAATTAACGTAAAAATCAACATGTTTATTGGTAGAAACGGCTTCATTTTATGGCAGATCAACAAGAGCTTTGGGCTTCATTGATGAATACAGCAGAGGCAAGTTCTGAGGAGATGGCATGTCCGGAGGAGAAAGAATATTCAACCACTATGATGTGCCTATCAGATGATGTTATCACAAAAGTTGTTGAAGTAAATATTGCACCTGGGCTGTGGTCAAAGCTTGAGAGTCTATAATGTATATGACAAAATTGATAACCAACAAGTTGTTGCTGAAGAAACATCTATTCAGTTTAAGGATGCATGCAGGTACTCAGCTGAACACAATATTGCTTGACCTTGGGAATATGATGTTAAGATTGAAGATGCGGATGCAGCTTTGATCTGTTGGTGTCATTGCCTGCATCATATGAGAACTTTGTGAAGTCTTTCATTGTTGGAAAGGATACAATGTCACTGAAGGATGTGAGGCCGTCTCTCCATGCTTGATATCGATGCCATGAGGCATTTGGTTCTTGTGCACATAGTCAGGCTACTGTTTTGGCTGCCATTAGCAGTAGTGTTGCATCCCTGGAGGGAAGAAGTCCAATAAGGGTGGTTCTAAAGGTCCTAAACCTAAAGATTTCTATAATTACTATAAGAAACAGAGACATTAGAGATAAATTGTCCAGAGAAGAAGAAGCAACAATAGAACAAATGTGGCACAGCTACAATAGCTTAGCATGACACAAATTTAAATGAGGACATGACTCTAGTGGCTGGTGAATCAGCACATCCCAATGATGTGAGGATTCTTGAATCTGGGGCATCTTACCATATTTTTACACAGAGGAAATGATTCTTAACTTATGAGTAGATGGATTGATGGCATATTTATATGCCCAACAACTATGTATGAAAGATTGTTCAAATTGGCTCAATTCAGGTGCAGACTCATGATGGTAAAATCTGCACACGGAAGGATGCTGGACATGTTCCAAAGATGACAAAGAATTTGATATCTTGTTAGGAAATCTATGCGGGAACGCAGCGGAATTTGAAATTTTTATTTCCTTTTAACCATGATCGACTTCGTTAAGCAATAAACTAATAAGCAAGTAGACGGTGGCTACCTTGGTTGATCTATAAGATCGACGCTTTGACCGTCTAAGGAGAGTAGTTCTGCATAGAGCGCCCAAGTGTGCGGCCTCTACCGCTAGTCCACACGAGCACCTCGCCGGAATCCCATCATGGATTGCTATCGGAAAACTCTGGTTGCTAGACCGGCCTTTTTTCCCTCTCTCCAACCCTCTATAGGATGCTCTCTATTTTACACAAGAACTATTAGTTCTTGGAATTGTGTTGTACAAATGAGCTTGACACCCACACTACATTTATAGTGTATGTGGCGCCATATCTAGGTGTGGAGGAGAAAAAACTTTTTCCCAATAAAATAAGGAAAAGATTATTGATTGATTTATCTCATTTATTATAATATCTTATATTAAATAAATCTAGGATACTGCAATATCTTATATTGAATATTTCCAAAATATTATCAATATCTAATATTGACTATCTTTACCTTTTATTACATTACTATAAATCAATTTACACATGTGTATATATCACATATACATAACACATATAAATCTATATATACATATTTTAACTAAATGATGTGCACATGCACATCATATGTGCAAGTCACGTATGAGTGCATATATATATAATAGGGACAATTATTCAAAAGGACGCATATTAGACTTAATTAGGCAAAAAGGACATCCAAAACAAACACTTAGTTATAAGGACAAAAAATAGGTAAATAGACCCAAATACCCTTAATGAAGAGAAAAAAAAACGGAACGGACGGCAATCAATCCTGAATGTTTATTTACTGCTGCTGTTGCGTTTTCCATTCTTATTTTTTATTTATTTATTTTATTTTATTTTATTTTCAAATGCAGGCTTTGAGTTTTTTTTTTTTTTTTTTTTTTTTGACCATCACGATGGTGTGACCACCCCGATTCATTGAACCCCGCGATGCAGTGACCATCCCGATGCATTCACCCCCGCGTTGCCGTGCCCACCCCGATGCATTGTCCACCGCGATGCATTGACCTCCGCCATGAAGTGACCATCGTGATGTATTGGCCATCCCGATGCAGTGACCACCACCGATGCAAAGACACCGCGATGAAGTGGCACAGCGAGGCACTAACAGCCGCAATGCAGTGACACCGTGATGCATTAACCACCGCGATGCATTGACCACCCCGATGCATTGACCACCGCGATGCATTGACCATCTCGATGCAGAGACACCGCGATGCACTAACAACCGTGATGCATTGACCTCCGCAATGCATTGACATCGGCAATTATATATCCAGTGACATCGACAATCATATATGCAGTGACATCGGCAATCATATATGCGTGACATCAACAATTTATGCAGTGACATCGGCAATCATATATGCGTGACATCAACAATTTATGCAGTGACATCGGCGATCGGACTTGCAGTGATATCAACATTTTATGCAGTGACATATGCAGTGACATCAATGTCACTGCATCAATTTTATTCCAAATCATTGTCAAACACATCATCAAATTCATGTTATTGCACCAATATTCTTCCAAATCAAATTAACTCAAAGCTGGAGAAAGAGATTAAATGAAACTTCCTACTTAGAGGGATGTTTGAAATACTCCAACTCTAAATCAAAGCACAATTGTTGTTCTTGACTTATATACTATATCCACCGGCAAACATCAAAAGCTCAAAATTAGAATTTATCTATTACATGGGGCCAAAAAACCAAAATACAATCATCAACAACAGCATCATGATTCAATTTACTTTCCCTTCTTAAACACTTTACTCTGCATTACAGAGCCTTCATTCAAACATGTACCACCCATCAAAATTCATACACTAGGAGCTTCGGGAGAGTACATCGGCAACTTTGGTCAAAGTATTATCAAAAGGAGGCGTAACGGACGGCATTAGCGCATTTACGACAACGAGATTTAGCCATAGCGAGGTTCACACCTCAAAACTTTAGTAGCCGCAAATTAACACCTTTCAAAACACCAACAAAAGCGGGAGCGATATCGAAACGCAAAGCACGGCGGGACCGGTCAACGAGAACATCGGCGGGGACAATCGAGTATCAACGGCGGCAAATGCAAGCGACGGCGAGCTCAATCAATGCATTGGAATCATGATTAACAAAAAGCTGCAAGTAGGTTCCATTCTCAAAACAGGTCCGAAACATCAATCAAGAGCAACAACGGCGGGTGCCAAAAAAGCATCCTTAATCGCCAAAGAATCGGCCGGAGCGACGGGGCAAGAACTTTGTAAAGATGCGACGGTAGGGCGATCTAAAACAGCACCAGACTTTCCAGAAAACCAGAAGTAGCACCTAATTCAGACCCCAAAAACTTGGTAAAATGTATATGCAGTGACATCGATGTCGCTGCATAAATTCTCTAACTGTAAATACAATGACATCAATATCACATCATCAATTTTATTCCAAATCATACCCAAACCCACCATCGATTGCCCAAACATCATGGGGCCAAAAAACCAAAAATTAACCATAAAATCAGCATTATCACAATCATTTATTCTTTCCTTTTTTGAAACTAGGCGGCCTATATATGGTGTCATTAGTACATTAGCTTAGTTTGGTAGGTCGGCTCGTTTATCATTTCAGCTTGGTTTGAAGGCTTGCACTATCATGGTAGTCAATCTCTCACCTTGAAATTGTCAAGCTCACAACTTGACCTTAATATTGCTCGTAAAGTGCATCATTCCAACCACCAAACAATCTCCGAACTCTCAGCTCATTTAAACAGCTTGTTCACCAATTTTTAGCTTGTTTGCTTTAATTCTTTACTGCTTTTGGCTCACCTTCACTGCTTCAAAACTAATCCTCTGTTCAAGCCACTCAAGAACATACTTTTCTTGCTGTAAAGGCGAACTAAACGTTATGTTCTCGGGATAGACATGATGTTGATCTTTGAGAGACAAAATCACCAAAGTGACCTTTCTCTACCAATCTGCAGCTCGAAAAAGAGGAGTGAAAACAGTTCCAGTAAGCCAAGGAAGACTTGCAGTTGTGAAAATAGATATATATTGTTGCTTATCCATTCACACAACCATCACATTGATTTAGCTACAATGACAAGCTCCTCGATCAATTCATGGCATTCATAAAATTGTAAAAGCATTTTAAACAAGATATTACAACTTGAAAATGAGAGCTGCATCAGAGAAGTAGAAACGCAGCAATCAATTAGCATTTCCCTTCTACTAAAAAAAATGATGAATTAAACCTCAAAAAAAAGATGAATTTCCTATGAATACCGAATATACTCACTAAATTTACAAAAATAGCACCACCACCCACCCCCAACAAACACTGCCACCAAGAATCTAAATACACTAAAGGAAATTGAATTCGTTCTTCTTCTTTTTTTTATGGACTCTGACCCCTTTTTTTTTGGATCAAATTTCATTCATTTTCAAGTGCCATCTTAACCCCAAAAACACTATGAACGATTACCTTTTCAAAATAGTGGATGCAGTCTGAAATCTTGATCCTGTTTGACTGCAAGAATATATTTCTCGTTGATTGGTGGTGACGATTCCCGGCGGCCAGAATCGTCCATGGGAAGCTCAATAGAAGAGGAACGATGAAAGATGTGGAAGGGTTTTTCTTCTAATGTCAGATGCTGCTACACGACTGGAACGTAAAGGAAACGATAATTTTGTCCGAGAAGTGTTATTTTGTCCTTATAACTAATGATCTTTTAAATGTGTCCTAAGTGCCTATTTAAGTCTCAAAACACGTCCTTATAAACAAATAACACATATAAATATGTGACCCGATACCACTGTTAGGAAATCTACACGGGAACGCAGCGGAATTTAAAATTTTATTTCCTTTTAACCAGGATCGACTTCATTTAAGCGATAAACTAATAAGCTAGTAGACGGTGGTTACCTTGGTTGATCTATAAGATCGACGCTTTGACCGTCTAAGGAGAGTAGTTCTGCATAGAGCCGACTAAGTGTGCGGCCTCTACCGCTAGTCCACACGAGCACCTCTCCGGAATCCCATCATGGATTGCTATCGGAAAACTCCGGTTGCTAGACCGGCCTTTTTTTCCCTCTCTTCAACCCACTATAGGATGCTCTCGATTTTCAACAAGAACTATTAGTTCTTGGACTTGTGTTGTACAAAAGAGCTTGACACCCACACTACATTTATAGTGTATGTGGCGCCATATCTAGGTGTGGAGGAGAAAAAAATATTTTCCCAATAAAATAAGGAAAATATGATTGATTGATTTATCTCATTTATTATAATATCTTATATTAAATAAATCTAGGATATTGTCAATATCTTATATTGAAAATTTCCAAGATATTGTCAATATCTAATATTGACTATCTTTACCTTTTATTACATTACCATAAATCAAGTTACACATGTGTATATATCACATATACATAACACATATAAATCTATATATACATATTTTAACTAAATGATGCGCACATGCACATCATATGTGCAAGTCACGTATGAGTGCATATATATATATATATATATATATATATATATATATATATATATATATATATATATATATATATATATATTAATATCTAATATTAATATATGGTAATACCATTAATTAATTTGCACAATCCAAGTGTATCTTATACACACAAATTGCGCCACCTTAGCCAACAAATTGGCATCCGGAATATTCTTTAATTAATATAATATTATTAATATCTTGTATTTAATTTATTCATAATAAATAAATACCACCATATTAATTTATCACTATAACATTTATAGTCTCGAGATAAACTTTCCTTATTTGGTTATCATCTATAACCACATTTTAATCCGGCTAGATGTTCATATGTGTGTGACCCGATAGGCTTCCGAATATGTTGGCCGTAGACACAAAGTGCAATTTACGAAAATACCCTTCATACCTAACGATCACGGGATAGCCTCTAGCAACACACCGTGACCCCCAATCATCGGAAGAGTCAAATGTAATTACTACTACCTTTCATGTGAAACAGTTGCCGTGTAACTTACAATCCTATCGCTGTAATAATATCCATACGGTCGTTTGTCGAGTGTCAAAACATTAATGACCGTATCTTATAATCTGGACATCAAGCTCTATCGAAATAATTCATTTACTTCCACTTTGCAAAGATTCACGAGAGTAAGACATTCCTTATAAGAAGGCCATTTCGGATATTCGATCCCAATCATAGGATACGTGATTCCCGGACGACCAAACATGTATACTCCGCATGCTTCGATCATACCCAATCACTACCGCATGATCGCCCCGTGGCTAGGGGAAACCTCAATAGTGTCAAAGCATGACAATCCACACCGTGATGCCATGAAGACTCCGGTCTTAAGGATAATTACACAACCGTCACATAGTGTGACACTTAACCGTGTAAGTGGGTAAGTCTAACGTACGCATTCTCTAATACACGTCCACGTACAGTCCAAGTGTCTATACACTTTGATAGACGAGATCTATCCCTGCCCTAAAAATAGAAGACATCTAATACGTGCTAGCCTGTTCATACTATCAATGCCCTGTTTAATAGTACATCAGCCTAGATACATTTAAGTATCAAACTTATTAAAGTGATTAGAGATCTCATCAACCATATTTGCCTATCATGGTTTCTCTATCACAGATTAATACTAAGGACGTTCTCATATAACAATTCATAATTGGTTCTTTAAAAGAACATATATATGACAACAGAAAAGCCATTCAATATATGTATAAACATAAAGAAATAGTAGAAATGATCCGACCCGGTCGGATCCGGTCCAACCTGATTGGGTTTAAGACACTATTCCAACAATCTCCCACTTGGCCTAAAACCAATCACTCGCACACACAAGACCAAGTTGAAACACAAGAATCTCTACCGAGCTATGCAAGCAATCCTGGTTCTTGTTGGTTCCTCCAGAATTGCCAGCATCCAATCAGCTAAGTTCTCTAATTTATTATTTCTGTATAACTTGAGGACAAGTTGCAATCTAAGTGTGGGGGAGGGGATAGATAATTTATGTATCTACTTTCGTTTGCTCATATTTTTAGTATTTCTATGAAAAGTGCTTAATTTTTAAAAATTTTGTTATATCCCGAGTAGACAAAGGCATATCTTTGCTTGAGTTTATATCATTTTTGCTATATTCTGTATATTTAGTAATTTTAGTTGTTTCACCCGACACTCTTTTTCACATGCCATAGTAAATGATGAGCTAAATGTTGAAAGCCTACCCCATTTTAGTTGGAGATTTTTGATGATTATAGCATGTTTCTTTGCTTATGTACAATTCTTGAAAAGTTTAGTAGTTTGTATTCTAGAGTTAAAGTATGACATACTGTGAATATCTAGATGTTTGAATGTGATAAGTGAAACGTGATTAAGTCTTTGCAATAGTAATAAATTGTTTACTTGAGGTGTTATGCTCAGTGGTCTGTGCTACTAGAAAATAATCTTTTCCACTGCCAGCCAGAAATCTCTAAGTAAACATAATTGTAATTGTGTGTGTCGGAAGCTAGTCGATGATTTGGGTGAGGTAGGGTGTACCACGTATGTCCTATTCCACTATGATGACCATAAGCTCACGACAGTCAGTTTATAGCTGCCTTATGATTGGAGTAAGGTAGGGGATTATCTTGAAATGTCCTATTCTCGCTATGAGGGCAAAAGCTTATTCTGATGTGTGTTAGAAAAGTGTGAAAAAGTGAAAATATTGAAATATATTATTATGAATAAGTAAGGACTTAGTTATCGTTAATCTTATACCCAGTATAAACTGAGAGATATGTTGTAGGGATTATCCTCTGAGTCTGTCAGAAATGTTTTAGATATTCTCTACTATTTCTTTTTGGGATATGTATGTTTTGTAAAGTGCCTGTTATAATTTTTGAATATTTCTAACTTAGATGGGAAACCGGGCTAGTTTTGGTTTGAATAACTTTCAAATTGTGGAACTTAGTGGAAGTTTATTATGGCTATGCACACACTCACTTGGGTGAACTTCTAAGTTAATAAATATGCTTCATATTTGCATAGATGTTTATTTATCTCGAGTTGGTTTTGTTTTGCTTTGCTCGAGGACAAGCAAAAGATAAGTGTGGGGGTGTTGTTTAGGGCCAAATTATAGTGATTTTCATATATATTTTATGAATCAATTTCCCCCATATATGGATTATTTTCATAGATATCGGGCCTTATAGTCAAATATTGAGTAAATAAGGTTTTTAATGGTTAAATATGAAAACGTATCGATTTTTATGTTTATTTGATGGTTTTATGTTATTTTGGAAATATGTTACACTTTGGTATGTTTTGATCCTTGTGTAGATACTCATTAATGATGGAAAAGATGATCCTAAAGAGCTAATTTCGAGATGAGAGAGGATCAATCAAAGATATGGAAGAATAAAAGAGATAAGGAAAGAAATCAATGAAGATAAAGATGGAAATATCAAGATTTCGACGTGGACGAGCGTCCATATGGACGAGCGTCCAAATAAGGTGGACGAGCGTCCGTATTTTACATTCGGATCGAACGGGCGTCCACCGCCGTTTTTGACGGGCGAAACCGACTTAGGTTACCGTAGCAACCGCCTCGTTTTCTATTTAAAGCACAAGCAGCCCCAAACCCTAATTCATTCGAAATTTCTCATACACAAAACCCTAGAGGAGCAGCCGTACCTTGGAGATTTGAAGGCCGGTCACCCGAGCCTTGTGCTCGGGTGAACCGAGGTTAGATTAGGAGTAGATTAGACGTTTTCTTTTTCGTTCTTGGATCCTTCAATGTATGAGACTATGTGAGTTCTTCTTGATTTATTCAATTCAGTTTTTCTTCATGAGTTTAGTTCTTTTTGTATCTTTTCTATGTGTTTATGATGCCATGAGAATAGATTGGAAGATTTGTTTTCTATTGATGTTTATAATACGGAAGTTGCATAAACGTTAGATCACCATAGGAAGATAGGATTTTTAATCGTTAATGATGACAAGTTAATCGATTAATTATCTAGGTTGTTAGATTCTAAAATACGAGAGTTAACCCGAATCGCACCGAGTTTTGTATTGAAAATCGGTTTCAACTTACGAGAGAGTAGAGATTGATAAATTGGATTTACTAAGAAATTAGGAATCCGTAGCTTGAGAATAGATTCGCTAAGGAATTAGGGGTTTATGTCTCGTGAAAAGGTGAAACCACAAATTTGAATTAAAATCATGAGATTAACTAGGATTGAGATCACTAGGCTTGTTCAATGTTTGATCTCATGTCTTTAGTTTAGATTGTTTTTATGTTTCTTAGGTTAGATTTATCTTGATTGTTCTTTTCTGTTTTTATGTTTTGTTCTTTCGTTTCTTTTGTTTATTCGTTCTTTGAGTAGCAATTGGTAGGATTAGTGAAGTTAGATTCAACATCCCTTTTCCCTGAGGATCGATACCCGTACTTATCCAACTTTACTAGCAACTACCCGGTATTCGGCCGGTTAGGAGGTAGTTTTGCATGGTAGTATAGGTTTATAAATTTTCTTTTGTTTTAATGATGCAAAATCTCCCCAACAAAAAGTGGCGCCGTTGCCGGGGAATAGGTGTCATGTTGAATCTAGTTTTGTTAGTTCTCGATTTTGTTACGTTTTATTTTTGTTTTTAATAAAAGTAGCGTATACCAAGTTGAGAGTTTTTATTTTGCCGTGTTTCGATGACCGTTAGGTTAAGAATGTGCAAAAGTTTTTTACTCAACTTGTTTTACGTGAAGTTTATATGTTTATGTGTTACCTAGTCTAACCCCCGTGCTTAATTTGATAATTTCTTTGTCTTTGTGATACGTGTTCTTGTGTTGTGTTCATAAGTATTTAGGGTTTTGCTTGTGTTTTTTCTGTCTTGTCGTGCATTCTTGTTGTATGGACGAGCGTACGTTGTTGGACGCCCGTCCCGTTCTTCATCCGCAGGTGAACGAGCGTTGGGAAGTATTGGACGCTCGTCCGTTCAAATATTTTCAATCTGTTCGATTTAGAGGACCGGACGAGCGTCTATACTTTACGAACGCCCGTCCGGTCGGTTTTCAAGGCGGACGAGCGTACGCAAGATGAACGTTCGTCCGATTCGAACGCTAAGTGAACGTTCGTCCGGGGTTCGGTCCGGGTTCTAAATTTCTTGATTTTATTTTCAATGCTTTTATTTGATGTGGATTTTTCATTCGAGCTTCGTGGCTAATTGATTTTTACATAGATGCCCCGAACTTATATGTTTTTACCTTTCCATCTATGAATCCATGTTAGATAATTGATCAATTCCTTATATATGATTCATCTAGGCATGTTATAGTATTTGTCGGTTCTCGTAAGCTATAAGCGGTTTGTTCTTATGGTTAATTAGTAGCTAATGTCGGTTCCCGTATGCTACATACCGCTCCGATGAATCTTTTAAGCTTTTAAGACTTACGTGCTTCCTTTGTTTTTTTAGTTCATATGGGTAGCTACTGTCGGTTTTCCGTATGCTACGTCCTTTCTCCATATGAGTTATACTGTTTAGATAGCTAAGCTTGTTGGTTTCCATAAGTCTATCACTTTCGATAAGTCTTAAGGCGCGTCGGCATGTAGTGACAAGACTGTCGTTTATCGTAACTTTGTCATTATGTGGTAGACGTTTATATATATGTCGTGTTGCATATAGTGGGCTAGTTTTCTTTCTTTTATTTTCTTTTATTTTTGCATATCACTTAGATGCATATCATTTAGTTGCATGTCATCTAGTTGCATTGTTTTCTATTTTCTTTTATTTTTCTTGAGCGTAGTTAACTGTCGGTTTCCGTGATACTACCTCATTTTTATTTTTAGGAATTTTCATGTAGATTGCATTGTATTTTATTTTCATGTAGTTGCACCTAGCCTACGAGTTTGTGATATTTTCATGTATATGTGTCCATCTTTATGTGAGCATAATTTGAATATCTCTATAAATTCTTTTCCATGTGCTTTATTTGTATAAGTCTAATCTTTTCCCCGTAGACTCTTTTTGCACTAATCAAGTCTGCGGGATACTTTCTTCCTAGCTATTGTGCACTTTCACGATGTATTCGGTTGTCTGTGATGCTCACGTCTCGAGCTATGCAAGCAATCCTGGTTCTTGTTGGTTCCTCCGAATTGCCAGCATCCAATCAGCTAAGTTCTCTAATTTATTATTTCTGTATAACTTGAGGACAAGTTGCAATCTAAGTGTGGGGGAGGGGATAGATAATTTATGTATCTACTTTCGTTTGCTCATATTTTTAGTATTTCTATGAAAAGTGCTTAATTTTAAAATTTTTGTTATATCCCGAGTAGACAAAGGCATATCTTTGCTTGAGTTTATATCATTTTTGCTATATTATGTATATTTAGTAATTTTAGTTGTTTCACCCGACACTCTTTTTCACATGCCATAGTAAATGATGAGCTAAATGTTGAAAGCCTACCCCATTTTAGTTGGAGATTTTTGATGATTATAGCATGTTTCTTTGCTTATGTACAATTCTTGAAAAGTTTAGTAGTTTGTATTCTAGAGTTAAAGTATGACATACCGTGAATATCGTAATGTTTGAATGTGATAAGTGAAACGTGATTAAGTCTTTGCAATAGTAATAAATTGTTTACTTGAGGTGTTATGCTCGGTGGTACGTGCTACTAGAAAATAATCTTTTCCACTGCCAGCCAGAAATCTCTAAGTAAACATAATTGTAATTGTGTGTGTCGGAAGCTAGTCGATGATTTGGGTGAGGTAGGGTGTACCACGTATGTCCTATTCCACTATGATGACCAAAGCTCACGACAGTCAGTTTATAGATGCCTTATGATTGGAGTAAGGTAGGGGATTATCTTGAAATGTCCTATTCTGCTATGAGGGCAAAAGCTTATTCTGATGTGTGTTAGAAAAGTGTGAAAAAGTGAAAATATTGAAATATATTATTATGAATAAGTAAGGACTTAGTTATCGTTAATCTTATACCCAGTATAAAGCGAGAGATATGTTGTAGGGATTATCCTCGAGTCCGTCGAAATGTTTTAGATATTCTCTACTATTTCTTTTTGGGATATGTATGTTTTGTAAAGTGCTGTTATAATTTTTGAATATTTCTAACTTAGATGGGAAACCGGGCTAGTTTTGGTTTGAATAACTTTCAAATTGTGGAACTTAGTGGAAGTTTATTATGGCTATGCACACACTACACGGGTGAACTTCTAAGTTAATAAATATACTTCATATTTGCATAGATGTTTATTTATCTCGAGTTGGTTTTGTTTTGTTTTGCTCGAGGACGAGCAAAAGATAAGTGTGGGGGTGTTGTTTAGGGCCAAATTATAGTGATTTTCATATATATTGTATATCAATTTCCCCCATATATGGATTATTTTCATAGATATCGAGCTTATAGTTAAATATTGAGTAAATGGTGTTTTTAATGGTTAAATATGAAAACGTATCAATTTAAGTGTTAATTTGATGGTTTTATGTTATTTTGGAAATATGTTACGTTTTGGTATGTTTTTGATTTTGTGTAGATACCCATTAATGATGGAAAAGATGATCCTAAAGAGCTAATTTCGAGATGAGGAAGGATCAATCAAATTTATGGAAGATTAAAAGAGATAAGGAAAGAAATCAATCAAGATAAAGATGGAAAATCAAGATTTGATCGTCG
Organism: Gentiana straminea; assembly: GCA_036785695.1. Classification (NCBI taxonomy): domain Eukaryota; kingdom Viridiplantae; phylum Streptophyta; class Magnoliopsida; order Gentianales; family Gentianaceae; genus Gentiana; species Gentiana straminea. The sequence continues at coordinate 12,871,181 of JAVUPR010000183.1, forward strand.
GTGGACGAGCGTCCATATGAAGCGACGAGCGTCCAAGGGTGAGCGGCGTCCATGCGGCGTCCATAATCGTATTTTACAAGAGTCTCCGGACGTGATGCGAACGAGCGCGTCCGTCCAAGCATCGGACGGGCGTCCACCGCCGTTTTTGCTTTGAAACCGACTTAGGTTCTTTGTAGCAACCGCCTCTACGTTTTCTATTTAAAGCACACGGCAGCCCCAAACCCTAATTCATTCGAAATTTCTCATACACAAAACCACAGAGGAGCAGCCGTACCTTGGAGATTTGAAGGCCGGTCACCCGAGCCTTGTGCTCGGGTGAACCGAGGTTAGATTAGGAGTAGATTAGACGTTTTCTTTTTCGTTCTTGGATCCTTCAATGTATGAGACTATGTGAGTTCTTCTTGATTTATTCAATTCAGTTTTTCTTCATGAGTTTAGTTCTTTTTGTATCTTTTCTATGTGTTTATGATGCCATGAGAATAGATTGGAAGATTTGTTTTCTATTGATGTTTATAATACGGAAGTTGCATAAACGTTAGATCACCATAGGAAGATAGGATTTTTAATCGTTAATGATGACAAGTTAATCGATTAATTATCTAGGTTGTTAGATTCTAAAATACGAGAGTTAACCCGAATACGCACCGAGTTTTGTATTGAAAATCAGTTTCAACTTACGAGAGAGTAGAGATTGATAAATTGGATTTACTAAGAAATTAGGAATCCGTAGCTTGAGAATAGATTCGCTAAGGAATTAGGGGTTTATGTCTCGTGAAAAGGTGAAACCACAAACTGAATTAAAATCATGAGATTAACTAGGATTGAGATCACTAGGCTTGTTCAATGTTTGATCCCATGTCTTTAGTTTAGATTGTTTTTATGTTTCTTAGGTTAGATTTATCTTGATTGTTCTTTCTGTTTTTATGTTTTGTTCTTTCGTTTCTTTTGTTTATTCGTTCTTTGAGTAGCAATTGGTAGGATTAGTGAAGTTAGATTCAACATCCCTTTTCCCTGAGGATCGATACCCGTACTTATCCAACTTTACTAGCAACTACCCGGTATTCGGCCGGTTAGGAGGTAGTTTTGCATGGTAGTATAGGTTTATAAATTTTCTTTTGTTTTAATGATGCAAAATCCTCCCAACAAAAAGTGGCGCCGTTGCCGGGGAATAGGTGTCATGTTGAATCTAGTTTTGTTAGTTCTCGATTTTGTTACGTTTTATTTTTGTTTTTAATAAAAGTAGCGTATACCAAGTTGAGAGTTTTTATTTTGCCGTGTTTCGATAACCGTTAGGTTAAGAATGTGCAAAAGTTTTTTACTCAACTTGTTTTGCGTGAAGTTTATATGTTTATGTACGTGTTACCTAGTCTAACCCCCGTGCTTAATTTGATAATTTCTTTGTCTTTGTGATACGTGTTCTTGTGTTGTGTTCATAAGTATTTAGGGTTTTCTTTGTGTTTTTCCTACTGTCTCGTGCATTCTTGTTGTATGGACGAGCGTACGTACGTTGGACGCCCGTCCGGTTCTTCATCTGCGGAGTGAACGAGCGTTGGGAAGTATTGGACGCTCGTCCGTTCAAATATTTTCAATCCTGTTCTGATTTAGAGGACCAGACGAGCGTCTATACTTTCTGAACGCCCGTCCGGTCGGTTTTCAAGGCAGACGAGCGTCTGCAAGATGAACGTTCGTCCAGTTCTGAACGCTAAGTGAACGTTCGTCCGGGGTTCAGTCCAGGTTCTAAATTTCTTGATTTTATTTTCAATGCTTTTATTTGATGTGGATTTTTCATTCGAGCTTCGTGGCTAATTGATTTTTACATAGATGCCCCGAACTTATATGTTTTTACCTTTCCATCTATGAATCCATGTTAGATAATTGATCAATTCCTTATATATGATTCATCTAGGCATGTTATAGTGATTTGTCGGTTCTCGTAAGCTATAAGCTGTTCTTATGGTTAATTAGTAGCTAATGTCGGTTCCCGTATGCTACATACCGCTCCGATGAATCTTTTAAGCTTTTAAGACTTACGTGCTTCCTTTGTTTTTATAGTTCATATGGGTAGCTACTGTCGGTTTTCCGTATGCTACGTCCTTTCTCCATATGAGTTATACCTGTTTAGATAGATGACTGTTGGTTTCCATAAGTCTATCACTTTCGATAAGTCTTAAAGCGCGTCTACATTGCATGTAATGAACAACGACTTGTCGTTTATCGTAACCTGTCATTATGTGGTAGACGTTTATTATATATGTCGTGTTGCAAATGAGTGGGCTAGTTTTCTTTCTTTTATTTTCTTTTATTTTTGCATATCACTTAGATGCATATCATTTAGTTGCATGTCATCTAGTTGCATTGTTTTTCTATTTTTCTTTTATTTTTCTTGAGCGTAGTTAAGCTGTCGGTTTCCGTAATACTACCTCGTTTTTTTTATTTTTAGGATTTGTCATGTAGATTGCATTGTATTTTATTTTCATGTAGTTGCACCTAGCCTACGAGTTTGTGATATTTTCATGTATATGTGTCCATCTTTATGTGAGCATAATTTGAATATCTCTATGATCCTTTTCTTTTCCATGTGCTTTATTTGTATAAGTCTAATCTTTTCCCCGTAGACTCTTTTTGCACTAATCAAGTCTGCAGGATACTTTCTTCCTAGCTATTGTGCACTTTCACGATGTATTCAGTTGTCCTGTGATGCTCCACAGTCTACTGAGCTATGCAAGCAATCCTGGTTCTTGTTGGTTCCTCCGAAGTGAATTGCCGAACGCATCCAATCGGCTAAGTTCTCTAATTTATTATTTCCGTATAACTTGAGGACAAGTTGCAATCTAAGTGTGGGGGAGGGGATAGATAATTTATGTATCTACTTTCGTTTGCTCATATTTTTAGTATTTCTATGAAAAGTGCTTAATTTTAAAATTTTTGTTATATCCCGAGTAGACAAAGGCATATCTTTGCTTGAGTTTATATCATTTTTGCTATATTACGTATATTTAGTAATTTTAGTTGTTTCACCCGACACTCTTTTTCACATGCCATAGTAAATGATGAGCTAAATGTTGAAAGCCTACCCCATTTTAGTTGGAGATTTTTGATGATTATAGCATGTTTCTTTGCTTATGTACAATTCTTGAAAAGTTTAGTAGTTTGTATTCTAGATTAAAGTATGACATACGTGAATATCTAGTATGTTTGAATGTGATAAGTGAAACGTGATTAAGTCTTTGCAATAGTAATAAATTGTTTACTTGAGGTGTTATGCTCGGTGGTCCGTGCTACTAGAAAATAATCTTTTCCACTTTGCCCGCCGAGAAATCTCTAAGTAAACATAATTGTAATTGTGTGTGTCGGAAGCTAGTCGATGATTTGGGTGAGGTAGGGTGTACCACGTATGTCCTATTCCCTATGATGACCATAAGCTCACGACGGTCGGTTTATAGCCGCCTTATGATTGGAGTAAGGTAGGGGATTATCTTGAAATGTCCTATTCGCTATGAGGGCAAAAGCTTATTCGATGTGTGTTAGAAAAGTGTGAAAAAAAAAAAGTGAAAATATTGAAATATATTATTATGAATAAGTAAGGACTTAGTTATCGTTAATCTTATACCCGGTATAAGGCGAAAGATATGTTGTAGGGATTATCCTGCGAGTCCGTCGAAATGTTTTAGATATTCTCTACTATTTCTTTTTGGGATATGTATGTTTTGTAAAGTGCACTGTTATAATTTTTGAATATTTCTAACTTAGATGGGAAACCGGGCTAGTTTTGGTTTGAATAACTTTCAAATTGTGGAACTTAGTGGAAGTTTATTATGGCTATGCACACACTCACTTGGGTGAACTTCTAAGTTAATAAATATGCTTCATATTTGCATAGATGTTTATTTATCTCGAGTTGGTTTTGTTTTGCTTTGCTCGAGGACAAGCAAAAGATAAGTGTGGGGGTGTTGTTTAGGGCCAAATTATAGTGATTTTCATATATATTTTATGAATCAATTTCCCCCATATATGGATTATTTTCATAGATATCGGGCCTTATAGTCAAATATTGAGTAAATAAGGTTTTTAATGGTTAAATATGAAAACGTATCATTTTTATGTTTATTTGATGGTTTTATGTTATTTTGGAAATATGTTACACTTTGGTATGTTTTGATCCTTGTGTAGATACTCATTAATGATGGAAAAGATGATCCTAAAGAGCTAATTTCGAGATGAGAGAGGATCAATCAAAGATATGGAAGAATAAAAGAGATAAGGAAAGAAATCAATGAAGATAAAGATGGAAATATCAAGATTTCGACGGCATGAGCGGCGTCCAAGGCGTCCAAATAAGGTGGACGAGCGTCCAGATCAGAACGGGCGTCCACCGCCGTTTTTGCTGAAACCGACTTAGGTTACTGTAGCAACCGCCTCTGTTTTCTATTTAAAGCACATCAGCCCCAAACCCTAATTCATTCGAAATTTCTCATACACAAAACCCAGAGGGAGCAGCCGTACCTTGGAGATTTGAAGGCCGGTCACCCGAGCCTTGTGCTCGGGTGAACCGAGGTTAGATTAGGAGTAGATTAGACGTTTTCTTTTTCGTTCTTGGATCCTTCAATGTATGAGACTATGTGAGTTCTTCTTGATTTATTCAATTCAGTTTTTCTTCATGAGTTTAGTTCTTTTTGTATCTTTTCTATGTGTTTATGATGCCATGAGAATAGATTGGAAGATTTGTTTTCTATTGATGTTTATAATACGGAAGTTGCATAAACGTTAGATCACCATAGGAAGATAGGATTTTTAATCGTTAATGATGACAAGTTAATCGATTAATTATCTAGGTTGTTAGATTCTAAAATACGAGAGTTAACTTTGAATCTGCACCGAGTTTTGTATTGAAAATCGGTTTCAACTTACGAGAGAGTAGAGATTGATAAATTGGATTTACTAAGAAATTAGGAATCCGTAGCTTGAGAATAGATTCGCTAAGGAATTAGGGGTTTATGTCTCGTGAAAAGGTGAAACCACAAATTTGAATTAAAATCATGAGATTAACTAGGATTGAGATCACTAGGCTTGTTCAATGTTTGATCCCATGTCTTTAGTTTAGATTGTTTTTATGTTTCTTAGGTTAGATTTATCTTGATTGTTGTTTTTTGTTTTTATGTTTTGTTCTTTCGTTTCTTTTGTTTATTCGTTCTTTGAGTAGCAATTGGTAGGATTAGTGAAGTTAGATTCAACATCCCTTTTCCCCGAGGATCGATACCCGTACTTATCCAACTTTACTAGCAACTACCCGGTATTCGGCCGGTTAGGAGGTAGTTTTGCATGGTAGTATAGGTTTATAAATTTTCTTTTGTTTTAATGATGCAAAATCTCCCCAACAAACTACCAAGCATTAATTGACTGTGACATGGGGTGATAATTCTCGAGAGAGATATATAATACCTTACTCAAAAATCGTAACACACTCCCACTATCCATCTTGCACATTCGGCATATCCTTCTTTTGACTAAATCAAACTCCTTTGATTATCAAACAAAGAAATCGTCTAGAGAAACTTGTTTGAGTCCATAAATGAATCTCGTGGGCTTACATATCATGTCATCGTCTATGAACATCGAGCTTTCTGCCCAACGTCTTCAACACTATCATATAGTCATGATACGAAGCTACAACAAGCACTACCTGAATAGTATTCAGCATGGCTGGCAGCATAAAGGTAATCATAAGGTTTTAGCCTTGTAATCCTTTAGCCATCAACTTACCTTATGGAAATCATATTACTATCCATGTCAGCCTTTCAGGGACATTCCCCTTAGGTAAGACAGACTAGGTTCACAACTTGGTTGTCATTGATGGAATCTAATTCAGATATTATGGCTCCGGGCCATACCTCTCAATCTTGTCTTTCAAACATTCTTTCATAAGTCGTGAGATATTCATTCTTTAAGATGAACATACCAGCAGCCTTTTCAGGCTTGAGGTTATCCACAGACTTACAGAACTTTTGTGTGCTCTGAGCAGTGTTCTACACCTCATCGCTATGCGGCGTCTGCTCACATTCCTTTGGTTGAATATATCTTTGTGGTTCTCAAACTCTTTTGAGATCTAATTTACTCCCACTGTTTCTTTTGGAAGAAACACTTCCTCTAGAAGACAGCATGTTTGGAGACAAACACCTTTTGCTCCTCGGACGAGTAAATAATATCTAGCGTACTTGCAAAGATATTCCACAAAGTTGCATATGTCGTACTAGGCTCCAAGCCTTTCTGACTTTGCCTATGAAAACTTCAAATCATCGGTTAAGATAGATTTGACATTATCCCCTTCCATATCTAATATGGAATTTATTCAAACTTTATTCTTTGGAACTCGGTTAAGTATAAGGGCACTATCCCGAAACGGGTAAGGGATACTTCGCATGGCTTGCGTCACACCTTTATCATATAAAGTGTTGTTTCCATTTTGGGAACACAATCTAATTGCGTATCCCAAAGATGGTATCCTTCAAGGGAGAATCTGATTCTATTTCAGACATCTTCTGAAACACCCTACAGTTATTAATTGCTTCAATCCAAATGAATATTAATTCCTAAGAAGCTCATCAATCTCATATTCGTACTAGCTCGAACTTTTCGGGCTTTCCGAACCGTAGTACTTCAATAAGTGCATTCAAATATTTCTAAAAATAGTCATAGAGACTAATAAACAATTATTTGTGGCATTAATTGTCATAAGCCAACAAACATCGGTATGTTTAGGCTTCAGACAATTTTTCTAGATTTTATAACTTTTTCATAAAAGGGTATTTTAGTCATCTTTAGATAAGATACGTATCACCCACATGATTCATAATCACATGGTTCAGACATCATCTGAATGACATTTGATTATACGTTTCTCTTCCAGAGAGTCGACATCTAGAACAACTACAAATATCAAGGATAGCAGCCATACAAATATTTAGTTGAGATCTCATCACATATATCAACTATATAGTGACAACAATCTAGTATGTTAGATTCAGTGACCTTTCAACTTTATCGGAATAACATTTATTCTTTACAATTGAATATGTCAACTAAATCCTAGCAAGCAACTGAAAACATGCCCTTTATAAGACCCGGAACATAATAACATTTATTTAGTTCCCTTATCAGTATACTAGACTCAGAATATGGTAAGTGTCACAATGTTTGCTTCACCTTCCATAGCTGCATTTAATCTTTCTAATTTAATCACACTCGTAAGATATCATATATCTAAGAGTTGACTTGAATTTAGATAGGTTTATCTCAACTCTCTTGCCTAGAATAGAAACTTCAATAAGTTCTCTATTTAAGCACATTCCCTAACTTTCCTTTTAATCCTTTAAGCACTTGAAAAATGTTTCTTATTGTGGTCTTCATAAGACTTAAGAAAGATCACAAGAGCCATGTCATTAATTTCCTTTCATAAAGAAAATCTAAAGTTTGTTAAATAGTTTATTTAACCTTTTGAATCGTATTCAAAACATTGACTATTTAATTAACCTTTAAGCAGTGATAGAATTAAGTCGATACTTAAATCTTATAATTTTGAAAAAAAACCTTTCCAAAATCAGATGTGATCATTCTTATCCAACGTTTGAATTAATTGTCATCGTATGGTAGAATGATCATCTTGGATCGTATCCAATATATGACTAATTCGTTGAAACTTATTTCAAATGATTTAATCATATCATGAGCTTCCGCTTTCATTAATAATTAAAGCCTTGGATACTCCATCAAACATGTAGTCTCATAGTCTATAACTACTATAACGGGATTGCGCGTGTCATTGCTTATTTTAAAAAGATTAAAATTACTTAACCATACTTGAGAACGTTTCTCAAGAGGTAACAGTCATAATTTGGTTTTACAAATCGAGAATAAAACTTATATATAAAGTTTGCTAAAACTATACCGTAAAAAAGGAAAATAAAAGAGTGTTGTTGTTTAAACATGCAAAATCAAAAATGGTCTTTTGGTTTATGATTTTGCTCCCACTAGTCAACTACTCCCAATTGACTTTCAAGAATTATTAATTTCTTTAGTGGACAAGATCCCACTAAACTACCGCGACCCCCGCTTTGGCTGGTGGGCCGAAAATAGCCTAATAGGTAGACAACCCTTTGTCAATCGTATCTTATACGACTCATGTTGTTTGACTAGTCAACTCTTTGACAATTTTCATCTTATGAAGTAGTCAAACCCTTGCATCTAAAATCCAAACGACCCCGCTTTGGCTGGTGGCCGCAAGAATTCTTAGTCAAGTCATAACCCCAATATTCGTGAGATCTCATACGATCATATCTCGGTAATGACGATATACCCGAGGTAGGTCAACCCCCTGCTTTGGCTGATGAGTTGGATCCGAACAAGGGCTCTTCACCGTCATTATAACATAGGGAGGCAATTTCAACTTGATTCTTTTGAGGTGGAAGTATTTATGTAAATTAATTCACTTAATTAATTTTAATTATGGTCTCATCAAGTATATCTATCTCTATAGACATACATCCTACACATTCATCTAGATTGTTCCTAGTTATGCATCTATCGTATCATATAAAATAAATACAAGCACAAAATAAATAAATGCGTAAAGTAACCGGTATGATCATGGACTTTTCCTAGGTGCGGTTTCGAATACAAACTGACGAAACCGCGGGTCACAATCTAAGGGTAGCTGCAACCGCCAATAGGATCTTTAATGTGCAATCTCCAATGAGATCTTTATTCTTCTTTCTTTAGTCTCCATCTTCTGCTACATTCTTGTTACATGTAATTCTATCTAATAAAATAAATACATCCGCCGCAAACCGGGGGAGCTAACGGAAATGGGATAAATGCAGAAAATAAACTAGGTCACGTTCTTCATAACGGCCTAGGACAATTTTTAAACCAACAGAAAAATTAAATCATTCACATCTATCTTACCGGTCGAGTCCATGATCAATCGGGGTCCATATAATCATATTATATCTACTATATCTAATACATACAATAACATCTTACGAAAAATATAAAATTAAAATTTAACTACTTGCGTCTTAATTAATCAATTAACATTTAATCTATTAAATAATTTTATCCAATCAATTAACTAATTAACATTTAATTAATTAAATGATTTTAATCGAAATAAAATTAACGATAAACCGATTTTAATTTTAATTTTAATAAATTAGAACTATTCCAAAAATAAATCAAAATTAAAATTATGTCTTCTTCTTTTTTTTTTTTTCAAACTTGTAATTTTATTGATGAAAAAGTATTACAAGTTATGCCATCCTTGGCCTCCACACCTTCTAAAGATTGTCATCAATGTGCTACCCCACCTCCTTAAAACCCTGGCCCGAAAAACCCGGAGTGGGAAAAATCGGGTACCAGGGAAAGAGTATGGGCCTCACACATTGGCAAAACCAGTCCAAAGAGGAAAATACAATGAAAACCAAAATAAAAATACACTGAAAAATAAGCCTAATACAATGAAAAACCAAAAACAACAGCTATATCAGCCAGTTGCTATCTTCACCCGGGCTCCAAATGGCAAAAACCTCAAAAAGATCCTTCAGAGACAGTCTTCAAAATCAGCCTCAAATCCCATGACAAACACTCCCAAAGATAACAGCTACATGCCAGAAAAAAAACAGCCAAGGCCTACAAAAAATACCACAAAAAACGGCGGCACCAAAGACCTTTAGATGATTATAACCAAGTGATAGAGATAGTAAGGTACAACCTGTTTGCACCCTTCATCAGACTGAAGGGTGCTTCCAAGTTGTTGATGCCATTCCAATATGCTCATTTTCTCTTTTACAACCTCATTATTTAAATGCCAAGCTATGATCCACTGCCTTCTTGTATCTTGATACTCATCCAGATGATCTAAATCACTGCTGTTCCTGGTAGTAAGATATACAATAGGAAAACTTCTGCTTATATTGAATAAGGCACTGAAAACAAGGAGGATGAAAATATCATAAATACAACCTGGTTTGCATCCCTCAGAAAAGGACTGAAGGATGCTTCCAAGGATAACAGCCATATGTAGAAATCTCTCCATCATTTATATCGATGTGGGCCAATTGCGGCATATGCACTGGAGAATGGTTCTCAATCCTTGATCAACCTCATCTCTCGTGAATAACTTTAGTGTCTTTGGGTGACAACGGCTTTGTTTAGCAAGAAAATGCGCGACCATATTCCCTCTCTGTATATGTGTTTAATGCGAAAGTGATGCCTATGAATCATATACGCAATCGACTAATATCGGCAATATGCTTCCAAGGAGCCCGAGCGAGAACCATGAATCACATCAACCAGCAGCTTAGAGTCACTTTCAATATCCACCCTTTCCAGATTCAACTCAATGCATTTATGAATACCAGCTTTAAGAGCTCTCATCTCAGCATCAAAATTAGTAGCAATACCATAAGCCTGCATACCAGCCAGAACCAGCCTGCTATTATCATCTCTAATAATATATCCTCCACCAGCCAAACCAGGATTATGAATAGATGAACCATCGTATTGAGCTTGAAAGTAGAATGAGAAGGAGCACCGCCATCCGATAGATATAGCAACCTTTCTAGGTCAGGGTCAAGAGACTTAAGCGACCCCGAATCAATGAGAATCCTATCCTCCTTGTATTTATAAGTAATCTTCATATTCGGCCAATATCCGCAAAATTGCAATGATATCCTTAATTATACGGTTGATATCCATATCCACATCATACAAAACACTACATCTACTCTTCCGAGCCCCCAAAGAATGAGAGATGGCATAAGCCGGATTACCTTACCCAAAGCCCCTTTGATAGAGGTGTTCCACCAAACAGTTTGAGCTTCTTGCAAAGATGAGACCACAGGGGCAAAAAGAAGAGATTTCTGGAAAAAAATTCCAAACAGATTGAGCTCTGGAACACTCCCAGAATCCATGGCTTATAGTATCCTCATGATCACAAAAAGGGCACTTGAAAGGCCCATAGATCCCCATCCTGTTAAGCTGAGGAGCAAAAGGCAAAAGATCATTACAGATTCTCTAGTTTAACATAGCAATCTTTAGAGGAATATATGGTTTCGAGATTTCTCCAAGATCAGACAAAGAGATTCTTTTGTCTCTAATCATCTCATAAGCGAAACCACGGAAAAATTACCGGGCGACGGGAGTCCAAACCCATTTACCAATAGGCTCGTAATATAAGTCATATATTGGTCCTTATACTCTGTACGGGGCCTAAAAGCTTCCAAGAATGTAACTTATAGAGAGGATAGGACCTCGCCATAACCTTTTTGGCCCACGGACCACGATGACAATGAAGCTTCCACCATAATTTACAAGCTAGGGCAGCCTGGAAGGTTCTTATGCTTCTAATCCCTAGACCATTTTCACTAGTAGGGTAACATATTTTATCCCAACTTCTCCAATGCCTTCTCTTATGTTGATCAGAATCATTCCACAAAAAGCTTGCCATTATCTGCTCCAATTTATTGATAGTAGCAATAGGGATCTTCACGGCGGACATAATGTTTATAGGAATAGAAGAAAGGACATGCTTAATGAGAACTAGCCTACCCCCATGAGATAAGTATTTGTTGTACCACTTAGAGAGTTTAGCTTCAAAATTTTCAACAATGTGTTGAAAATAAATGGATTTGGCCCTGCCATAGAAAATAGGACACCCTGAAGTGCGAAAAGGAAAAGAAGTTTGTTGCATACCGGTTATATCTTTGACGGCTGAATAGCTTTTTTAGGAGCTTTATTGGACATTATGAACGAACTCTTTTCTCTATTAACCTTACGCCGTAGCTTTTTCATAGATATCCAAAAAATTGGCCAGCTTTTGCAATGTTTGTCTGGAAGCTCTAGCAAACATGATCAGATCATCAGCAATTAAAATTATGTCTCTTTTGTTTCTTTCCTTTTGATTCGTAATCAAAAGGGATACATTTGGTTTCCTAAACCAAAAGGCATCTTCCTAAACCAAATTTGGTTTAGGCCTGGCCACTTTCCAAAATCAAAATTTTGGAAGTGGCCTAGGCCTAGGCCTTTTACAAATCAAATATTTGAAAAAGGTCTAGGCCTATTACAAATCAAATATTTGGAAAGGCGAAATAATTTTTGTTTAGGCCTGGCCACTTTCCAAAATCAAAATTTTGGAAGTGACCTAGGCCTAGACTTTTCCCAAATCAAATATTTAGAAAAGTTTGGAAAGGCCATTATTATTTTAATGCCATGTGGCATCCCAATGGCCCAAACTATTTGAACCATTGGTTAGCCACATGACACAACTATACAAAGGACATATTAATCACAACTATGAACAATATTGAATCGCAAATACACAAAACAAAACCGGGGACCACCGCATCACACCAGCAGCCGCCGGCAGCCCGGAGGCCGCCGGCAGCCCGGAGGCCGCCGCCGCCGGCGATCACACGGTTGTGGTGCCGCCGCCGATCGGCCGAGCCCCACCATTGCCGCCCCCTTTTTTTTCTTTTCGAGTATCAATTTTGCAAATAAAAAATCTTTCATCTTTTAATTACGTTATTTAAACGATAAAATTAACTACGCAAAATAACATGCTTATTGCTTAACCTCGACACTCTCTCTGATACCACAGTTAGGAAATCTACGCGGGAACGCAGTAGAATTTAAAATTTTTTTTCCTTTTAACCAGGATCGACTTCGTTTAAGCAATAAACTAATAAGCTAGTAGACGGTGGTTACCTTGGTTGATCTATAAGATCGACGCTTTGACCGTCTAAGGAGAGTAGTTCTGCATAGAGCCGTCTAAGTGTGCGGCCTCTACCGCTAGTCCACACGAGCACCTCGCCGGAATCCCATCATGGATTGCTATTGGAAAACTCCGGTTGCTAGACCGGCCTTTTTTCCCTCTCTTCAACCCTCTATAGGATACTCTCTATTTTACACAAGAACTATTAGTTCTTGGACTTGTGTTGTACAAAAGAGCTTGACACCCACACTACATTTATAGTGTATGTGGCGCCATATCTAGGTGTGGAGGAGAAAAAAAACATTTTCCCAATAAAATAAGGAAAATATGATTGATTGATTTATCTCATTTATTATAATATCTTATATTAAATAAATATAGGATATTGTCAATATCTTATAGTGAAAATTTTCAAGATATTGTCAATATCTAATATTGCCTATCTTTATCTTTTATTACATTACCATAAATCAATTTACAAATATGTATATATCACATATAGATAACACATATAAATCTATATATACATATTTTAACTAAATGATGCGCACATGCACATCATATGTGCAAGTCACGTATGAGTGCATATATATATAAATATTAATATCCAATATTAATGTATGGTAATACCATTAATTAATTTGCACAATTCAAGTGTATCTTATACACACACAAATTGCGCCACCTTAGCCAACAAATTGGCATCCGGAATATTCTTTAATTAATATAATATTATTAATATCTTGTATTTAATTTATTCATAATAAATAAATACCACCATATTAATTTATCACTATAACCTTTATAGTCTCGAGATAAACTTTCCTTATTTGGTCATCATCTATAACCACATTTTAATCCGGCTAGATGTTCATATGTGTGTGACCCGATAGGCTTCCGAATATGTTGGCCGTAGACACAAAGTGCAATTTACGAAAATGCCCTTCATACCTAACGATCACGGGATAGCCCCTAGCAACACACCGTGACCCCCAGTCATCGGAAGAGTCAAATGTAATGACTACTGCCTTTCATGCGAAACGAGTTACCGTGTAACTTATGATCCTATCATTTGTAATAATATCCATACGGTCGTTAGTCGAGTGTCAAAACATCAACGACCGTATCTTATAATCTGGATATCAAGCTCTCTCAAAGTAACTCGTTTACTTCCACTTTGCAAAGATTCACGAGAGTAAGACATTCCTTATAAGAAGGCCATTTCGGATATTCGATCCCAATCATAGGATACGTGATTCCAGGACGACCAAACATGTATACTCCGCATGCTTCAGTATCACACCCAATCACTACCGCATGATCGCCCCGTGGCTAGGGGAAACCTCAATAGTGTCAAAGCATGACAGTCCACACCGTGATGCCATGAAGACTCCGGTCTTAAGGATAATTACACAACCGTCACATAGTGTGACACTTAACCGTGTAAGTGGGTCAGTCTAACGTACGCATTCTCTAATACACGTCCATGTACAGTCCAAGTGTCTCTACACTTTGATAGACGATATCTATCCCTGCCCTAAAGATAGAAGACATCTAAACGTGCTAGCCTGTTCATACTATCAATGCCCTGTTTAATAGTACATCAGCCTAGAGACATTTAAGTATCAAATTTATTAAAGTGATTAGAGATCTCATCAACCATAATTGTCTATCATGGTTTCTCTATCACAGTTTAATACTAAGGACGTTATCATATAACAATTCATAATTGGTTCTTTAAAAGAACATATATATGAAAACAAAAAAGTCATTCAATATATGTATAAACATAAAGAAATAGTAGAAATGATCCGACCCGGTCGGATCCGGTCCAACCCGATTGGGTTTAGGACACTAGTCCAACATCTTAGTCTACTGGATGGCAAAGGGTTCAGATTCAAAGGTGAAGGTGGAGTGTTAAATGTCTACAAAGATTCAGAGCTGTGGTTCTGAAGGGTGTCAAGAAGGGATCCATGTATCTGATACAGGTCTCTATTCTTTTTGGTTCTGAAGTTGCTGCACCATCTGAAGTTTTCCAATCAGACTTGGCCAATTAATGGCATATGAGACTTTGTCATATGGGTGCAAAAGGGATGCAGATTCTATCTAAATCTGATCTTCTTGAGGGATAAAAGGTCAAGAATTTGGACTTATGTGATCGTTGTGTGTTTGGGAAGATATATAGGATCAAGTTTCCAAAAGGAATTCACAACACAAAAGCAATGATTGATTATATTCATTATGATTGCTGGGGACCATCAAGGGCGTAGTCATTGGGTGGTACCATGTATTTTGTGTCCTTCATTGATGATTATTCAAGAGTAACATGGGTGGTGATGATAAAACACAAAAGTGATGCATTCCAAGAAGCGGAAGGCCTTAATGGGGAATTAGACAGGCAAGAAGATCAAAAGGCTCCGTGCAAAAAATGGTCTAAGGTTCTGCTGGTCTTGGTTTGATCATTTATGTGAAGATGGGGGTATTTTCAGGCACCATACAGTCAGAGATACACCTCAACAGAATGGAGTTGCAAAAAAGATGAATCGAACTCTTCTGGAAAGGGCTAAGTGCATTCTCTCTAATTCTGGTTATTTTTTTGAGCATCTTTTGCTACTTAAAAACAGGCACCTCACACATGGATCAATCTCAAGACACCATTTGAGATGTGGTCAGGAAAGCCTACAGACTACTCAAATCTGAGAGTTTTTAGGAGCACAGTTTATTATCATGTCAGTGAAGGTAAGATAAAGTCAAGAGCCAAGAAATGAGTATTTGTAAGGTATGGAGATGGAGTTAAAGGGTATAAAATTGGGTCATCAGCTGAAAACTTGCACATATGCTTAACTCAAATATGAGAGTCTCAACTGAATCTGAAACTCGGAGTGTTGAGAAACGGATGGAGCTTTAGGTTAAATAAACTGAGTTGCAACAATCAGCTTAAAACAGTCAACACTCATCTAATCATGTCGAACAATAGTTGAGTCTAAATTAATGAGTTGAACGGGGGTCATTCTAAAATCAAACATCTAAAGTTGGTCGGGGGAGCTAGAAGGACCAATGTTGGACCTCCCAAGAGGTATGCGTCAAAGGATATCGTTGGATATGAAATTCAAGTTGCACAAGAGGTGTATGGATCGGAGCCATCCACTTATAGGGAAGTTATGGGATGTTCTTAGGCATCTCAATGGGTTGCTACTGATCACGTGCAAAGCAATTACTAGCAATAGGACTAGGTCTATCGTAGTAGAGTACCGGCGAGTCAAGGTCGATCCCACAGAGACTCATAAGAACGTCTAATTATCAAGATTGAGTTTGTCACGAATATGGTCTACGACCAACTATAATATAGACTGTAGTAAATTTGGTGCTCAAATTAACAAGGTTATGCTTGTTCACGTGAAGTAAAAACGAGTTTCTAATGTATTAGTTCAATTATGAGTAATTAGTTATTCCCCCCACACAAGCAACGGTCCTCCCCATTGGTGAATTTATTCATTGTTCACACAACTCCTAACCCTATCTACTCCGACAATAGTAGTAGACAATCTATATGCAAGCTACCCTCCTTAATTGGTCCGTAATAGCCCATACGCATAAAGAACTAGAGCTGTCGATATTGAGCACTAACTCATACCGCAAACCCCCTTAGACAGCTGTCGACATTGATCAGCACGTTCCTAGGGTCCATTCAAAATAATTTCCAAACATAGCACTTCACTATTCGTATTTCATGCTAGTTTACGATGACATGCAAATAGTTGATCAGGCTAAAAACATGTAAACTAAATCTATCGATCAACGTAGCTGGCTCCGATTATCATGAATTAGTAATTTACTAGGTATTCGGATCTAGCGATATAGATCGTCGCAGATCTGAAGAACGCAACTACTATTTCATGATTTCTTCACCAACGAATTAGATCTATAACACATGGGGTAAAATAAACTAACTACAACATAATTAAACTAAATAGGCAATTAAAACATACTAGTCGAATAGAACAACGATAGATCTACATCTTGGAAAAGACAGAAATTCATATTCTCGAATATGAGCGTAGATCTCCCTCGGATCTCTCCCTAGGCGGCGACTCCGTCGTCTCTGCGACCAGAACTCGTAAAATAAATAAAATAAAGAACAAAGAACTTTTATTGCATAACAAAGAACTTTTATTGCATAATAAAGAATAAAGAACTCATAAAATAAATAAAATATGGGTACATTGTGTTCTGAGGCGAAGCCTCTTATTTATAGGTACACAAACCGACTTAGAAACACCTAGTTCTACCCCTCGTCCAAGAAAACACGTTTCGGAAAGATCTGGACTCACGGCAAGTCCGCACCGCCTCTCGGTAAATCAAGGGTAATTTTGTCTTTTTTCTTCAGCCGACTTAGCTTCGAATGTTCTGGAATACCCTAGGCCCATTCTTTTCGTTCAGTCCACTCTAGATTCGTCCATATTGCTCAGCCCAATATTTCGTATCCTAAAAATCATCAAATAATACATGAAATAAAATTGAAATAGGGAAAATAAATGATAAGTGCAGAATTCTCGACTCACGAACCCGACACATGCTATTCGACTCAAATGGTTCATATTTATAGGTCGAAACAACTATTTTAGATCATAATGGATAGAATGTTGATGCCGTAGGATAGACTATTTTAACCATCATCAACTACCCCCTCTAGCCTTTTGCTCGTCTGCGAGCAGAGTATCAAGGCGGAATGTACCTCCAAGAGCAGTCTCCATCAACTACCACACATTCAATAAAGATTTCCGGCCGAAACATACATCAAGTCACAATCTATAAGCTCCCTATTAATCACTACTTACCACGCATCAATGTGTCGTGTGATGAATCAATCGTGATGGTGCATTCGTGAGGAGAATCAAGTTGTATTAACCAACACAATCTTAACTTACCTGCACATACACTCGCTCATCTTGCTTTCAGACTTTGTTAAACAACATGGTACTTTAATCGGGTTGGGCGGACTCGGGGACTGAGCATCGCTCTTAAGTCCTTGTTTGTTTCTTTTTATGAGAGGGTCATGCTCTTTTTACACGAGTTTGCTTCCCTCACTGCCTTTATTGCATATACTTTTTTTCATTTTGTTTATTTCTTTTGCAATAGCCGTGCGTTTTACGCTCCGTCAGCTTTGCTTGGCCGATTTCTCACTTTTTTTTTCTCTCTCACTCGCAAGTCCGTTTATCCCGGTAACCTCTTGCGGCATTCAAGTAGCTTCCCTTGTCTTACAACAATTTGTTAAAGTATATAGACAGACAAATAATGATTCCGGGTTAAAACAATTTATCATCTAATCTTAAACACTTCTCACTCAGATTATGTGCTCAAATATTGATTGCCATGATAGAATAATAATTAATAAGTTACTACTTCACGCAACATGATATATGCTCATTCTTCCATACTAAATTGAATATGCTATTGCTCACTTAAAATTGAACTTGGGCTCTTTTTCTACCGATTCCTTACTCGAAAACGTGCAATAAGCAAGCTAAAAACAGTGAAATTTTCAAGATTATTCCCTTTTTCGACTAACCAGCTAAGACGCCTACCCCCCACTTATTATAGACATTGTCCCCAATGACTAATAATAAAGAAAAGGCAAAGTTACTTAGCTCTGGAAATGTCGGCTGAGTCAAAACGAATCCCGGAGCAGAATCATCAGCTCCTAGGTCAATCCTCTTCCAAGTTGTTACCTGTTTTCCAGAATACTTCCAAAAACTGTGAGTAACATGCGAAGGGCAATAAGAAAATAAGGTGGCGGTAATTGTGCATACCGGAGGAATGCGCAAAAACAGTTTAAGTCAATTTATTCTGTTATTGGCCTAAGCAAGACGCGAAAACTTTCACGAGGGTAGCACATGAGAATCGTGAAGGAAAAAACCACATATATCTCTAGTTAGATGGCCGAAGATATATGTGATGAAAAAAACCTTGCGATTGTCATTCTACTTTATTGACTCAAAATAACTAAAACAAAAGAAATAAATAAGGGTTTTAGAAATAGTTCTGAGTTTATAGTCGCCAACTCGACTGTACTAATAGGGCTCCTTTATTCACACTTTGGCTCTGTAAAGACTTCCATTTCAGGGTTATACTTGTGCTCTAGGTAATGCTTCATCCTGTGGCCGTTAACTGTGAAAGTCTGCCCAGAGTATTCATGTCTAACTTCACATGCACCTGAATTGAAAATTTTCGTGACTACGTGTGGTCCATATCATCTAGATTTCAATTTCCCAGGAAAAAGACGAAGATGTGAATTATATACCAGCACCTTATCTCCAACTTGAAATGTGCGGTTCAGAATTCTCTTATCGTGCAGACGCTTCATTCTTTCCTTATAAATCTTGGCATTCTCAGATGCTTGAAGTCTAAACTCCTCCAATCTATTCAACTCTAGCATCCTCTTTTCACCGACTAAATTCTCATCCATGTTTAGAAATCTCGTAGCCCACAGCGCTCGGTGCTCGAGTTTTACCGGTAAATGACATGCTTTTCCAAATACTATCATATATGGTGACATCCTATTCGTGTCCTATAAGCTGTCATGTACGCCCAAAGAGCATCATCTAATTTCAAAGACCATTCTTTCCTTGTGGGATTCACAGTCTTTTCTAAGATCCTCTTAATCTCTCTGTTCGTGACTTCTACTTGTCCACTCATCTGGGGGTGATATGCTGTTGCAATCTAATGTGTAACCCCATATCTCATCATCAACTTCTCAAACAACCTATTGCAGAAATGACTCCCTCCGTCACTAATTATGGCTCTGGGTACTCCAAACCTCATCAAAATGTTCTTCTTAAGGAATCTCAGGACAACTTTGGCATCATTAGTAGGTGAGGCCGCTGCCTCCACCCATTTGGAAACATAATCAACTGCTACCAGGATGTAACGATTTGATTCTGACGATGTGAATGGCCCAACAAAATCAATTCCCCATACATCGAATAACTTCACTACTAAATACTTTGCAGTGGCATCTCATTCCGCTTTGAAATATTACCAGTCATTTGACAGGAATGATAGGTAAACTCGTAAGCAGATTTATGAATTGTAGGCCAATAGAATCCACACTACAGTACCTTTGTTGTTGTCTTGTCTGGCCCATAGTGACCTACAGCTTCTCTAGAATGACACATGTGCAAAATACTTGGAATCTCATCATCATGGACGCATTTCCTAAGAATGGCATTAGGCACAATTTGTATAGGTAGGGATCATCCCAATGATAATGCTTCAGATACGTGAAAAAATTCTTCTTATCCGTATTTGTGAATTCCGGTGGTAGGTACTTTCCTGCTAGATAATTGACAATATCAGCAAACTAAGGGTATACCTTTCCCACTCTTAATGTACTCTGTCGGGGCTGAGATTCAAATCGAGCTACCACTAAGATGGAAAAAAGTTGTTCATCAGGAAAGCTCTCCCTGATCTCAGTCGGCTGCTCTTCTTCCAGCAAAGTTAATCTCGACAAGTGATCAGCCACCTAGTTCTCAGTTCCCTTTTTATCTTTAATCTCAACATCAAACTCTTGTAAGAGTAGAATCCATCTTAAAAATCTTGGCTTGGAGTCTTGCTTGGTTAGAAGGTATTTCAAAGCTGCATGGTCAGTGAATACAGTGACTTTCGATCCTATCAGATAAGGTCAAAACTTGTCAAATGCAAATATGATAGCTAAGAGTTCCTTCTCTGTAGTCGCATAATTCCTCTGGGCACTGTTAAAGGTACGACTGGCGTAATAGATAGGCTTAAAGATTTTATTCTCTCTTTGTCCTAGGGCTGCTCCAACTGCCGTGTCTCTTGCATCACACATTAGCTCAAAAGGTTTGTTCCAATCTGGGGCTACTAGAATTGAGGAGGTTATAAGCATTTGCTTCAATGTGTTGAATGCTTTCTTACACTCTTCTCCAAACACAAAAGGCATATCCTTTGCAAGTAATTCAGTCAAAGGTCTAGAAACTTTAGAGAAGTCCTTAATAAACCTCCTATAAAATCCTGCGTGGCCGAGAAAGTCTCGCAACATCTTTAAGTTCGTTGGAGGGGGTAACTTCTCTATCACCTCTATCTTTGCCCTATCAACTTCCATTCTTTTCTTGAAATCCTATGACCCAACACTATTCCTTATGTAACCATGAAATGGCACTTTTCCCAGTTAAGTACAAGGTTGGTCTCTTCACATCTCTTTAGCACTTTACTCAAATTGTCCAAGCATTTATCAAAGCTATCTCCAAATACAAAGAAATCATCCATGAAAATCTCTAGAAAATCCTCCACCACGTCCGCAAATAATGGCATCATGTACATTTGGAAAGTTGCTGGTGCATTACATAACCCAAAAGACATGCGATTGTACGCAAAGGTTCCATAGGGACATGTGAAAGTGGTCTTCTCTCGGTCCTCAGGGGCAATATGGATCTAATAATAACCAGAATATCCATCTAGGAAACAATAAAATGCATGACCACTTAATCTTTCCAACATCTGATCAATGAAATGTATGGGAAAATGATCTTTACAAGTTGCATCATTCAGTTTCCTGAAGTCAATGCAAACTCGATGTCCAGTAATTAGTCTCATAGGGATTAACTCATCAAACTCATTAGGTTGGACAGTGAATCCTCCTTTCTTGGGCACCACATGAATCGGGCTTACCCACTCACTGTCTGCAATTGGGAAAATGATTCCCATTTCCAACATCTTTATGATCTCTTCCTTAACAACGTCCTTCAGTTGAGGCATCAACCTCCTTTGAGGTTGAGCTACCGCTTTCTTTTCAGGGTCCACAGAGATCTTATGCATGCACACCGATGGGCTTATTCCTCTAATATCCGTGATCGTCCACCCAAACGCTCCCTTATGCTCTCTCGGTACTTTTAAAAGTTTCTCCTCCTCTAAGGGTGATAATAACGATGAAATTGTAAGGGGGAGAGTATCATCTTGTAAGTACACGTACTTCAGGTGAGATGGAAAAGGTTTTAACGTTAAGTTCCTTGGTGGCTCCTCTAGTGCAGATCTTAATAGCTTACCAGTCAATTGTAAGTCAAAGAACTTGTGCCACGAAGGTCTATGAATGATTCCTCCTAAATCCACAAAAGATATAGGCTCTATTCCTTGCACTTGACCTTCGCTACACCCAGGCTAGGTTTCCTCATTACTTTCCTCATCCTTCAGGAGCAAAGTCTCTGCAACCTCAGGGTCTAGTGCCACTTGCTGATATAATTCCAAAACAAGCTTGTCTATGGCATCTAGCATGTAGCATGCTTCTCCTTCATCTTGAGTATATCTCATTGAATTCATCACATTGAACACTACTTTGTCCTCATTCACCCTCAAAATCAGCTCACCTTTATGAACATCTATCAAGGTCTTGCTCGTAGCTAGGAAAGGTCTTCCTAAGATCAATGGTACATCATGATTAGCTTCCATGTCTAGCACCACAAAGTCTACAGGGAATACAAACTTATCAACTTTCATCAAAACATCCTCCACCACTTCACAAGGTTGCTTCATTGACCTATCTGTAAATTGAAGGGGTATAGATGTTTCATTCAATTCTTTCATGCCTAACTTATGAAAGATGGAGAGTGGCATAAGATTGACACTGGCTCCAAGATCACACAATGCTTTGTTTCGGCATACTCCTCCAATTGTGCAGGGTATGAGGAAGCTCCCAGGATCTTTACACTTGGGAGCCAGTTTGCGTTGCAAAACTGCCAAGCATTCCTCATTAAGGCATATAGTCTCAAGGTCTAACAACTTCCTCTTGGTAGATATTGCTTCCTTCAATAACTTTGCATAATATGGCATTCCGGCCAGAGCTTTCACCAAAGGTATATTCACTTGCAACTTTTTAAACATCTCTATAAACTTTTTATAACGCGCATCATCATTATTCGGCTTATATTTCGTAGGGGGATAGGGTAAAGTAACAGGATTAATAGTTACAGTTCGTGAAGACTTACCTACTGACTATTGCTGCTCTACCTGCTTGTCTGCTGAATTTTCAGACTCTCGGTTTACCGGAGTAGTGTCCCAGTTTACCGGCCCCTCTTTTTCTCCCCGATTCGCCGCGTTCGCCGCTCGGCGCTTTCGATTCTTCCTGGACAGTTGGTATAACTGGTCCAGGCAGTTCCTTTCCGCTTCTAGTCATGATTGCATTCACGACCTTCGGATTCTTCTCAATAATACTTGGCAATCCTCCCGGAGGACGGGCTGACACTTGTTCTACAATCTACCCCAGTTGGTGCGACAGATTCTGCACCAATGCTTCTTGATTGGTCAGACTTGTATCATTCTTCTGACAATATGTGGTGAAGTTTGTATTTAGGTCAGTCATGGATTTAGTGAGTTGATTGACCGTGTCGGTCACAGTTGAGCTCGTTTTATCCATGGTTGCTTGTCTCGGTCTCTCTCGACCGTTAGAATCACTTTGTCGAAAACCCCGAGTAGGGTCACTCAGTCTAAAACCAAGGTGGTCATGAGAACCTGGGCGATATCCGCCCCTATAAGGATTTCCTTGCCTCCTTATATAGTTCACGTCCTCGGTGTTGGTTGCTTCAATATCTTGAACTTTCTCAACCTTGGCTAGGCGATCTTGCATGTCATCTATCTTTTCATTCATCACTATTAGCTGGTATAAGATCTTTTGAGAAGTATCTTCTCCAAATACGCCTTCAACTACTTTGGCGGTCTCAATTTGATGCGTTCCCCATTGACTTGTAAGCGCAATTTGCTCCAATTTCTCTTCGGCTTCTTCAGGTGATAGCAACGCAAAACATCCGTTGCTTGATGCATCAACTCTCATTTGTTCACTTGGCCACAATCCGTGATAGAAACTATGCATTCGTACGGGCAAAGTGATATCATGGTGAGGGCATCTCCTATGTGCTTCCTTAAATCTTTCCCAAGCTTCTTCAAAGGTTTCAGTGGGTTTCTGCTTGAAGTTCATAATGTCTTGTCTCATCTGTAGTGACTTCCCAGGTGGGAAGTACTTGTTCATAAACTTCTACAACAGATCGGTCCAAGTTTGGATCGATCCTGGCGCTAGTGACAATAACCATATCATCGTTTTGTCTTTCAGAGTGAATGGAAACAATTTCAACTTAATGTTGTCTTCAGGTACTCCTGCTGGCTTAACCGTGTTGACTATCTCTAGAAAGTTGGTGACATGTTGACGTGGCCTTTTCTAGTGCTAATACCGAGTCCTTAACCGACGGTGTATCGGGTCAAGCTGTAGTGCTAGTATGGTGAGTCGGAGTATCGTATCCTCGGGGAACTTAGTAATTCTTCTAAGTGTGGTTAAACACCAAAGACATTATTAACTCGATCTAAACCGCAATTTTATAACACGGATCACTACTATTCTAGTCAACATAAAATAAATACGTAATTTAAAAGTTATTCTAATATAATATATATAGATATATAAATATATATAGATGTGCATAAGTTGCAAAGTATATATATAGATATAAATATATAGATGCCAAATATATTATTAGAGAACTAGCCAAAGTTTATATAATTGATTTATACGATCTTTTCGGTGAATGGAATATGCTCGATCTTTCCTTTTATATTAGGTTCAATTGAGTAAATGAAACGGTGCACTCTCACGAGGTTAACAATTCCTCCTTACATAAGCGTACGAAATTGTCATATGTCCATTGTCATCGAGTCCAAGATCCACAAGTTGTTACGGTTTTTACGAACGGGTCCCGAGTACGATTCTACCTCGAATAAAAAGGAGTCATTCCGTTCGTCAAACGGTCAATTTTATTTAAAGGCTCCGGTTGTCAAGGCCGGGCGATTCAACTTTCCGGTTTAAGTTTCAATTAAGCGATGATTTAACATTATTACGATCTCGAGTACAAATTTCAATAAGATTCATCTTTTTAGGACAAATCGCCCCCGGGTAGGAAAGCGGGTTCCGTTGTCACGTTATTCACTCGGCCAATTTTTACCCTCCGGTTTTTCTATTAACGAGTTCATAACCTAGCTCTTTGAGCGTCAATTCATAATTAGATTATGAATTCTTTCGAATCAAACTTTATCAATAGAAAAAGATTCAATTAACTCAATTTTAGTCAATTTTACTTAGACAACATTCCTCTACCGAAAAGATCGAAATAAAATGATTACATAACTTTGGCTAGTTATTAGATTTAGCCTACTAACATTATACGAAAATAAAAACAAACATAACAAACATAAATACTTTAGAAGTTTTACCCGATTACAACGAGTTGAATCGGAAATTTGTATTCTTCCGGATGCTACAACGACTTCAACAACATTGATCTTCGATAATTTCTCGAGCATTATACGATACTACTTTATTTATGGCATAAGGCCTATATACATACCTACTACTAATAAAAAGAGGTAAAGAAAATATATTTGGTACCCCCTATGTACTGCAATCTTTGCGCTCTATTTATAGGCGATTTTTCCAAGCCGGATCGATCCGAGAAAGGGCCGGATCGATCCGGGAACAAAAAATCTTATCCCCTGGATTTTTCTCTGCGGGGCCACATCTTTGGGTAATCATCATGTCTCTTCGGATCGATCCGAGGTAATTCCGGATCGATCCGGATAGATTTTTCCAAACTTGATGCGAAACTTGATAAAATCATAACTTGAGCTATGGATCTCCAAATGACATAATTCAAGATGCGTTGGAAAGCTCTTGAGAAGATCTACAACTTCCCTGAAGGACTTTTCTTCAGAAAATGCCTTTTTGATGGGACATTTGTTCGTCGAAAATATAACTTGATACGGTGTCACGAACCATTGATCCACTTGAACTTTAAAACTCGTGGCACTTCCTTAATTCCTTCAAAAGATATGATTTTACTCCAAAAAGTGTCGTCACTCGGGGTCTTGGTTTACCTAAGATACGTAAATAAAATACCAAAAATACCCACGTGAATCGACACGACACTCCGGTTATTAACCCGGTACAAAATTTATAACTTTTTATCATTTTTACTTGATTTTTATAGTATTTAGATTTATTCATAACTATTAATATTTTATAAGATTATCGTTATAATTACTTATATTTTATATAAAAAGAGTCGATAATGTATATAAAACATCGTAATTTTTATCATATAAATGTTATACATCAACTACTCCCCACTTAGCTCTTTGATCGTCCTCGAGCAAAATAAGCGGTAATATATATAAAAATGACGATAAAAATAATATACGTGGTAGATTATATTTCAAATTAGTAAAATATCATTTCAATATTATAACCATATTAATTATATCTTTCTTAGAAATTGACAAGATAAAAAGTGTAGATAACTTTGATAAATTATTTATCAACTATTATTCAAATGAAATTTCACAAAATCTACTCAATAAATATAATTAAAATTCTAGAATTATTTTCCTATCTCAACTTGTATGAAATATTTGGAATCAAAGACTAAGTCAAGTAATTGACAAACTGGCTTATACTCTTTAGGATGGGACATTGGTTAATCGAAAAGATAGAAAAGGAAATCAAAAAGAGAAAGAAGCAAGTCGTACGTACTTTACACCTTCACGTTTGATCAAAAACAATCTCGATTAATAACATCCTCTTATTCCAACTATTTTTTCAGATTTTCTCTCTTCTTTTTCAATATTAAGAACTAAAAGCGTGAGTGTGTGTAGAAAAATCAAATTTACAAGCATTGCTTCATCAAGATTGATCGGAGTAATACTCTTTCGATCTAAAATTACGAGTCCGGTTTCCTTAAACTCGTAATCATTCTTGAGATCTTATGATTCGAATTTTTATCGGGAGCTTTATACCTCGTAGTGATATAGGACGTTTAGATAACACCCCTACGCACTCAAATCATTGGAAGTTTGCTACCGATTTTTTGTATTTGTCGATCAAAGATAAGGAAGATACACGGTATTCGATTAATTCTGTGTAAATATGGTGCTTCGTTCTTATATATATCTTCTTCTTCTTCTTTTTTTTTTTTTTTTTCTACCTCAGCATACACCATTCTTAGCTTCTGTTCCATCATCTCCTTTATAAGTACGTACAAACTCGTGGGATTTTTAGGAAATGTAAACCAAAATAAACCAAGGGTCGGTTATAATCAAAAATGGCTATTTCGAGTGAGGTCTTAATCCTCTAATCAAAGGTGAAGTAATTTTTGTGGTGTCAAAAATCTCATCATTCTAATCCGATTCCATATTCATATTTCGTTTTGCAAAGAAAATTATTCTAAAAAAATTTATTATAAATATAAGTATTTCGTTAAATTTCATATGAAATTTACTTGATAATATTTATGTATAGTTACATATACTTAAAATCTTATAAAAATCTAAAATTGACATATATAATATAATTATAATATATCAAATTTACTTTACTTAATTAAATCTATTCTTACCAAATTATACTATTTTTATTCATATTAATTATATATTATCTAGTTATTTTGATCCAAGACAAATTAAACTAAGTATTAAGCAATTAAGTATAACTTTATATAAGAAAATTTTAATTTGTATTTACTAACTTACTTCTACTCCCCACTTACGAAATGGCATCGTCCCGATGTTCGGTGAGTAAATAAAAGTTAGTTTGAAAATAAAATTAAAATTTTACATAATTTTGATTGATTTTTTTATTATTATTTTTTTTTATAAAAACAAACATATATTATTTTGATTAAAGTAAATGACATATATATTAAACATTAAGGAAACTATTACAAACTAAAAAACGATTAAACGATCTACTTAAACGACTATCATATAAAAACATAAACTTAAGCGATTATCAACCCGTAGATGAACATCCGGGAGTATCCACCGGAAGTAGTCTAGCGAGAATCACGAGATGGAAAAATCTCGTCGGTAGTAAACTCGGGCACGTGATTCGGTTGGACACAAAGATGAGAGATAACCCAGGCAAACGGTAACGGTCTTCCCCTATTACGTCTCTCTCTTGCAAAATTAATTGCGGTTTTAAACATCAAAACTCCCCGATCAATGTATGCTCCGATGGTTAGTGCATACAACGGCGGCATTTCATCATCCGTAACCCCATAAAAATCTCTAGTTGGATAGATCCGAGAATTAATGAAGCGTTTCCACGCCCTTAAATGAGGGGGTAAGGCCGAGTTGAAGAATCATAGTTATGATCAAACAACGGAAATACGAGCGAAAGGCACGCGGTACGATTTACAACATTATACGCATCTCCAAGTTCCCAAAGAAACTCGAAGTGTGGGTTTCGATCAAAAGTACATGGTGGGATTTGATAGATTTGATTTATGATATTTGGTGAAAATGAAATAACGATTCCCCTAGCTTGTAATAAGTTGAGACGAGGCTACGACGTTATCTCGGTGAGAGACGCATAAAAATCTCGACAATCGAAATGTTTATTCTACTACGGGAGTCTAATCAACTTTTTCCATCCGCAACCTCGGATTAGATTCCGTCCCCCAACGATCAATTTTTTACGTGTTTAAGCCTTTCTCCATCGGAATAGGAGAACGGACGAAATTTAGATGTCTCGGGACGTCATTATGAAAACAAGAGGCATGCCCTTCGGGAACCACACCATCGGGCGTATGTGGTTCGTAACTATTAACCGAGGGAGAGGAGCGGTTAGACATTTCGACACGAGAGATTTAAACTAAGCTAGATAGAGGGAAAGAAGAAATGAGCAAAGTTCAAAATTTCTTGCTCTTTCCTTTTATAGAAATAAATCTATCAAGCAAAAGTAGAAAAGATCTCTTGTTTTGGCGTTTTTGTACTTGCCGGATCGATCCGAGAAAGGGCCGGATCGATCCGGCCTCGAACTAGTAATCTGTCGGTCGGTACACTCGGGTCGGATCGATCCGGTAAAAGGCCGGATCGATCCGGAACCTCTTGTTCACGGACGGAAGTGATTTTGCTTGTAAAATGCCTAGATTTTTCTAGATGACACGTTTTCTCCCTATCTTTGGTTCATTTTCATTGTGTTATAACCATAAATTTTACTACACAATGCGTAATACCATAATATGTAATGAAAACATGAAGATCGTATTAAAATAAAATCCTACCAAAATCAAAATAACCTAAAATTTTACGATAACGAAATTGTACGAAAAATAAAATGTTTCAATGTCAAAAATCATAGAATGTTTAAAATTACTCCTCTTCATCACTCATCTCGACGTGGCTTGAACTTGGCATAGCTTGATAACGGGTCGATTCTTGGGATGGATCTTGAAAATAAGTGGACATCCGTACCGAGCTATCTAGTCCCATCGAGCTCATTTCTCTCGTAATATCAGAAAAAGTGCTTCCCCATCCCGTCGTGGTATGGCCAAATGATCCGGATCCGGCCCATTCGGATGTCGCATTTGCCGTAGTACTGTCGAAAAATCCCCTACACCACTAGTTTGAAATCCAAAAGAATGTGGCATTTGTTGGAAGTACGAGCGAGGTGGCATCGGTGGAATGAAATCGGGCAAGGTATAAGGCTGGGTTTGGCAATGCGGAATATCCATCTCGGCATAGGTAGGGTTACGTAGTAAATTCATTTGATATAAACCTCGTATGCCTTGACGTAAATCTTCGGACCATAATTTATTCCTTTCCGCAAAAACGACCATATTGGCATTAGCACGATGAACATCATAGGCCATGGATTGAAACATGTCGTAAGTGATGGTATTCGGAAGTTGAGTTTGAGTTTATTTGGATGAAGGAGGGACGGCGGTGGGTGGAGTAGGGTGAGGTCGTCTACGGTTAGGGTCCAAAAAATCTATTCTTCTGCCGGACTAAGTGGTAAACTAGGACTATAAGTGTGTCATCCACCATCATCAAATTATCACTTGGGAGCTCACGGACACCAATCGGCGACACAAGGAAGAAATAAAACATGGAAAAGGCATGTGATTTGCCGGGTCTAGCATTCGGGGCAAATTCCTTGGCCCTTACACACATTACTACTGCCTACATCCACGGGTATATCATTGACCATAGCCCAAGCAATACACAAATCCTCTTTACCAAAAGATGTAAAATGTCGAGTAGGGTAAAGAGTGTGACTAATAAAACGTTTAATGGCTCTCGTATCCCTTATACATTTTCCATAGGAAAACTGTTTTCATGCCGGACGGCGGTGGGATCTAACTCATTACGGGCTAGTGAAACAATATAATCAAAGTTTGCGAGGCTCATCCAAATTCCAAAGTTTGTATAATAGTCCTCATTCTACGGTATATCGGGGATACCATAAATAGCATTTATAATGTGAGGAGTAAACGGCAGCCTTTGTCCTAGTTCTTAGGTTGACGAGAAGTTAACTCACCATCTTACGTAGCATTATGAGTTGCTACCGGAGAATAAAATTCGGCTACTAAGGTTGTGTTAATTTCTCCCGACCTTAAGCGGCTAATTCCAACCACTTTGTCGCCTTTCAAAAATCTCTTTTACCTCGCTTCCCAAATCTTTGAAATCCAAACCCCTCTCGGCGCAACTAAACACTTTCCAAATTTATTTTTCAATGCTTTCTTAGGCTGCGGCGGACGCGGTTCTATCAAAACTAACGAGTCAATTCTTTCTTGTTAAAGGCCTAGTTTCGATGTTGGAATTTGGGTTGGGATATTAGGTTTACGTTTTTTACTAGCTTTTGATGATTCGGCCATTCTACGATAGTGACACAATAACAAAACAACAACAAAACAACAAAAAAAAACAACACAAATGAGTTACACAAAATAGTGAAATAAAAAACGAAGTTAACAAAATAAGTGACTACAATGTTACCTTCCAAAGCTTAAAAGGTTAACAAGTTGGCCGGAAAAGATGAAAATTCGCCGGAATAAAAGTTGAAGCTTCCCTTGAAAATTCTTCAATTTAAAATTGAAAATTTGAAGAGAAGAGAGGAAAATGAGAAGAGTGTAAGGATTGGGGTGATGTGAGAGTGAATTTTAGTGATGATTTTGAAGAAAAAAAAATCGAGGGGGAAATGGGGAGGGGCGGTTTGTTTTCTCGGAAAAATGGAAGAGGAAGAAGAAGGGAAGATCCCGTTCTTTTTTAGGTTTTTTAGCTTCCGGATCGATCCGGGGTTAGGCCGGATCGATCCGACCACTTTTTTTTTTTTTTTTTTTTTTTTTTTAATTTTAAAACCTTAATAAAACTTCTACAAAATTTAAATAAAAACTTTTTATAAAAACTTTATAAAACTTTTAAATAATTCCATAAAGATCCTATTTATAAAATTTTCAAAAGTTATATAAAAATTTTATAAATATTATAAAATTCACAAGGGTCCTAATTCCATCACTTAAATCTTCCGGAGTTCGACGTAACGTTCTATCAACCTAACCTTAAGAAATGAGGCGTTCGAATTTTCCCTTTGATCTCCATCGGGATTTTCGGATAACCACCTAATCGTTCCCTTCTTAACAACATTCAAACACTCATCACTGGGATTTGGTTGTGCTTTCCCTACATTTCCCTTCATGCTCACTTTTTCCACAGTTACGCATCTCCTTAAAAACTTTGCCCTTCTCTTTATCGAACTTCTCGACTTTCCATTACATACTTCTCTCAATCGATCTCTCTCAACAATTGCTTGTTTTTCTCAAAAACCGAAGCTTCTATTTTAAACGCGACATCTTTATCCAAGCCTAATTTCAAAAGCAATATAAAAATTCCTATTCTATCTAAAAAAGGCATCCGGTTCTTTTACGTCTATCCGGTAAAAGACGAAACTAATTTAAACATAAATAAAAACGCGAGAAAAGTAGAGTAAAGATAGATAGCACCTGGTATTCGGTGAATTTAGTTCTCTACTTTTCGGTTTCTTGATTTCTCTGCTTTTTACTTTGTCGGAGGATCGAGTTAGTAGCATTATTTCTTCTTTTAGTGCGGTTCCTTCTCCTTCCACAAATATCTTTACTCTATGGCCATTGGCTATAAAAGTTGTATTTCCATCGGTTAGTTCAACGACTCAGGATTTGTAAACCCTTGTTACTTTAAATGGACTGTCCATCTTGATTTAAGCTTTCCTGGAAATAACTTTAAACGTGAATTGTACAAGAGTACTCGATCACCTACATGGAACTCACGCCTATAGATTCTCTTATCGTGAAAAGATTTCGTGCGTTCCTTGTAGATTCGAGCGTTTTCATAAGAATCGAGACGGAATTCTTTAGTTACGTCAATTGAAGCAATCTATGATCACCGACGGCCTTAGGATCGAAATTCGAAATTTAATAGCCCGAAGGCTCGGTGTTCTAACTCAATTTGGGAGATGACGGGACTTACCAAAAACTAACTTATAGGGAGAACAACCAATTGGTGTTTTAAAAGGCTGTTCTATACGCCCATAATGCATCGTCTAGCTTAGCGACCGAGTTTTTCGGTTTGAATCAAGCTTGTTTTTTCTACGATTCTTTTAATCTCTCTATTAGACACCTGCGACCCTTTGGTTTGCGGATGATAGGGCGTTCCTAACTTATGTGTTACACCATATTTTTCAATTATCTTGGTAAATGGTCTATTACAAAAGTGTGAACCTCTATCCTTAATGATAGCCCTTGGAATGCCATATCTAGTGAATATGTTCTTTTTAAGGAATCGTATGACAACTTTGGTATCATTAGTGGGAAGAGCTTCGGCTTCTACCCGTTTCGAAACATAATCTACCATTACTAGAATAAATCTTTTTCCAAAAGATATAGGGAATGGTCCCATGAAATCTATACCCCAAACATCAAATAACTCACATTCTAAAATAGGTTGCATAGGCATTTCATGTTTTTTAGATACATTTCCCCATTTTTGACAAGACTCACAAGATTTAACATATTTATAAGCATCTACATATAGTGTAGGCCAATAAAAACCACATTGTAAAACTTTAAAAGCGAGTTTTCCAACCTCGCATGATGACCTCTGCCTCACGATCATGACAAAATGATAAAATACTTAAAATTTCATTATCGGGCACACACTTTACGATTATCCCATCCGAACATTTACGGAAAAGGTACGGTTCCTCCCGGTAATAGAATTTTAAGTCATAAAAGAATTTCTTCTTCTGTTGCCAAGTCCAATGAGACGGAATATAATCACGGGTTAAGTAATTAATGATATCTCCAAACCGGGGTGACATTTCCTTAGAAGGAATTCTATTCTTTAATAGCTTGCATGGTCGAAGGAGTATCTATTCTAAACGGTTGTTCATCGGGAAATGAATCTTTAATTTCTATTCCTTTCTCAACATCATTTTCCATTCTACTTAGATGATGCGCTACTACATTCTCACTTCCCTTTTTATCTTTAATTTCAATATCAAATTCTTGAAGTAAGAGAATCCATCTAAGAAGACGTGGTTTCGCATCCTTCTTACTTAGTAAATACTTCAAAATTTGAATGGTACGTATAAATTATTACCTTAGAACCAACTATATACGATACGAACTTATCTAAGGCAAAAATTACGACCAACGGTTCTTTTTACGTAGTTGTATAGTTCGGTTGAATTTTGCAGTTAATGTATGAGATGCATAGTAAATAGCTTTGAGAATTTTGTTATATCTTTGACCTAAAGCGCTCCTATGACTAAATCATTGGCATCACACATAATCTCAAATGGCAAATTCCAATGCGGTGCTACTAGCAACGGTGCGATAGTCAATCTCGCTTTTAAGGTACGAAAAGCTTCCTTACATTTACCATCAAAGTTAAAAGGTACTTCCTTTTCAAGCAAATGACTTAGAGGCTTTGCTATCTTTGAAAAATCGGCAATAAATCTCTATAAAATCCTGCATGTCCAAGAAATCCTCTTAGAGTCCTTAGATTAGCTGGTGGTGGTAATTTTTCAATCACTTCCACCTTGGCTTTATCAACTTCAATTCTATTTCGGAGATTCTATGGCCTAGGACAATTCCTTACGATACCATTAAATGACATTTTTCCCAATTTAAAACTAAATTGGTATCCTCATGACGTTGTAACACTTTTTCTAAGTGCGACAAACATTTATCAAAAGAATCTCCGTAAACACTAAAGTCGTCCATAAAAATTTCTAAGAATTTCTCAACCATATCGGAAAATATAGCCATCATGCATCTTTGAAACGTAGCGGGAGCATTACATAAACCAAACGGCATTCTTTTATACGCAAAAGTTCCATAAGGACAAGTGAAAGTAGTCTTTTCCCTATCTCCTGTTTGCAATGAAAATACGTAAATAACTTTGAATAACCATCTAAGAAACGATAATATTTATGACCACTTAAACGTTCCAACATTTGAACTATGAATGGAAGTGGATGATGATCTTTCTTAGTATGATCATTCGAGTTTCCTAAAATCAATGCACATTCGATAACTTTGTAATTTCTCTTGTTGGAATCCATTCATTCCTATCATTCTCTTTCTTTGTGAAACCTCCTTTCTTTGGTACAACTTGAGTTGGACTAACCCATTCACTATCGATATGGGGAAAATTATTCCCATTTCTAATAGCTTAATGACCTCTTTCTTAACAATTAGGCGCAAATTCGGGTTGAGGCGGCGTTGCGGTTGAATACAAGGCTTAGCATCCTCCCGAATTATCTTATGAACGCAAATCTCGGGGCTAATACCTCGAATATCGGCAGCTTGTCCATCCAAAAGCTTTCTTATGCTTTTCCAACATTCTAAGCGAGTTGATCTTCTTGTTGCTCGATTAAAGGCGATGAAATAATAATCGGTAATAGATTATCGGTTTCTAGAAAAGCATATTTCGAGATTTAAAGGTAACGGTTTCAATTCCGGATTCTTCGGCGGATCTTATTGACGATTTAAGAATTGGTCCTTCTAGTTCTAATTCCAAATACTTATGCCATGGTGGCTTAAAGGTAAAACTTTCTGTATCTAAAGAAAGAATTATCTCTTTCATTTCAATGTCTTCCTCATCTTCTTTATAGATAGACGAGTTAAGCATTCTTCTAATGTCTGTCTTCAAAAGTTGGTAAGCGATTATCGTAGACAGAATGAATATCTTCTATAAAAGAACACGATTACGGTGATGGATGATTCATAGCTTTGAAAATATTGAAAGCAACTTCATCTTCATTGACTCTCAAAATTAATTCTCCTTTACGAACATCGATTAAAGTTCTTCTGTAGCTAGAAATGGACGACCTAGAATAAGAGGTCTTTGAATAACCATCTTCCATTTCCATAACTACAAAGTCTCTTGGAAAATAGAATTTGTCTACTTTAACCAATACGTCCTTAATAATTCCTTTAGGGTACTTAATCGATCTATACGCCATTTGCGAGTCATTTCGATCGTAGTAAGCTTTCCTATGCCTAGCTTTTTATAATCCTCATAAGACATTAGATTTATACTTGCTCTAGATCACATAAGACCTTCTTAAACGAGAAATCCTCCAATTTCACACGGAATGGTAAAACTACCGGGATCTTTCGGTTTAGGTGGTAACTTATCTTTGCAAAATTGCGGAACATTCTTCATTTAGGCATATATTCTCATATTCCTCTAATTTTTTCTTGTTTGACGAATTTCTTTCGAAATTTTCCATAGGCGAGTATATTAATCGAGCTTCAATAACGGGGATATTAACTTGAATATGACGAAAAGTGTCAAGGAAACGAGCATACTTCACTTATCGGTTTTTGCCTTTTTGATTTGATCTTTAGGAGGGTAAGGTAAAGATTCTAAATCTATGACCTTTGGCTCCTTTGTCGGTTTCTCTTTTCCTTTTTCCTTAAACCTTCGAGTATTACTCGGTTGCCATGTTTCGGGCTCTTGAATTTTTTCTTTTAAATTGTTCCCTGAATCAATCTCTACTTTAGATTCCTTCGATTCTTCTGTTTTTCATCCTTGTTTTCATTATCTTCCATTCTAACATGTTCCTTAAATAAAGTCCTTAAATCTTTATCCATGGGATCTTTCGAGAATCTTAGGGATTTTTACCCAATTTTCCCTTTCACTTTCGGGTTCCGAACTTTTATTTCTTTTCAAGAAATTTTCTATAATTTCTTCTTCCTCATGTAAATTCAAGTTCATCTTTAGTTTTATCATTCTTACCATCTAAGTCATCTTCTACTTCATTATTCCCAAAGTTTTCAACTCCATTACTTCCCTTGAGCTTCCTACTTCTCGTAACTACAACATTTACCTCTCTTGGGTTCCTTTCGGTGTTACTTGGTAATCCTCACGAAGTCTGCTTTGTTATTACGTTCACCTTCCCTACTCAAATGATCTTCCATATTCCTTAATGAGGCTTCTATCGTTCTCATCCTGGTATCATGTCCACTCATAGATGTTTTCATTGAACTCGTGTCCTTAGTGGTATTTGTACCAATAGAAGTCACCATCGTTTCTATATTTTTAGCTTGAGTAGATACTACACCCATCATATTTTCCATTAGTTTTTCCCATTTTTCAACTCCTTTGCGGTGAGTTGAACTTTGAGTTCTTGGTATACTTTGAGTGGTATGTTGAGGATAGGATCTAGGTAATGATTGTAAATTCGATTAGACGTGTTTTCTTGATAAACTTGATTATTATTCATGTTCTATATGGGCTGGATACGGCGGTTGTCCTTGCTTACTAGGGTTTTCGGACCATCGATAAGTAGGGTGATCTCTTTAATAGCATTAAACGAGTTTGAGTAAGCATTGTTTAAATTCCTATCTTCTTTGAAGAAAACTCACCTCCTCTCTTGAGTATCTGTTGGTTCTTCGATCCCTAGTGGCATTTTATCTGAATTGAGTATTCGGTTGGCGTACTATTTTACGAACTTTGGTTTTTGCTCGATTGTAGGTCATCAAATTTCCTACTTAAATTTTCTAAATGTGCTAGAACTTCCGTATTAGACGTACATTCTCCTGCAAAAGCTACTTTTACGGTGCTAGAACCGGTTTCCCACATTACTGTTATTTTTGGAAATCTTTTCTATAGCATCGTAAGCTTTTGAGCTTCACTCATCATTAACGAACCACCACATGCATGATCTACATCGGCACGTGAATCTTTTCTTAATTTACGACGAGAAGAGTTGAATTTGCATATCTAAGGAATAACCATGGTCGGGACAAGCTCTTAACAATTTTTTAAATCTTTCCCGGGCATTCCCGAGCGTTTCTTCGGATCCTTGTCTAAAGTTAGCAACCTCGACTTTTAATTCCAAATTCCGTCCGGGAGTGAAATATTGTTTCGAAATTCGGTTTGAATCTCCTCCCAACTAGTAAGTGAATGATGTGGAAGAGACATAAACCAATCTCGGGCTCGTCCTTTTAGAGAAAAAGGAAACATAGTCATCCTTGTTAATTCCTTGTGAGCACTTGACTTTTGGGTTTGTATTGCATAGTTCTTCAAAAAGATAGAGATGATGATGCGGATCTTCATCATCTTCTCCTAGGAATTGGGCTCTTGCGTCAATTAAACCAAAAAGATGAGATTTAATCTCGAAATTATTCGCTCCTTCATTAGGTAAAAGTATGGGATTATTAGTCGATTTCTTCTTATGGTTTGGTCACATATAGGCCTTGGGTTTCTTGGGTTGTTACGATTATTCGGTTCCGATTTTGATTATTTCTATTATTATTATTATTTTGATTATTAAGGTTAACGGGGTTTTGTCCATGCCACTAGAGCATGTTCCGGCCCTTGTTCGGGTGTTTCATCACGATTTCGACCATTCTCGTATTTACGTTTGAAGATGATTCGTCGGGATTT
Organism: Gentiana straminea; assembly: GCA_036785695.1. Classification (NCBI taxonomy): domain Eukaryota; kingdom Viridiplantae; phylum Streptophyta; class Magnoliopsida; order Gentianales; family Gentianaceae; genus Gentiana; species Gentiana straminea. The sequence continues at coordinate 12,908,709 of JAVUPR010000183.1, forward strand.
CCACGACTAGTATGACCACGTTTTCTCTCTACTCTTAGCTTGCCTTTCGTAAGTGTTTATGTCGGGCTTATAAGGAGTGAGTGGGGCCTTACCACTTACGGTCATCAACTAACGAAAATAGAAAATAACACGAAATTAATAGTAGTAAAAAATGGTAACTTACCTATAAGGTAAGTACCGACGAAAATAAAAATAGAAATGAGATAAGAAAAGTGTTGACTTATTCTCGAGAATTTTGAGCTAATACAAGTAGTAACCATAGACACAAAAAAAGAAGTTAGCGTCGTTCCCCGGCAACGGCGCCGGAAAACGACGTGGCCTTTTCTAGTGCTAATACCGGTCCTTAACCGACGGTGTATCGGGTCAAGCTTGTAGTGCTAGTATGGTGAGTCGGAGTATCGTATCCTCGGGGAACTTAGTAATTCTTTAAGTGTGGTTAAACACCAAAGAGATGTTATTAACTCGATCTAAACCGCAATTTTATAACACGGATCACTACTTATTCTAGTCAACATAAAATAAATACGTAATTTAAAAGTTATTCTAATATAATATATATAGATATATAAATATATATAGATGTGCATAAGTTGCAAAGTATATATATAGATATAAATATATAGATGCCAAATATATTATTAGAGAACTAGCCAAAGTTTATATAATTGATTTATACGATCTTTTCGGTGAATGGAATGTGCTCGATCTTTCCTTTTATATTAGGTTCAATTGAGTAAATGAAACGGTGCACTCACGAGGTTAACAATTCCTCCTTACATAAGCGTACGAAATTGTCATATGTCCATTGTCATCGGTCCAAGATCCACAATTTGTTACGGTTTTTACGAACGGGTCCCGAGTACGATTCTACCTGCGAATAAAAAGGAGTCATTCCGTTCGTCAAACGGTCAATTTTATTTAAAGGCTCCGGTTGTCAAGGCCGGGCGATTCAACTTTCCGGTTTAAGTTTCAATTAAGCTGATGATTTAACATTATTACGATCTCGAGTACAAATTTCAATAAGATTCATCTTTTTAGGACAAATACGCCCCCGGGTAGGAAAGCGGGTTCCGTTGTCACGTTATTCACTCGGCCAATTTTTACCCTCCGGTTTTTCTATTAACGAGTTCATAACCTAACTGCTGAGCGTCAATTCATAATTAGATTATGAATTCTTTCGAATCAAACTTTATCAATAGAAAAAGATTCAATTAACTCAATTTTAGTCAATTTTACTTAGACAACATTCCTCTACCGAAAAGATCGAAATAAAATGATTACATAACTTTGGCTAGTTATTAGATTTAGCCTACTAACATTATACGAAAATAAAAACAAACATAACAAACATAAATACTTTAGAAGTTTTACCCGATTACAACGGTTGAATCGGAAAATTTGTATTCTTCCGGATGCTACAACGACTTCAACAACATTGATCTTCGATAATTTCTCGAGCATTATACGATACTACTTTATTTATGGCATAAGGCCTATATACATACCTACTACTAATAAAAAGAGGTAAAGAAAATATATTTGGTACCCCTTTATGTGCACTGCAATCTTTGCTCTATTTATAGGCGAGATTTTTCCAAGCCGGATCGATCCGAGAAAGGGCCGGATCGATCCGGAACAAAAAATCTTATCCCCTGGATTTTTCTCTGCGGGGCCACATCTTTGGGTAATCATCATGTCTCTTCGGATCGATCCGAGGTAATTCCGGATCGATCCGGATAGATTTTTACCAAACTTGATGCGAAACTTGATAAAATCATAACTTGAGCTATGGATCTCCAAATGACATAATTCAAGATGCGTTGGAAAGCTCTTGAGAAGATCTACAACTTCCCTGAAGGACTTTTCTTGAGAAAATGCCTTTTTGATGGGACATTTGTTCGTCGAAAATATAACTTGATACGGTGCACGAACCATTGATCCACTTGAACTTTAAAACTCGTGGCACTTCCTTAATTCCTTCAAAAGATATGATTTTACTCCAAAAAGTGTCGTCACTCGGGGTCTTGGTTTACCTAAGATCGTAAATAAAATACCAAAAATACCCACGTGAATCGACACGACACTCCGGTTATTAACCCGGTACAAAATTTATAACTTTTTATCATTTTTACTTGATTTTTATAGTATTTAGATTTATTCATAACTATTAATATTTTATAAGATTATCGTTATAATTACTTATATTTTATATAAAAAGAGTCGATAATGTATATAAAACATCGTAATTTTTATCATATAAATGTTATACATCACATGTACACTAGGATCTTCGTTCATTAATCCATAAAAGGTAGTGTCATTAGTCACCATTTGTATCACATTCGGTTTCGGGTGAAAACTTCAGCTGAATCCTCTCGCTGAACAAATGCTGGCACGAATTGCTCAATCGTAGGTATTGTATAACTCTGTAGAGTTTTTCTATCTGTTTGTACCACAACTACTGCTCCATTTTGTCCATTCTATCCGTTCTGTACCATGTCGATTTATGTATCCTCCAAAGGTGGAATCTCTTCTTCCCTCTCGCTGTGATCTCCTTCGTGCGAAATCACGTCGTCCGCCAGCCTAACAGACTTCTCTTGAGCTTCATTTCTCTTTTGTCTAGCAAACTTTTCAATCTCAGGTATGAATCTCATGAGTTTGGCTGCTGAACTTCGTGTAGCGTACTACAAGACACAAAAAGAAAATAAAAAGTTTAGTAACTTGCCTCGGCGGCTGTTACACACGCCTGGAAGACTCAAAAATACAGACTCTAGCTACTGACTTGACGCTGAATTAACAGAAACAATTCTGCCAAAACTGGGACCCTCGGTTTACCGCAGTATACCATCGGTAAACCGGAAGCAATTTTTTCCAGATTTCAACAGAACTGACTTTGTACGACTCCAGTATAAACAGACTATAAAACAGACTCACTTAAACAAACTCAAATATATACAGAGAACTCAATCTTAAATAAAAAGTATTCTTGACACGAGTCCCTGGCAACGGCGCCAAAAATCTTGATCGCGTGCAAAGCATTTACTAGCAATAGGACTAGGTCTATCGTAGTAGAGTACTGGAGAGTCAAGGTCGATCCCACAGAGACTCGTAAGAACGCCTAATTATCAAGATTGAGTTTGTCACGAATATGGTCTACGACCAACTATAATATAGACTGTAGTAAATTTGGTGCCTCAAACCAACAAGGTTATGCTTGTTCACGCAAATCAAAAATGAGTTTCTAATGTATTAGTTCAATTATGAGTAATTAACTATTCCCCCCACACATGTAACAGTCCTCCCCATTGGTGAATTTATTCATTGTTTAGCTACGGGTACAACTCCTAACCCTATCTACTCCGACAATGGTAGTAGATAATCTATACGCAAGGTAACCTCCTTAATTGGTCCGTAATAGCCAATACGCATAAAGAACTAGAGCTGTCGATATTAAGCGCTAACTCATACCGCAAACCCGCCTAGACAGCTGTCGACATTGATCAGCACGTTCCTAGGGTCCATTCAAGATAATGTCCAAACATAGCACTTCATTATTCGTATTTCATGCTAATTTATGATGACATGAAAATAGTTGATCATGCTAAAAACATGTAAATTAAATCTATCGATCAACGTAGTTGGCTCCGATTATCATGAATTAGTAATTTACTAGGTATTCAGATCTAGCGATATAGACCGTCGCAGATCTGAAGAACGCAACTATTATTTCATGATTTCTTCACCAACGAATTAGATCTACAACACACGGGGGTAAAATAAACTAACTACTACATATTTAAACTAAATAGGCAATTAAAACATACTAGTCGAATAGAACAACGATAGATCTACATCTTGGAAAAGACAAAAAATCATACCCTCTAAGATGAGCGTAGATCTCCCTCGGATCTCTCCCTAGGCGGCGACTCCGTCGTCTCTCCGACCAGAACTCATAAAATAAATAAAATAAAGAACAAAGAACTTTTATTGCATAATTTTCCTTGAATAATTTGGGTACATTGTGTTCTAAGGCGAAGCCTCTTATTTATAGGTACATAAACCGACTTATAAACACCTAGTTCTATCCCTCGTCCAAGAAAACGCGTTTCGGAAAGATCTGGACTCTCGGTAAGTCGGCACCGCCTCTCGGTAAACCGAGGGTAATTTTGTTTTTTTCTTCAGCCGACTTAGCTTGGAATGTTCTAGAATACCCTAGGCCCATTCTTTTCGTTCAGTCCACTCCAGATTCGTCCATGTTGCTCAGCCAAATATTTAGTATCCTAAAAATCATCAAATAATACAAGAAATAATAACAAAATAGGGAAAATAAAATCTAAGTGCAGAATTCTCGACTCACGAACCCAACACATGCTATTCGACTCAAATGGTTCATATTTGTAGGTTGAAACAACTATTTTTAGCTTATAATGGACAGAATGTTGATGCCGTAGGATAGACTATTAACCGGCATCAGCTACCGTGAGAGATGAAATGTAGTCATTATTGAAGAATAAGACTTGAATATCTGGTCAAACAACCACAAGAAATGAGGTTGGTTACTTGTAAATGGGTCTTCATGAAGAAAGAATGAATGTTATGTTAGGAAATTTACGCGGGAACGCAGCGGAATTCAAAATTTTGATTTCTTTTTACCCAAGATCGACTTTGTTTGAGTAACAAGCATAAAAGAAGTAGACAAAAGATTACCTTGGTTGATCCAATTGGATCGACGCTTTGTCTACGGTTGTAGTTTCTGCACGAAACCGCCCAAGTGTTCGGCCTCTACTGGTGATCCACACGAACACCTCGCCGGAATCCCATAATGGATTGCTACCAGAAAAACTCGGCTGCTAGACCGACTTTTTATCTCTCATAATCTCTCTCTAGGAAGCTCTCTATTTTTCACAAGAACTATTAGCTCTTGGAATTGTGATGTACAAAGAGCTAGCCAAGCCTCCCTATTTATAAGGTGACCTGCGCCCCTAGTGATTCCCAATTTGATTAGGATCAGCTTCCTAGTAGACTGGGAGAAAGAAAACATTTTTCCAATAAAATAAGGAAAATATATTTTACTGAATTATCTCATTTAATTTAATATCCTATATTAAATATTTTCAATATATTGTCAATATCTTATATTGACTATATTTATCTTGTTACCATAAATCCATTTTTTCAAAATCAATTAATAACTAATATTAATATTATGGTAATCTTATTAATTAAATTGCACAACTCAAATGTATCCTATACACCAAGAGATTGGCGCCACATTATTAGCCAAAATCACGTGGCCACATATATCTAATATATATATTTAATTAATCAACACAATTAATATCTTGTATTATATTTATTCATAATAAATAAATACCACCATATTAATTTACCACTATAACCTTTATAGTACGAGATATATTATTTCCTTATTTGGTTATCAACTATAACCACATTTTAATCCGGCTAGATGTTCATATGTGTGTGACTCGATAGGCTTCCGAATATGTTGGCCGTAGGCACAAAGTGAAAATTACGAAAATGCCCTTCATGCCTAACGATCACGGGATAGCGTCTAGCAACACACCGTGACCCCCAATCATCAAAAGAGTCAAATGCAATGACTACTACCTTTCATGTGAAACAGTTACCGTGTAACTTACAATCCTATCGCTGTAATAATATCCATACGGTTGTTTGTTCGAGTGTCAAACATCAACGACCGTATCTTATAATATGGACATCATGTTCTCTCAAAGTAACTCATTTACTTCCACTTTGTAATGATTCACGAGAGTAAGACAATTCTTATAAGAAGGCCCTTTCGGATATCCACCCCTACTGATAGGGTACACGATTCCTAGACGACCAAACATGTAAACTCCGTATGCTTCAGCATCACACCCAATCACTACCACATGATCGTCCCATGGATAGGGGAAATCTCAATAGTGTCAAAGAATGACAATCCACACCGTGATGCCATGAAGACTCCGGTCTTAAGGATAATTACGCAACGAACACATAGTGCGACACTTAATGTAAGTGGGTCAGTCTAACGTACGCATTCTCTAATACACGTCCATGTACAGTCCAAGTGTCTCTACACTTCGATAGACGATATCTATCCCTGCCTTTAAAGACATAAGACATCTAATACGTGCTATCATGTTCATACTATCAATGCCCTATTTAATAGTACATCAGCCTAGAGACATTTAAGTATCAAACTTATTAAAGTGATTAGAGATCTCATCAACCATAATTGCCTATCATGGTTTCTCTACCACGGTTTAATACTAAGGACGTTATCATATAACAATTCATAATTGGTTCTTTAAAAGAACATATTTATGACAACGGAAAAGCCATTTAATATATGTATAATCATAAAGAAATAGTAGAAATGATCCGGCCCGGTCCAATCCGGTCCAACCCGATTGGGTTTAGGACACTATACATGTTATCAGCTGAGGGCATCAAGTATAAGGCACGTTTTGTTGCCAGAGGGTTCAGTCAGAGAGAAAGTATGGACTATGATGAGATACTCTCACCAGTAGTTAGAAACACTTACATGAGGGTGCTACTAGCAATGGTTTCATGTCAGAATCTTGAACTTGAGCAGTTAGATATGAAAATAGCATTTCTACATAGATATGTAGATAAGGAGATATAATGACTCAGCCAGACAGGTTACAAGTTCCTAGAAAAAAAAGGCTGTGTTTTCAAGTTGAGCAAGTCCTTGTATGGACTTAATCAAGATCCAAGGCAGTGGTACAAGAGGTTCGACAACTATATGATCCAGCTAGGCTATGATAGAATTCCATATGATTGTTGTGTATCATAACAAGCTAAAGGATGGTTCATTCATCTATATGGTTTTGTATGTGGATGATATATTGATAGCAGCTGTGAACGGATCTGATGTTTAGAATCTGAAAGATCATCTTAGTGCTTAATTTGAGATGAAGGATTTGTGTGCAGCAAAGAAAATTGTGGGGATAGAGATCTATAGAGACATGAGCAAGAAAAAGATTTTCTTGTCTCAAAGTGATTGTATTTAGAAGATATTGTCCAGGTTTGGCATGTCAGCTGCCAAGTCAATAAATAAACCAGTGGTTGAAAAGACTAGTCTATGATTTGCGGTCGATGTATGCAATGGTCGCACTAGGAATGATCGGGATCAAGGTAAGATATATTATGACACTCTGAGTGCAATATGTTTAGATAAAGATCATGTACATAATGAGAGAACCAAGCATATTGATGTGATGTATCATTTACAGGAAACCATGGCTTTATCTACCATTGAGGAGAAATGAGAAGAGGATTCGGTTGAAAATGAGGAAGATGCATCGGGATCAAGGTAAGATATATCATGAGAATAAAGATCATGTAAATAATGAGAGAACCAAGCATATTGATGTGATGTATCATGCTCGAAATGAGAAAGTACGAGGAAGATTCGAGAATGGCGAATTTCGAATGGCAAATTTCAGTTGTGTCTGGATTTGCTTAACATCTGAAGTTGTTAATATGATGTCTGGGAAGACAAGTCTAAAGAAGAAGAAATACGGTTCTGTATAATTGGCACTGACGAGTGCATCTGGTACATTACGTCTGGTTATGTGTTTGGTTGAACGAGAGTTCTAGTCAAGGTGGAGATTTTTTAGTCAAATGTGACTTCATTTCTGCATTTGAATCTGTCAAAGCTAAAATTTGGAAGACTCGGTGAAGTGGTGTTCAGCCGAGGTATTCAAGTCTGGGAAGTTCAGTTGAGTTTTATGTTCAACTAAGGTGGTCTCAGCTGAAATCCGGTGCTAACGTCTGAAACAGTTTTGAGTCTGAATGTTGTTACATGTGGTGGACTTCGTCTAAATTCAGTGAATACCACATGTAGGGTATTTTTGGGAAATACTCAGTTGGACATTATGGTGGCTAGAGTTAGCTTCCTAAGCCTATAAATACCAACAATTAAGAAACGAACTGACAGTATCTTTGTAAATTTTTGTGCATAATAAAATATCTTTTTTTTTGTCCGTGGATTAGTCGACATTTGTCGGATACCGTGTTAAATATATGTTTATTCTTGTTTGTTTTGCGTTCAATTGCTTTTGTTATTTCGGGTCATTATTCGCGATTTACAATAGAAGTTGAGAAATTATCATTTCAGGTTATTTTAACAACCTTTATTTCATGTCAGGTCAGGTCAGATCTATTTTTTTTATGTCCCATGTTGAAATTCCCCCTAGCACTGTTGAAATTTCCCCTAGCCCGTGAATTTTCCCCTAGCCCGTTGAATTTTCCCCCTCGCCCTGTTGAAATTTCTCTCAGCCTGTTAAAATTTCAACGGTTAAAAAAAAAGTCAAGACTGACCCGACCTGACCTGAAATAAAGAGTATTAAAATGACCTGAAATGATAAATTTCTAAGTTATAGAGCATGTTTGGAACAGAGAAAAACAAAGAAATGAATAGTGTTGAAAATAGACCTTAGACAATGAGACCTCTTGGCCCCTTACCTTTTTGACCTGTGTATGGAGTATCTCAGTCAAATGATCGACGCATCCCTTATTAAGGGGCTCTGGAAACCTGTGAAGATTAGTAGACAAGCCCCCCTCTCGTCTCATATCTTTTTTGCTGACGACTTGATCCTCTTTGGAGCGGCTACTGTTGAACAAGCAAAAATCATCAAACGAATGCTTGAGGATTTTTACAGCTGTTCGGGTCAGAAATTAAGCTTTGCTAAGTCCAGATTTCATGTCTCTAAAAACACCCCCCTCCCCCGCAAGTTCAAGTACTGATCGGCCATGAGCTGGGTATGCGACATTCTGCCAACCTTGTCATTATCTTGGGGTGCCTCTGATTCATTCGAGAGTAAACACTACAAGCTTCAGCTACATCTCAGATAAGATGAAAAGGAAACTTTCAAGTTGGAAAGTGAAATGCCTCTCTCGGGCAGGAAGGATGATCCTTACCAAGAGTTCCCTGCAAACACACCTTTTTTATGCAATGCAGACGATGAAACTACCTCAGGCTTGCCTTCAGGAATTGGAAAAGATGTGCAGGAAGTTTTTTTGGGGCTAAGAGGATTCAGAGAGGAAGATGCACTACCTATCTTGGGATAAACTTTGCCAACCCAAAGATAGTGGAGGAATCGGCTTCAAAAATCTTTGCTCTATGAATGTAGCTCTGTTGGGTAAGCTAGTCTGGCAAATTCTTACTGATGATCAGGCTCTTTGGGTCAAGCTCTTGGTGCTAAGATACGGTAATCCCTTTCTGAAGCTTAAGCCGACCTCCTTTTTTATTTGGAAAAATATTTCCTATGCAGCTTATCTCTTAAAGGATGGTTTTGGAATCGATGACATGAACATTGTGTGGCTAGACGGTACTAGTAAAAAATATACCGTGGCGGACGGCTATGATTTCCTCACCAAGGAGAGTAAGGCCCCTGTGGCACAGATTTGGAAAGATGTTTGGCAACTTAAGGGCCCATCACGCCTTAATTTTTTGATGTGGCAAGCAGCCCACACGGCCCTCCCTACCATGTCCTTGCTGTTTAAACGACACGTCAGTGAGTCTGCGACCTGCCAATTGTGTAAGAATGCTGAAGAATCGATCATGCGTGCCTTGAGAAACTGCACACTTCCTATGAATCTTTGGAAGAATATCCTCCCCAGGCACTTCTGGGATGAGTTCTTTTCCCACACCTCTGCTCCTGAATGGATTAGTTGCAATATTGACAATCGGGGACGCAATAAGGAATGGGCCTATCAATTCAGAGAAATGGCCTCCTGCATCTGGATTTGGCGAAATAAGATCTTTCACGGTGTAGCAGATAGTCCTCCGCCGACTACCGTCTTACTATCAACTGTAGAAACTCGAGTCAAAAATCTCCGATTAGCTTGGAACTTAGATTAATGATTTTATGATGTAATTGCTTTGTGTTTTTTCTTTGTAAACTGTGGACGTTCCATTTCTTGATCTTTAATAAAAAAAAATTTCGTTTCAAAAAAAAAAAAGTTAAGAAAAAAAAAAAATTTGATTAAAAAAATATAGATTTGTTTATTCAAAGAAAAAAAAATCATTTTCTCAAATAACTTTTCTCATGGGTGGGGTGAGAATAAAAATCTAAAAAAAAAATGAATTTTTAAGAAAAATTGGAAATTTGAGAAAAGAAACATTTCTTTTCTAAAGATAACCAAACATGACATAATTAAGAAAAGAATATAAAACTTTTCTTTTGTCAAATCTTTTCTCAATACCAAACATATCATTCGATTAGAAAAATGGGGCTGTCCCAATAGATTCTATGTTGTGGCAGAAGAATCCACTTGTAGTCTGATTAGTACAAGAAAAAAAACAAAACAAGAACAAGAACAAAGCATGCCAGACAAAAGCTAGCAAACAATCACGACCTTAAAAAATAACTACCATCCAGTCCAATGTCCCATGCCCAGTCCCCAAGCAAGCTACCATCTACATCATTCTTGCTTTTACAATCTACTACTATTCATTATCCTCCAAGCTCCACAATCACCTCTTTCTTACATTATTATCATCATTTTCATCAATAAGGGACCATCCGGATCTCTTTTCCTCTCTTTCCTTCTCTTTTGGAATGGATTTTGTCTGCCACATTTTGAGGGAATGCCCATTTTGAACAAGTTTCCCATTCAAAGCAAGACTGAGCTTTTGAAGTTGTTCACATCTGACCTTGCTTGAACCCCCTTCAAAATGGGATTAGGTAAGTCTTCATTCAATCAACTTTCCATAATGGTTTCAAAGGGCTACATTCATTCAAGCACACGTTTTTTTCTTTCTTTCTTTCTTTATTTTGCAGTTATTTCTTTGGCCATGGGTTTCTTTTTCTTTTTCTGAAACACAATGGATAAAATTTACTTTAAAGAAGAAAGAAAATGTGCTAATGTGGAAGTAGGGTGCCTTCTTAGTGTCTTGGACTATAGTACATTGTACTTTTCAGGGCTGTTCTTCCTGTAGTAAAACCCAATATACAAATAGTAAAAGGGTGGTTAATAAATATTTAAAAATAAAAACAACTAGTGAAATGGATGGAAAAAAAAGGGTTCTTGTCTTGGTTATTGATATTGACTGCTCTGTCTGATTCAACCTCATATGTGATACTAGTCTTAACTGTTCCTAAGAAATTTCAACCAAAGCACCTGAGAGAACACTAAATTTTCATGTGTTCTATTGGCCATTAACTTTGATTTCTTAATCCTGTGTGTTGGTAATTCACCTGCTTCATGTTTGATTTCAAGCAATGTTTCCCCTCATTCTCTTAATTACAATTTGTAGTCAATTTAAAAAGTAAAGATCTTTGAAGGAAAGATTGAGAACATTTAATTAAACTTGTGGGAAATTCACTGTAGAGGATCCGGATTTCTGTTGATATGTAGTGCTAAATCCTTAACAACCTGCTGAATATGCCACACTTACTTTACTAATTCTGAAATGTTTCTGTATTCAGAATCAGGTATTGTAGAAGATGATCTTGATTCATCGTCCGAACCGAGCCTGAAGGTAAGCTCTAGAAGGGCTACATCAGTTTCGCAGCTACCAAGCATTCATCATGCTCATGGATTTTCACCAGAGGAAAATGGTTTGTTATCTGCTGCTGCCATTTTCCTTATATAAGCATAACCAAACTGATGTTGTTTTTATTTGTAGTCTTTTACCTGTGTTCCAATGTCTATGACTTCCCAGGAGATTCTGATGAGGATTTTCCCTAAAAAAAGAAAATGTAATAAAAGTTTTCTTGGTGTTCTTAGAAGACAACAAAAGCATGAAAAAAAAGGACCTATATTACAGAACAGAGGTAGTATTTACCCCAGTTGTACTAAAAAAAATATCCAGTTTACCCTGAAAAAGGGTTGTGATCACTTGTCTTAAAGATTTGGTCTTACAAAATCTTTTGTGAAATGACCTCTGTTTATCTTAAATCAATAAGTGTCCTAATTATCCTTGAGAAACTGCCTTGCTATTTTAGGTTATTGGATTGATATATAGTACATTATGAAAATTTAGCTGTAAAGCAGTACATAATCCAATTTTTATTGTGAAGCAATTAGATTGTCGAATGGATCTGTATTTTCGAAACCAATTGTCTCTGAAAAAATATGATTGACGAAAGCAAACTTTTACAGTTTTATCCAGCTCTTCAAGCATGTTTGTTCCAACTTCAAAGAGAGTTTATCAAGTGCTCAAAGATTACGCAACACAACTTGTGGACATTAATTTGTTTACTCAGTACGTCGAAGATTGGGTCCTCGAGATTGTACAGGCTGATGATGGTGCAAGTTTAGAAACATGTTCAATGCCCCCCTTTGAGATTGATGAGCTCTGTGTTCTTGATTATGCTTTGGAGGGTGTACTCTTTCAGCAGCTATCCCGCATGCCTTCTTCATCGTCCAATTCCGAAAATCTGCAAGAAGACGAATTCCTGGCACTGGAGGATTTTCTGCACACAATGGCAGAGGGTTTATGGCGTACGTTTTGGCACAAAAAGAAACCTTTTCCTTTTTTAGCATCGTTTGCTCGGTACCCCGGATCAAAATTTTATAGCATTGAAAAAGCTGCTTCAAGGGGAAGGCTTGAAGAGCTTTCCGGAGCTGCGTTACTGTCAAATACTAATAATGGCCTGAAAAGGCTGCATTGGGACGATGTAGTCGAGTTTGCGTTGTTTAAACCAGATGTTATGATGGGAAAGAAATCAACTTTCCATTCTAGTATTGCTTGTGAAGCTCTTTTCTATGCTATTCATATACTCCTTTCCAGAAGTTTGAGTAGACGCAATTCCGTAAGCAGTGATTGTGTTTTCGTTCTTATACTCGACTCTAAATACGGTGGTTTGCTACGATTGACTGGTGATCTTGGCAATCTTGAAGTTGACTTGAATAGCCCTTATCAGTCTTTATCAGATTGGATCAAATATCATGCTAATGTCAGTTTTTCTCCAGTCGAGCAAATATGGAACACGTTAGGTAACGTAAACTGGCGGGACTTAGGAACCCTACAGATGATTTTGGCTACATTTCATTCAATGACACAATGGCTTGGCCCACCTAGAAAATCACTGGCCTCTCTTGCTGCAAGACACAGTCTTCGTCTTCAAAAACGTAGAGTCGAGTACCACCAACTCATTGACAATGACATTAATGCCCTCAGTAGCTCAAAGATTAACAATGGAGGTGCATCAAGATTGAAGTTAAATGAAGGTGATATTTTAGAGATTGAAGATCATCACTATCTCGAAAAAAAGACGTTCCGAATACAAGAACTTCTTTCGGAAGGAAATCATTTCTCTTATATTGCAGTAGCATTAGACTTACCCTCAGAGTTATGCACACTACATGTCGGGGCACACTCGTCTCGTCTAGAGCCATCCTGGGAGGACATGAGTTTATGGTACCAAGTACAGAGGCAAACTAAAGTGTTGAACATCATTAAACAGCATAGTACTACTACAAACACGTTCTTGCCTAAACTAGTCGTGTCAGGAAGAATCTTGCATCCTGGACCATGTAAGAAGCAGAATCCGAAAGGATGTTGTGATCATCCATGGTGTGGTACCCCGGTACTTGTCACTCAACCTGTCGGAGAATCGCTTTCGTCTGTTGTAGCCTGTAATGGTCCATTTACAGCAGAAGAAGCCGTACGTTGTTGTCGTGATTGCCTAGCTGCACTAAGAAATGCTAAAATGGCTAATATACAGCATGGTGATATCTGCCCAGAAAACATAATTCGAGTATCAGTTGATGAAAACACGTATTCGTATGTTCTTGTTTCGTGGGGTCGTGCTGTTTTGGAAGATAGAGATAGTCCAACAATGAATCTACAGTTTTCATCAGCATATGCACTTCAGAATGGGAAACTGTGTCTATCATCTGACACCGAAAGCCTTGTTTACGTAATGCATTATATTTGCAGTGGGAAAATGCATCAACAGGACTCGATTGAATCGGCATTGCAATGGAGGCAAGAAAACTGGGGAAAGCGTCTGATTCAACAGCGGATAGGGGAGGTATCGACCCTTTTGAAAGCGTTTGCAGATTATATCGACAGCATTTGTGGGACGCCATATCCGGTGGATTACGAAACGTGGTTGAGGAGATTGAGCAGAGCTGTGGATAGGGGCAGGGGACAGAGTGTGAGTGAAATACTAAGGATAAAAGATGTTGCAGAGTCATCAGGAACTTCTTAGGAGTAATTGGTGATTGAAACATCACAAAATGAAACATTTTTCTTGTCACATTCTTTTGCTATACTTCAATGTTCATGAATTTTTTTTTTTTTTTTATTTTATGTTACTAGAAAATATAGCCTCAAACAATGAGGCTGAGAAATGAAAATGAAGGGCTCGGGTGTATTACAATAACATCTGGACAAAGGTTCGAACCCGTAAGGGTGAAAGAATCTTTCAGTTCTTTGATATAATAGCATGTCAATGACTTTGAGTCATTATGTTATCTGATTAATATCTTCACTCATCCCGCGAGACAGGGGGAGTAAGGACCTTCATGGTTAGGGTTTAACCATTTTTAGAAATGAATAGTTTGGCTTTCCTGGGTAAGATTTGGTTTTTTTTTTCTTTTTCACAAACGAAAGTTTATTGAAAGAACCGGACTAACGCCGGAAGTACAACCGAAAAGAGCCGGACAAAGCCACCACCCGGTGGACCAAATGAAAACAAAACCTACCAAACTAGACACTCAAAACTATCACCGAAACAAAGCCAAGCAAAGAATCACTTGGGTCGAGCTGAGTAGAAGTGAATAAAATATTCATCAAAGATAAAAATTGCTCAGACAGGAAACCTCATAGCAATCCATTGATCAGCAACAATACAACAACACAAAACAAATTACATAACAAATCCCATAGCAGATTTGGTATGTTTGTCTGTGCGGATAGGCATCCCAATAGTAGTATTTGGTTGGAAAATGTTCCTCAATGTTATGTATAATAATAATCATTATCATTATAATAACAAGACATTTTATTTACACCTTCTTTGATTTCACCAGTTTACAATATTTAAAATACATTATACTGAATCGACTCTTTAAAAGTCGAATCTTGAGTTAAAAAACAACTTTATGAAAATCGAAGGTGAGAATCAACCTTTTAAAAAATCGATTCTTGATCAAAATTTTTTAAAATGCACCGGTGATATGGTGCCAAAAAAAAAAAAAAAAAAAAAAAAAAAAAAAAAAAAAACTTAATTAAATTGCAGCTCCAACATCCCTCTCCACTCCTGTCGGATTGTGTGAGGAACAATGGTAATCGAGAGAAGAAATGGTAGAGTTTACAGAGGAAACAAGAGAAAATGCGTAAAGAAAAGGGATAATCTTTCATTATCGACAAAACAAACTCCATGCCCCTATAAATAAGGTGAGAATCAACACTTTTGGAAAATCGATTACCAGCGAGGACTCAAAATTCTACTTTTGAAAGGATGATTCAGTGTAGTTCTGGGTATATGTGCACCGGTAACTTTGATATGGTGCAAAAAAAAAAAAATAAATAAATAATTAAATTGCAGCTGAAACTTGATGAATGATGTTTATTAATGGGAAATTCTTAGAATTCGGCCAAGGGAGCCATGACTTCCAACTTTTAGGCCTTTGGATACATTTCAACACATTGGTTGACCCTCTCTGTCTGGCCATCTGTCTGGGGGTGATAGGCGTGCTTAGCGATTTTAGAGGCATTTCGCGAGGTAAATACTTTATCTCTGTCACTCACAATTTCTGAGGGGAGGCCATGTAATTTGTACACATTATCAAAGAAAGAATCAGCCACCATTTCTGCTGTGTATCCTTGGGGCAATGCCATGAAATGTCCATACTTCGTTAATCTGTCCACCACTACAAAAATCACTTCCTTCCCTTCAGATTTGGGGAGGCCCTCGACAAAATCCATACTAATCTGGTTCCAGGCCCTCTCAGGAATAGGGAGGGGCAGCTCCATGGAGATCTATCCTTGTGGCATGTAATGCACTCTTGACCATATCTTTATTAATAGATGAGAGACAGAATGGTTTAACTCAAAAAAAAAATTGTCCACAAATAAGATTCGCTTCAAAATACCAATACAACATTGATTTGACTTTTTCTTCAACATATCCCAAATTTATTATCCAGTGAACAACTTTTTAATTATTGAAAACATTTGCATTACTGTTTTAGTCAAATGGGGAAAACATTTTGATTTGACTTAATATACCAATATTTCGGACATGAACATAATTATCAATTTTTAATCACCATCCCACCATGCAGATTGATGAATGATGTTTATTAATAGATGAGAGACAGAATGGTTTAACTCAAAAAAAAATTTGTAAAAAATTATCCAGTGAACAACTTTTTAATTATTGAAAACATTTGCATTACTGTTAGTCAAATAACATTTTAGACTTAATATACCAATATTTATGACATTTATCAATTTTTAACATGCGTGAAAAATGCCTGAAATGACTCATATTTTGGGACGAATGTAGTAGTTATTTACCGACTAATACGCATATATTTTCAAATGTAAATATATTTAGGCGGCTTCTATCGGCACCCTTTATTTACTATCGGTACCTTTTATTTTATTATTTTTTATTTACTTTTCTACACCACCAAATCACTAATGGCACCACATCCATTTAATAACTTTCAAAAAATCTACACTTTAGTCCCTTAGCTTTTAAAAATTTTAAAATAACACTTTTAATCACCATTAACTTTTAAAATAATAACTAACATCACCTATCTATCTTCTTTTTTCAATTTTTTTTTTTTTCATTTGAACCAAACACAAAAAGAAAAAGTTTTTCATTTGAGAAAAAAAATTTCATTTGAACCAAACACAAAAAAGAAAAAGTTGGCCGGAGAACTTGAATCAAAACAAAAACATTTTATTAACCCAAAACAAGCAAATAAGCAAATAAATCGAGATAAACAGCTTCAAATCTGAAATCTAATGCTTAAAGGTGGTGGGTTTAATCTAAAAGAGTTCTCCGGAGGAAAAAGCGGTGGTTTTCAATTTTTTTTTCGTCGGAGAAGAACCCGTTTTGCAATTGCGATGAAGACTGTATTGACATTGATTTGGTGCTACAACGTCAGGACAACTGACGTTTTACGCAATCTGAAAACTCAGGCAAACGTTGGAACGTCGATAGACCTGACGTTGTAATAGAAAGACAACGCCAGTGTGGGTGACGTTTGCGTAACGTCGCTTACTCCGACGTTGTTATACATTTGAAACGTCCGTTTGGCTGACGTAAAAATTTGCTCCGACGTTGTTTACACATTTGTAACGTTGACGGTTCCGGCGTTTATGTTTATATAAAACGTCTCTTTTGCCTACGTTTCTAGTATCAGAAACGGGATGCTCGAAAACGCCGGAAAACCCGTCTCTTTCATCGGAAAACGTATAAAAACATGATTTTTCTCCACAAATCATGCTTTTACATGTTCTTAATATTGTAATAGGGTAACCCACTGACCTATTTCAAGTATTGAAATAAAAAATCAAGATTTTTTTTATGAAGCTTTTGATGTGATGAAGAAGATGAAGGTGTGTATAAAATAGATGTATTTTGAGATGGTGAAGGAGATGTGTGTAGAAAAAATGTGAACGGTGTGTAAAAAAAGATGAAGAAAAGGGTTTGCGGTTTTTTTTTTTGGGTATGAATTTGATGATGAATTAAGATGAAGAAAGTTGTAGTGTTTGGGTTATTGTTGATGATTTGGATGAAGATTAAATTTATGGATTGTTATGGTGATGAATAAAAATGTTGTGTGGTGTTTATTAATGAATTTTTGTTGAATATGAAGATGAAGATGAAAGAAAGATGAAGATGAAGATGAAGATGGATGTTTTGGATTAAGATTAAGATTTTTGGAAGATATGGATTATTGGTTAATGTTACGATTATGTTATTAATGAAGGACTAAAATGTTCCATTAATTTAATAAAGGACTTGATTGTAATTTTATAAAATTGTTGTATATGAAGTAATTTTTTTACTTTTTTGGTGGTGCCTGAAGTGGAAAAATAATAAAAATATTCAACGTGGTGCCAAAAGAGATTTATAATGTGTCAAGAGTAATCGTGCCGTGAACAGTTTCGTGGTGCTGATAGAAGCCGCCTATATTTATATTGAAAACACGTTCATTACAATATAAACGACCGATCCACACAAAATTTACACTTCACGCGCACTTAATGGTTTGTTTGTTTCGCAAGAATGAAGTAGAATGATTTTTATTTCATTCCAATATTCCGGTATCATTATAAGGTAATTTAACGTAATGAAACTTTATTCCAATGATATGAAAAGAAGTCGATTTTAATCACCTCCCAGAGTAGATTCAAGAGGGTGCATTTTGGAGATAACAATAAATTTCGGTTTTTCATTTTTTTTAATAGTCTTTTTTGTTTGCTTAAAGCCCCTTGTATCCGGAATTCACTGGTCCGATTAATTCGGAGTTCGGCCCGGGTCGTATCTGCAGAATCTAACTCTTAGTCAGGGGTATCCAAAGAGCTCTTTCAAAATTGACGATTCAGAAGAGAATCAAATCGATGGCCTCACTAAGCATTCTCAAATCACTTATTAATTGAGTCAAAGTAATTTGGTTTTTTAATAGTCTGACTCTTCCCAAAAAAGACTATATATATAGGGAATTTCCCCTAGTATGAATACCATACAGCTCTCCTAGGGTATGATTTGAATGCAGGGTTTAATTCGAAGTTGCAAAAAGGAGTAGACATGAGTATACATCAGCAGCCTACGTCAGCAGCTCCACCGTACCATCAGCCGGCGACTCTTGAAGAAGTCCGAACCCTTTGGATAGGCGACCTGCCGTATTGGGCCGACGAAACCTATCTCCAGAGCTGGTTTGGTCACACTAGTGAGGTCCCCCTCCCCCTCCCCCTCCCCCTCCCCCTGCCATTCTGTGAATATTGGTATACTATATCTACTTTTCTGTCTTCTTCTTAGGGTTTTTTTTGAAGGTATTTTAGATTAAAAGTCACTGGGCAGAGCTCAATCTTACATGTAGGATGTTAGGCTTGCCATTGTTGTCAATACATTGATTTGTTAGGTATGCGAATTGTTGATGTAGTTGTTTATACTTGTAGAATAATAATTTAGAACTTTAGTGAGGTCAAGGATTGAGAAAATATTAAGCTAGTAAAAATAGATTGAATATTGTGTATACTTGATCTTCAAAATTGATGCACCCAAAAAAAATAAAAAATAAAAATTTAAAGTCGTCCTCTTGAGACCGCTCTAATGGATTGGAATGAAAATGATTCATTCTCATTTCATCCAAAAGTGGATGGAGTGGAATTTGATATGGCTTCATTATAGAATACCAACTTCACCAGTTGTGTGATTAACTTTATGGGCTGTTTATGCCATTGTGTTTTCCAGTGTTTATCTTATTCCTTTCCGTACCAGATGTCACATCTTCTGTAATAATTTCTCTCTACATAATTTTATACCCTTAATTTGTGAAATAGCATTCCTTGAATCTTTTATCTTAAGTCTTCTTATGATATGGAGTTGAATGGCTCTTCATTGCCTTCCTTTAATGAAGAAGTTGGGTAACCATTGGTTGACTGTCGTTTAATATGAAATACCGTCTGTGATCCTCCTTCAATTTCTGGTTCTCAATTTACAAAATTGTGAAGAAAATGTTGAATGCAGGTGTTGTCTATAAAAGTTATTCGAAACAAAATCACGGGGCAGCCAGAAGGATATGGATTTATTGAGTTCAATTCACATGCTGTTGCTGAAAGGATATTGCAAGCTTTTAACGGAACACAAATACCCGGGACTGAACTAAATTTTAGACTGAATTGGGCATCGTTTGGGATTGGAGAAAGGCGTCCTGATGCTGGACCTGAGCATTCTATTTTTGTGGGAGATTTGGCACCTGATGTTACAGACTACTTGTTGCAAGAAACCTTTAGACATCATTATTCTTCGGTTCGAGGAGCCAAGGTCGTGATTGATCCAAACACTGGACGCTCTAAGGGATATGGGTTTGTAAAGTTCGGCGATGAGACAGAAAGGAACAATGCAATGACTCAGATGAATGGAGTTTACTGTTCAACTAGGCCAATGCGGATTAGTGCGGCAACGCCTAAGAAAACCACTGGCGCTTCCGCTACAACTGTTTTGCAACAACAATATGCAGTAGGTAAAGGTAAATTACATGCTAAATTTTAGTTGGAGGAAGATAATAGGCTTCCCTTTTTGGATCCTTACACTGCTTTCTTCCTTTGGTTATTTATATTGCAAATTTGACTGTTAATAAAATTCTTGCACCTGGCAGCACTGTATCCTGCTACTTATTACACTCCTCAAGTGCAGACAACACCTCTGGATACAGATATGAACAACACTACGGTATGAGTAATACTTGGTGTTGGTTTCGTTTCCTCCTCATTCTTATTCTTTACCTTACTTGTTTGAACACCCCCCCCCCCCCCCCCCCCCCCCGCCGTGTATTGTCAATCTTACTTTCAGGTGTTTGTTGGAAACCTTGATGCTAACCTCACGGAGGACGAACTGAGACAAATCTTTTCACAGCTAGGAGAAATTATATATGTCAAGATTCCTGCTGCCAAGGGATGTGGCTTTGTGCAGTTTGCGTCTAGGTATGAATCCTCCAATTTGGTGAGGAAATATTGCAAATAACATGCGTGATAACAGTAATCCATCATTGTGACTGGTAGTCATAGTTGAAAACATAGGTTTAACAACATTTAGTTGGAGGTGTCTCAACCTCAAAACCTATGCTATGAGGTGGGGCAAGTCTAGCTCGAAATATGGCGGAAGAAACTTTGATAAGTGTCAAATGTGGGGCAATTTACTAACTTTAATAGACTCCTCACGTTGGCTTGCATGAGCATGGGCACGGCCTTGGCTGTGATACCATGTTGAATTACCATCTCTCCCAATAGCTTTAGCTGTCAGGGAGGTGATTAATTTACATATTTGAACACAACACAAACACACTTCAACAAATTTTTTGCTCCCGACAAATCTAAAAAGAAAAAAAGGAAAGGGGTAGGGGTGTTTGATGATGGAAAATATGTTTCTGACCTGGGTAGTGCCTCCCCTTCTCTCTGGACCCTAAAGAAAGATGTAGTACAAAACACCCGCCAGATAATTATTTCTGGGTGCGAATTTGATTCTGGCTTTGGAAGTATGTATGCCAAATTTTGTTGTTACGCCATGTCTTTTGTGGCTTGTATGCCTGTATGGTGTTGAGCCATGTTTTAATGCAATATTAATTTCATTTTATAATGGTTCTATGAACAGGACATCTGCCGAAGAAGCCATCCAGAGGATGCAGGGTGCTGTGATTGGACAACAAGCAGTTCGTCTTTCTTGGGGCAGGAGTCCTACGGCAAAACAGGTGCCATTTCATTTACATTAAGTGGTGGTTTTGTATTGTATAATTATATGAAAATTTTGGTGATTTATTGTGTGTTCGTTATTATTTATTATCGTAGCTGTAATTATCTGACATTTATAGCATATTTTAAGTCCTGCCTTAAACAGCTGTTGTAAGTATTAATTTATTACATTTATTAGTCGTCTTTGGGCTTTGTACTAGCCGTTGTGGCTTCTGTTTTTCTTTCCCCAAGGTTAACTGAGTTTAATACAGAAGATTTTCTTCTTCTTCAAATTAATCTCTTAGTTTTCACATGTATATCACCATTTTTTTCTGATCTATTTGGTTATTTAGCTCACTATTCCTTCACTCGAATTCGATCATATGTTATAAGCTAGGAAATATACATACATGTGACTGAGGACATGCTATGTATATTATATGATTATGGTCCTTATGCTTTTGAGTATGCATGAAGAACAAGGTGAAACTTGAAAATTTAACATGCTCAGCTTGTGCAAAGATATCCATCCTGGTCCCACAAAGAGCTTTGTGGAACACAAGTAGAGCAACTTTGCATAGCTTTGGACCAAGCATAATTATGTTGACTTCCATTAAGTATCATAAAATGCTCCAAAGGGATATATATAATAATTAAAATTGTTATTGTTATTATTGTTCTTATTATTCATTGAGGATTTTGCCCTTAATTATGTAGAATAAGGTTTAACTTGTTCACCAAGTCATAGGAGTCAGCCAATAGGGTCTTAAGTCGGCTTATGAAGCCTATATAATGGGTTTGTATTCTGTTTGTTCAATCAATAAGAAAGAATTCTTTCTCTTATCTTTTTCTACATGGTATCAGAGCCATGGTTCACCAAAACATCCTGAAATTCTAGGAAAAAAATATATGATGAATTACAAGGTTTCTATTACTGTAGAATTGTTTGAACAAGTTTTCAGATTTTGTTTTATCGTTCTTTAAACGAACCCAACTCATACGAGTGGGATCATCTATGAAGTGCAACCTCTTGTTATTCATTACATTTGTTTGTGTGTTTGCAGGATACACCAGGTGTCTATGGTCAGCCAACTGATCCGAGTCAGTGGAGTCAATACTATGGATATGGACAAGGTTATGAGGCTTATGCTTATGGAACAGCGCAGGATCCATCATTATATGCTTATGGTGCATACTCGGGTTACCCCCAACAGGCAAGATTTATTTAGCTGTATAGCTGTATTTAGTATATCAGCTGTTTGAACAATATTCTTTCTTGATTTCCAGCTTTATTCCAGTTCAGCGTGTCATTCATCAAGAATATTTGTAATGCAAGCAGAGCAACAAGCAGACACACAGCCACCTCCCGACCCCCCACACAATATTCTTGATGAATGACACGCTGAAATGGAATAAAGCTGGAAATCAAGCAGACACACAGCCACCTCCCACACAATATGCGTTTTTGGGTGCTTAGATTTGAACACACTGCCTGTTTTCATGCATGTTGGACTATTTTTGCTAGACAGGAGGATAAACTTTTTTTCCCCAGAAAGTTTACTACCCCATAAAATGTTTTAAAAAAGGAAGAGGAAAAAAAACAAGAACCTGTGCTGAAGTTAGATATGAACATCATTAATTGGTTCATGCATAACTTGATATGAACATCATTAATTGCTTCATGCATATCTCCTTGGATCTTTGCCTAAGAAAAAATATAAAGGAATAACTAACAACAAAGTCTCTTGGCCACTGATTTTCATTTTAGGGGGGGGGGGGGGGGGGGGGGGGGGTGCACGTTCCCCACACTCATTTTTTAGATTCTTTTTTTGTAACAAAACATTGTAAATTTGCTGTGATATATATATATGGGCAATGTTAATGGCACCACACCCAATATACTCGGGCACCACACCTGTGCAAAATTCGACTTTTTAGAGGTCGAAATAACACATTTCGACTTTTCGGGAGTTGAAATAACACATTTCAACCTCTAAAAAGTTGAATTTTGCATAGGTGTGGTGCCCGAGTATATTGGGTGTGGTGCCATTAACAATGCCCTATATATATATATACACACACACACACACACACATATATATATATATATATATATATATATATCATTAATGCCCCTGGTGACCTCTTTAATCTTATTTGGTGTCCTTACTGGCTTCAGTTTCTGGATTCGCCACTGAGTGGATCCCAACTTGACACCTAATAACCTCTTTCTGATGACACCTGATTGATACTCAGAGCAAACTTCATTTAAATGTTTCCAGGAATTTCTCATTGTAGTGATTACTATTTTGAATGCACCATGCTTCGACTGTTGTACTAGCGTGTTTTTCCCTTTTTCATTCTTGCAGGCAGAAGGAAGCCAAGATCCAGCAGCTTTATCAGGAGGTGCACCATCTTTAGAACAAAGAGATGAAACCTATGATCCTTTGGCAACACCAGATGTTGACAAGTAGGCCTTTGCTTCTGCTTTCTCTCTCTCCCCCCCCCCCCCCCCTCCCCACCCATGCCCACCACTCTTCCCAAAGTGGAGGATTTGATTTCTTCCAGTCCTTAACATGCAAAGGGGATTTGTTATTTTTAATGTCAGGTTGAATGCTGCCTACCTTGCTGTCCA
Organism: Gentiana straminea; assembly: GCA_036785695.1. NCBI lineage: Eukaryota > Viridiplantae > Streptophyta > Magnoliopsida > Gentianales > Gentianaceae > Gentiana > Gentiana straminea. The sequence continues at coordinate 12,932,771 of JAVUPR010000183.1, forward strand.
TAAAAGCGCAATCTTGGGATGGCCTTTATGGCAAAGGACTTCTGCTCTTGTGCAGCAGTGATCTGGGCAGATGACGGTGTATGATGATGGTAATGGACGTCTGTGACATGGTGGATGCTTTCCATTTTATTATGTTACCAAATCAAGTTCTCAATAACGAGACAGTATTTGGTGGAATTGGGTTTATCCTGATCATGTTTTTCTTTAGTTTAATTTGTATGTTTTTGTCCAGTGATCTACTGGAAGTGTTCTGGTGGTTGTCCGGTGGTGCTCCGGTTGTTGTCTGGTTTTAGTCCTTGTATCGTTTGTTGTGGAAAAAAAAACCACTCAGTTAATCCATTAGATAGAAAAGCATTTTCCCAACGAATCCATAGATTATCAAGAATCGGTTTTAACGTGTATATTGGAAGCCAAACCATGGTCCATGAGTCTATAACCAGAAGTCCAATAAATTGAGTGATTAACCGAACTTTTCAGTTGAGTTACACATTTTATTAATCCATTTATTATTACACCATAAATCCTAGACTGCATTCTTCCCTATATAGAACGTCTTACTCTACTATGCCTATAGTTACTAAATATCCATTGATATAAGTAATTCCATATGGATAACATCCATTGACAATCTGTATATGAGGCAACACATTGTTCGTATAATCTCTTTAAAACATTTTCTTCTCGACTATCATTAATTCATTAGTGATTGATATTCATGATCAAGATTATAAATTCGGCCGATCGATCAATTACAAAATTAACGAACGAGGAACCGTCTCTTTACTTCCTGCAAGAAGGAATGAACTTCATCTTTGTGACTTACACTCTCAGCAATTAATCCTTGGATGATGCCTACGTGGACGTGTTTGGGAAAACTTAATTGAGCTAACTTGAACACCAAATCAAACATCACCTCTGAAAAGACAATGAGTCTATAATCACATCAAGATGAAGATTAAATCCATAATTTGTCATCTTGTGATCCAATTTAATTTTCTTGTCACAGAATCATTACAAATGATCATATTGAATTGGTCCAAGTCTTGTCTGATCAAATCACATATAAGTGTTGTCACTAAGATGTCCAACATTGATAGCCCAGATCAGGCAGTCACACTCCAAGTATTATGGGGCACGAACGGTGGTTTGACTGCAAGATCCTACACTTCATTCGATTTCACAGGCTGGGGCACGAACGGTGGTTTGACTGCAAGATCCTACACTTCATTCGATTTCACAGTGAACTTATAATTTAAGAAGTATCATCATCAACTCAATTATCTTGTACACGACTTTTATACACCGAGTATTATGGTCACATAACGAAAACCTTGGGATTTACCATGATGTTCATTTATATGCATATATATTCATAAGCAAGTAAACGGATAAATCGCAAATATTACTTTTTTTTAATTAGAAAAATACAATAGTCTTTTTGAGCTCCTCTCATGTTTCCCATTTTTTTTAAGGAGATTATAGTAAGATAAACCTAAGTTATGGGGATAATACTCCTCTCAGCTACATATAACCACCACATATATATATATATATATATATATATATATATATATATATATATATATATATATATATAACAGTGCATAAAAGGCCATTCAGATAAACATGTCGGAAATTCTAGCACCCCCTTGGAGTAAAATGAAATTTAGCAAAATAAAAGAAGGCTAATTAAATGAATGATGTAACTTGAATAGGACAAGAAATTCTACAGATAAATTGTATGCAAGAAAAAAAAAATGTAAGCAAAGTCATTGATAAGACCAAGCAGAATACACAGAAAACATAGGGGACAAACAAGCTCCAACTATATATATATGGTCACTGCAGGGCATGACAAAAGCCAATGTGCTTCGAAACTCACGGATTCTCATCAAGGAAATAGTAAAGCTAATCAGCTAATCGGCGAATATGGTAGACACTGATGGATTAGTGTATCTATCCCAAGGACTCTTTTTAAACTACACGACACTGTTTCACTGATCAGGTCCGTCCACTGCACCCTCCTCATCCTTACCTTAAGGCTCACCTGTGGTAGACGGCTTTGAACTGAAAACATGGCCAGTGCAACACAGATATACTACAAATGAATCTAATGCGCCTCCACCTGTCTCGCAACATCATCACCGGTTTCCAGAGAAGACTGTTGAACAGCGGCCTCCCCGTGTGGAGGAGGAGGAGGAGGAGACGGCAGCTCAACAGTGGTGGCGGCGGCGGCAACTTCATCAGTTCCTCCATGAATATCATCACTGTTCTCTTCAACAGTAGTAGTAGTATGGGAGTTTGACTCCACAACAATCTCATCATCACAAATTTCAACGTCATCCACTTTATGATCATCGGCTCTATCACTTTCGGTTTCACCACAAGCCCGAATATAGAAAGTTGGATGAGGACTATCGATTTCTGAGTGGAATGAATCCGAGTATCCTCCTCCTGTTGGCTTGGTATTCAACTGGAGTTGCAAAGCATCATCTTTTCGCCTACGTTTCCCCGTTGTTGTCACTGCTTTTCTTCTTACTTTCTCCTTCCCTCTGGTCCTTTTTCCTTGTTGTTCAGATTGAGGAGAGTTGTCAACCACTATTGATGAGCTCACAACTTGATCCCTTAAGCAATCATGCACAATGTATCTGATTCTTGATACTGCTTGTATCTGTTGATCGTCCATTCCATGTGTTGAGAGGGTATCCGCTATAAGACCCACGTCCCTCAATGCTGAGTTCTATATCATTCACCCGTTCAATGTGTCAGATTACGAAAATAGGGGATCCGTGGCACCATCTACCTGTGCACCATATAATAATCGACTTTCTCCATCTTTGTATACATATACATATCTACATGTGTATGTGTGTGTGTCTATATCTATATCTATCTCTCTCTCTCTCTCTCTCTCTCTATATATATATATATAAAAGGTATCAGAATTCCAACTGCAAACTGAAAAAAATAAAAAATGCCTTCATGATATGCTTACCATTCTTTGAAACTCAGATGAGATAGGCACCAGTCTTCCAACCAATCTCCGAGTAATTCTGAAGTACCATTGCATGTATTCACTCTCATCAATATCTTCTTCAGCCTCCATAATATGCATATGACGATTAGCCCATTCAGTTAGCTCGAATTCCATTTTCACAGACAGATCCACCCCACCATCAACGCCACGTGTCTTTCTCTCCCACCTCTGCACATCTTCTGGTATTGTTTGGTTCATGCCAAACTGCCTCAGGCAACGGTCTGGAAGGTGCCTTTCTGCCTTGTCAAAACATATCAGCATCGTCTTTGATCTTCCAAGAATAAGACTATTAAGAATATTTGTTGGTATAACCGTATGACTGATATTAGCATAAGGATACCATTCCACCTGCATATTTGGCACATTTTCCACCATTTCAAAGCCAGTCAGTGAGAAGGAAAAAAAAAAAGTCAAGAAACAAGTTCCAACTATAAGCAAATAAACCATACATCAGAGGCCTTGAGAGAATCCAACAATTTACGGTAATATGCCACATCACGGTTAGAGGTTGGACCGCTTTGCTTCCCTTTCCAACGAAGTACAAACGGGAAGCATTCATGGATGGGATCATGCTTAAGTCTTGGTCGGCCAATATCAAGGTGATAATAGCTCCAGCACTACAATAAAGGACACTACCAAACATATGTAAAACTAAAACAATAACACTTGGCACTTTTTGCAGAATAAATTATCTAAATTGGCAAGAACCGTATTTTTAGGGGTAAATATACCTTTTGTCCCTTGGTTCACCATATGTTTAGAGGACCTCTCTGTGGTTTTATATTGTATATTTTATCCCTATGATTTCACAGAAAGGGTTAGTTTTTTTTTTTTTTTTTGCCCAATATTGCCATCACGTGTACAGTGACCTAGTGTTCTTTATGTTGTGGCATTAACGCGTTTACAACACATACCTGAAATTTCTCCAGAAAAACACACTTACCCCTTCTGTGAAACTACAATGGACAAAGTATACAATATTAAACCAAAGGGAGGTCACATCAACATATGTCACAGGCGGCAAAAGGTTATTACCACAAATATTTATCATGCAGCAGCCTCCAACAGGTTGGTTGTTTAGCCATGACAAAACAAGCATAAAAACAGGGAAAAAAAAATCCGAGTTTGTCAGCTGGTTACCTGTAGCAGGGTCAGGCAGCCGCTTATCGTGCTCTGAGATTTCAGTGAAGCATTACCAAGTGCCCTATATAAGAACGACAATGCCGCTGCACCCCATGCATACTTTCCAGCTTCACTAAAATTGTCAAACAAAGGTAGATACATAACAGGGACTTTATTACCAGTCGTAGTCGAGAATATAGTGCTACCGACAAGGTACAGAAGATAAGCACGTGTATGACGTTCAATGTCTTCCACTGAAGCCTTCTCGGTGCATTTAGAGAAATTCTCTTTCAGCCAGCTAAGCTTTACCATACCACCACTTGTGTACCCAGCATCCGGAGCCTTCCCTAAATATTTCACACAAACCGCTTCACACGTAGTATATGTAACACCTATCACAGGTTCCCCATCAATGGGTAGTCCAAGCAAGTATGCAACATCTTCAAGAGTAACTGTCATCTCCCCAACACTGAAATGAAATGTATTTGTTTCCCTCCTCCATCTCTCAACTAGTGCAGATATAAGCGGGTTGTCCAAACTGATTGCAGGTATCAATCTCAGATAGCCAAACCCAGACTTTTTCACCAACTCTATCTGCTTATCGGTGAGAACCCATGTATCAAGCTTCGATGTGTGTTCATGACATCGAAGTGCACCTCGTTCCTAAGCCAGTAGAAAACAAATATAAGAACACTGGACATGGTATTGATGTTTCTCAGAAAGAGACAATCAACAAAATATTTTGTTGCATTAAACACCTGGCCTTCCCAAACTGCAGCAGAAACGTGCTTATCTTGATCGTACAGGACAGAATCATCCAAGGGACCAGGGTTGCTGTTATGAAAATCCATTCCTGCTACTACTAACATCTGTTCAAGCAGTAACAACACCAGGATACATTCAAAAAAGGAAGCAAACAAACAACATAATTCGTAAATTAACATCTCAGACAAACACTTGAGCTCTTTGAAAGTTGAGAAATTAAGATGGTCAAACATTTCAAATGTCCCTCATTCAAGGGCCTTAGACAAAGAGCCTGGCCAAGAAAAGGAATAAAAGCATATGAAGGCTCGGGCCACGTAAGGTACACAAAAGGCAAATCAAGAGCCTCAGCATGTGTACAACAAAATCGGGATGGACGTGTTAGCAAGGAGGTTTGATTGCATGACCTGCTTGTATTCCATCTCGAATTACCATCTCATTCAAAAGCTAAAGTTGCTGGAAGGGTTAATTATAAAGATATATTTTAACACTCCAACAATAACAATTGCTAGAATACAATTATCTGTAACTGCGATTCAAAATCATACAGACTTATTGTACTCAAATAAACGAAAAATATTGTGCCCGAGATCACATTTATAAGCCTAACACATGGAAATGCAGATCCCCACATACATAAAAAGTACACATCCATTGCAAGCGAGTAACAGCACACATGCACATGTATTGAAGATCGAATACTCATTATGAGTTATGATGCAAAGGCTAGCAATATCTACAAACTGATCCTTCTCAAGATTTAGGTAAGTGCAATCAAACTAAAGAACTTCTATAATATCTTTGCAAAGTTGACTTTTTGCACTTGACCGAAGTCATGCAGATTATGCATCACAACGTACTAATCATAATACCAGTTCTAAGAAGCACAAAAAGAAGCGTATTGATTCATCCAAAGAAACTTTCAACTGAAAAATGACTTCTTTCTTTTGAAGAGGTGAAGCTGCATGTAAAAAAGAGTGAAGTGAACAAAAGGTTTGAGAAAAAGAGTGAAGTGAACAAAAGGTTTGAGAATACATCCAGATATGAATATCAGAGACCACAAAAGAAGAAGAGGGGGGGGGGGGGGGGGGGGGGGGTGTTGTGGAATCGATCAAATTATATGCACCAAATTTGATTATGTTCCATCATGAAAACAGAACAGGAAACCTCAGCCAGAAAGAGATGATAACCTCTATAATACTTCTCATCATTTCCAAGCAATGAAATAAGTAGATAAAATATAAGAAAAAGGCTCAGAAGTGCTATTTAAACAATGATCAAAAAATCACCCAGTTACCAAGCCTCAAATTAGCTCAAGATGGTTGCACGGGTACGGATACATCAATACGGGATACAAGGGTGCAGGATTTTTAAAAAATATAGGATACGATACGGGTACAGAAGGCAAATGTAAGGATCAAACCGTACATAATAAAACTATAATGACCAAACGATAAACGATAAAACAATAAAGATAACATTTTTTTAGGTTCTCCTCCTGTTTGGTAGTTTTTCATCATTTTGGACAGATTTCTATTCATTGTCTGGCGGGTTTTACTCAATTTTCAACACTGTTCTTCATTAACATAATTCAGTTATGGATATGCATATCTCCCTCAGGTCTGTATATCCGGTGTATAAATGAGCCAGATACGTATAGGATACGCGACACGCTACCAGACAAAAGTATCTGTGCATCATAGATGGGTGCTACAACAATCCATATACCATACATAAACAATGCAGTAAAAGCAAAACAATTACTTTTCCTTTAGAACTGTAAGACTCTAAAAGATGCCCAAAAACAAAACCGAGTTTGCCATAACATAACAAGCGAACATCCGAGTTCAACAGCCTGATAACTTGATATATTTTGTATAATAAAATAAAAAAAATAAAAAAGAGAGCGAGGAAGAATACACTATCATGTAAGCCTTTCATTGCTCAATCATCAACAATATTTATCTACAAAAAAAAGATAAAAAGAAAAACAATTTCCTAGTTCACAGTTCAAATCTTACCAGTTAATAGTAATTCATTGCAAAAGAACAGCAAACATAGACCTGAACGGAGTGTTGTTAGATCAACAGAATTGAAAATAATAAAAGTAAATAACTTACAGAATCTTGGATCTCATTCTTCACGTACAAGGGACCTTCAACTGAAGCTGACATCCCTTTTCATCCAAAATTACAATCTTCATCTACTATCACGAAATTTAGGGCGGTTGATATTGGGTCGGGTTTTAGCTAGTATTATTAGCCTGGTTGGTTTAAAAAAAGTATTAACCCAAACCAAATCTAATTACTAGAAAAAAAAACTCAAGGGTTTCGTTCGGGTTGGTTTTCGGGTTTTAACTTTTAATCTGTAAATAAATTTTTTATAATCAAATTTTCATACTTAAAACTTTTAATCTGTAAATAAATTTTTTATAATCAAATTTTCATACTATAAAATCTATACATGTATTTCATCTAAATTCAAATTTTATACTACATGATCATAGTAATAATCATTAAAGACAACAATTTTTTATCGACGTCACATGTTAGATCAAAAGACATAGTAAAAATGAACAATAGTCGAACATTAAAGATAATATACATCGAAATTTCAATTTTTAAAATTTTTATTTTTAGTCATATGACAAAAATATATATATTTAAAAATGAAATCCATCAAATGGTAAACCCTACCATTAAGGGTCCCCTCACCCCCGATCCCACAGGGAAAGTGAGAGAGGTTAATCAGAACCTAAGAGCATCTCCATATACGATTGCGCTTTGAAACCTCTCGCATTTGAAGGGTGTTATCAATCGGAAATCAACCCCATTACGGGAATCGAACCGCTGACATCTAGCTTAGGTTAGAGGCTGCACTACGCACCCATGCCTTCACCACTAGGCCATATCCAGGGGATAAAATGAAATCCATCAAATAATCATTTGAAAAGGATGATGTTGATTTTTATTTTTATTGGGTAATAGGTCTTTCTTTATTTTTCAATTATTACACTGCAAGTCTGCAAGAATAAATATTAATTGAAAATGATATTTGAAAAGGCAATAACTCATTTTTCATTGACCGAGAAAATATTTAACATATTGTAAAGTCTTTTGGTTGGGTTGGGTTCAACCGGAATAAAGAAACTCAAACCCAATCCAATTGCTTTTGGATTGGGTCAAAAGCCAACTCAAAAACATTGGTTTCAATTGGTCTGGGTTATTTTAGGTTGGTTCGGATTGGATCTTGGGTTGGTTTGACCGTTTGAATTTAGGGGGAATGAGGGAGAATGACAGAAATATTTCATCAATTGAGTAGAAGGACAGTCTTTTGAAACTTTTGCATAAATGACAAAACTATTTATTCACTGTCGAAATTCACTGTTTAAATTCACTGCCGAAATTCACTGTCAAAATTCATTAATTTTCAAAATTCATTGTCGAAATTCACTGATTTTCGGATTCACTGTCGAAATTCACTGATTTTCGGGATACACTGTCTGTCATTCTCGCTATAAAAATTATGCTTTGTCCTTCTCCCTATAAAAATATGTAGTTGTCCTGTTACTTAAAAATATTCCAGATTGTGTCATTATCCCTAATTTGCCATAGAATTTATTGAGTTTCTTACTCAGCCCTATCGATATTTTACACCCAAAAGAAAACAATCAATGTCATTATATAACATAACTTAACCAAACACAAATACACACACACACACACATATATATATATATATATATATATATATATATATATATATATATATATATATATATATATATATATATATATAATTATATGTTTTGGAAAAAAAGTTTGGAAAAAAGGGTTTTTTTTTGACCCGCGATTTTCTCATTTTTTTTGAGAAACGCCCTTCCCAAATAGGGTTTTAGTTTGGTTCAAAAACACCTAAAACGGAGAAAAAAAAACCTTTTTTTCAAACTTTTTTGGTCAAAGACCCGTTTTTCCTACATATATATATATTTTTTTTTTGAGAAACAAATACATATATCTGAATATACGTACATACATTGTTTATCTCAAAAAAAAAAAAAAAGTGGAAATAATTCCTAACTTTGCATGAATGAATTATTTGATTTACTTCCGTACAGACAAATCGGATTATGGGCTTGGTGATGAAAAGGAGTTAACATAACTTAGGGCCCTCTTATCAGAGGCCCTAAATTTTATCTCTAAAATAATATAAAATAATATATATCCCTATTTTACAACATCTCAATTCAAAAACCTCCACAACAGCATCTCTATCCTTATCCCTATAACATTTCAAATAATATTAAATAATACATATTCTACCACACAACCCTATTAATACACATTAAATATTTATTATTTCACTCTAGCAACATTCTTATCCCTATAATTTTTAATAATTAAATATGTTTAGGGACGTGAATAGTGCATCCCCACAAGTAGGGATGCACTATTCATATCCCTAAAAATAAAAAGGGATAGGGACTCTGCTGTGGAAGCTATTTTGGGGTAAACTCTATTTTTTATTTTTATTTTAGGGATAGGGCACTATATAGGACTTTTGCTACTAGTGCCCTTATGTGGAAGGACAATAGACACTTCAAAATGGATTTTGATCCAACTTTACGTTTTTCCATCCCAAGGTTTTTGACCAAAAACAATGACACTTGAGAGAGCACTTGACCCTCACACTTAAAAGGATCTTTGCTCGGCTTCCATTGTGCCAATCTCAAGATAGTTACTCCCATGTTTTCCCTACTACTACAACTTTCTACTAAAATTTCCAAGAGTGGGCAAGTTCTTGAAACCCTCTTATGCATTCAAAAGTTTTGAATGTAAACATTGTTGTCGAAGTCAGAGGTATGCATAATACTCCCTCTGTCCTATAATATAAGGCTTTTGCACACATTACGGAGGTGGAGGGAAGGGGGAAGCGGCTTGTGACGGGAGACGGGAGAGGGAAGGACGGTAGGCTGGAGAACACTTTAATTTGGTATAGGGTTTTCAGGGATGAATAAATGATGATTTTTTTAATTTTATTTATTTGATGGGTTTTGTTTGAATTCGCGAATATTTTTAGGGAGAATGGGGTAGAAAGACACAAATATTTCATCAATTAAGGAGAATGACAATTTTTTTAAACTTTTGCATAAATGACAAAACTATTTTATTTTTTATTTTTCATATTCAGCACCTTTTTTTCTATATAAAAAAAAACTCAACACATATTTTCTCTCATCCATCTTTTTTAAACACTCGTATATCTCATTCTAGAACTCTAAATTTGAAAATTATTTCACCAATTTTTATTTTTTTTTTTTAATGCTCTTTACTTTGAGACCACATTCAATATATTCTGACGTGATTTCAGAAAATCCGCTGTCGCAATTCACTATTGTTCGAAATTCACTGATTTTCGGGATTCACTGGGGAGATTCACTGAATGAATTTCGATAGTGAATCTCACGGAAAACGATGTAGTGATATCGAACCAAGTCTCAAAACGAAGAGCATCAAAAAATAAAAAATTTAATGTCTTTTTTTATTACGTTTGGACATCTAGATCAAGCGATATGAGTGTTTGAAAATCGGGAAAGAAAGAGAAAGAAAAAAAAAACCTAGAGCGTTCCTTACCGCATAGCATTTTTTATTTTTATTTTTAATTTCTTTTGGGTTTTGTCCTTCACCTTATAAAAATTATTAGAGTTGTCATTCTTCCTATAAAAGATATTGGGTTGTCATGTTAGTCAAAAATATTCCAAAAATTATCCTTATTCCTAATTCTTTAATTATTTTTAATGTTGGCCCATTATGCTGACTAGATAAGGTTGATGTCGAAAAAGAGCTTTATTTAATGTTTTAAGAGATGCTGACATGGAAATGGTTTGGATGACATAGCAAATTTCAGATGACATGGTATTAAGATTGACCTTTACGCGGTCAGCATCGACCGGTATGACCAATTTTGTAAAAAAGAAATATACTTACAGGACTAATTTTGTAACCGGAAACTAAAAAACAAGACTAAATTTAAAAGCGTGTCCAGTTACCGGACCAAAAGTACAATTTTGCGAGAAATTATATATTCAGGTCACTGTACGCCAACATATTTCATGTCAGGTAGGGTCATACCTGATATTTTTTTTAAGTCCCTCGTTAAAATTCCAACGGGCTCGTTCAAAATGTCACAGATCCATAAAAGCCCCGTTGAATTTCAGAAACAACCCAAAATGAATCTCCTCGTTGAAATTGTAACAAGAATGTGTAAAGTTGAACGAACCCGTTCAAAATTTGAATGAGCACGCGTAAATTTCAAAGAGGTTCATCTTCATCATCTTCTTCATCAACTAAGGTTTTGGTTTTGATCAAATATCATTCTGGGTTTTATCTAATACTTGAATCAGACCTACTAAGACAACTGAAGATTGCAAGAGGCCTAGAAGAGCAGCATGAGGTATGGATCATAATATAGACTGTCTCTATTACAATATCTTACTGTGATAAACTCCTTCAAGAGTAAAAAGGATGGTTAACAACTAGGTCTAGACATTCATATGTTATAATCTAACATGTTTAAAAATGGATGTTATTTTTTCAATAATCTTGATTTGACCATGAAGCTAAGAACATTAACTGGTTAGCAATGAAGTGATTTAGGTATGAGATACAACCCAGACAGATATTTGATCAAAACCAAAATCTTAGATGATGAAGATGAACCTCGTTGAAATTTACGCGTGCTCGTTCACACGGGTTCGTTCAACTTTACACATTCCCATTACAATTTCAACGAAGCGATTTATTTTGGGTTGGGTTGTTTCTGAAATTCAACGGAGCTTTTATGGACTCCGTGACATTTTGAACGGAACCGTTGGAATTTTAACGGTGAGCTTAAAAAAAAAATATCAAGTCTGACCTGAATATATAATTTCTCCATTTTTGCCTATTTTTTTGATTTGGTTAATTTACTGACAGAGGTAATAATGCAAATAATAATTTTCTCATTTCATGTTTCGTCTCAATCATAAACAAAATTGTCTTTCTATAAAGAAAAAAATAATAATAAAAAAAAAAAAAAAGATTGAAAAATGTCATTCATGCAACAAAAATAGTATGACCACTATATTATGTAAAAACATTGTATCACCAATGATCAGATGAACGGGTCTTGTATTAATCAATCAGTCCCACCGTAATCAATGGTCTATAAATGTATTGCGACATAATATACAAACCATATTATTTTCCTTCTTGCGAAGTCAAACTCCACGACTAAATTACTCGTCTCGGATCACGTGCTGCAGCTAGATGATCCTGCATAAACGGAAAAAAAAAAAAAAAATTACAATTATGAAAAAAAAAACTTGGTGGACAATTGATAGCAAGCAAACCTTCAAGTTTTTACTGAAGAAACAGCAGAAAATTACTTCATGACAAACAACCACCCCGCCTCCCGGTTCATGGAATTCAACAGCACAAACGAAAATATGGGTAAGTGTAGTGTAGATTGCAACTTACCGAGATAAAATCAAAAGCTTTTGTCTCCTCTTTCTTTGAATTACTCATCAACGACGTGGGAGGTTGACTAGACAAGGTAGGATTGAAAATGTCAGGAAGGGCAGAGGAATTGGACTGCAAATTCCCAAGATGCTGAAAACCGGGCATCGTTGCAAGGTATTGTTGTTGAGCAAGCATACTCGCCATGGAATTATAATTCATGGGCTGCTGAGGAATCAGAGATGGGTTATAAACAAAACCTGGTTGATAGTTATACGGCGTACCACCCAGAGGAAATTGGTGATCTGCATTTGTAGAAGGCGTGGAATACAAACTTTCCGAGAATGCCCTTTCAAAAGTACTGTTTTGCTTTGCAGATGTCCCACTATCATTTATAGACAAACCAGCCATTATGTCACTTACATCTCCTTTAGAAGTATTTTGGTCTGCAGAGAGTTTAGGGCTCGGTCCAAAGACATCGAACAATTCAGGTCCACCATTACTACCTATCACCTGAGGTTCGCTAGCTCCCTGCTTATTTACTGTTATGCCAGAAAATATGTCTTCTTCCTTGTTACTACTATGAAATGACACGTCTGCAAAAGGATCGTCGTTTGCTAGATCATGCGCATTCGAGCCAGAGCTTGGGCCTCCACCGAATAAATCGTCAATTAAAGAAGATGATGATGTTGATGCTACTTCAGTGGTCTGAGTGTTGTTGTATGTTTCCTTATGGTCGTCTGAGTCTTCGGTGTCGATCAAATTTGGTATCTGAGTATCAGTTGATTCCGTCGTCAGTTTCTGATCCTGCTTGCCAACTCCATCAACAGTTTGTTCACCATCTATTAGGTTTAATACCTGTCACCACAAAATTGCAGAGTTACTCCCTCCGTTCCTACATGTTCCCTCGTATTTGGGGCAGTTGACTGAATCACACACTAAATGAAAAGACTTGTGAATGATTAATGCATTCTCATCAAAAGTATCTGATAATAAGGAACAGAGGGACTATTCATTTAAGAAGAGTGATATCCTTCCTAAGGAGTAAGGACATAAACAACATAAAATTGAAGATTATTTTGATTGACTATGGCAGAGAAGAAGAAGAAAACGTATGAACTTCAAGTTAGAAACACGCAGATGCTGAAAAATCCAATAACCTATCACATCAAAAATATGAATCAGACTAGTAGCTTTGTTTTCTTAAGACTTAAAATGAATGGGATTTGGTAACATGTCTTAACCAAAGTTGAACAATTTTGAAGAATTACAAATAAACTTAGCTGTCCATATGATTGGGGAAATCAATAAGGAAATAATTTCTTCTGCAGCAACCATGGAGCAAGAAGTAGGAGCATTTAGCACTAGAATACCCACATGGAAAGATGATGGTATGCATCATTACTTAGAGCTTACCATTGTAGGATTTTTATTCTTATCTTATACATAATGGAGTTATTCATGAAAGCAGCAATGCTTCTAACTTTTCATTTTGACATATGACTGAACAGGACTAGCTCGAGAGCTATCGAGACTAATCAAGCTTTTCAGTTTCTTCCTCAGTCCTCACACAAACACCAAAAAAAAAAAAAAAAGGAAGCCATTTCGTTAATGAATCTACTACCGTATGACCTTTTTTAAAATTTAAAATATCAATTTACCCCCATGAGAGTCTATAGTAGGAATACAAGATAACGATGCCAACCTCACAGTCATAATTTAGGATTACAACTTATATAGATAAAAAGGGAAAACCGAGTGCAAGCACAAGCTTGAGCTTCAAAGTTACTAAATAGACTTAATTAATTTAAGGCAAAAGTCTGTTCAGCTGACTTTCTATTACACACATTATTCTTTCACAGTAAATTTAGATACTCAATGAGAACACAGTTATGACAAAATAAAAGACTAAGCTTGTCATTTAAATACAATAAGGCAAAAAGAGACAAGACAAAATTAAAAGTCAATACAGCAATTGAATTACAGAAGTAAAAACAGTTGATTCCACATTGAGAATCATAAACCTTCTTTCAAGTCTATCAAGGAGTAAAGCTTAACTTCGATTGGATGAAGAGTCTGCTGCAGATTGATTCTTATGAAGTCTAGTTAGTCAAACATCATGAGGATAACGATGTCTACTAGCTAAATAAATACTCTTCTACTCTTTACAGCATTTAATTTTGTCGGGCATTTGAGGGCTAGACAATTATTTTAGATGTTTTGTCATTAGTATTGGAAAGATATTATTATACCTACTTTGGTTTATTAGGAAAAAGTACCTGCCATAAGGATACCTTTCCCTAACCAGAATAAAACTAGAAAAGGGTGAGTTTTCCATGTTCCAGCAAACTGCATAGGATAACAATCCCACATCATATTAAGTCACACCGTTAACTGCAAAGCATTTCTAGCCATTCGCAGTATAAATTACGTAATTTCCACAGAATATCAAGCTATCAAAAGAGCCTGTAGGTCCAAATCAACATGCATATGTACAGTGAAACGAAAGACCAGAACCTAACCTTGATTGCCTTTTCTCTCAAGGAAGCCTGTGGGGATTCAGAGCAATTAATGATCAGATCTTTGTTTTCACTAAAATATGTTGCGACAATAGCAAAATGTTCATCATCCTTCTTTCTCAATAGGGCCTCAAGGACACACACAGCTTTCATCCGAACCTGAAAAGGAGTTACTAGAAATTTACAAATCAACTGGATCTTCGGTGAAGGACAAAATGGCTGATCAATTTGTACACTTCCAACTGAAATTTATCAAGAAACTAGACAAACAACAATAACAAAGAAATTCAGACCTGCCAATGGGGAGATTTAAGCTTTGAGTCAATGGCACGGCTTAAGACCAAAGCATCTAACTTTGAAGCCTCCATAAGAAAAATATGAAGGGCATCACGTGAAGGTTGTAGACGTACACCTCCGGATGTGACAATAGTTTCCAATAGCTTTTGCTCACGAGTTCTTACACCATTACCCAAATGTGAATCCCCATCAGTTCCTTCTGATGGAGATGCTCCCCAATATCCAGAATTAGCAGTTTTAGAAAACCTGGAGCTAGTGTGTGTGTCACCCGAAGAACCACTAAAACCTTCATATTGATCATTAGTATCAGATCCAATGGTTAATGAACTCCGAAGATTTGGACCTCTATAAGTTCCAACATCATTCTTTTTTAAGGAAGGCGATTGGGTTAAACTGTTGATCCCCTGCTTTATTGTAGCACTGCCAATGTTAACAACCTCACTCAGGAATGAAGACTTCTTGTCTTCCGATACAAAATCAAAGTTCGTATTCCCAAACCCTTGAATGCGACCTCCGAGGTTCTCAGTCGTCGTCGAAGCCTTGCTGTCTTCATTTGCAAATAAAGCAGACAAAGCATCCTGAGCAGTTTCACGCACAGCCTTATTCAAAGAATCACCCTTTAAAGGATCCGGATGACCCTTGTAGTGAATTAATTCCCTCACAGCTGCAGAATTCCTCTGCATCTCCCTTCTAAACTCTGCACCCGACTTTCCCACCGCATACTTAATAACTCTTAGTGCCTATAAGTAACAACAGAAATGCTTCAATCAGTATCCCAAATGATCATCTTAAGTGAAGATAACACAAAAAACTCCTAGAGGATTAAAGCAAGACCATTTGTCTGATAGTCTTAAGAACATATTCAATAAACAGAAGACCATTTGTATCTCAGCCTAGATGTTTATACGAACAAGATATCAAACACCGTGCTTAACCTAGTCTAACTTCAATGCTATTCTGAATGATAAGCAATACATCAAATTCAATGTGCAAACCATGTATTTGAACAGAAAACATTCTTGCCGCCACAAGGACAGTTGTGAAAAATGACAATTGCCCAAAATTCTAAGTTTAAATCTTCCAAATTTCTATTAGGGTCTCTAGGATCTCCTGTAAGCTGAATTCCATATTCCTAAGCTGCATGGGTCCATATGCTACGAAAAACATAGAACCCTTACTTTAGATAAGAAAAAAAAAAAGAGGATCAAATCGGGAACTAAGTTCTACATCAAGTGAAAAAAGACATTAAGATTTATTATTTAAGATTCAAAGTGAAAAAAAACTGAGAGTGTAGAAAGCAAAAATATAAGACGATCAGAAAATTGATTACTTTTTGTTTCACAATAGGGGATTTGTGCTGGAGGCGTTTGAGGATAAATTCCGAAAGTTCCTTGACGATGCTGACATGGGATGAACGGAGCAGCTCGCAGATCTCTTCAAGTTTATAGACCGGAGTGACCTTGTCCTCGTCGGGCGTGGCACCGTCGATCAACCGCGACCTCCAATACGACTCCACGGCTCTTCGGCTCTGATCCATCTTCTCTGCTTTCGGAATCAGAAGAAGGGAGACACTCGGTTCAACTCGGTCGAGTCGGTGTGATCCGATGCTAAATGGTTGAAAACAAAAAGGCTTTGAAGACTTGGTTTGGAGACGTCTCTAGCAGTGGGCTTTTCTTACACCTTCATATAAAAGGGAGAATCTCTTAACCTTTGTCTGCACTTTTTTGTTACGGAGAAGGTGAAATTCGTTTACGTCTCGCAAAGCAATTATTATATATATATATATATATATATATATATATATATATATATATATATTTTTTTTTTTACGCATCTCTATCGGCACAACGACTGCTTTTTACACTTTATAAATCATTCTTCATACCACATTGAATATTTTTATTATTTTTTACTTCGGAAACTGCCCAAAAAAAAAAGAATTACTTCATATACCACAATTTTATAAAATTACAATCAGTCATTAATATAACATTTTAGTCCTTCATTAATAATATAATCTTAACATTAATCCAAACACCATTTAATCTTCATCATCCTTCTTCATCTTCATCATCTTTGTTCTTCAACTTTCATTAATAAACACTACACACAACCTCCTCTTTATCACCATAACAATCCACAAATTTAATCTTCATCCAAATCATCAACATTAACCCAAGTACTACAACTTCCATCATCATCAAAATTCATTTCTTCATGCCCAAAATAAAAAAAATTTAAAAAAAAAATCACAAACTCTTTTCTTCATCTTTTTCTACACATCATTCATCAACAATTTGACACACATTCATCATTTTCTCTACACATCTTCATCATCTTCTCAAAAAACATCCATTTTATACACATCCTCATCTTCTTCAACAATCAAAATCATCAAAAGCTTCATAAAAAAATTTCCATAATTTTAAAAAAGCTTTTTTTGATCTACAATACTTGAAATATGTCAACAGGTCACCCTATTACATTCTCAATAACACGTAACACCATGATTTATGGATAAAAAATCAAGTTTTTTTATGCGTTTTCCGATTGATTGTAGGGTACCAGAATCTGTCACACAAAACGTCACAACAATTGACGTTGATTTGCCATATGAACGTCAGCTGCGTTGACGTTGGGATGCAGTTACATATTTGGCCTGAAATATGTTAACGTTAGCATCATGGACGTTCCTTCTGTACTTTGAACGTCAGTCGGGTTGACGTTGGGAAGCAGTAGCATATTTTGCCTAAAATATAGTAACGTCGGCATCATGGACGTTCCTTCTGTACTTTGAACGTCAGCTATGTCGACGTTCCTTTAACGTCAAAATGGATGACGTTTGTAGCATGTTACAACGTCGGTACAGATGACGTTCTACTTCTTGAACCACGTCGGGCATGGTGATGCTACCTAAGTTATCATCGTCTTCAACCCCTCTCAATCGGGAAAACGGCGATTTGAAAAGAAAAAAAAAACACAACAAAAGACCCTCGATTTCAGTAAAAAAAAGACGAGGCGAAATCTTGATTCATTCAAAAAAACTCTCGATTTCATAATGAAAAACCTCAAGACTTGAAGAGTTACTTTTGATCGGTTCCCCTCCGGTGAAGATTACCGGAGAACTGTCACCGCCGGCGACTTGAGGAAATGCAGCAAAGATAAGGGAGTGGAGGAGGGAGAGAGATTATAAGGTTTTATGTTATTAATGATATATTTGAAGTATGTAACTAAATTATAGTTTTAAAAGGTAAATTTTATAGTTTGTTAAAATTAAGGGACTGAAGTGTAAATTTTACAAAGTTTTAATATATTTGTGGTGATATTAGTGATTAGGTGGTGTAGATAAGTAAATGAAAAAAATAATAAAATAAAGGATGTCGATAGTTTTTTCGTGGTGCCGATAGAAGCTGCATTTATTTATTTATTTATTTTTAAAGCCCCCGACTGTCTCTTATTCAGAGGTAAGGCCTAGTCAAGAAATGTAACGCTCATTTTCCGGATACCGAGTCCCTATCCGGACAAGGGATGTTGGGCATGTGACATTTAGAGTAAACTCTAAATCCCACGTAAGCCTCGTGTCATATCAGAGTAATTAACGATTCACGCGGAAGAAAAACAAGCAGAAGACTCGGGAAATAGACCCTCAAGGTCTTCCAACACAACAATTCAACCAGAAATAACTGATGTCAAACTTAAATCATAAATAACTGAAAGCAAATACTATTATCTATTACAACTCACTAGTGTGAAAGGAAGAAACAACTATAAAAGGACACTAAAACATAAACGACTACATTGCTCCATCCTAAGCTAACACTCCAAGCTCGTCGTCAATATCAGCATGTACCTGCAACCATTTTATTCCAAATAAATGAGTGAGCCTGTTCACAATCTCAATAAGAAGAAAGAAGATAAAAAGGGAGATTCATGCATGTCGGATGCTGGAAGACACGTCAAGAATCTACTTCATCCGGTTCTCAAAAAGTTTAATGAACAACACTTGTACATTAAATAACACCACTTTAAAATAGGGATGACAATGGGCACGAGTGTGTATGGGTTTGGCAGTATGTATACCTACACATCATAAAATTTTCAAACATATACCCTACCCACTACCCATACGGGTAGACGTTTTTAAATACATACCCTACCCATGCGGATATCCACGGGTTTATGGTTATCCATGGATATTTGATTTCATTCTCAAAAATGAAATGGACTCTATTGGCGCCATAAAAATACATCTTATCACAATTTTTAATCTATTTTTTAATAAATACACTACGAAATTACTTTCACCATACTTATGCTGGAGTGTTTTTTTTATCGGTCTATTTTTTTATATTTAATGTTGATTCAGAAGTCATAGAAGTCACAAACATAGAAATTATATCTCTAACAAATGCTTGTAATTACGAGTACTTGATCTCGTTTATGTTCTATTATTCAAGAAAACAGAAGTTAAGAGATTTCGAAAAAAAACATCACCATTTAAATTGTTGTTTAACTTGGACTAATTTAGCGTTCACTTCATCTTTGGTAAACTAACAAGAGAGCCCGTTGATCCACATTGGGCACGTACGGAGGCCCAATAACGGATAAGGTACTCGGCCCAACGCTTCCGTACCGATATAAGCTGAAAGGGGGTCAGGCATCAATCAACAAGCCTTCAACCCGCCACATACAGCGCGATCTGAAGCACCTGGGCCCGGCCAGTCCGCCCTTCAGTTCACAAATCCGCCAGTTCTGACCAAGCCCGCTCAACTAGGCGAACATGGTTCACACATGACGACTACAAGACAAATACTCAGATACAGACTCAGCAAAATGGCCAAGTGTCGGGTCCGCCTCGATAGCTGTCTAGTTTAATTATGTCACATCATACTTTATTATATCTTGTTATACCTAGCTTACTCGTCATTAGCAATCCACCTATAAATAGCGGCATAATGTAATAATAGACATCTTGAATAATATACAAAGTGTGTCGCAGACACACTCTGCCAATTTGTTGACTATCGAGCTTGTCATCTTTTAGCTTTCAGTCCGACACATTTGCTCTTCATCACCGCCGTTCACCACCGGCAAAATCACTCATAAACAACCAGATATCCACCACCAAACACCGCATAACCCGTTTGTAATAGTTTTGACATTATCATTTGTCTTGCGAAAAAATTCATAACATAACTCCAATTGGCATATTTTTTTCTTATCCAATTGCACATTAGTTGATTGAAAAGAATTATTGTTAAAACCGGCCATTATTAAAGAAAAAATAGGGCTAATAACCAAAATCGAAAATGACTTAAATACGAACCATATACATAAACAGTCTAGAAATCAAATTGTGTCTCCGATACATTATTAAAGAAAAGATGTTTGTATTATTCTGAATGCTTTAAAAATAAATGCATGAACCATTTTGTTGAAGATATCAGCTAAGATGTTTTCCAACATGCACCTTGATAATCAGCAGGAACAGATTCAGATGATTTGAAATCAAACCTGATTAAATTCATCCATGATGATCCTGTCATAGCTTATTCCTTCATGTCTGCAGATATCTTATTCAGCTGACATCCTTCATGTTGATATCACAACTGGACTTTCTCTGCTGTTCTCAGCATTCATGCCTGAATCAATTTTCACACCTGAACCTTAGCCGTTTATTTTTAATACGAATTGTACTTTAGTAGCTTGTATAATATGTAATTTTTCAACAACTCGATCCTGTTTTTAGTGGGTTGGTGTCATAGGTGGATCCACACTATACAAAATGAGCTACGCGGACCCCTGTACAAATTAGAAAACACTACATTTTACCTATCGAAAAATATTTCGAACCCAGTGAAAAAAATATTTACTTTAAAAAAGAATTACGACTTTCAAAAAAATAAAAGAGATTTACGGACCCCGTTGAAATTAATTTCTGGATCCGCCTCTCGTGTTGTCTACTCCCCAATAAATACTTTTGTTCTTTTTGTACTTGTAACCTATTGAATAGTTGACTATAATGTGGCATGAAAACCAATATTCAAACCCGTTAAGGGCAAACGAAAAAAAAAAAAAAAAAAAAAAAAAAAAAAACCCTCAACTATTCGATAAGTTGGAGTATGAATGAAAATAAACTATTTTATCTTCAATCCTTATTCTTGCTACCTTAACTTATTTCCGCTAAATTTTACACATTTATATAAGTTGGTAATATAACAATAATAATGTAAGAACAGATTATACTGCTCTTCATTAAAATACATATATCATAACCTGCAAGTTTAGCTCATGTGCAATGCTATTTGCAAGTCATATGACTTTTATTTCTCATGAAATTTTTGATACGTCATTTTATAACATTGTCCAAGGCATTATCATGTAATTTAACATAAAAAAATCTCACACAACTGTTCACTGTTAATACGGTTTATCCATAGATCTAGAACATCATGATAATCACTATAATATAAAAGGTAAAGAATCAGAATTACCTCCGTTCGTTGCCATGATGTTGTTGCCGGAGATGAAGCTGTTGCTGCTTTGATGAGGATTGCGGTATCTCTCTCCTTGCCTAACCGTTATGTGTTGGTGTCTTTCGTATGCTTTATGATGGAGTAAAGCATTGCTTTTATAGGTGGAGAGAGGGCCGAAATCCGAATGACCTAGGGTTTTGCTTTAATCTCGGCCGTCCATCAAAGCCAAGTTTTAATCGGATTAAAACTCTTTTTAATTAACAATTAGATATTATTAGCATATTTCCTAGGGAAAACTAATTTCCTATAAGACCACTATTACAGGGAAGGAAATTACTCGGGCTCAATAAAAGCCACGACATAATTTTCTTACATTCTCCCACTTGGTCGATAGGAACATTCATCGGTGTTTTCCTTGTAAGGATCATAAGACGCGCGTTATATGCTAAACATTTCCTTTAGTCGGTTAGCATAAGTGTCATCATTAATCTAGATGTCAATGGGAGTCATAGCGGTTACACATCATTCTGCAACATGCTCCCTTCTATGTACCACAACATTGACAACCGTCTTAACATGACCATAAGCGGAGAATACATAACGGTCCCATTATGTCTTTGCAGGAGACAATTTCTGTATTAATATATCCATTCGTAAGGTGTGTACACAATGGAAAACATAAAACAATAATGGTGTAGAAGATTAACATTAGGAGCTCAATGTCAAATGTAAGTACAAAATAAATGGCAGAACACGATAATTAGAAGCTA
Source organism: Gentiana straminea (assembly GCA_036785695.1). Taxonomy (NCBI): domain Eukaryota; kingdom Viridiplantae; phylum Streptophyta; class Magnoliopsida; order Gentianales; family Gentianaceae; genus Gentiana; species Gentiana straminea. The sequence goes on from JAVUPR010000183.1 coordinate 12,955,250, forward strand.
TCCTCAAGACCCATACTTTCAGTGTCTCTCTGTTATGTCTTGGGGTTAGTCCATTTGTAAATATGTCTGCAACCATAAGATTTGCAATTATATGTTCAATGACAAACAAATTTCTTCTAACATCTTGCTTCGGTAATAGATATTTAAGGTCCATGTGTTTTGGTCCCTTAGATATCATGTCATGCTTAGAGGATCCATGTCCCCTAGACTGCAACCACATAACATGCCACATACTCTTATTTCATGGTGGATGAGTAAGTCAACTATGACTTCTTGCTTTTCCGTGATATGGCACCTCCATTTGGAAGATACACGTAGCCAAGAGTACTGATGCAAACCTTCCTAGGGTTCCAATCTCACCGGGAGTACCGGGTCAAGTGGCATGATGTGTCGTTAGCCCACCAAAAATATATCCATTTTTACTCTATAACTAGTATAGGGCAAGTAGGGGTCGAATCCACAGAGAACGGATGATTATTTCAGTTTAGAACGGATAAAATAATAGGAGTAGTTGAGAAAATAAAAATGAAAGAGTAACACGTAAAATAAATGGTGATAGTAGCAACAGATTAACAATGAATAAAATAATAATTTAGTTTCAAATAAGGTAAAGGCTCCAGCTAAAGTAGTTATTTCCACCCCGATTTACTCGATTGATCACTGACGCAAGAATTACTCACTAGTTTATTAATAAACTGGATATAGCCACCGACAACCGCCAAGCAACCAATCTCTCCTAAAGTCGATAATTAAGACACGGTCGTTAACTATTCTCTAACTGGAAGTCACCCCTAGACACGGTCATAAGAGTTTGGAAATCCAGCAGCGTTAAGGTTTGAGAGACCCACTTCAAAGTATTAATACAACCGGACTAATTTTAACCTAGATTATTCATCTTCATGATAGTGGATTCTACGGGCTACGAACCGGCAAAATCATATCACTCACCACTATATTAAAACCAATAAACTTTGACGTATTTATCGTTTTAATTGGTATTCAATCGAACAATGACTTAGTTATCCCTTGAAACAACTAATTCAATTTAAAGTCATCAATTTATGTCCGGAAAATGAATAAATATCAATAAACTAACGAGGATGAAAATCAATTTGGTCTCACAATCGTATCAATCGAGATTTCAATAACACTTTAACTGGAAGGAAACAATTTAGCTATGCATCATGATATAAACGAAATATCACAATTATAATTTAGAGTACCAAGAAAGAATAAAAATAAATAGATCCGACAGACACAGTACCCAATTGACAAGCTTCGCTCCCTTTTTGCTTTTCCGTTCGTTCCCTCCGTCTCAATATTCCCAATCTTCTCATACAAAAATTGTTTCTCGAAAATAGGTCTTCTCCCCTTTTTCTTTTGACTTTTCCACTTGACCAGCCTTTTGTAAACTGAGCCCAATATTCACTTACGGCCCAAGTAGATGTACACTTAATAAAAACGCACACCAAATAAAATAGACTACAATATAAAATATATCATTCGCTAATAATAGTGTAGCCCATCGGTGAAATACGTAATGCGAGTCATCCAAAACACCCGGTGGAATCATAACGTAATGCTCTCCGTCGCTTTATCACGTCTCCTATCGTTTCCTCATATTTCCTCTTCTTCCCTTTCGCAACCATTCCAGGCGTAAAAATCGATTTCTTCCAATTTCGTTAGGACGACTGTAAAAACACACTAGAGCACACCATAAAAGCAATATCGCCCCACAAAATAAGCCCAAAAATGCAACAAAAATACCACTAAATATGTGCCCATCAAACTCCCCCACACTTGAATGATGCTAGTCCCGAGCATTGATGGGAGTCAACTTTACGTGATTCCGGTGCATTTTCCACCCCCGTTTATCCCACTTTTAGCACATTCTCGGTGTTTTTAGACCGTTTTTGGGTAATATCGTGAGTTTATAGCACGGGGAGTAAATCCGTTGCTTTGATGGTTTACTACATCTTTTTAGTGATATTAACACATTCCCGAGCACTTTTACCCTCCGGAATCGTTTGTGTGTCTTGTTCGTTCATGAGATTGTAGGGTCTAGGTGTCACGAGAACCCGGAAGGCGAAGATCTATGATGAGAAGTATGATCAAGGTGCAAGAGTGAGCCAAGGAAGAAGAAAAATGAAGAAAAGGAAGAAAAATAGTTGGTATCTTCATGCTCTGTTCTGTTCAGCAGCATTTTGACCTATGATGGAGGCATTTTCTGGTCATGGTTTCTTCATGAAAGTTGTAGATAATTGAAAGAGCTTTCCAACGCACTTTGAATCACTCGAATCGGAGTTCTACACGCGAAGATATCATGGTTTTATTGCAGCAGAAAACTGCATCATCTCAAACGCGCGTTTGGAGCTTTCAAACGCGCGTTTCGGACGTTTTTTTCATGTACGAGTCTTTGGGAGCTGAAACGCGCGTTTGGGAACCTCCAAACGCGCGTTTGGGGTCGTTTTCTCGCAGATTTTTCCCACCTATATATACATTTTAACACAGTTTTTCATCACACTTCGCCCCTCTAAGAACCCTAACCATTAACTTGGCTCGAAATCTCCCCCTTTAGCTCTTCTAAACTCTTTCTTTCTTTAATTTCTCTTGTGTGGAAATATTACATATCAAATAGTATGTAATATTTATTTATTTTCGTGTATACATTATATAGAGATAAAAGAGAGAAAGAAGAAGATGATTAAGAGAAAAGTTTAACTCTTATTATTTCACTTGAATAAACAGCCTCAATTAAATAGGCATATTACAAGACTCTTGAACTTAAAGTAAAAGGCATGCTTATCTAGGAAAGAGAAAAAGCAACAAAGTAATAAATACTACTTATGATACGCTTTATAGAGTGGGTAGTAATAAGTGATCCTTGTAAGGATGTAACCGGCCTATTTACTAAAATAAAACATGTAACAATATGATACATAAACTATACTATGTATATATTCAATATATTCAATACTCCTCCTCAAGCTGGGATGTAGATATCTAGCAGACCAAGCTTGTCAATACACTTTAGGAGAGAAGTGCTAGGTAGACTTTTGGTGAACACATCAGCCACTTGATTTTTTGAGTTGATATAAGATAGAAGAATCTGTCCCTTCACCACCTTCTCTTTGATAAAATGTCTATCAATTTCAATATGCTTTGTCCTGTCATGTTGTACAGGGTTCTTAGTGATTTCAATAGCAGATTGACTATCACTGTAAAGACAAGTAGGAGTAGAAATAACAAGTCTTAGTTCCCTCATAAGCTTCTGTACCCATAATATTTCACACATACAAACAGCAATTGCCCTGTACTCAGCCTCAGCAGAACTTCTAGCCACAACAGATTGTTTCTTGCTTCTCCAAGAAACTAGATTACCAAAAACATAAATGCACCATCCAGAGGTGGATTTTCTATCAATATTGCAGCCAGCCCAATCAGCATCCACATATGCCTCAATTCTTTTATTTCCTTCTGTTCTGAATAGTATACCCTTTCCTGGGTTCCCTTTCAAAAATCTTAATAGTCTGACAGCAGCATTGTAGTGTATTTCCTTTGGAGAATGCATGAATTGGCTGAGAGTACTTACAGCAAATGATATATCTGGCCTGGTATGAGATAAGTAGATTAATCTACCTATAAGCTTCGATATTTTTCTCGCATCAATGTCTGGTCCAGTATCATCTTTCCCAAAGTTCACAGCATTATCAAGAGGTGTACTAACAGGTTTGCACCCCAACAAGCCATAATCTGACAATAAGTCCATAGTGTATTTCCTTTGAGTGAGTAGAATACCCTTGGATGATCTTGCAACTTCAATACCAAGGAAGTATTTCGAGCTCCTAGGTCTTTTACTTCAAATTGCCGATTCGAGAAAGGTCTTCAAGGAGCCGATTTCTTCCTCTCGAGTTTCCAAGTGATGATAATGTCATCCACATATACAATGAGGATAGTTATCCTACGTAATGACCATGTTTGTAGAACATGGTATGATCACCGTGCCCTTGATGATATGTAGCCTCCTTCATAGCCTTGGTAAACCCGTCAAACCAGGCCCTTGGAGATTGCTTTAATCCATAGATAGCCTTGTTTAACTTCGAACATGATTGGGTTTGATCATAAAACCGGGGGATAGTGCATATAAACTTCCTCTTTCAGATCCCCATTTAAGAAGGCATTTTTGATGTCCAGTTGATAGAGAGGCCAATTCATAACAGCAGCAATGGAAATTAATATCCTGACAGAGTTTAATTTAGCCACAGGTGCAAAAGTTTCATTAAAGTCAATACCTTGAGTCTGTGTAAAACCCTTGGCAACCCGGCCTTGCCTTGTATCGTTAATGGTACCATCGAGTTGTGTTTGATGGTAAAGAGCCATCTACACCCCACCGGTCTTACTCCCCGTGGTTTAAGAACACAATCCCAAGTATGATTTTTATCTAAAGCAGATAGTTCTTCAAGGACAACGTTTTTCCAATTAGGATCACTTAGGGCATGCTCAATGGACTTGGGAATATTGTGGGTGTCGATATTAGATAAGAAGGCTTGATAAGGTTGTGAGACTTTACAGAAGGCCACAAATTTTTGAATAGGATGTTGAGTGCAATTTCTCCTACCTTTCCTAAGGGCAATAGGCAGCTCAGGTTCAATACAGGGAGGTGTTAGGTCAGTACAAGATTCAGAGGAGGTAGGTAAAGTAGATGAGTGCTCAGTTTCTTGAATAGGCTGGATAAGAGAGTCATCAGCAGGTTCAGGTCTCCAAGTGTTTCTGGTGTAGATAATGGCCTCTTTTTCAGGTTGATGGGTGAGTTTTTCAGTGGGAGAATAGTTAGGCATGATGGTATCATCAACACTAATGGGCAAGGTGACAAGTATTCTCTCGGAAGAAGGTTTTGTTCAAGGGATTTGATTTCAGATTTGGCATAGAACGGCTGATCTTCAATAAAGGTGACATCAAAGGTGACATAGGTCTTATGTGTTTTGGGGTCAAAGCATTTGTACCCCCTTTTAGTAGGAGAATAACCAAGGAAGATAGTCTTAACAGACCTAGGATCAAGTTTTCCTCTTTGAGGGTTATGATTGTGAACAAAAGCAGTGCAGCCAAATATCTTTAGAGAGATATCAGATAGGAGTTTTGTGTCAGGGTAGGTACCTTTGAGGACATTAATGGGGTTCCTGAATTTCAACTGTCTAGAAGGCATTCTATTGATCAAGTAGGTGGCAGTTAGAACAGCTTGGCACCAGTAAAAAATAGGAACATTATAGGTAAACATCAAGGTTCTGGCAACTTCTAAGAGATGTCTATTTTTCCTCTCTGCTACCCCATTTTGTTGAGGTGTGTTTGTACAGGAGGATTGATGGACAATTCCCTTTTCAGTAAGGAAAGGAGAGAGTTGAGAGTTAAAGTATTCAGTCCCATTATCTGATCTTAGGATCTGAATTTTGGTTTTAAATTGTGTTTCAACAAAGGTGTAAAAATTTGTGAATATGGTTGCAACATCAGATTTTTGGTTCATTAAATAGACCCATGAAGTTCTGGAATGGTCATCGATGAATGTGACAAACCACGGTTTTTTGGATAGATTTGAGACCCTAGATGGACCCCAAACATCGGTGTGCACAAGAGTAAAGGGAGCAGTGGGTGTATAGGGAATAGATTTGTAAACATTTCTAGTTTGTTTACCAAGGATGCAAAATTCACACTTCAAAGTGTTTATACAAACTCCAGAAAATAACAAAGGATACAACTTTTTCAAGTACACAAAATTAGGATGGCCTAGTCTAAAATGTAAGTGAAGAATTTTGTTACATTTAGAATCTAAACTAGCCAATAATCCACTTGTTTCCTCTAGGAGCTTGCTATGAAATAGGTAAAGACCTCCCTTAGTACTCTTAGCACTGCCAATCTTCATCATAGACTCCAGATCCTGAAACTCACAATGGGTATCCAGAAAGTTAGCTGAGCATTTTCTATCTCTACAAAACTGTTTGACAGAGAGAAGGTTACAATTGAGATTAGGAACATAGAGGACATCTTCTAGGGTAATGTTTGTTTGAAGTTTGACTCTACCTTTTCCTAATACTTTCTTTGAAGAACCATCAGCTATAGTAACATAGTGATAAGAATCAATACTTGTGAAAGTTTCAAAAACAGAAAAATCACCTGTCATATGGCTAGAAGCACCTGAGTCAACAATCCATTTGTGTTCTTCATGTGCGGCGGCTCAAATAGGTGATTCGGTGGGCTATGGTTGCGCCATCGAACATCATCCGAAGGGTGTGCAAATTTGTTCTTCCGAGAAACCGTGCCTCGTTCAAAGCAACATTATAGGCCCCGTTCGGCTCCTTTCCTCTACCCTCGGCCTTGCCTTGTTGATTTTTGAGAAGATGAGGTGGTTTCCCATGTAGAAGCGCATTTTTCCTTAATATGACCCTTCTTTTTGCGTGTTCACATAAGAGATTGGCCCAATTTTCACTCCTCTTGCTTCTATTGTACGCCGCATTGGCAGCCTCTCGTTTCGAAATGATGCGGCCTGATTCAGTGACTTTAAAGCCTAAGACAGCTCCTCCTGGAGTGGGCAGTATGCCACCAGCTATAGGCATCACTCCTCTCCTACACTCCTCCTTTCTTAGAATGCTGAATGCATCATCAATGGATGGAAATGGAGATATGGCAAGGATTCTTTCCCTAGCTGCTTCATACGTGATGTCTAGACCTCCTAGGAAGTCTAGAAGCCTATCCCTTTCTACTTCTTTGTTATGAATGCCTGCATCCTCGGTACACTTCCATTTCTTGATTGTGAGTTGATCATATTCTTCCCACAGATTAGTTAGAGTATTAAAATACTCATTTATAGGCTGCCCAGATTGAACCGTATTCCTCAGCTTGAGTTTCAACCCATAAACTTGTACATAGTTGCCTTCATTAGAGTATAAAGACTCCAGTTTTTTCCAGATGCTGTGAGCTGATTTTGCATATAAGAAGTTTGAGCTTATTTTTTCCATCATTGAATTCATAAGCCATGATCTTACCACTGCATCTTCAGTCTCCCAAGTGTCAAACTCCTTTGAGTTGGTGTCTGTGGGAGCTATGAGAGATCCTGTGAGGTATCCCTTCTTTCCTCTGCCCAAGACATAAGTGTAAACAGACTGGGACCATGAAACATAATTCGGTCCAGTCAGTTTTTTAGAGGTGATTTGGAGTGATGGATTATCAACTCCATTAAATAAGAGAGAAGTAGAAGAGGAAGAAGATTGAGCCTCTGTCATGCTGTTTGAACAGGGCTGGAAAGAAAAAAAGAGTTGAAAGATCGAAGTCCTAAAAAAAAAATCAGGGCTCTGCTACCATATAGAGATAAAAGAGAGAAAGAAGAAGATGATTAAGAGAAAAGTTTAACTCTTATTATTTCACTTGAATAAACAGCCTCAATTAAATAGGCATATTACAAGACTCTTGAACTTAAAGTAAAATGCATGCTTATCTAGGAAAGAGAAAAAGCAACAAAGTAATAAATACTACTTATGATACACTTTATAGAGTGGGTAGTAATAAGTGATCCTTGTAAGGATGTAACCGGCCTATTTACTAAAATAAAACATGTAACAATATGATACATAAACTATACTATGTATATATTCAATATATTCAATACATTATTTGTACACTTTAGTTGTAAAAGGACATATTAATTGTGGTACATAAAAACAATTAATATGTCAAACTCTAATTGCTTTATGTCATAGACATACTTTTACTTTTTACATGCATGCTTGCCGCCCATCTAGTGGCCGCCCAAGCTAGCTAGTATCTCCCATCAATTGTAACTATTTATACTTCTTCCATTTGATGAATAAACTAAGTTGAAGTTTACTCAAGTAGTATTTACTTTCTCAAACTCTCTTCATGGTATCGAGCCTTAAACTCCCGAATCCGCCGCAAATTCTCAAGACCCGTCGAATCAAGAATGTCTTCATTATCCGAAGCTTCCTCACCCCCGAGTTGAGTCCCACCGCCTCGCACAGACCGGGGTCACCGACTCTTCATCTTACACAAATCATAGACTTGATGGCAACAACTACTTGCCGTGGTCAAGATCTATGAAAATGTACATCTCTGGACAAGGTAAGATGGGATACCGTCCGGCTCTAAACCCGCCCTCGCCGAAGATGACCCAGGATTTGAAGCATGGGATACTACTAATAATCAAGTCATGACCATTCTCACAAGATCAATGACAAAAGAGATTAGTGAGAACTTTATGATGTATGATACCGCAAAGGAGATCCGGGATAATGCCGGGGATCTTTACTCCAAGAAAGACAATACATCCGAAGTGTATGAACTTGAAGCTCGATTCAAAATTGCGACAAGGAGATATGTCCGTAACTCAATACTTCAACCAATCTGTCTAGGGCATGGCAACACCGGACATGTTGGAAACTCACCCCCGGAATGATGTCAAGGATGCCGCCCTTTATAAGGACATTATTGAGAAAAAGAGAGTATTCAAGTTTCTTACCGGGTGAATCCTACTCTTGATGATGTTAGGGGAAGAATCCTTGCCACAAAACCTCTCCCCAATCTCAAATCCATGTTTGTCGAAGTCAAACATGAGGAAAGCAGGAGAAAAGTGATGCTGCTGAACTCCCCGCCGACAACCCCGCCGAAAGTGCTACCCCGCCGACCGTCGGGAAGCCTGCTGAGGTTACTGAGACTGTCAGGAAGCCTACTGATCGAACTGGAAAGTTGTTCTGTGAGCACTGCAAACGCACAAATCACACCAAGGACACTTGCCGGAAGCTACATGGAATGCCTAAATCCTCCAAGCCTACCAGGGAAAGTCGGGCGGTGCATGTCAATGAAGGGAAAATGATAACAAGTTGAATGCTCGTTCTTGTCGCATTCAAAGCTTTCCTCACTCAACAAAAAGAAGGTAGTCCCTCTACTGACATGGCCACTCAGGCTAGTGCAAGTAAATTCTACTCTTCTATTAGTAATGAAACATGGATTGTTGATTCTGGGGCCTCCTCGCATATGACTGGTAATAAAAACCTCATAACTCACCTTATGCCATGTCAACAAATTCATAAAATTAAGACTCGCCGATGGATCTATCTCTCATGCAAAAGGTTTTGGAAATGTTAAAATCACTAATAAGATATGCCTAAAGGATGTCCTATTTGTTCCAAAATTAGATCGCAATCTCATATCTCGTCGTAAACTTGCAAAAGATTTGAATTGATTTGTGGTGTTTAATAAGAATCAAGTGCACTTTCCAGACCCTTCTTCACGGGAAGTGATTGGGAGGGCTAAACCCCGCTCGGGATTGTATGTGGTCAACCCCGCCGAAAGACAAGACCGAAGACCGCCTCGCCTGCCACTCGCACTCAAACCTTAGACAATATCATGTTATGGCATTATAGACTAGGACATCCAAGTTTTGGTTATTTAAAGTCCGTAATTCCCTGAATTATTTAAAGGATGTAATGTCAATGATCTTCAATGTGATATTTGTCAATTTGCCAAACTTACCAAATGTATACCAAACTACCTTATTTGCCTTCCAAACCTTATTTGCCTTCCAAACCTTTCACGTTAATTCATAGTGATCAATTACTAAGAATGTTAAGAGAACATTATAAGAAAGCTTTTGGATGGACGATGGCGGATATCAAAGGAATTAGCCACGAGATTTGTGTTCACAAGATTATAAACACTTGTATTCGGCCACAACGCCGCCTCGGCCAAATTTGCAAACAATCGTTAAGAAAGAGGTCATTAAGCTATTAGAAATGGGAATAATCTTTCCCATATCGGATAGTGAATGGGTAAGTCCAACTGAAAGTAGTTCCAAAGAAAGGAGGTTTCACGGTAAAAGAAAATGATAAAAATGAATGGATTCCGACTTCGAATGTGTATTGACTTTCGGAAGCCGGAATGATCATACTAAAAAGTGATCATCATCCACTTCCATTCATCGTGTAGATGTTGGAAAGATCCGGTGGACATAAGTATTCTACTTTTTAGATGGTTATTCAGGTTATTTACGGATATTCATTGCGCAGGAGATAGAGAAAAACTACTTTCACTAGTCCCTACATGGAACTTTTGCTTATAAAAGAATGCCGGTTTGGATTATGTAATGCACTGCTACATTTCAGACGATGTATGATGGCAATATTTTCGATATGGTCGAGAAATTCTTAGAATCTTTATGGATGACTTTAGTGTTTATGGAGATTCTTTTGATAAATGCTTATCACACTTAGAACGTGTTTTACAATGACGTGAAGATACCAACTTGGTTCTAAAAAGCTGGGAAAAATGTCATTTGATGGTATACGAAGGAATTGTACTAGGTCATAGAATCTCTGAAGCAGTGAATTGAAGTTGATAAAGCTAAAGTCGAAGTAATTGAAAAATTACCTCCACCAATTAATTTGAAAACGTTAAGAGGATTTCTTGGACATTACGAGATTTTATAGAAAGGTTTATTGCGAGATTTCTCAAAAATAGCAAAACCCACGAGTCATTTGCTAGAAAAGTACCTTTTAACTTTGATGATAAATGTATGGAAGCCTTTAAGACCACAAGCGAAATTAACTACGCACCGATTAGTTAGGATTTTGCCGTTTGGAAATTATGTGTGATGCAAGTGATTTAGGCGGTAGGAGGCTGATTTTAGGTCAACGGTATAACAAAATTCTCAAAGCTATCTACTATGCTTCTCACACGTAAACGCGACTCGGCTTATTGTACGCAACTATGCGAGAAAGAAGCTGTTGGCTGTAATATTTGCCCTTAGATAAGTTTCGATCATATATTGTTGGTTCTAAGGTAATAATCTACACGGACCATTCTGGGCCTCTTGAAAGTATCTTTTAAGTAAGAAAGATGCCAAACTGCGTCTTCTTAGATGGATTAACGGGTGGATTACTTGCAGTCAGAAATTTAGTGTGAAATTAGCGGATAAAAAAGGAAGTGAAAATGTAGTAGCGGATCATCTCGCCGGGATAGATAATGATGAAGGAAAAGGAAAAGAAATTCGAGATTCGTTTCCAGATGAGAAAGCCTGTTTAAGATAGATACTCCTTCCAACCGCGATTATTAAAAACTAGAATACCATCAAAGGAAGATTCGCCATGGTTTGGGGATATTGTTAACTACGTTACACTCGTAAGTACATCCCACCTCATTGGACAACTTGGCAAATGTTAAAAGAAGTTCTTTTATGACTTAAAGTTTTATTATTGGGATAAACCGGATCTTTTCCGAAGATGCTCGGATGAAATAATTAGGAAATGTATTCACGATAGTGAAATTTTAAGTGTATTATCATTTTGTCATGATCGTGAGGCGAGGAGGTCATCATGGAGGATGGAAAACTCGCTTTCAAAGTTTTACAATGTGGTTTCTATTGGCCTACACTATATAGCAGATGCATATAAATATGCAAAATCTTGTGAATCATGTCAAAAACGGGGAAATATATCGAAAAAAAACATGAAATGCCTATGCAACCGATATTAGAATGTGAGCTTCTATTTTGATGTATGGGGCATAGATTTCATGGGACCTTTCCTATATCTTTTGGAAAAAGATTTATTCTAGTAATGGTTGATTATGTTTCTAAAAGCTCTCCCTACTAATGATACCAGAAAAGTGCTAAGGTTCCTTAAAAAGAATATATTCACACGATATGGCATTCCGAGGGCTATAAATTAGTGATGAGGTTCACATTTTTGTAACCGACCATTTTACTAAGGTAATTGAGAAATATGGTGTAACTCACAAACTTGGAACACCCTATCATCCACAAACTAGTGGACGCAGTAAGTGTCCCCTAACAGAGAAATTAAAAGAATCGGCAGGAAGACAATGGACTCGAATCGTAAAAACTCGAGGCGAAAGACTTGATGATGCATTATGGGCATACAGAACTGACCTTTAAAACACCGATTGGCCGTTCTCCTTACAAATTAGTATTTGGAAAATCTTGTCATCTCCCTGTTGAATTAGAACACCGAGCTTTATGGGCTATTAAATTTCTAAACTTTGATCTAAAGGCCAAGTCGGTGATCATAGATTACTTACGATTAACGAGAACTAGAAGAATTTCGACTCGATTCTTATGAAAAATGCTCGAATCTACAAGGAACGCACGAAAGCTTTTCACGATAGAAGAGAATCTATAGTCGTGAGTTCCATGTGTGTGATCGAGTACTTTTATATAATTCACGTTTGAAGTTGTTTCCGGGAAAGCTTAAATCTAGATGGACGAGTCCATATGACGTAACAAAAATCTATAGAGTAATGTTGAACTAGCGATGGAAAAACAACTTTTATAGCCAATGGACACAGGGGTGAAATTGTTCGTGGAAATTGAAGGGATACCTCAAACCGGAAAAGTATTATTACTCATCGACCCTCACGACTAATTGAGGCAATTTTAAACTCGACCGATTACAGGTACTATATTTTCTATTTTTCTACGCACCTTTCACCGTATGCATTTTTTAAAGTATTTTCGTCTTTACCGGATAGACGTAAAAGAAGCTGGATAAAATGCTATAAAAAGTTTAAAATGTCCGATCGTTCTATCCGTAAATTAGCAGTTCATCTACCTCACATGCACAAATCATTTTTTCATCCAATCCCTTACGAGCCCTTATATACGAGTAATTTCAATCGGTCACCGGTGTTGATTGAAAGAGGGTTTAAATTTTAGAAAGGATTGACAATGGCTGGGCATTTACGAGGACGGATATAGTATTGTGCGGGACTATTTTTGTCGTATGCCGAGAGGTAGGATTAATGTTACCGTGGTAAAGAAGAATTACTATTCAAGATACGTCGTAAGCTCATACCGTACACCGTTTAACGACAATTCACTACGATAAAGGAGAGAGTTGTTGTTCCTTTCCACCTCCACCAATATAAATCAAATTTTCTTGATTCCCAATTCGGCCCAAACTTCACCTGCCTATTTTGAGTGATGGAACGAATTCTGGATACCGCCGACGGTTTTATTACAAAATATTCTAAGCTTGTCCACTCTTGTTCTACAATTATGATATTGATCAAAATGTCTTTACGATCGCTTTGCTTCCCCATCTTTTAACGTTCTGGGGTGCCGATTCGTAAATCACCGTTGTGAGTTTTGCGTTCGGGAGAAGACCGGACTATAAATCCTTTTTTACCATTTGGATGGTTGATTTCTAGGTTATGTGTTCGTTTGGCAAGTGTCTCGGAAAGAAGACGGACATGAATACCAATATTTTCCGCTCGTATTCCTACGTATCGGGCTTTTACCGTTCGATATTCCGGGAGGATCGATCAAACTTAGTATAAGTCACAATAAATTAAAATAACTTAGTTTAAAAAATTAGTTTAAATTAGTTTAACTTAATTTATGCTTTTCTAGTTTAACATCCTAGTAGTTTTAAGTTGTATTTTAGTATTGTAATATATTTGCATGTATTTAATTTATGGTTTTTCTTTTATATTATACTAAACGCTCGTCTATTTGACACCTAAAATAATCTAACCATGATAGAATTCATTTTATTTTCTAATCCAATTTTTACTACTCCATTAGAAGTCCGAATTTTAAATTTAAGCTGGGGAGTAGTAGATTGGTTAGTAAATAAATTGAATTTTATACATCAAATACTTACACACTTAGTTTAATAAAGCAATAATATATAATTTATTTGATAAAAATGATATATTTGGATAGAATAAATTTTTAAATTAAGTAAAGTAATCTTTGATATATTATTCTTATATTAATTATGTTTTATCTTGATTTTTAATAAGATTTTAAGTATATATATCTTGATAAATATTATGAAATATTTTTTATGAAATTAGACACAAAAGTTACTTATAATTATAATGAAATTTTAGAATAATTTTCTTTTCTAAGACAAAGTATGAAATTGGAATCGGATTAGGGATGATGAGATTTTTGGCATAACTTTGATAAACCGTAGAATACAAATAAGCCTACCCGAACATAATTTCCAATTTTCTTTTGCCCCCACCTCACCGTGTATGAGAGACACTCAAGAAAAACACTCTATTGCTACACTAGCTTTTGCCACACACACAAAAGTGTGGCTAATATATACTTGGTTAGACTTTTTGCCACGCTCTTGTGGCTAAAAATAAGCATATAACAACACTTTTTGTTCATGTGGCAACAGCAATAATATAGGAAGTAAAATAGCTGTTTTTCAGAAGGAAACTGGATCAAGCATTCTACACTCGAAATAGCCATTATTATTAACTAGAAATTACTAACCTAACTTAATAATGGTACTACATTTCTCTTTTGAAAATCCCGCAAGTTTATGATGTGTATTTATGGATAGCGGTGACAACATCGAAATTTGGTATATAAGCTTTGAGATTGAAATGAATTTAAAGCTTATTATTGGTTATTCTCGAAAAAAAAAAAATCTAAGAACAACGTAGTATTATGTATCTTTTAATCGTTTTTGATCGACAACCCAAAAATAAAATGTCGATAAAGTCGCCCGATTGATGAAAGTAGTCCAAATTTCTTGCGTATTATCACGAATACGTCCCATTATTTTAACGAATGTATATGCTATAAATCCGATGAAAAAGAAAAAGTCGAATCAAAAACTATCAAGAATTATCACGAGTTTAAGGAGAACCCATCAATCTTGATAAAAGCAATGCCTAAAGTTCTTATTATTTATGTTTATCTGTAAAAAAAATTAAAAAAAAAAAAAAAAAGAAAACCCTATTACAAGACAAAAATTTGAAATGCTGTCGAGGCTACATTAGATCGTAAATTTTTGAATCGTAAGGATGCATGTGTAAGTACGTACGACGCAGTTTCTATCTCACTTGATTACCGTTTATCCGCTTTTCGATTAGCCTAACTGCGAACGTTACAAGCCAATTTGCCAACTACTCCGCACATTGATTCCGAAACCTTAAAAAGTTGACAATATCATGTTATGGCATTATAGACTAATCCTAGAAGACATCCAAGTTTTTAAGCGGGGAGTTGTTATTTAAAGTCCGTAATTCCCCAAATCTTCATGATGTGATTATGCCAAAATATTTGTCTTTCACAAATCCTTGTGAAAAGTAGCCGACCAATCCCCCGAGGTCTACGGCTTATAGGTTTTTACGAACTCGATACACGTTAATTCATAGTGATGTCATCATACCGAAACACATGGTTGTTTTTAATGAAGGATAAATCGAAGTTGGAATTGTTTTTCGGGAATTTTACAACATGATCTCTACTCAATTTGACACTAAGATCAAGATCTTAAAGGCGATAATGCACTTGAATACTATAAGTCTAACCTCGGTAATTTCTTGATGGATAAGGGGATTGTCCATGTCGTAGTTGTGTGGAAACACCTCAACAAAATGGGGTTCTTTGAGAGAAAGAACAGGCACTGCTTTGGAGATGGCTAGATCACTCATGTTCACCACACATGTTCCAAAGTATATGTGGGGTGAAGCTATATTAAACCGCTCGCCACATACTTAATCAACGGACTTCCCGGTAGAGTGTTAGGCTTCAAAACTCCTATCCAAACCCTTCGACCACTCACTCCGCCCTCATCTTATTTCCCAATTACCTCCAAAAATCTTTGGTTGTCTTGTCGTGTTTGTTTATATCCATGCCCAACACGAAGCAAACTTGATCCCAAAGCTCACAAGTGCATTTTCCTAGGATATGCAAAGGACGGGAAAGGTTACAAGTGCTATTCTCCTTCGAAAAGAGATTTTACAATTCTATGGATGTAAAATTCTTTGAAAGGACCCCCTACTACAAACAAGTCCCCGAGGCGCTGCGATGGAAACGTGATTGAAATTGACCTAAATCCGTTCCCACGGCAAGCTCTTAACCCTCGGCAACCTGCGATTCTCAAAGAAGGCGAACCCCAGGTGCCTGCGACCCCCGGCGGCCCTGCGAACCGGGGCCTGCGAACCGAGCCTGCGAACCCGGTGCCAACCGAAACTCGGCAACCTGCGACTCTCGGCGGCCTCATCGACTCTCGCAATGTACCCTGCGACATTGATGATAGACCTATTGCTATCGAAAGGGAAAGAGATCTTGCACTACTGATCATTCTATTCATAATTATCTGTCTTATGATCAGTTATCACCTGCCTTTGTCAAATACAATGCTGATGGTACAATTGACAAGTATAAGGCCAGACTAGTTGCAAGGGGTTTCACTCAAACTTATGGCATTGACTATAAAGAAACTTTTGCACCAGTTGCAAAGGCGAACACCTTGTCGAATACCGATATCTCTTGTCTTGTCCAACTTGACCGGCCTCTTCACCAATTGGATATAAAAAATGCCTTCCTCAATGGTGACCTTATCGAGGAAGTTTACATGAATGTACCTCCTGGTTTTACCAATCCTAACACTCAAGGAAAGGTCGCAAATTGAGGAAATCTATATATGGCCTAAAGCAATCCCCAAGAGCCTGGTTTGGGAAACTCACTACTGTGGTTAAAGCTGCTGGATATCATCAATGCAACTCAGACCACACCATGTTT
Source organism: Gentiana straminea (assembly GCA_036785695.1). Classification (NCBI taxonomy): domain Eukaryota; kingdom Viridiplantae; phylum Streptophyta; class Magnoliopsida; order Gentianales; family Gentianaceae; genus Gentiana; species Gentiana straminea. The sequence goes on from JAVUPR010000183.1 coordinate 12,971,820, forward strand.
ATCAAGACCACTAGCTAGAAAAGATCTATCCTTATTGTATATGTGGATGATATCATCCTCACTGGTGATGACTCTACCGAGATCCGAATTTGAAGACTCTCCCGGCAAAGGTTTTTCAAGTCAAAGATTTGGGCTATCTTAAATACTTCCTTGGTATGGAAATTGCAAGAAATAACCAGGGTATCTCTATCTCTCAAAGGAAATATGTGCTGGACTTGCTAAAGGAAACTGGTATGCTGGGATGCAAACCTCCTGTATCCCCAGTAGACCCTAGTAATACCCTGCTGCATGGTGACATTGCTGTCAGAAAGGATCAATATCAAAGGCTTGTAGGGAAACTCATTTATCGTCCCATACAAGACCCGATATTGCATATGGGGTCGGTCGGTTAGCCGGTTCATGCATTGCCCTACCGAGCAACATTGGGATGCGTGAACAGGATGCGAGGTACTTGAAATCCACTCGGCCAAGGCCTACATTTCACCAAGTCCGCCGAGAGATTTATCAAGGTCTACACCGATGCCGATTGGGGCCGGGCCGTCACATAGACAGAAGGTCTACTACAGGCTACTGTTCTTATGTATGGGGAAATCTTGTCACCTGGAGGAGCAAGAAACAACCTACTGTCTCCAAGAAGCAGTGTTGAAGCTGAACTCAGGGCACTAGTTTTGGGTATTTGTGAAGCTCTATGTATAAAAAGGGTCCTGACTGAACTTCAGCAGCCTATTCAGCACCCTATCACACTCTGCTGTGACAATAATTCAGCATTATGCATGGCAGAGGATCCAGTCCATCATGATAAAACCAAACATGTGGACATTGACAGACACTTCCTGAAGGAGAAGATTGATGCCAAGATTATTCAACTCCAAGTATGTTCCCTCGACGGACGAATGCTTGCGATATTCTCACCAAGGCCATTCCACCACTTATGTTTAGACGGGATTGAGTAGCAAACTTGGTCGTATAAACATATACAACCCGGTTTGAGGGGGTGTGGAAATATTACATATCAAATAGTATGTAATATTTATTTATTTTCGTGTATACATTATTTGTACACTTTAGTTGTAAAAGGACATATTAATTGTGGTACATAAAAACAATTAATATGTCAAACTCTAGTTGCTTTATGTCATAGACATACTTTTACTTTTTACATGCATGCTTGCCGCCCATCTAGTGGCCGCCCAAGCTAGCTAGTATCTCCCATCAATTGTAACTATTTATACTTCTTCCATTTGATGAATAAACTAAGTTGAAGTTTACTCAAGTAGTATTTACTTTCTCAAACTCTCTTCATCTTGTATTAAACTTAGTTTAGCTTAGATTCGTAGCTCAACTCTTGGATTTTGGTGTATTTTGGGTCTTCTTCTTCCCCAAAGTGAAATGGGTGTTGTTGAAGCTTGAAGAAACATCATAGCTCTGCGTTTTTTTCCGGTAATTAATTTCGTTTTTGTTCTCATTTCATGGTTTTAATTTCTTGTTTGATGCTTGCTCTTGTAGTTATAATGAGTAGCTAATTTCTACATAGCTAAATCATGTGAAATTTGGTGAAATCACCCTTTGGGTGATGAAATTGGGAGTGGGTAGTTCTTTTTATTGTTGTATCTTGCATATTTCACGTCTTAGAACTTGTTATAACGGATTTGGGCTAGATTGATCACCTAGGTCAAATATCACACACATCAATCTTGAGAGTTGTTCAGATAGAGAGATGTGGGAAAAGGGTTCTAAGATCGCATTGTAGTGCGAGGTTACTCGTTTTAACGTTTAAACGGCTCTCGTGCATAAATTGTCTTGTGAATGAATCTCTCTTAGAAAAGGTTAGTTGACTTGGCATAAGGTGTTGGGGAAGAGTTGTTCAGACCTTAGCACCGGGATTAGGAGTACGTACCCGTGAAATTGAATGTAAGAGTTCGTTCGTTTATTGCATACTCCCGGTTTTGTCACTCCTTGGGGTGACACTAGCTATTTTGATCATGGTTCGGCTATGTCTCTTTAACTATCTTTAAAAATTAGTAGTTTAATCTTCTTTCTTTCTTTTTATCTTTAGACTCGTTAGTTAGAATCACTTAGTGTCGTTGTAGTAACAAAACCTTAAGAACTTTGATCACCTAGACTAAGCATTACGTTCACTTTGGTACTTGCAAACACGATTCCTTTGGGTTCGACCTCGTACTCCTGTAGCTATTCTAGCAATCGACACTAGAGCACACCATAAAAGCAATATCGCCCCACAAAATAAGCCCAAAAATGCAACAAAAATACCACTAAATATGTGCCCATCAAACTCCCCCACACTTGAATGATGCTAGTCCCGAGCATCCTACGACTCTACTAGACAATGAAGTGCAAATGCGAAATGCATGATGGATGATGAATGATCCTAGCATGTCTTCAAAACACCAACAATATTCAAGAATGACGCACGTCCAACCTTCTTATCCACCTCACAAGTCATAATTCAAGTCAAACGGTGATCAAACAATACATATCACACACTAGTATTCATACAACTCACATTATCACATTGATTCACAAATTTTAAAGTAGCAAAATCAACAAACCCCAACTTGTCCTCACGGATAATCACTCAATCAAATTAGTAACCGGGACAATTCACTCACACTCTATGTCAACGCCAATACCAAGAATTACCATAAGTTTGCATGTCAATCTAATCTCCACCACTATGTATTCAAGTCCAACACATCAATCATGAGGTCTTTCATAGGGTTGTAATGGGGCTAGGGAACAAAAACAAGGTATGGAAAAAGGGATAATGTGGCTAAAACGTGTCAAGAAGAAATAAAAAATGATCACGGACAAATCATCAACATATGCTCCACGATACCAATAAACACAATACCTTGAATCACACACACACTTACGTTCAGGCTGCATTTCCTTTTTTTTTTTCTTTTTTTTTTTCAGTTTTTTTTTTTTTTTTTTTTTTCCAGCCTGCATATACCAGTGACTTAGCAGGACAGTCAATACATTGCAACGGTTTTATTTAGGAGAACCAAATGCAAATTCAAGTTTAATAAAAATATCATGAACTCAAGCATCTAAGGGAAGCAGCATGTGATCACTCTTTACTCCTTGATGACATAAAACGGGTATCAAAAAGAAGGGATATCGTAAGAAAATAGGCCAACGGTTTAATTTTCTGGAGCTTATAAAAGAAAAGGGTCAGGCTAGACGGGCTCACTAAGTGGTACAAAATACGGGTAGGCTAACAAAAGTGGGTCTCAAAGGGTTTAAACCTAAGTGCCTTAATCACTTTAGTGTGAAGGACCCGAAAAGCGTGGTCTCGAAAAGTATATCGATGCAAATTCTAGAATGTCATGGCATTGTGCAGATACCACTCAAAGGGAAACGAGCGAGTGCGCTCTTTGGCTAAGTAAACCTCACTTTTAAGTAGCTTTCGTTAAGGTTCGAGGTTTTTACTACCAAAACTCGTATATAAACGTCATGAGGTGAGTGTGCATCAACAAGAGTGTGTGATTGCATTGATTCTTCATCGTTTGATTCTTATTACTTCAAGCAAACTAGACCAAAAGGTTGGTAGAGCGTCAAAGCATGTGCATTCTTGATGCTAAGAAGTCCTAAAATGCAACACTAAATATTTACATGCTAGACAAATTTTTATTTATCTTTTTTTTTTTCGTATCAATCGATGATCTAACATCTCCCCCCACACTTGAAACATACAGTGTCCTCAATGTATGCTAACAAAACGATGGAAATGACGTGATGCACAACAAAAATGAAGTATGAAGAATGGGATGAGAACTAGACACGACATGCCTAAAAAATAAAATAATAAAAATAAAAGAAATTGAGGGACTTACCTGAGGGACTGGAAAGTCTAAGGGGCCTTATCGAGCACGGCTTGAACCATTTTTTGTAAATTGTCCAGTTGCGCCTGTTGCGCTACAAGCAGGGAAGTTAAATGGTCCACTTTCACGGAGAGGGAGTGAATGGAGTCACTTGAGTTGGATGTGCCAACATCATCATATACAACACATGTGTTGTTCTTTCTCTTCTTTGCTGCTGTTTCACGCCAAGGGGACCAGGGGCAACAAATATGGGGGTGGGGGAATCGGTAGCCAACATATGCCAATTACGCAAACAAGCTTCATTTAACCAATCAATATCACGGGCTATGTGCAAATTGTGATTCTCAAGATCAATGCGGTTCAAATTGATAGCAATATTAGTGATCAAGTTTCCCAAAATTAAGCTCTTATGCCTATGTTCAGATTTGTTTTGCACAACAGAATTAAATTGACCCGCAATCCAATACGCAAAATTCAATTTGACTTTATTCACCATACACCACAAGATATAAAATTCAGCTTTAGAACAAATGGTGGGACTAGGTAACCTGCCCGAAAAACTAAAGGCCAAGAAACGATGGAGATAACGCAAGGCCGGGTCTGTGATGTAACTATCTTGTGACTGGTGAGGGCTGTAGAACTTAGAGGGATCGGTGGTCAAGCGTCCCCAATGCAGGGACTGATTGTCCTCAAATTCGGGAAGGAAATCACATTTATACTGTGCAAAATCCGGAGAAGTAACTAGTTCACGAGTCGCAAAACCCAAGGCAACATTGAATTCAGAAAGGGAAAACTTAGACCACACATTCATTAAACGAAACGTAATCACATTCGGAGTTTCGGTTGTGATACTCTTTTTCTTGTAAAAAACAAAGGTCGAATAGAATTCATGGGTCAACTCATAAAATGCTGGCTTTGTCAATTTTAAGTACCCTTCCCAACCCACATTAGACAAGTAAGTTCGAACATTTTGCTCTAAATCACACTTACTCAACAATTCAAAATCAAAAGCCTTATAAGGTAGAAAAGGTCGTGGAGCAATACTAGCATACCTGTCTTGAAGCTTTTTGGGGAATTTCAGATGACCATTCAATTGAGATGCAGCCGGCGGTGGAGAGGGTGCGCCACAAGCTAGTCGTGCCTTTTTCCGGTTCGGTCCTGGGAGGTGTAATGTCGGAGGAGCTGCGTGTTGGCAGGGAAACTCCGGTCGATCAGAATTAGAGGGCTGGAAAACACTTATTTGGGATTCAGTGAAGGGTACCAGAGATGAGGGTGCAACAGAGGTGTTGGGTGGTGGCGATTCGGTGGTTGCCGGCGAGGGTTTCGGTAAGGGAGGAGGCGGGTTTGTGGCCGTCACAGCTCGGCCCATGAATTTGGCTTGCTGCTTGGTTCTTGCCATGGCTAAAAAAAAATTGTGAAGAAATGGTGGATTATGGTGATGGCAAAGTGTGTGTGAAAAGGGTGAAGCAATTGTACGGACCGGGGGAATGGTGATAGCAAGATGCTAAATATGGGGCAATTGACGGAAGGTTTTTACATGGCGAAGTTAAGAGATGGAATTATGGAATTATTTTTTTTTTTTTTTTTTTTTGAAAAGAAGGAATTTAGAACCCCAAATGATGTGATCACATCATCAAATTTTCAGTCTCTGTATCTTGGCCATTTATTGGGATAACACATTCCAAGAATGATGTGATCACAACATTATTTTTTTTCCTCACTGGTTTTTTGGATAGAAAAATGTTGAAACACCTCTAAAATCGATGTGATCACATCGTAAAAAAAAATTACCCGCTGTTTCTATGCCTTCACCACAGCACCTTAACCATTTTCCTCCTGCAACCTACGCATAAAAAACACTCAAAACAAGACATCAATCCGCACAAATATGATCAATAAAAGAAGCAAAAATGATGGGTTGCCTCCCATCTAGCGCCTTTCTTTAACGTCTTTGGCTAGACAAAGCTTCTCAACACTCCTCAATCATAAATTGGATCCACCAAGTCGATCTCTTCTACCGTAGAGACTTCAACTCCCTCAAAATAAGGCTTAAGTCTATGTCCATTCACCTTAAACGTCTTGTGAGTTTCTAGACTCCTGATTTCCACAACACCTTGAGGAGATACCCTCACCACAATGAAAGGTCCTGTCCACCTTGATTTCAACTTACCGGGCATAAGCTTCAGTCTTGAATTAAACAATAATACTTTCTGACCTTCGCGGAATTCCTTGTGCCGGATTAGCTGGTCATGCCATGACTTTGTTCTCTCCTTATACATCCTTGCATTCTCATACGATTCCAACCGTAATTCCTCCAACTCCTGTAGCTGCAATTTCCTTTCCAACCCCGCTTCCTTTAGGCTCAAATTGCATTCCTTTACAGCCCAATACGATTTATGCTCTATAGCAACATGTAAATGGCACAACTTACCGAAAACTAAACGATATGGTGACATTCCAATCGGTGTCTTATAGGCTGTGCGATATGCCCAAAGAGCGTCATCTAAACGCGAACTCCAGTCCTTGCGGTTTGGATTTACCATCTTCTCCAAAATGGTCTTTATCTCTCTATTGGAAACCTCCGCTTGACCGTTGGTCTGTGGATGATATGTGGTGGCTACTCTATGGTGCACTCCATACCTTAACATCAAAGCTTTTACACCACGGTTGCAGAAATGAGTTCCTTGATCGCTAATCACTGCTCTTGGGACCCCAAATCGACTGAAAATGTAAGATCTAAGAAAACCACACACAACCTTGGAATCATTAGAACGGGTGGCCTTGGCCTCTACCCACTTAGAGACATAATCCACAGCCAACAATATATATAAATTCCCAAATGAACTAGGGAAAGGGCCCATGAAATCCATTCCCACACATCAAAGATTTCGCAAAACAATAGTGGTTGTTGAGGCATTTCATCCCTCAAAGAAATGTTACCCACATTTTGACATCGAGTGCAGCTTTTGCAAAAAAAATAACAATCTTTGAAGAGAGTTTCCCAGTAAAATCCACTGTCAAGCACCTTTCGTGCTGTCCTCTTTGGTCCAAAATGACCTCCACACGCCAATTCATGACAATACGCAATAATTGAGTGAATCTCATCTTCAGGAATGCATCGTCGTATCACTTGGTCGGAACCAAGCTTCCACAAATAAGGCTCATCCCATATATAGTATTTGGATTCACTTTTCAATTTATTTCTCTTGGCAGTGGGCATATTCGAGGGAAAGACGCCAGTGACTAAATAATTGACAATGTCGGCATACCATGGCTCCTTACCTAACTTACTTGTGGTGTGGAAAAGTTGCTCATCCGGAAATGTTTCCGTGATAGGTATCAACTCTTCTTCCTTGACAATTCGGCTTAAATGATCCGCTACAGAATTCTCCACTCCTTTTCTATCCTTGATCTCAAGATCGAATTCTTGCAATAGCAAAATCCACCGGATTAACCGCGGTTTGGACTCTTTCTTTGTCATCAAATACTTCAACGCTGCGTGGTCGGTGTAAACCACTACCTTAGAACCCAACAAGTAAGATCTGAACTTCTCGAATGCGAATACTACCGCCAGAAGCTCCTTTTCTGTCGTGGTATAATTACACTGAGCTTGATTAAGGGTCTTGGACGCGTAGTATATCACATGGCTATTCCTTCCGACTCTTTGTCCCAATACGGCCCCAACCGCATAGTCGCTAGCATCGCACATGATCTCAAACGGCGTTCCCCAATCTGGGGGCTGAATAATAGGGGCAGAAGTAAGCCTTGCTTTCAACTCCTCAAAAGCTTTCTTACATTTCTCATCGAACTCAAATTGTACTTCCTGTTGCAACAATCTTGATAAAGATTGTGCAATCTTTAAGAAATCCTTTATGAAACGCCGGTAAAACCCTGCATGCCCAAGAAAACTACGGATATCCCTTACATTAGTGGGGGAGGGTAGTTGGGTGATCAAATCAACCTTGGCCTTGTCTACTTCTATACCTCTAGATGATATGACATGGCCTAACACTATTCCTTCTTGAACCATGAAATGGCATTTTTCATAATTTAATACAAGGTTCGTCTCAATGCATCTTTTAAGTAATCTTTCTAAGTGGTCTAGATATTGAGTGAAGGAATCCCCATAGACTGTGAAATCATCCATGAATATCTCGATGCACTCCTCAATCATATCTGAAAATATGCTCATCATGCACCGTTGAAATGTCCCTGGTGCATTGCACAATCCAAAAGGCATTCGACGGAATGCATATGTCCCGTATGGACATGTGAAGGTAGTTTTCTCTTGATCCTCAGGGGCTACCATAAGTTGGTAATATCCTGCGTAGCCATCCAAGAAACAAAAGAAGGCTTTCCCTGCCAATCTCTCTAGCATTTCGTCAATGAAAGGAAGCGGAAAGTGATCCTTTCTTGTCGCTGCATTAAGCTTATGAAAGTCGATACACATCCTCCAACCAGTTTGTGGTCGCATGAGTACCTGCTCATTATTCTCATTAGGTACCAATTGAAAACCAGACTTCTTAGGTACTATATGCACGGGACTGACCCAACGACTATCAGATATAGGAAAAATAATTCCCAATTGAAACATCTTAAGGACTTCTTTCAACACAACTTCCTTCATAGTAGGATTCAACTTACGCTGCGGGTCTCTTACCGGTTTGGAGTCTAGCTCAAGTAGAATTCTATGCATGCACATGGATGGATTGATACCTTTTATATCTGCTGATAACGTCGAAAAAGTCATCTAAGATTTAGCGGTTGTTTGTAGTGGATATCTGGCTATAAAAGTGTATAAAAGTGGTGCATGCCGGTGGTGCCCGGTGGCGGCAATGGCTGCCGGTGGTGGTGCTTTCGTAAGAGAAGAGAGAGTGGGGGAATTTGGCTTTGCCATGCTTTTTATTGATTAAATTGTGGTCCCTTGAATGGGTTACAGGTGGCCCTATCTATAGGGAAATTACCGACTACAGTTCGGTTTATTTACAAGTAAGGACATAGTACAAACAGATATTTATCTATACTAATGAGCTCGTAGCGGAGCTAAATATTGAATGTGAGGTCGCTGGCGGACCCGATAACCGAAGGGATTCGTGTGCCGGCTCCCTAGTCTTTCTTGGCGCCTCATGGGGCTAAGGGCTTGGAGCGGACCCAATGGCTCGCGATCCCAATTTGACTTGTGAGTTCGCGGCCGATGGCCTCATCCACTATTTTGGTGGCCGGACGGACCCGGATAAGGATCCGCGGGCCGGATTACGATTTATCCCTATCAATGGCCCCCTACTCCGTGCCTTAAGCATTTTCCCAAAATGTTAGGCGGGGAGTAAAGTCTGCAGATCCGTTGCCTTGAAACTGTGATGGCTTGCTATTGTGGCGGATCGTTTGATATCTTTGTCTAAATGCCGTACTCAGAGTAGGTCTTTTTGTTGCTTGTGTGTCGTTGATCGACTTCACCTCTTGTGGCTTGAGAGCCTTGAACTGAGACTGCTTAAGTCTTATAGAAGGCTCGCTCGAAGGCGAGTTCCAAATATGATGCCGAACTGAAGGTCGGTCTTATAAAACATTCGCTCGAGGGCGAATTCCAAATATGATGCCAAACTGAAGGCCGGTCTTATAAAACATTATGCCGAACTGAGGGTCGGTCTTATATAACATGCCGAACTGAGGGTCGGTCTTATAAAACATTCGCTCGAAGGCGAATTCCAAATATGATGCCGGGCGAAGGTCGGTCTTATATAACATGCCGAACTGAGGGTCGGTCTTATAAAACATTCGCTCGAAGGCGAATTCCAAATATGATGCCGAACTGAAGGTCGGTCTTATATAACATGCCGAACTGAGTGTCGGTCTTATAAAACATTCGCTCGAAGGCGAATTCCAAATATGATGCCGGGCGAAGGTCGGTCTTATATAACATGCCGGGCGAAGGTCGGTCTTATAAAACATTAGCTCGAAGGCGAATTCCAAATATGATGCCGGGCGAAGGTCGGTCTTATATAACATTCGCTCGAAGGCGAATTCCAAATATGATGCCGGGCGAAGGTCGGTCTTATATAACATGCCGGGCTGAGTGTCGGTCTTATAAAACATTCGCTCGAAGGCGAATTCCAAATATGATGCCGAACTGAAGGTCGGTCTTATATAACATGCCGAAGTGAGGGTCGGTCTTATAAAACATTCGCACGAAGGCGAATTCCAAATATGATGCCGAACTGAAGGTCGGTCTTATAAAACATTCGCTCGAGGGCGAATTCCAAATATGATGCCGAACTGAAGGCCGGTCTTATAAAACATTCGCAGTGGCAATTAACTTGAGCCTTTTAGTGGCTTTAATGGGCGTATAGCCTTAGCCGATTGAAGTTGTTTTGGGCGAATAGCCTTGACTTTATTGGATTTGGCATCTTGGGCTTTTAGCCTAGCCGATGGCGAAGCTGTTATTGGGCGGATAGCCTAAGCTTCATATGATTTGGCATCTTGGGCTTTTTGCCTAGCCTGATTCGAAGTCGTACTTGGGCGGATAGCCTTGACTTCATTGGATTTGGCATCTTGGGATTTTAGCCTATTCTGTGGCAAAGTCGTATTTGGGCGGATAGCCTTGACTTCATATGATTTGGCATATTGGGCTAAAAAAGCCTAGCCGGTTGCGAATCTGTAATTGGGCGAGTAGCCTGAGCTTCTGAAGATTTGGCATCTTGGGCTTTTAGCCTAGCCTGGGGCGAAGTCGTATTTGGGCGGATAGCCTTGACTTCAAATGATTTGGCATCTTGGGCTTTTAGCCTAGCCTGGGGCGAAGTCGTACTTGGGCGGATAGCCTTGACTTCATATGATTTGGCATCTTGGGCTTTTTGCCTAGCCTGATTCGAAGTCGTACTTGGGCGGATAGCCTTGACTTCATATGATTTGGCATATTGGGCTAAAAAAAGCCTAGCCGGTTGCGAAGCTGTAATTGGGCGAGTAGCCTGAGCTTCTGAAGATTTGGCATCTTGGGCTTTTAGCTTATGTTGGAAATATTATTTATGTTTTGATGATGGTTCGTCATGTAATTAGACAAATCACTTACAACCCATGATGATGAAGTCGTAACTAACTGTTATAGTGTATAATGAAAGAAGAAGCAAGAAATGGTCTAGAGATAAATGTATAAGTTCTATCTAGAGTCTGAACCTTGTATAGGTTGTTTCAGACAAGCACTGTAATAGAATAGGAACTAGACGAATAGCTGGGTCAATTCAAGGAAACTGAGTTATAATAAGAAAACTGAGATATGCACATGAAGAACTGAGGGTTCAAACTCAGTTATGCTAGAACTGAAGAAGACAAGTTCGCTGAGGGACACAGACTCAGTTGGCTTATCTAGAAGAGGCGAAGAAGCGAGGGACACGGACTCGATTCTGAGGGCGAAGAAGCGAGGTGGCAAACTCGGTTAGAAGGCGATTAAGTCGTGACTATAAATCGGGATTCGACAAGTCCGTGGTGACTCGAAAGCGAGTTATAGATCATGTATAATGAATAATCTTAAGGACAAAGATTATCGGTTACCGGGAAAGAAGAAAGCTGATTGGTGTACTCGACTTAGCCAATTGAAGTCGGATATTAAGTATACAAGGTACTCGAGTTTTGAAGAAGAGTAGAAAAGCGAGTTAAAGCCTTGTTGAATTCAAGCTGAGAATACGACAAAAGATCGTACATGTGAACGTTGGCAAAACGACAAGTGTAACGGCTACAAGAGCTAGTGACCGTTACATCACCCCTATAAATACACAAGAGAATCACTTGAAGGAGAGAGAGGAGGATCATAAAAAGAGCTTTACAAGCATATATTCAAAGATCCAAATCCAGATCTATAAAATCAGATCATATATATCCAGATAAAAGGGGAAGCCAACGAAATTGCCTTGAAGACTTCAAAGAAAGATCCAGTAACCCATCAAGGGAGAAAGAAGGCATTTTGGAGCTACAAGTCAGATCCAGAAGAATCAGACAGCTCACTGAATTAATCATTGATTAATTCTAAACCTAACCTTTGTGATAAAGGGTTGGCTGTGCATAGTTTGAGAAGAGCAATTCTACATTTTCTCTTACGGTGTTGCTACAGCTGTTGGTGCAGTCTGAGGACTGTGTGTTGGTATTAGTGGTGAGCTGGTGAAGGAGCAATTCCACCTCCAAAGGATCGGTGTGCGAGTGAAGGGAGCAATCTCACCTTTCTTCATTTTGTGTAGACAAGTGAAACCGGGGTGTCGTGAAGGATTTGTCATAGTACTAGGATTTTGTAACGGTTATCTCATTATTCTAGTGATACCTCCTACGCCACAGGAGAAGGGGAGACGTACGGGATTACACCACCCGAACTTCCATAAACAAATCTTGTGTTGATTTTCTTTATGCATTTGTGTTTGTTTTATTTATCGCATTATCTCTCAGCAAACACCAGACACTGAATTCTCACAAACTGATACATAGAAGGTCTAGATTTCTGTTTACACTTCTATTGCACTAAAGGCTATTACTTTATCCGCTGCCAGTTAACAAGACTGAATATAAGTCAGTTTTGACTTACAATCAGTTAAGCTAACTGAACTCCACACAAGTTAAGGGACAGGAACATAACTGAATTGGAAGTCAGTTTGAGTTTCAGAGAAACTCAGTTCCTGGGGCTTTTACAACTTAAGATAAGTTTTTGGTGACAAGTTTATTCACCCCCCCTCTAAATTTGTGTTAGCCTTTCCAAGGGACCAACAATTGGTATCGGAGCAGTTCTTTCATTTGAAAGAAGATCCAAGAATACCTTTTGAAAACCAGTTGTTGAAGACCCCTCACTGTATCAGTTCACCTAGTTTCAATGTCTACATCTAGAGTTAGAAGTTGGTTTACTCACCCCCTGACTAATTGTTTGCAAAATATATCTGATTTTCAGGATCAAATGATCGAAAGGTTCAGTACGATAAATCCAGACCTCAACTCAGTGATGAAGTGGATACAAACTTCAATGTTCACAATAACGAATCCGAAGGAGTTGCATCACTAAAAGACTTCTCAAAAGAAGAAGGAAAGGAATTGTTGCAAATAGTTGTTGATATAGAAGACTCATCACAGCAACAAGAGAATGTGCAAACTATATCAAATCATCAAGGAAAGAAAACTTTCCAGCTACCATCTGACGTTTGGGCTGACATGACAAATCACTCGAAGCCACGTGTCAATCTGGGAGAAAGAGTATATGTATATCCCTACATAATCTCATTGATTGTGACACGACTCTCACTTTGAAAACAATTGAAAGACGAAATCTTGACGGAATCCTGCTCACCCAAAATCAAGCATTCAAGAATCCTCATTTCAAAAAAAAAAAATCAATGGAGCAATACAACATTGACGAAGGAATCACAACAAGTCTGGACGCATTCTGTCAAAAATTCTCAAACTCCAATCTTTCAATTCAAATTGCAAAGAAGATTAAAAAGATTCGAGGCTTGGAGAATTTGATTGACACAAAGGTCTCTATCCTATGTCCAGACGGCATTAGAAATTTCTACAGGAATGCTGAAATCACCAACAATGGAAGAAGCTTCAAAACGACTGTTCAAGACAAAAGCTTCATCATTGATGAACAACTACTCTCCCTGGTATTCCGGCTAGATATAACTGGAGGCTCTTCATCTTTCACCTTTGGGAAAGAAGAAAAAGACAAGCTTTGGAACATCACGGCAATCAATAAGAAGGAGAAGAATTACAGTGGCTCTATTTATCAGCAGAAAGGAGAATTTGCATTCCTGACCATTCTTCTGACCAAAAACGTCATTGGTCATGCTCGAAATTTCTACACTCTCTCAACAGACAAAATGAAGATGATTTATGCCATTTGGTTCGAAGAGAGATTTGATTGGAACAAATTTGTTCTCAATCAATTAATCAAGCAAATCAAGGACGAGATAGATAAAGCCAAAGAAAAGAAGACCAGTGGAGAAGAATTTTTATTAAGGAAAGGATTTCCTTATCTAGTGCAAAGGATACTAGATCATCTCTCCATCTCAAAAGTCACAGAAACACAAGGAAAACTCAAATCAACATCCACCGGACTAAAGAAAAGGAAAATCCTTGAAGAAGAGGAATTGAGTGAAGTTTCAGACTCCAGTCTTAGTGGAACTGTGAATTTAGATGAAAGGACTCTAAGAAGGCAGAAGAGAATGTGGAACAAATTTCAAGAAAAGAAAACTGAAATTGAGAATGTAATCCAAATCGAGGATGATACTGAAGATAGTGAAGAAACTGAAGAAGAAGTTAGTGAAGAAAATGAAGAAGAATCTGAAAGAGTTGATGAAGAATCTGAAGAAAGCGAATGTGAAGAATCTGAAGGGAGTGAATTTCCCACTACTATGTTTGGGGAATACACTGAAAAACAGAGAGAAGCTGTGGAAGACGCAGAATTTTGTGAAACTGAGTATGAAAAGGAACTGACAGTTCATGATACTCACTTTTACTATCCTGAAACTGGCTCCTCATCACAAACCCATATAGCATCCACAAGCAAATCAGCACTTGGAGAATCTCTGGTTCAAGAAACTGAAGCTGAGAAACTGAAAAATCTGAAAGAATTCATTGAATGTTTAATACAAAATCTACAAGAGAAACTTTTCAACCTACATGATCTCATTGGAAGGGTACACTACTCTGGCCTATTTGAATATTCAAACATCATCACTCTACGTACGTTATTTGAAGATTGCTATCGCTTATCTTCAAACAAGGGGGAAGATAAAGCTGTAGGTGATGATGCAACTAAAGAAGAAAAGGCTGAAGAGGCTTATGCCAAACAACTAATGCAAGATCAGGACAAACAAGTAGATGCTGATCTACTAACTACCCAACTTGATGAAGAAGCAGTTGATAGTTTATTTGAAGAACTGATTGCAGAAGGAGACTTTAAAGAAACAAGAACTGAGGATGATGAGGAAGCCTCGGTTAAAGCAGTATTAAGCATTAGAAAGAAGATTGTAATCTGTGTCAAATCTCTTGAGAAATTGGCAGATAAGGAGACACAAACTAAGGGGGAAGCTGAAATAAAACTGGAAGCTAAAACTGAAGAGAAATCAGAAAGGGAAGTGGAAAAAGAAAATCTCTTTTCGGAAGAAGAAGAAGAGAAACTGATGGAAGAGGAAATCAAAGAAATCTTAGCAAAGTCTAAAGCTGGCAACAATGAAGAAGCAAATCAATTGCTCAATGAATATTTAGAGATCAAACCTAAAGATGGCGAATCAAGCTGAAGAAGGAAAAGCGAGAAGGCTCCTAGAAACTAAAAGGAGTATCTTTGTTGGTGAAAAACTGTTGGCTCTTGAAAAACAGATGTAATTTAATTCAGTTATAACTCAGTTTGGCTCTTGTAATAAACTCAGCCGTTCTAGTTTGCTCATTTGTTTTGATTTCTTGCACTATTCTTTTATTATTGCTTTTAGGGAGGGTTATGATACATCATCAAAAGGGGGAAATTGTTGGAAATATTATTTATGTTTTGATGATGGTTCGTCATGTAATTAGACAAATCACTTACAACCCATGATGATGAAGTCGTAACTAACTGTTATAGTGCATAATGAAAGAAGAAGCAAGAAATGGTCTAGAGATAAATGTATAAGTTCTATCTAGAGTCCGAACCTTGTATAGGTTGTTTCGGACAAGCACCGTAATAGAATAGGAACTAGACGAACAATTTGGGTCAATTCAAGGAAAGCGAGTTATAATAAGAAAAGCGAGATATGCACATGAAAGAGCGAGGGTTCAAACTCGGTTATGCTAGAACCGAAGAAGACAAGTTCGCGAGGGACACGGACTCGGTTGGCTTATCTAGAAGGCGAAGAAGCGAGGGACACGAGACTCGATTACTGAGACCGAAGAAGCGAGGTGGCAAACTCGGTTAGAAGCGATTAAGTCGTGACTATAAATCGGGATTCGGACAAGTCCGTGGTGACCGAAAGCGAGTTATAGATCATGTATAACCGAATAATCTTAAGGACAAAGATTATCGGTTACCGGGGAAAGAAGAAGCGATTGGTGTACTACTCGACTTAGCCAATTGAAGTCGGATATTAAGTATACAAGGTACTCGAGTTTTGAAGAAGAGTAGAAAAGCGAGTTAAAGCCTTGTTGAATTCAAGCGAGAATACGACAAAAGATCGTACATGTGAACGTTGGCAAAACGACAAGTGTAACGGCTACAAGAGCTAGTGACCGTTACATCACCCCTATAAATACACAAGAGAATCACTTGAAGGAGAGAAAGGAGGATCATAAAAAGAGCTTTACAAGCATATATTCAAAGATCCAAATCCGGATCTATAAAATCGGATCATATATATCCGGATAAAAGGGAAGCCAACGAAATTGCCTTGAAGACTTCAAAGAAAGATCCAAGTAACCCATCAAGGGAGAAAGAAGGCATTTTGGAGCTACAAGTCGATCCGAGAAGAATCGATACGACTCACTGAATTAATCATTGATTAATTCTAAACCTAACCTTTGTGATAAAGGGTTGGCTGTGCATAGTTTGAGAAGAGCAATTCTACCTTTTCTCTTACGGTGTTGCTACAGCTGTTGGTGCAGTCTGAGGACTGTGTGTTGGTATTAGTGGTGAGCTGGTGAAGGAGCAATTCCACCTCCAAAGGATCAGTGTGCAGAGTGAAGGGAGCAATCTCACCTTTCTTCATTTTGTGTAGACAGTGAAACCAGGGTGTCGTGAAGGACTGTCATAGTACTAGGATTTTGTAACGGTTATCTCATTATTCTAGTGATACCTCCTACGCCACAGGAGAAGGGGAGACGTACGGGATTACACCACCCGGAACTTCCATAAACAAATCTTGTGTTGATTTTCTTTATGCATTTGTGTTTGTTTTATTTATCGCATTATCTCTCAGCAAACACCAGACACTGAATTCTCACAAACTGATACATAGAAGGTCTAGATTTCTGTTTACACTTCTATTGCACTAAAGGCTATTACTTTATCCGCGCGTTAACAAGACTGAATATAAGTCAGTTTTGACTTACAATCAGTTAAGCTAACTGAACTCCACACAAGTTAAGGGACAGGAACATAACTGAATTGGAAGTCAGTTTGAGTTTCAGAGAAACTCAGTTCCTCGGGCTTTTACAACTTAAGATAAGTTTTTGGTGACAAGTTTATTCACCCCCCTCTAAACTTGTGTGAGCTTTTCCAAGGGACCAACAGCCTAGCCTAGGGCGAAGTCGTATTTGGGCAGATAGCCTTGACTTCAAATGATTTGGCATCTTGGGCTTTTAGCCTAGCCTGGGGCGAAGTCGTACTTGGGAGGATAGCCTTGACTTCATATGATTTGGCATCTTGGGCTAAAAAAGCCTAGCCGATTGATGCCGCGTTATTAAGCGGACGGACTTGTTGTTGGTAAAGAGAAATCCCATTTCGGTGACGAGTTGACCTATGTAAGAAGGCTCGTCCCTTCATTTTTGGACAGGAGAGTTCCAAAAAATAAGATAGCTCGTCCCGCCACTTTAGGACGGGAGAGTTCCAAAAGATAAGATGTGTGATCACTTGAGCTGTAGAAATAAAAACCCGATGAGAGTTTGTATCTTTTAGAACTCATAACTTGGAGAGCTTGAGAGCTTTTAATTCGGGGAGCTTGAGAGCTCGTAATTCGGGGAGCTTGAGAGCTTGTTTTGGTGTGCTCGTTTCAGCGGCCCCATTTTATACCTGGTGAATCTATGGTGAACATGGCGGTCATGACAGAGACCTTTATTCTTCTGATCTTAACTTTAACTCGTGGCCGCTCTTCGGCCTCTGAATCTATATTTTCTTTTCATTTCTTTTCTTTCTTTCTTTCTTTCTTTCTTTTTTTTTTTTTTGCAATGACTTTTCCAAGTACTTTTGAGTTTGCATCTTTATTCTTGCTCGAAAAATTCCGTCTTTTTCGAGTCCTCTATTTGGGTCCGATATACGTATATATATATATATATGGCCCCCTTGTTTTTGGCGAGGTCGAGGAAATTAAAGCATCGAACTTGCTAGAAATAATTGAGCTAAAAGCCTTACTTGTTTTGGTTGAGGTCGATGATTTAATCGAAAAATCCGATGTGTGGCCCCCTTGTTTTAAGCAAGGTCGTTGCGGGCTTGGTTGAAATAAATGTTGAATTCGGATCATTCCCGTACGTTTGAAAATTTCCACCTCCGGCCCCCTTGTTTCAAGTAAGATCGGAGCTATGACGTAACGAGTTTCTTTCGGGAACAAATTTCGAACCAAAGTGTAAGCTCGAAAATTTTCCCGCGGCCCCTTTGTTTCTGATAAGATTGAGATCTCGAGTAATTTGTCTGAAATAAATGTTGAGGTCGGACTTAGAGCTTGCCGACCGATGTCGGGCTTAGAGCTGGCCGATGAGTCGGACTTAGAGCTGGCCGACTGGTGTCGGGCTTAGAGCTTGCCAATGAGTCGGACTTAGAGCTGGCCGACTGGTGTCGGGCTTAGAGCTTGCCGATGAGTCGGACTTAGAGCTGGCCGACTGGTGTCGGGCTTAGAGCTGGCCGACTGGTGTCGGGCTTAGAGCTTGCCGATGAGTCGGACTTAGAGCTGGCCGACTGGTGTCGGGCTTAGAGCTTGCCCATGAGTCGGACTTAGAGCTGGCCGACTGGTGTCGGGCTTAGAGCTGGCCGAGGAGGTCGGACTTAGAGCTTGCCGAGCTGAAGGTCGGACTTAGAGCTGGCCGATGAGTCGGACTTAGAGCTTGCCGACCGAGGTCGGGCTTAGAGCTGGCCGATGAGTCGGACTTAGAGCTGGCCGACTGGTGTCGGGCTTAGAGCTTGCCAATGAGTCGGACTTAGAGCTGGCCGACTGGTGTCGGGCTTAGAGCTTGCCAATGAGTCGGACTTAGAGCTGGCCGACTGGTGTCGGGCTTAGAGCTTGCCGATGAGTCGGACTTAGAGCTGGCCGACTGGTGTCGGGCTTAGAGCTGGCCGAGGAGGTCGGACTTAGAGCTTGCCGAGCTGAAGGTCGGACTTAGAGCTGGCCGATGAGTCGGACTTAGAGCTGGCTGACTGGTGTCGGGCTTAGAGCTTGCCGATGATTCGGACTTAGAGCTTGCCGACCGAGGTCGGTCTTAGAGCTGGCCGATGAGGTCGGACTTAGAGCTTGCCGACCTGAAGGTCGGACTTAGAGCTGGCCGATGATTCGGACTTAGAGCTTGCCGACCGAGGTCGGGCTTAGAGCTGGCCGATGAGGTCGGACTTAGAGCTTGCCGAGCTGAAGGTCGGACTTAGAGCTGGCCGATGAGGTCGGACTTAGAGCTTGCCGAGCTGAAGGTCGGACTTAGAGCTGGCCGATGATTCGGACTTAGAGCTTGCTGACCGAGGTCGGGCTTAGAGCTGGCCGATGAGTCGGACTTAGAGCTGGCCGACCGGGGTCGGGCTTAGAGCTGGCCGATGATTCGGACTTAGAGCTGGCCGACTGGTGTCGGGCTTAGAGCTTGCCGATGAGGTCGGACTTAGAGCTTGCCGACCGAGGTCGGACTTAGAGCTGGCCGATGAGGTCGGACTTAGAGCTTGCCGAGCTGAAGGTCGGACTTAGAGCTGGCCGATGATTCGGACTTAGAGCTTGCCGACCGAGGTCGGGCTTAGAGCTGGCCGATGATTGGCTCCAAAGTATCATTCAAATAAGCCATAAATTTCACACAACCAAATCTGAAAGTCTGTTCCAAAACACGTCTGCTTCAAAACAGGCTTGAAAGGGCTCATATGGAGAGCCTATAATAAGAGAGCTCGTGTATGGCGAGCTGAAGAGCTCATATTTGGCGAGCTCATTCTGGCGGACCCATGGATCTGTCCTTGCCACCAACCATATCGTACTATATGATTCGCTTTTTGCGCTAAAAGACAAAAAGTACTCTGAAAAGTGGGTGACCAACTGTCTCTAACGCACAATAACTCGTACTATCTGATCTGCAGGAGGTTTGCTCGGCACTTTGTCAATAGAGACGTTTCCGGCGAGCCGAGGGCGGTCCGACGTATGGAACATCAGAAATTTGCACCATCCAGAATATATATATATATATATATATATATATATATATATATATATATATAATTTTTTTTTTATCCTCATTCGGACTCGGTTAGCTACGGGACCACCTCCGTTATCTTCTTCCCCAATTTCCAATTGAACCGTAAATCTTGCTACACAACTTGCAAATGGACTATCTTCTCCTTCCTCTTTTGGTTTACCCATACTTGATCTCTGCAAACTCACGAGCTCTATGATCCATCCATCTTAAGGAAATAACATTAAGCTCCTTACTTGATGATGTTGGAAATCACCTACAGATCCGAATAACCTCTAGGACGATTCAAACAAGAACAAAGACAATGGGGACCGTGATTTGTATAAGATTAAGACTGCGCCTGAGAGTTAGTTTCTCTCAAGTTGCCTACGTATCCAATGGAGAAATTGGAATCAAGTCATCCGTAGTTCCTTAGGGCTAATTATATAGGGAGGCGTCTCACCTCTTTTCTTGTCAAACAAGTCGTAGAATCCTTAAACCCTAAGGATCATCACGTGTCTATCTCTGACAAGAGATAATTATGATTATATTTGAATTATGGGATTTCCCTCCGGTGATCCATGGATTCTCCTATAATATAGGCACATGTGTTATTTACCATTTAAGGAAAGAGCCAGTCGGCTTTTGGTGGGCTCCTCAGGTCGTCTCGACCTGAGTCACGAGTCCTACCTCTCGACCTGGCTGAGCTGCGCTGCAGCGCTATAGCCAGACAGGTGATGGGCAGACCTCCCTCCTGGGGTAAGGTCCTAATATTGGAGGGCTCCTGGCCCTTCAAGCTTCCCTCCTGTCTTTCTTCATTAACCTTTGGATGTTGTAAATGTGACACGTGGCCAGGTCTATTAGTATAAGCCCCCCAGGTCTGGCCAGACTACCTAGGAGCTGGGCGGACCTGAGACCAATCCTGGATGTTCCAAGATTACAGGCCTGTCCTGACACGTGTCTCTACCACCGTTTAGGTTGCCACGGCAAGTGCGAGAAACGAGGCGTTTTTAACGTAATAATGGGGCGGTTTCTCCAAGACTTATCTTTGGGTTTATAACTGTTAGGAAATCTACGCGGGAACGCAGCGGAATTCAAAAATTTATTTCCTATCGACCCAAGAACGACTTCGTTTAAGCAATAAACAAACAAGTAGTAGACGGTGGTTACCTTGGTTGATCTAAAAGATCGACGCTTTGACCGTCTAAGTAGAGTAGTTCTGCATAGAGCCGCCCAAGTGTTCGGCCTCTACCGCTAGTCCACACGAACAGCCCGCCGGAATCCCATCATGGATTGCTATTGGAAAACTCCGGTTGCTAGACCGGCCTTTTTCCCCTCTCTCCAACTCTCCAAAAGATGCTCTCTATTTTACACAAGAACTATGAGCTCTTGCAATTGTGATGTACAAAAGAGCTTGACACCCACCTCCTATTTATAATGAAAGTGGCGCCTCTTAGAAGGTGTGGAGGAGAAGAAAACATTTTTCCAATAAAATAAGGAAAATATATTTGATTGATTTATCTCATTTATTATAATATCTTATATCAAATAAATCTAGGATATTGTCAATATCTTATATTGAATATTTCCAAGATATTGTCAATATCTTATATTGACTATATTTATTTTATTACCATAAATCAATTTACACATGTGTATATATCACATATATATTACACAATTAAATCTATTAATATCCAAACATCAAATATATCAATTTGATCAATTGGCATTTACGTATGTCAATCACATACATAAATTTAGCCGCCATATATATATTGGATATATATATATATATTAATATCTAATATTAATAATAGGTAATACCATTAATTAAATTGCACAATCCAAGTGTATCTTACATACTTTAATGTGGCGCCCCTTTGACCAACAAATTGGCTTCCGGAATATTCTTTAATTAATATAATATTATTAATATCTTGTATTTAATTTATTCATAATAAATAAATACCACCATATTAATTTACCACTATAACCTTTATAGTCTCGAGATAAACTTTCCTTATTTGGTTATCATCTATAACCACATTTTAATCCGGCTAGATGTTCTTATGTGTGTGACCCGATAGGCTTCCGAATATGTTGGCCGTAGACACAAAGTGCAAATTACGAAAATGCCCTTCATGCCTAACGATCACGGGATAGCGTCTAGCAACACACCGTGACCCCATATAATCGGAAGAGTCAAATGCAATGACTACTACCTTTCATGTGAAACAGTTACCGTGTAACTTACAATCCTATCGCTGTAATAATATCCATACGGTCGTACGTCGAGTGTCAAACATTAACGACCGTATCTTATAATCTGGATATCAAGCTCTCTCGAAGTAACTCATTTACTCCCACTTTGCAAAGATTCACGAGAGTAAGACATTCCTTATAAGAAGGCCATTTCGGATATTCGATCCCAATCATAGGATACGCGATTCCCGGACGACCAATCATGTATACTCCGCATGCTTCGTATCATACCCAATCACTACCGCATGATCGCCCCGTGGTTGGGGAAACCTCAATAGTGTCAAAGCATGACAATCCACACCGTGATGCCATGAAGACTCCGGTCAAAAGGATAATTACACAACCGTCACATAGTGTGACACTTATCCGTGTAAGTGGGTCGATCCCCTAACATACGCATTCTCTAATACACGTCCACGTACGGTCCAAGTGTCTCTACACTTCGATAGACGAGATCTATCCCTGCCCTTAAAGACAGAAGACATCTAATACGTGCTAGCCTGTTCATACTATCAATGCCCTGTTTAATAGTACATCAGCCTAGAGACATTTAAGTATCAAACTTGTTAAAGTGATTAGAGATCTCATCAACCATAATCGCCTATCATGGTTTCTCTATCACAGTTTAATACTAAGGACGTTATCATATAACAATTCATAATTGGTTCTTTAAAAGAACAAATATATGACAACAGAAAAGCCATTTTAATATATGTATAAACATAAAGAAATAGTAGAAATGATCCGACCCGGTCGGATCCGGTCCAACCCGATTGGGTTTAGGACACTATTCCAACAATAACTCCCCAGTCTCATCACGTCCTTTCAGTTATCACTTCTTTAAATCAAGCGTGAAGCCGGGACGATTGCCATTCCATTCTTCCATCTCTCCGATCTCTTTTTTCAAGTAAGCTCTCTCTCTCTTCTCTTACTCTTCTAAGTCTTTCCTGTTGTTAATGAGCGAGCCTATAATCCTTACTGACAGTTCCATTGAGGCCTTATTTGAATCGGAACCGGAATTAGAGGAAGAAAGTACCCCTACCGGAGTCAATCTCGAGAGGCCTGTTTTTTCTTTTTTCAATCCTCCCCCTTCTTCCTCGTCCTCTAGATTTGTCCTTACCCTTAAGGCATTTATGGCTCTCAAATCACGGGCGGCTCGCCATGGCATTGATACCAAGCTAAGCGCGGCGGATTTGACCCGTATTTGTAAGCAATATAACCTGGTGAACCCGCTTTTCAAACCTACCATCCCGGCTCCCGGTGTTTATGCCTATCAAGCTCCGGCCGGGTACTGCGCCGTCTAGAGAGAGCAGCTTTTATGCGGTTTAAGGTTTCCGATCTGTCCGGCCATTTTAGCCGTCCTGGAGCATTACAATCTAGGGTTGGCCCAGATCGTGCCTAATGGAATAAGGGCGATAGTGGGTTTCGCCATTTGGTGTAGATGTGCCTGCATCCCCTTCAAAGTCCAAACCTTTCGACTGTTCTTTCAACGTAAACAGGTGCCTGGGCAGGCTGGGTACTACCGCTTCCCTCGTCGGGGGGACTTCATGCCTGACGTTTAGTTCACTGAGCCGGGGGAGACTTCGTATAAAGGTGGAAAACCGATTCTTCTTTATACGCCGAGGTGACTCGGAACCTGGGTAGGTGGAACTCCTCGGATCCGGACGGCGATCCCCGGCCAACTGACGTGGACAGGAAACTTCTAGACGACATTCGTAAAAGCAGAGTGTACATCAGGGAGAAAAAGTCTTCTTCCGAGCTGATTTTGGCTGCCCAGTTGCCCACTGCGGGCCCTGACCCATATAGGGAGTTAGATAAGGAGGAGTACAAGATATGTAGGGCTTTAATACTTGCTTTGCGCCATGCTTTACTATCTGTAAAACATTTTCTAACACTTCTTGTTGTCCACTCTGGCAGTGTCTTCCTTTGCCGACCTTTTGGAGGACGTGAATGATGATGTGGTTCCTCCGATCAACCCTGAAGAGCCTAATCAGGGGACTGAACTGCAGGAAAACATAGAGCCGGAACACCTCCGAGCTGCTGGGACTGTCTTGACCCCCACCTCGGCCCAACTCTTATCCGGACAACCAGATGACTCCTCTGGGGACGTGGAGCGGATAGATGTGGATGGAGACCAAGAAGGAAGAGGAGACGCAATCGAGCCCAGCCGGAAGAAGAAGGTGATCACCTCCTCGACCAAGAAGGGTCGGTCAAAGAAAAGGAAGGCGGCTCGCCAGACCGTAGAGAACATCGAAGATTCTCCTGAGGAGCAACCTTCCCCCGGGCATAATCGGTTGTACGAGCTGTCAGACCAAGACCTCGCGGTGGTGGTAAGTTCTTGAATAAATATGTCTATCATTCTTATTTGTCTTGCCTCCTCTTTACCTTTTCTTTGTCTTTTATAGGGAGCTCAGGTCGGTCAGGAGTTCTTGGATCGCCTTGCTGAGTCTGCGGCGAGTAAGGAGGCTCTTCAGGGAACAATTGAGGAGCTCCGAGCGAGTCGTGACAAGCACAGAGAAGCCTCCAAGGCTAAGGATCAGGAGATTGTGGCTCTGAAGAAGGAACTGGTCGAAACTCGGGCCAAGTGCACTGCTGAACTCCAGGCCAAGCATGATGAATATGTGGCGGAGAACTCTGAGCTCGGGCAGGCGCTGGCCAAGGTTCGGGCTGAACTCACTACTCTGGAAGCTTCTCTTCCTACTCGGGATGCCCGAGTTGTGCATGAGTATAAGTCCTCCGATCATCTAGCCGGAGCTCTGAAGGTCTTGCTGAACCCTGTCATGCAACATGGGTATACGACGGGTGTGGACGAGGCAAAGGAACAGCGTCCTGAGCTGGTTCTCTCTGACCTTATGCATTACCGTTCTATGTACAAGGAAGGAGCAGGGCAGATCTACGATGACCGGCTGAGGGAGTTTAAGGCAGGTGAAGACATCGGGGTCAAATATGCCCGACGTCGTCCGGCTTTTCGAGCTCTGTGGCTGCCCCATCTTCAACGGAGCAGACTCCTAGAACCTAGACCTGATTATTTCTCCTTATGCTGTTTTTGTTTTCTGTAAAAACTTTGAAACTTTTCGTCCAAGTTCATGTACATCTTATACTTTGTGGTGCCCACTATGCTTCGTACTTTGGCTTTATGTGGTTTATCTTGGGTTTGAATGTTCGAATTCTGTCTTATAGATGTCCTCTCCCCCCCAGTATGACATGCATAATTGATGGTTTGGATGACATACTAAGTTATGATAAAATTCTGGCCTGCCCTGCAGACTCAGGAGGTTTGACTTTTGCAAACCTTCTGAGTATAACCTTACTCAGTTTAAACCCTGTCCTGGCTTGAGGACTCGGGAAGCTTGTGGTATTCAAGCTTTCTGAGTCTGACCTGCAGGACTCAGTTAAATTCTGGCCTGACCTGCAGACTTAGGGGTTTTGACATTTGCAAACCTTCTGAGTATAACCTGACTCAGTTAAAACCCTGTCCTGGCTTGAGGACTCGGGAAGCTTGTGGTATTCAAGCTTTCGAGTCCGACTGCGGGACTCGGTTAAATTCGGCCGACTGCGGACTTAGGGGGTTTGACTTTTGCAAACCTTCGAGTATAACGACTCGGTTAAAACCCCGTCCCGGCTTGAGGACTCGGGAAGCTTGTGGTATTCAAGCTTTCGAGTCCGATCGCATGACTCGGTTAAATTCGGCATGACTGCGGACTTAGGGGTTTGACTTTTGCAAACCTTCGAGTATAACTCGACTCGGTTAAAACCCTGTCCTGGCTTGAGGACTCGGGAAGCTTGTGGTATTCAAGCTTTCGAGTCCGACTGCGAGACTCGGTTAAATTTCGGCGACTGCGGACTTAGGGGTTTGACTTTTGCAAACCTTCTGAGTATAACCAGACTCAGTTAAAAGAAAATAATCGCATTATAGAGTATAACAATATATAACACGAAAGAATCATATTTTATTAGAAATCAAAGGTGTTTGACAACACTTTTATTGAAAAAGACGACATAAAATGAAAAGATAGAATCAGGCCTGGATTCGTCTCAGGCATAAAATTTTCTAAGGTTGCTGGCATTCCAGCTTCTTGGTACGGTCTGAACCCTTGCCGTGTACTTTTACCACCCTGTACGGGCCTTCCCAGTTCGGGTCAAGTTTCCCTTGGGGACCCTGCTTGCTGACCTCGTTCTTCCGCAGCACCAAATCTCCTTCTTTGAAGTACGAATGCTTAACTTTGGAGTTGTAATACTGAGTTATTCTCTGCTTATACTTTGCCATCCGGATATAGGCCACTTCCCTGGCCTCTTCCAAATTGTCCTTGGCGTGTCTGAGCTCGATGTCCGATCGTGCTCGAATGGAGCTCGGTCCTCGGGGAGGGAGCCCTATTTCGGCTGGAATGACCGCTTCACAGCCATAGGCTAAGGCAAAAGGAGTTTCTCCGGTAGCCGAGTTTGGAGTCGTTTTGTATGCCCAGAGGATGTTTGGCAAATGTTCGACCCATGCTTGTCCCTCTTCTTCCATTCTCTTTTTCAACCCAACCTTGAGCTGCCTATTTGTCTGCTCTACCTGGCCGTTGGCCTGGGGGTAACCGACAGAGGTGAAATGTTGGACTATACCCAGCTCAGCACACCACGACTTGACTGTCCTGTCTTCAAATTGTGTTCCATTATCCGACACCAGGATCTTGGGTATCCCGAAACGACTGACTATGTTCTTCCACAAAAATTTCTGTATAGCCTTCCCGGTGATGGTGGTCAAGGCCTCGGCCTCCACCCATTTAGTAAAGTAATCAACGGCCACAACAAGAAACTGTAAGTTACCTGGAGCTCGGGGAAGGGGTCCAACCAGGTCTACCCCCCACTGATAAAAGGGCCAAGGAGAGACCAAAGGAATCATGTTCTGCACTGGCTGGTGGGATAAGTTATCATGCACCTGGCATGACTTGCACCTCCTGACCAGCTCGTTTGCATCGCATTGCATGGTTGGCCAGTAATATCCAAACAAGCGGCATTTTCGAGCCAGTGTCCGGGCTCCTGCGTGGTTTCCACAAATGCCGAGGTGGATTTCCCTTAGTAGATAATTCCCTTCCTCCTGGGTAGCACACCTAAGCCATGGTGATATAAACGATCGTCTGTAGAGGACATCACTAAAAAGAGCATACCTGCTTGCTTGTAACTTGATCTTCCTGGACTGAACCTTGTCAGTTGGTAGAATACCATGCTTTAGATAGGAAGTTATGGGATCCATCCAGGTGGCTTGTTGGCTAATCGGTTGAACTTCCCTATGGACATAACTTCGTTCGGCCAGCTGTTCTACCAGAACTCTCTTATCTGAAAAGAAATTGGATGCCAACTTAGAGAGGGCATCGGCTTTTTTGTTCCTAGACCGAGAGACCTGTTCTATCTGGACAGACTTGAAGTTTTTCAGCAATGCCTATGCTGCTGTCAGATACTTCTTCATTGATTCCTCCTTTGCCTCATATTTTCCTTTAATGTGGTTAACCACCAGCTGGGAGTCACTGAATACATGTAGGTTATCTGCTCCGAGCTTGTTGGCCAGTCGGAGCCCGGTGATTAAAGCTTCATATTCTGCCTCGTTGTTAGTAGCCGTGAAATTGAAGCGCAATGCATACGGGAATTCCTCCCCTTTTGGACTGAGGAGCAAAAGGCCTGCTCCTGCTCCTTCTTTCCCAGAGGCTCCATCGACGAAAAGGGTCCAGGTGTCGACCTGCCCTGCTGGCTGATCTTTGACTGTCTCGACCTGAATTCCCTCAGCCAAGAAGTCAGCTAAAGCCTGGGCTTTTACGGCAGTCCGGGGTTGGTAGTCCAGGTCATACTCTGCCAGCTCGATCACCCATCTGGCTAGTCTGCCCGAGGTGTCTGGTCGTGCCAAGATTTGACGCAGTGGTTGGTCTGTGACCACAGTGATGGAATGTGCTTGGAAGTATGGGCGTAACTTTCTAGATGCGTGTACCAGAGCCAAAGCTAGTTTTTCCGCGTTGGTGTACCTGAGTTCTGGTCCATGTAAAGCCCGGCTTACATAAAACACAGGTGTTTGTATGTGTCCTTCTTCTATGATTAGGACTGCACTGATTGCTTCGTCAACCACTGCCAAGTATAAAAGCAGAGTTTCTCCTTCCTGAGGAGACGTCAGGGTCGGTAACTCAGCCAAATACTCCTTCAGATCGTCAAATGCCTTTTGACTATCCTCATTCCACTGGAAGGGACTTGCTTTCCTCAGGATTTTAAAAAACGGTAAAGCACGCTGTGCCGACTTGGATAGGAACCTACTCAAGGCGGCCATGCGGCCAGTTTGCCTTTGCACCTCCTTGATGCTTCTGGGTGGTGGCATCATTCTTAAGGCCTCGACCTTATCCGGGTTGGCCTTAATTCCTTTTTTTGAAATCATGTAACCCAGAATTTACGATCGAGACCCCAAACGTGCACTTTTTAGGGTTGAGTTTCATTTGGTCCGAGTAGATCGGACGTCGGTCATGTACCGATCGACGAGACTTCTTGGTCAAGAGATCATCCACGTAGACTTCCATGCACTTTCCGATCTGCTTCTCGAAGATTTTATTCACTGCTCTTTGATAAGTGGCACCAGCATTCTTTAATCCGAATGGCATAGTAACATAGCAGAAAGTTCCTTCTTCTGTTATGAATGCCGTTTTTTCTGCATCGTCCGGGTCCATAGCAATTTGGTGGTAACCCTTATACGCGTCAAGAAATGCAAAAAATTCAAAACCGACTGTCGAGTCAACTAACCTGTCAATCTTGGGTAGTGGGTAGCAATCATTGGGACAGGCCTTGTTCAGGTCGGTAAAATCTACGCACATTCGCCAACTACCATCTGGCTTCTTTACCAGGACTGGGTTAGCGAGCCAGGTCGGGTAAAACACCTCTCGTATAATCCCGGCCTGAAGTAACTTCTCAACTTGCTTTTGAATGGCTTCCATTCGATCTTTTGCGAACTGTCTTTTCTTCTACCTGATCGGTTTCCGGGCTGGGTCAACATGCGGCTTGTGCGGGGCCGGCTCGGGGGATAAGCCCTGGCATGTCATCGTTTTCCATGCAAATACGTCTCGAACTCCCTCAGATCTTGACCGGTTCGCCCTAGGGCGATCTGGGATCCATGATCCTATGTTGACCGACAAGCCTTCCTGCTCTTTCCCCAAATTTACTACATCGATTTTATCATCCGATGACCAGCTTTCTTCTTCCTCGGGGAGCAACTCTTCCACAGATACCTGTTGTACCATCATTCTTCCGTTTACAGTGGCCGTGTAACAACTCCTGGCTGTTTCGACGTCACCTTTGACTTCTGCCGTCCCTTCCCAAGTCGGGAACTTTAAACTGATGTGAGCTGGGGAGATTACCGCTCGCAGATCTATTAGGGCCGGTCGCCCCATAATAACATTGTAGGCCGATGGGGCCCTGACCACCACATAACTCACCATAAGGATCCTGTCCCGAGGTGCTTTTCCAAAGGTGGTTGGTAAGCTGATCATACCCATGGGGTGGACCGGTGGTCCCGCAAATCCGAATAGCGGAGATGACACAGGTGCTAGGTCTGCATCCTTTAATTTCATTGATCGAAAGACATTATAGTATAGCACATTGACTGCACTTCCGGTGTCTACACAAATACGCTTCACCATGTGTTTGTTGATTACCGCCTCGATAACCAAGCCTTCGTTGTTGACAATAAGGGGAAGAGGGTCCCGTGGACCGTAAACTACCTCTCCGGACAACCTCTGTCTCTTTCCTGAATCTACACTGGTAGGTGCCCGGCTGCCACTTTGCTCCTCAGGTCGGGACGATTTACTCGGACCGCCTGAGATGGTATTAATGGTATTGATAGGGCGATTATCTGGCTGCCCCTCAGGTCCCGGGGACGGATCCCTCCTTCGTCTGTAATCATCCTTTCGGTCATGACCGAAATCTCTCCTCTTGTATTCCCGTCTTCCCCGGGGTTCTGGGTTACGGGACCTATCTATGACCTCATCGAGTTTCCCTTCCATCACAGCAGCGTCGATCTCTCTCTGTAAATCCCGGCACTGCTCTGAGTCGTGACCAATGTCTTCATGAAACTTACAATATTTGGTCTGATCCCTTTTTTCCCGGGGACCCTTCATAGGAGGTGGAGTGCGGGCAATGCCTTTCCTTTGCATTATGGCGAGAACCTGCTCGCGTGATCTGTTTAAAGGGATAAAATCCCTTTCCTGAAGGGCACCTTTCTTTCCGAGCCGGTCTGTTACCGGTGCAGCCACTCGGTCCCATCGGTTTACGCTTTCTTTCAGACCTGTCATCCGACCTCTCTTTCTTAGGAGCTTCCGACTCCCTCTTTAGGCGGTTGGCCTCCTCACCCTGACAATGTTTGTAGGCCAGATCCATGCATTCATCCATTGATTTCGGCAGTCGACCATTGAGCTTTGCATATAATCTACCTTCTCGTAGACCTGCTACGAAAGAGGTGATCAGGAGGTGTTCCTCTGCATTCCCGACCTGCCTAGATTCCTCGTTGAATCTTTTCAGGTATTGCAGCACTGTTTCTTCTTTTTTCTGGCGAATGGTGAGGAGGTACGTGACATTCCTCTGGAAAGGTTTGCTTGTGACAAAAGCTTGCAGAAATCTTCTTGCCAGGGTTTCAAAATTCTCGATGGACCGAGGTGGTAATTTCCGGAACCACTCACGAGCCCTGCCCGTAAGTAAGGCCGGGAAGGCTTTGCACTTCATCTCCTCGGGTGCACAGTCTAAATTCATGTGCGTTAGATACTGAAAGAGGTGGTCCTGGGGATCTTTCGTCCCATCATACGCTTCTAGTTTTGGGATCTTAAATCTCTCTGGGCGTGGGTAGTTCAAAATCTGTTCTGAGAACGGTGATTCGATAGAGAGATCGTCCGTTTTCTTTCCCAGGATCCCGTCTAGTTCCGCCCTGGCAGCCTCCTGGTCCTGAGCCTTAACCTGTCTGTGCTGCGTATGAGAGGTGGAGGAGAGAGTTTCTCCTCTGTCCTCTTTATTTGCCGGGTTATCTTTTGGGTCCACGTTTTGTGGAGCTTCTTCTTCTCGCCCTTTTAAGGCCAAACCTAGTACACTTTTGAACGCTGGTACGTCCAAATTACGTAATGCCTCCAGCAAGGCCTGCTGTGCTGGATTTGCCAATGTTTCCTCCGGGTTGGTTTGCGGTTGGCTAGCAGTAGCCGTTGGGTCTATGTCTCCAGCATCCCTAGCTACAGCTGTTTGGGTCCTTTTTCCGGTATTTTTTGGTGGTACCATCGCTATTTCTTGATCGAATCATTATCAAAAGAAGGCCCTCCTTCTAGCGCCAATTGATGATGTTGGAAATCACCTACAGATCCGAATAACCTCTAGGACGATTCAAACAAGAACAAAGACAATGGGGACCGTGATTTGTATAAGATTAAGACTGCGCCTGAGAGTTAGTTTCTCTCAAGTTGCCTACGTATCCAATGGAGAAATTGGAATCAAGTCATCCGTAGTTCCTTAGGGCTAATTATATAGGGAGGCGTCTCACCTCTTTTCTTGTCAAACAAGTCGTAGAATCCTTAAACCCTAAGGATCATCACGTGTCATATCTCGACAAGAGATAATTATGATTATATTTGAATTATGGGATTTCCTCCGGTGATCCAGGGATTCTCCTATAATATAGGCACATGTGTTATTTACCATTTAAGGAAAGAGCCAGTCGGCTTTTGGTGGGCTCCTCAGGTCGTCTCGACCTGAACCACGAGTCCTACCTCTCGACTGGGCCGAGCGCGCCGCGCCGCTATAGCCAGACAGGTGATGGGCAGACCTCCCTCCTGGGGTAAGGTCCTAATATTGGAGGGCTCCTGGCCCTTCAAGCTTCCCTCCTGTCTTTCTTCATTAACCTTTGGATGTTGTAAATGTGACACGTGGCCAGGTCTATTAGTACCATCGTCATTACTCTTGCCTAGAAAAATGGGTTTTTATTTTTCTTGAATTCTTTCCGGGATTCGACTTCCAATTTCATGAATTTTGGCTTGAGCTTTGTTTACAAGAGAAACGAAACCCGTAACAAGCTTCTCTGCATCAGCTCATCGATGAGCCCCAATAAAATAAAATACAAAATATTTAAGAACCTCAACTCTTTTTCCAAGGTGTTACCATGATTTTCTTAGCAATACCTGAGGGCTGGGCTTAGCTTTTAGTTTCACCTTCATCTTCTTCTTTAGTTTGCAGCTCCAGCGAAGCTGACCGGAAACAGAACAGATTCGAATCTGGACACAAGTCTCTGTCAGACCTATAATTTGTGTTCCAAGCCCTGACCATCTTTGCTGCTTTCCTCCTTTAATCACAGAGGAACAAATTCGTAAATATTCCGCATCTCGATCCTCCAATTTGATGAAGACTCGGAGCTCTATCGGGGCCATGAGGTAGAAGAAGGAGCCAAGAAACGCCTCATCTCTACGCCTGTGCTGCTGTGAACCACTCTCCCTTTTTGATGTTTCTTTACCTCTTCCTTGCTTCTGAGTTAACTTGATTAGTTTTATTTTCAAGATCTTGATGAAGATCTGGTTGAAGACATGGCCGGGAAACCAAAAAATGGGTAGTTTTTGGCCGCCGGAGTTTCTTAGATCTTGCCGGAAATTGCTGAAAATGTCGATTTCCCGGTAACGGAGCCAACTGATAACGTCGAAAAAGTCATCTAAGATTTAGCGGTTGTTTGTAGTGGATATCTGGCTATAAAAGTGTATAAAAGTGGTGCATGCCGGTGGTGCCCGGTGGCGGCAATGGCTGCCGGTGATGGTGCTTTCGTAAGAGAAGAGAGAGTGGGGGAATTTGGCTTTGCCATGCTTTTTATTGATTAAATTGTGGTCCCTTGAATGGGTTACAGGTGGCCCTATCTATAGGGAAATTACCGACTACAGTTCGGTTTATTTACAAGTAAGGACATAGTACAAACATATATTTGTCTATACTAATGAGATCGTAGCGGAGCTAAATATTGAATGTGAGGTCGCTGGCGGATCCGATAACCGAAGGGATTCGTGTGCCGGCTCCCTAGTCTTTCTTGGCGCCTCATGGGGCTAAGGGCTTGGAGCGGACCCAATGGCTCGCGATCCCAATTTGACTTGTGAGTTCGCGGCCGATGGCCTCATCCACTATTTTGGTGGCCGGACGGACCTGGATAAGGATCCGCGGGCCGGATTACGATTTATCCCTATCATCTGCTAGTGTCCATCCAATTGCCTCTTTGTACTCCTTCAACACTCGAATCAAACATTCCTCCTGCAATGCATCAAGATTATTTGATATGATAACTGGGAGTGTCTCTCCCTCTCCCAAATAAACATACTTGAGATGTTTCAGGCAATGGTTTCAGCTCTAGCTTAGGTGCCTGCACAACAGAAGGAAGAATTTTCTCTTGCGATACCGGCAATGGTAAAAATTGATTAGGATACTTAGGATGAAACTCCGGTGTGGAGTGCAATGCCATAATCGCCTCCCTTACTTCGGCCTCAGTCTCCACCATGGCTTCCCATTCTCTCAAGCCTTCCTGTAAAACATACTCAAACTCATCCTTCATATGGTTAGCCGCAAATTCCTCATTCACAACATCATCGATTACATAAATATGATAAACGAGACTCTTTATCGACGGATACTTCATGGCCTCAAATATATTAAAAGTGATTAACCGACCATCAAACTCAAAAGTGAGCGTACCCTTATCAACATCTATCTTTGTCTTGGTGTTTTCATGAATGGCCTTCCTAACAAGACTAGAGATGGGTGTGGTGAATATTTATCATCCATGTCAACTATGTAAAAATCAGCCGGAAAAATGAGTTCATTCACTTTAACCAACACACCCTCTATCATACCCTCCGGATAAGTGTGAGATCTATCAGCTAATTGAATGACCACTCTTGTTTCTTTTAATGTGCCAAGATTAAGTTCCTTATAGACTGACAATGGCATAACATTTATGGATGCACCCAAGTCTAACATAGCTCTCTCAACTTTATTTTGACCAATTACACAAGGAATAGCATACATACCTGGGTCCTTACATTTTTGTGGTAATTTCCTCTGTATGACGGCCGAAATGTTCTCGTTTACCAACACTTTCTCATCTTGACCCACTTTGAGCTTTTTTGTGCATAGCTCTTTCAAAAACTTTGCATATCTATGGACTTGCTTGATTGCCTCGATCAATGGAAGGTTAATTTCCAAATTTTTGAAAGTTTCCCATAATGCTCTATCTTCATCATCCTTCTTGCTTTTGGCTAACCTTCCAAGGAAAGGTGGCGGTTCCACATATTTCGGCTTAAGCCCAACAGAATTCCCCTCTTTCTTTGCATTAGACTCTTCCTTAAGGTGCTCTTCTTTCTCTTTAACATGCTCTTTTTCAACTTTACTCTTCACAAGTGGCTCTTCTAACTCCTTTCCACTCCTTAGCACAACTGCACTCACATTTTCCTTTGGATTTATTACCACTTGAGAAGGGAGCTTTCCTTGGTCTTGTTGAATTTGACTTACTATGGAAGCTAATTGAGACATTTGGATCTCTAGATTTCTTTGTCCAGTTCTTGTCTCAGTTTGAAATATCAAGTGGTCCTGCTGCATTTTACGGACCTCTTGTTGGATACCTTGCTGAAATTTCTGAGTCTCTTGTTGCATAGTTTGCTGCATCTTCTGAGTCTCTGTTTGCACAGTTTGCTGTAAAGAAGAAGTCAAACTCTTCATCATTTCTTCCATAGACGGTCCAGTAGGTATCGGTGCTTGTGGTTGTTGATATTGTGGTTGAGGCAAGAATTGTTGTGCGTTCCTTGTGGCTTATGGCTGAAGTTAGGATGATCCCTCTAACCCGGATTATAAGTATTCGAATATGGATCATACTTCCTTTGTTGCTGCCCTTGGAAACCACCGGCTGCATTCAGTTGTTCAGTGCTCTCCTCTTGCAAAGTAGGACACATATCAGTTTGGTGTCCCACCATCGAGCATACACCACAGGCCTTCACTTTATGCATCTGACCAATCACCATTTTCTCCACCAATGATGTTAATGTGTCAAGGCGTTGGTCAATGGCTGAGAAGTTTGCTTCATTCACTGTTTGAGCCACATCTTCTCTTAAGCCAAACTGTTGCGCATTACCTGCCATATTCTCAATCAACTTCTTGGCATCTTCGCATGTTTGGTTCATGAAAGCTCAACCGCTAGCTGATTCGATTATTTTCCTTTCCCTTGGAAAAAGTCCCTCATAAAAATATTGAATGAGTAGTTGTTCTGGAATCTGGTGATGTGGACAACTTGCAAGAAGATGATTGAATCTCTCCCAATAATCAAACAAAGTTTCTCATTCCGCCGTCGATTCCACATATATCTTTTTCGATGTTCGAAGCTCGTGAAGCGAGGAAGAATCTTTCCATAAACTTTGCCCTCATGGCAGCCCATGTTGTTATAGATCCGGTGGAAGTGAATAGAACCAACTCTTTGCTTTACCCTCCAAGGTGTATGCGAAAGTTCGAGTTTCATTTGATCTTCGGTCATACCTTGGAGTCTCTGTGTGGTACAAGCCAAATGATGATCCATTAAGTGCTTATAAGGATCTTCTCGCCGATCCATGATACTTAGGCGGTGCGTGCATCGGTGACGCCCGAACTCAAATGGCCGGTCCATCTCCGGGAATGCTATGCATATGGGATGTTGATCGAAATCCGGAGATGCCATTTCTCTTAACGTCCTTGCGGTGCTCTTGATTTGCGCCATCTCTTCGGACTCGTTTCGGATAAAACTTCTTCTTCGGTCGATGAATCCGCTATAACCGTATCTAGTGCAATATCAGGTGAAGACGTGGATGCCTCGAGTTGCCTCTTAGCTTCTTTTGCTTCCTTTGTCAGTTTTTTTTGCTGTCTTCTCGATTTCTGGGTCGAATATCAATTCACCTGTTCTGGAAGATCTAGGCATGCACTGAAACGATTAGTGTGACAAAGTCCTAAAAAGAAATATTACAAGTGCCGTTCCCCGGCAACGGCGCCAAAATTTGGTGTGTCGTTAGCCCACCAAAAATATATCCCTTTTTACTCTATAACTAGTATAGGGAAAGTAGGGTCGAATCCACAGAGAACGGATGATTATTTCAGTTTAGAACGGATAAAATAATAGGAGTAGTTGAGAAAATAAAAATGAAAGAGTAACACGTAAAATAAATGGTGATAGTAGCAACAGATTAACAATGAATAAAATAATAATTTAGTTTCAAATAAGGTAAAGGCTCCAGCTAAAGTAGTTATTTCCACCCCGATTTACTCGATTGATCACTGACGCAAGAATTACTCACTAGTTTATTAATAAACTGGTTATAGCCACCGACAACCGCCAAGCAACCAATCTCTCCTAAAGTCGATAATTAAGACACGGTCGTTAACTATTCTCTAACTGGAAGTCACCCCTAGACACGGTCATAAGAGTTTGGAAATCCAGCAGCGTTAAGGTTTGAGAGACCCACTTCAAAGTATTAATCCAACCGGACTAATTTTAACCTAGATTATTCATCTTCATGATAGTGGATTCTACGGGCTACGAACCGGCAAAATCATATCACTCACCACTATATTAAAACCAATAAACTTTGACGTATTTATCGTTTTAATTGGTATTCAACTGAACAATGACTTAGTTATCCTGCAGAAACAACTAATTCAATTTAAAGTCATCAATTTATGTCCGGAAAATGAATAAATATCAATAAACTAACGAGGATGAAAATCAATTTGGTCTCACAATCGTATCAATCGAGATTTCAATAACACTTTAACTAGAAGGAAACAATTTAGCTATGCATCATGATATAAACGAAATATCACAATTATAATTTAGAGTACCAAGAAAGAATAAAAATAAATAGATCCGACAGACACAGTACCCAATTGACAAGCTTCGCTCCCTTTTTGCTTTTCCGTTCGTTCCCTCCGTCTCAATATTCCCAATCTTCTCATACAAAAATTGTTTCTCGAAAATAGGTCTTCTCCTCTTTTTCTTTTGACTTTTCCACTTGACCGACCTTTTGTAAACCGAGCCCAATATTCACTTACGGCCCAAGTAGATGTACACTTAATAAAAACGCACACCAAATAAAATAGACTACAATATAAAATATATCATTCGCTAATAATAGTGTAGCCCATCGGTGAAATACGTAATGCGAGTCATCCAAAACACCCGGTGGAATCATAACGTAATGCTCTCCGTCGCTTTATCACGTCTCCTATCGTTTCCTCATATTTCCTCTTCTTCCCTTTCGCAACCATTCCAGGCGTAAAAATCGATTTCTTCCAATTTCGTTAGGACGACTGTAAAAACACACTAGAGCACACCATAAAAGCAATATCGCCCCACAAAATAAGCCCAAAAATGCAACAAAAATACCACTAAATATGTGCCCATCACTCCCACTTGGTCGATAGGAACATTCATCGGTGTTTTCCTTGTAAGGATCATAGGACGCGCGTTATATGCTAAACATTTCCTTTAGTCGGTTAGCATAAGTGTCATCATTAATCTAGATATCAATGGGAGTAATAGCGGTTACACATCATTCTGCAACATGCTCCCTTCTATGTACCACAACATTGACAACCGTCTTAACATGACCATAAGCGGAGAATACATAACGGTCCCATTATGTCTTTGCAGGAGACAATTTCTGTTTAATATATCCATTCGTAAGGTGTGTACACAATGGAAAACATAAAACAATAATGGTGTAGAAGATTAACATTAGGAGCTCAATGTCAAATGTAAGTACAAAATAAATGGCAGAACACGATAATTAGAAGCTATCCTCAAGACCCATACTTTCAGTGTCTCTCTGTTATGTCTTGGGGTTAGTCCATTCGTAAATATGTCTGCAACCATAAGATTTGCAATTATATGTTCAATGACAAACAAATTTCTTCTAACATCTTGCTTCGGTAATAGATATTTAAGGTCCATGTGTTTTGGTCCATTAGATATCATGTCATGCTTAGAGAATCCATGTCCCCTAGACTGCAACCTCATAACATGCCACATACTCTTATTTCATGGTGGATGAGTAAGTCAACTATGACTTCTTGCTTTTCCGTGATACGGCACCTCCATTTGGAAGATACACGTAGCCAAGAAAACTGATGCAAACCTTCCTAGGGTTCCACTCTCATCGGCAGTGTACCGGGTCAATTGTAGTCTAGTACGGTGAGTCAAGGTCGTATCCACAGGGATGTGAGGTCAAACACCAATTAGTTATTATTATCTTGATCCGAATCGCAAGTTTGTTTAAGAAACTAATGATTAACTACAAAAGTTGATAAAATGATAAAAGAAACCTAACCAAGACAATGTGTAGATTAAGCTAATCTCTCGTAGTATCATGGGAATGATTTCCATCTATCCTACCATTGGTGTTCAAAAGTGTGAAACGGTGCATTCCAAGCAAGTAGTCTCCCCTCATACGAGTGTATGAAACTACTCTATACCTCCTCCTTGGCCTACGTGCCCTAAACCTAATGAATTGGTATGATAAGCACTTGAATGCAATGACAATGTCAACAACCCCCGGATAAGAAATCGAATTCCAATTAAGGTCGATTTTACCTTCCGGTTCTCCTATTCCTTCTCACACACCTAAATTCTCCTTTCGGTCTCAACTAAGTGTGTGTGTTCTAGTGCTAGGTGATCAATCCAACACCAACAAGAAATACATTGCAAATAGGAAAATATTCATCACAATTGAAACTTACAACATAAACAACCATTCCCAATCAACACAAGAGATTAACTAATTCTACAACATCATATTGGCTAGTTACAAATTTAGCTACTCATTACTACAATCACTAACATATCAAGGTTAGCATTCATAATAACAAGAACAAACAAAACAAGATAAAACTATAATTTTACCAATCACAAGTGTTGAATTTGCGGTTGGAGACCTCTATCCACCTTCAAACGGTTTCAATGGAGCTTGGCACCCAAAAGTTGTTCACCTTACTACAAATTAACTATCCAAAGGCTAAGTTAAGCATCATAGGAATTACACTTATGATGAAATGCTAAATTTGTGGTAAATTTGGCTAGGAGAGCCCCTAGGGGCGGAGGTGAGTCTTCAAGAAGAGGAAAAATGGAGAAGATGAAGTTGGGGGTCAAAAATTAGGTAAAATTCGATCAAAAAGGGGATATTAATGCTGAATCTGCTTTTTGCGATGTTCTAGCGTGCGCCACAAAAGGCCCGGCGCGCGCCGGTATTAATAAATATCTCTGACAGCTTTCTGCGACGCTCGGCGCGCGCCACCACATGTTCTTCACAGCAGCTCGGTAAAAGATCATAACTAGAGTTGTAGAACTCCGATTGATGTGATTCAAAGTGCGTTAGAAATCTCGTTTCTTGATCTACAACTCTTATGAAGAAATCTTCTCCAGAAAATGTCTATAAGGTGGGTCAATTGTCGCGTGAAGATAGGTTACGGTAGAAGTGCTAACGACAAATGATCCGTTTGACTTTGATAGTTTCTGGCATACTCTCCTAGCCCTCAAAAGACATGTTTAGGCTCAACACGTGTCGTAACTCGGGGTCTTGGTCAACCTATAATCTGCAATACAACACAAAAATACCAAGAGTAAATCCGACACGACGCTCCGGTTACTATAACCGGTACAAAACCTATAAAAATATGATATTTTACATAATAATTACTATCTACACATATGGATGAAACTAAGAAAATAATGACTCTAATTAATACGAAAACATCAATAAATGAATGAGAAATGGGGATAAAACATCGTAAAAAGTATCATCTAGTTGATTTACATCAACCACTCCCCACTTAGCTTTTGCTCGTCCTCGAGCAAATAAAGCGATAAAACAACTCATGTCAAGAGATATGATCATACAATATCAAGAAGTAAGATCTTAACTAGATGATGCAACTAATCGTACCTATAACCACATGTTAACCGTAATCTAAGAAAGTAGTGGAGTGTGTGTATGAATATTTCTCAAATTTGTTACCAAGCAACCAATTATGAAATCATGCATGCAAGACTTATTAGGTGCAATCCATAGGCTTAAGAATGATAACAATCTCCACTAATTGAGGCATTCGGAGTCAAGAAGATAGGTCGGGTAGGACTTGCAAGCTTGTAACGTTTGGCTCGGGTAGTTGGCTAAGCGAAGGGTAAAAAAAGGATACATCAAAGAGAACAAACAAGATAGCAAGCCTCTACACCTTCACTTCCAAAAATATCGAATTGGTATCTCTTCTTCTTCTTTTGCAAAAATCGTCGAGGTGGCCACTTCAACAAAGAACAAAAGAAATAAGAAACACCGCTTCAAATCAACACAATTTCCCAAAGCTTGAGTTACTTGAATTTGGTAAACTTGTCTTCAAATGGGATCTTCTTGACTAACCATTTATTGAACTTTATTTACAATTTTATTGCTTTTTGAAACTTTTTGGATTTTTGATTTTTTTTTGAACTAACACCAATGGACTTCGAATTTCAAAAGATACCATCTCAACTTTGTGCCAATGTCATCCAACTCTTGCCACAACTTCCAATGTTATCACCACAACAATACATCGAAACTTGCTAAACTTGTGGGACATCAAGGGAATGTAGACCAAAATTAGGCTAAGGGTCGGATTATAATGAGGTTAATCACGAATGGCTAGTTTCGAGTGGGGTCTCACCACTCTACAAAGGCAGAGATGGGGACAGGTGGGAAAATATGTTCGGGAAGGCCATTTGGCTATGGTTGAGTCAAATAAATGCCATGACCGTCATCCCTAACTCCGACTCCAAACACCTTTCTATTTCGCCTCGAAAGGATATCAAGCCCACGTTCTAGTTGCTATGGAAGCATGCTTACATGATATCACATAAAAGTAGATACCTTAAAAACTACATGTGTGTATAATTAAAATGTAGCCGCTTTGATCCGTAACTCAAAATATTAAATACCAGGTCGAAGCTCAAATAGCCCTGATGAAGAAAGAGAGGGGAAAATGCAATTGCATTATAAGGTCGCAATTGAAATCAAATAGTGCAAAGCCCCGGTATTTACTATGAAATATTTACTCATGGGTGGGGCAAGCTCTTCTATTCTGGTTCATGCTTTCTCTTGGCTATATGGTTCATCGATTCTTTGGATCCTTCCTTTCTTCAAACGGAAGGAACAGGGATAGAATCAAACCGATTCCCGAAATGCCTTTCTGGCTATTCCTCAATGTCCCGGCTATTCACGGAACGTCAATGTGAAGCCGAAGCTAGAAAGATGGTAGAGGCAGTAGAAGGAGAGGAGTGTGACCTCGAAAGCATTGAAAGAGAAGCAGCAGAGTTTCTTAAGGTACTATACTTTCAGTTAAGCAATTTCAAGGGGTTTGCACTAAAGTAATTGAAATCCCATTTCATTGTTTTCCTTTGTCGGTTGTTTTCTAGTTATCAAAAATGAAGTTGCAAGAAGTAACTGCTGCGACTGAGAAAGAAGCACAGTTATGTGCCGGTGAACTATTTGGTTTGATTGATTCAGTTTCAAAACACAAAGAGTCTGTAGCATCCAAAGTTTCGGGGATAAAGATCGACCTTTCAAAAAACTGCAGGTTCTATTGCAGACATCCATAAAATGTCTTTACCTTCACAAATTGGCCAAAGATCATGTTAAGGACGCAAGTAAATGATACAATTTGTTTGTATTTTGTAATGTTGTTAGTCCTGTCCTGTTGTGGACCTAGTTGCTATTCACGGAAATGTGGTATTATGTGCTTCGAATCATTTCTATTTGACTCAGACCTGTTCTAAAAAAGTCGAGGGTATTTCAAATTGTTTGTTGACACGAAGAAAGAACAGTATCCAGGTTTCCAATACTGAAAAAAGACCATGTTTTTCTTACAGGGTTTTGATTATTGTGTATGCATTGGAATGGTAGACAATTAACTCCATACTTAACAAGAAAAGACGAGAGTGTAGATTAGCAATGGTGAGCTAAGCAAGGTTTGAAATTGAAAAGGCAGGGGTGTTTTTTGTTGGATCATATATCCAACGTTGGGCTTATGTGAAATAATATTGTTATGTCATACACTGTCAATAAATGTTAGTCCGTTTTAAAGTGATCTACTACGGTTATAATTATTGGACTGTAACGTATCGTTAGGGTGTGGACCTTTAATGTGTAGAAACTCGGAGGTAATTTCTAATTTTATGATGGGTAAAATTGGAAAGACCTAATAAATATTTTACTATATAAGGGTGGGTTATGGTCCCTAGGTCATACACTTTTCCCACCCTCTTTTGACCCCCATTATCACAAGAGAAAAAATACAGAGAACACAAAGGGTTCTTCTGACAAGAAACGGGAGGTGTATAGATCTGGAAGATCGATCCTACAACATCTACAGAGTCTTCCGCTGCTATGGATTCGGATATGTTTGTAGATTAATATCGTTCTCTGATTCTCAATAATTTAGCATAATCGATCATGAGGTAATGTGATTGAATCACATAAGGATTGTTCTAACAAGTGGTATCGGAGCCAGGTTATGTTAAATTATCGAGAACCGATTCTAATTTAGATAGAGGGATTTGGTATACACTTTGATCAGTATGCATTCCGAAAGTCGTCGTTTATATTTTGACCCTTGATTGCATTGTATCGAGAGGATTGTAGGTTGATAAATACTATTTTTTTTGGGTTGCTGTTATTAAGTTGATACGGCATAAATTTTGTTTTCTTTTACCGAACAAAATCAATGGTTTTGAGAATACTGCGCAGAGTATATCAGCCAGCCGCAATATGCAATTCTTATTAGTTGATTCGTGAGCGGCTGCAATAGGGTTTATTATTTATTATTTATTATATGTAAGGCCTGTTATTAAAATAAAACAAAAGGGAACAGAAATGTTTTTCGTTTATACATCTCAAGAACTTTTACGGAATGCGGCGGCACTTTTTTAGGTTGAAGCAATACAGAATGAATCAGGGCTTTGTATAAGTATTATTATTAGTTTTATTTTTTCTATTAAATGGGCCTTAAATTTGTAGTATGCTTATCACGTATTAATGTTGTATTTAACCGAGCATTAAAACGTGGAAGGCAAACGGAAAGTATACGGTATATTTTTTTGTTTTTTTTTATTTTTTGTACCGTAAAGATGGAAATCACTAACGCAATTAATGAATGTAAAGAAAATTAGACGGT
Organism: Gentiana straminea; assembly: GCA_036785695.1. Lineage (NCBI taxonomy): Eukaryota > Viridiplantae > Streptophyta > Magnoliopsida > Gentianales > Gentianaceae > Gentiana > Gentiana straminea. Next base: position 13,015,205 of record JAVUPR010000183.1, read on the forward strand.
ACATTTTTATTTTTATTTTTATTTTTTTTTCCCTTTGTGAAAGAACATGTTGAATTGCTTTTTTGGTTTCCAATAAATTAATAATATTTAGGATTTGGCCAATATTCTTGGTTACGGCCAATAATTCGGTTGGGCCGTTTATTTGATAATTGGTCCGTAAAAGGTATTATGTCAAAGATCCGGAGAAATAAAGCAACCCAATTACGGTAGACCTTTTTTATTTAAAGGTCAATATATACAGTTAAGTCAAATATTGATATATCGCGATATTTGCATTTATTACGTCTCTAAGTGGATTTGTTGAAGCGATATGTCGCCAAAGTGACCTCTACGTGGAAATGGATTCATGGTGGGGTGTAAAATGGTTTGTGTTTTTTTATTAATTCATGCGAATAGTATTCGGCCCAAAGGAAGGATATTATTTGGCAGAATTGTAAATACACATGTGGTGATAAATATGTGACAATTATTCGGTTTCCATGTGGATAATAGATACGGTCCAAAGATTGGTCTATTATTTGACAAGATTTATTGTCAGTGTTTGATCACTACGCCAAGATGTCAATTACGAGTTAGTATTATCGTCCAAAGATGAGATATTAATGTCGTGCCGGCATTTTGTGATGGGAAAATATATCATAAATTTGTTTGACTTTGGATATTCTTCGGATCTTATATACGTGAGCCTAAGGTCATTAAGTTGTTTTCTGTATTCAATTATAATTTCTGCTTTAAAGTATATGTGCTCATTTAAGCATTATATTCTTCCAAATTGCCTATAATTTTAAAGAGTTGGAAAGGAATACTTGAATTTGTCATTGAAATTATGGATCTAGACTTGACATTTAGGTAGGATCCTCTTAAAACTCTCAGTTAGGATAGTAAAGACCAACATATTTGTACTTTGAGAAGTGAGAGTGATCAAACAGGTTGAGTCTAGTGATCATATAGAAAGTCATTCCAGATACTCTTAAAAAATAATATAAAAAAAATATGCATAAGGATTTTGGTGACCAATATGGATTTTTTTGTGTTTAATGAAGTTGCACCATGTCCAAGAAGAGAAAGGCGAGACATGCTTTGTCTTGTCTAAGTTAGTCTCTATAAGGTAATAGGATAATACAACATAAGGGCACACTCTGGAAATGGCTCATCTAATTTCCATATTTCAGGTCCTTGATTTGGATATGTGATGGCCTTCTGGTGTAATTTATCATTCTTTCTCTTTATGCACGAAATGGTAAATTAAATGTCAGTTAATATGACATAAGGAAATGTGGGAGTTGAAGAAAATGAGTTCCCACTAAGTTCAAGAAGTCAAATGATTGAAAATTGGGCAACCAGAAAGTGCTAAATATGGTCACCATTAAAAGGAAGGGCACAATAAAATTTACAGTTAAGGAAGCTGTTGGTATTCAATACTAAGGGCATAAATGACAACATAAGGATATTCATTGTTTCTTATGCCAATAGGTAGGTACACAATGAAAGATTGCTTGACGTGTCATGCTTTCTGAGCAAATAAAGTTCAGTTTTTCCTTTATTGGTTTGTTTAGGAGTTCATTTGACTTTTGTGCCTTAACACACTTGGTGGATAGATTACGGTGTTTCTATTTACTTACGTGTGTTTATGCAGAGTTGTTAGCATTACAGATCACTAGTTGATGTTGAAAGATACATCTTTGTGGGTGATGGTGATGCAGTAAAGTTTAAGGCTATTCACAAACTAGATTGTTACCGAAGATTGAACATTTTCTAGACTTGTAAAAGAATTGATACATATGGTCACTTGATGTCTATTCCCTACAGTATGTTGGAATGGTCAGCAATAATGTATCACCTTCATGGACGAATATTTGCTTTTAATTACCTATATCTAATGGAAGTCACTATGGAAATTAAAGATAGCAGCTTTCATACTAAATAAGTACCCACTACAACAGTAACCAAAACCCCATATGAAATATGGACTGGGGTAACCCAGTATTCGGTGTAATCATATTGGAGGTTGTCCAATTAAGGTTAGGCCTTGTAAGCCAAAGGAAAGAAAATTGGACTTTGGTTAATTGTTATGTTATGTGGTGTTTTAAGAGATCCAGGGGTTTTAAGCTCTATGGTCGTACTTCCAGATTTTTTGTTTTTATTAGATGGGATCTGCAAGGTTCCTTGAGGATATTGAGTTTGGGGGGAAGATAAGGTATGAAATATTGTCTTTAAGGAAGAGCCTACCATGACTCTCCCTACAGTGGCGGTTGGTAACAATTTGTATTACCCAAATGGGATGTATACTATTGCCAGATACGGTTTATGACAATATTCTTGAACTTCCAATTAGACAACCTCAACATCCTCAATAACCTATATGGAGCAACATGAGCATATGAGATACCACATGAGAAATCAGTGGCACCGCCACCAAGACACTCCACTAGAGAGATTGTGTCAACAATTCAGAATAATTATATTGTTTACCTCCTTGAGCATAAGGATCCTGGCAATATGGAGGACAATCCGGTTACTGTTCCCCAAGCTATGGAAAGCTCCAACTCTCATAAGTGGATTAAGGTTATGCAAAATGAGAGGAAGTCCATGAAGGACAATGACATTTGGAATATTCTACCATTTCTAGAAGGATCGAAACCCATTGGTTGTAAATGGACATTTAAGACCAAGAGGGATTCAGATGGTAATGTGGAAAGATATAAGGTATGTCTTGTCATTAAAGGCTTTACTCAAAAGGAGCATATATTATAAAATGCTTTCTCTATGGTTTCTTTCAGAATAATTATGGCTCTACTTGCTCATATGGATTATGAGTTACATTAGATGGATGTAAATACAATGTTCATCAGTGGTGACATTGATGAAACATTGATTTAGTCTTTGCCGAGAAAACTTTGCATTTGGTGACGCAAAGAATATGGCTTGCAAATTAAAGAAATCCATCTTTGGACTCAAACGGTTTTCCTGTCAATGGTATGTTAGATTCCTCAAATTGTTGTCTCGTTTGGTTTTTTGGGTTAAATTCGGTTGATGAATGTATATAACATAAGTTTAGTGGGAGTAGGTTCATACTCTTGGTTTGACATGTCGATGATTATCGGTAACGATATAGTTTTTGGGCGTGAAACTAAATCATTTATCTCGTTCGGTTTTGAGTTGAAAGATTTAGAAGACGCTATTTTTGGTTTTTCGGGATCCAGGTATATTAGGGTTATTCTTGAGGTATTATTGGATCATTACAAACAGACTATATCAATAAAGTTTTCTTATGAGATTCGACATGATGTATTGTAAACAACATCGTGCCCCTGTGTCTAAGGGAGACAAGGCTAGTCTCAAACTGTGCCTTTTTCTAATGATATAAAGTAGGAGGAAATGCATAAGATTCCCTTTGATTCGGTTGTTGGGAATCTATGTGTGCTTAGGTTTGTGCGTGTATGGTTATTGCGTACATTTCAGTCAAGTTGAGCAAATTCTTAAAGATCCTGGAAAGGGTCATTTGGTTGCAGCCTATAAGGTTATAAAGTACTTATAGAAAACAAAATATAGGATGCTCACATATCTAGAGTCAAAAAAGCTAGAGATCGTTCGGAATACTGACTCAGATTTTGGTGGATGTAAAGATACATTTAAATCCACATAAGGTTGTGTCTTTATTTTGTCAAAAGAAGTTGTTTTTCTGAAAAGTTCTAAGCAGACACTTATGACTTATTTGATTTTGGAGACAAAATTCAGGGCTTTTGAAGCCACTAGTTATGGGATATGGATGCGGAAATATTATTTCAGGGTGCGAAGTTTTATTTGGTTATATAAGGACCATTAAGGATTCTTGTGATAATAATTCTGCAGTGTTTATCCCAACAGCAACAGGAGTTCATCGATGTCTGAGAACATTGATATATGATTCCTAGTTGTTAAGCACAGAGTTCAAAGTGGAAGGGTGTTTATTGAACATATCATGACAAACTCCATTATTGTGGATCCACTCACTATGGGATAGCCACCCAAGATGTTCTTGAGCATACTGCTCATATGGGTGTCATGTCTGTTAAGGATGCTTAGGTTTTGTGGGAGTTTGTAGTTGATAATGTTTGTTTCGATATAGACACATTTTTCGGTTATTCAGTTTAAAGTTAAGGTTAAGTTAAAGTTACAGTTATTTCTGCAGAAATTTAAGTTTTGATGTTTCACACTTTGATCTCGATATGCGGTTTTGATCTCATTAAGTTTAAGGTGGACCAGTTGGAAATATACATGTTAAGATCACATGTCATGTTATTTTCCATGCTACACATCCACATCATGATCCATGTCATTCAGTTTTATTAGCATATGTGATCATTGATGGGTCCCGTCACGATAGATGTGATGAAGGCCGCTTTGGTCCTATGTTGGTGACTTTGATGGATGGGATTGTTATTTGATACGTTTTGTAATGATAGCCAAGTTGAGCGCTCATTCGGTTATCTTATGACATACAATTATAAAGTTACACATATAGCCCAAGTGGGAGATTGTTGGATCATATATCCAACGTTGGGCTTATATGTGAAATAATTGTTATGTCGTAGTCTGTCAATAAATGTTAGTCCGTTTTAAAGTGATCTACTACGGTTATAATTATTGGACTGTAACGTATCGTTAAGGTGTGGACCTTTAATGTGTAGAAACTCGGAGGTAATTTCTAATTTTATGATGGGTAAAATTGGAAAGACCTAATAAATATTTTACTATATAAAGGTGGGTTATGGTCCCTAGGTCATACACTTTTCCCACTCTCTTTTGACCCCCATTATCACAAGAGAAAAAATACAGAGAACACAAAGAGTTCTTCTGACAAGAAACGGGAGGTGTATAGATTTGGAAGATCGATCCTACAACATCTACAGAGTCTTCCGCTGCTATGGATTCGGGTATGTTTGTAGATTAATATCGTTCTCTGATTCTCAATAATTTAGCATAATCGATCCTGAGGTAATGTGATTGAATCACATAAGGATTGTTCTAACATTTTTGGTATTGGAAACATGGACACCGTTCTTGTTCTGTTCGGTAGGGGCTAGGCTAGCTTAACTATAGCCCAGGTCGTTAGGTTACAACAATGACTAAAAACATGGCAGCTGGTTAAAAAAGTGTGTTTGATTCTCGGGTCTCTTTATTCATTTGTACGAAGAAGAATGTATTGCGGATCGTTACATGTAAATTTTATTTACATGTCAAACAAATGATGGTAGATGATAGTTTCTACAGTACTTTATTGGAAAGGTTCATGAGTCTCAACTTTATTCATTTTTCTGAAGATGGTTAGGGCATTCTTATCAGAATCACCATATTTTATCCCTAAAAAATATAAAATAATACATATCCTTATTTTACAACATTCCAATTCAAAAACCTCCACAACAGCATCCCTAGGAAGCTGCTTTGATGAGGATTGCGGTATCTCTCCTTGCCTACAACCGTTATGTGTTGATGTCTTTCGTATGCTTTATGATGGAGTAAAGCATTGCTTTTATAGGTCGAGAGAGGGCCGAAATCCGAATGACCTAGGGTTTTGCTTTAATCTCGGCCGTTCATCAAAGCCGAGTTTTAATCGGATTAAAACTCCTTTTAATTAACCAATTAGATATTATTAGCATATTTCCTGGGGAAAATTAATTTCCTATAAGACCACTATTACGGGGAAGGAAATTACTCGGGCTCAATAAAAACCACGACATAATTTTCTTACATTCACTTGTATTCTGTTTGAAGTTTTGTAGTAAATTGAATAGAGAAGGCTAGAATTGATTGACTGTAAGATGAAAAAAGATTGATAAGTTGAATAGAATGGAACTTTATTTTATTACTTGGTTGCTTGGTTACTCAAGTACATGGTGGTGTATATATATATATAGCTTCAATATGATGATTCATGTATCTTATGGAATTTCTATATATTCCTTATGAGAAGCTTGTCTCTTCACTTCTAGAGTTTTACATACTAGAAGCTTCTACACTATAAATGTATTTTTAGAGTTTTTCATACAATCTGGAGATTTTTTTTTCTTTTTCCTAGAAATGTGTAGCCAGGACTGGTACCATTTAACACTTCTCACTTATGCTCCTCCTGAAACCTTGCGCATTGAAGTAATTTTCAATTCTGCTATACCAAGCCGTGGGGCTTGCTTGAGCCCGTATAGAGCTTTCTTTAAATTTGGTACTTTGTCTTCTTCTCCCTTCACGATGACAATTCCAAAAATCGTCTGTATGAAATATAGGGTTTTTTGTCTCGTGATAACCTATCAAAGCTTCAAGAACAGCGAAAAGTGACAAAAAGATGGGGTTGTGAAATGTTTTAGACTACACCTGATAGTGATCAAGATGCCTACGTTTCCAATGCGGGGATTGAAATCAAGTCTCCGTAGTTCCTTAGGATGGTATATATAGAGGGACTTGTGCCATAGGGTTTGTGTGTAGCGGGTATGAGATGGACTCTGATTGCCTTGGTCCTTAAGGAAAAGATAAGGATTATTCGATCTCCTTGATTTTAGGAGATAATTGTGACGTTCAAATATTCGTATTGAATGATAAAGATTGGAGCCTTTATGGCCCGGGATTCCTTCCATAGTTATCTAATTCAGAACGTGTGCAAAGGGCTTGGTCTGAGGGGGACCTAGGCCGATCGGATAAGTTTGAGCACAAATGTTGGATGACCTGTAAGAGTCGGGACAGTATGGGTGCCTATATTGCTCGGGGGTCGGCCCTAAGCACTGACCGACCTAGAGAAACCGGGGAGAGTACCCGAGCTACTTTAGCTCGACTGCAGGGAGTTCTGACCCTCTAGACAGCCTTTCTCTCTCTAAACTTAATGTTGGACCACTAAAGAGGTGACATGCAGGCAAGTTCAATTCTTGGCATCGTCATAAGCCCCCCAGATCCAGCCGAGCTTTGGGAGGTCGGTTCGGATCTGTTCAGATTTCAGCTCGGCTCAGTAGGTTTCTGAGTGATGACTAAGGGCCGCTATAGTGCAGTTATGGCCGTCCCGGAATTCGAGGCATCACTACCTGGAAGTTTGTATTGGAGCGGTTCCCTAGATAAACTTGGGGATATAAACCCGTCACATCAAACGTCATTTCGTCCACTGCTACTTTATTGACTATCGTTCTACTACAGCCTCCTACTACCATCCTTCTCCATTTTTATCGGCTTCTGCACCCTAATTGATGTCCGATTCATCTGAGGAGGAACCTCTTACTCCTAGGACAGAAGCGATTATAAGGGAATCCTGGCGTGTGGCCTTTTCGGAGATCCCCTGGGTTCCTCCACAGCCGATTTCTGCTGCTTCCTCTTCCGGCCCATCATCAAGCACTTTTGACCTTTTTTCCCGGTACAAAATTCAAAAGGCCACTCAAGATATCATGAGGAGTCATGGAATGGTTTCGGTTTTGACTCAAGGCAGCGTGGAGTATATCTGTCGTGAATATGGGGTAAACTTGGAAGAATTTGCACCTCTGCTCCCCGTGAATCCACGTCCGTTCGCATCCCGTCCTCCAGATGGGTACTTTGTCATTTATGAATTCCAGCTGAAGGCAGGGCTGAGGTTGCCGTTGTGTCCTGCCTTTGTATCAGTGTTACGACATTACGGGATAGGTGCATCTCAAATGGATTCCTCCGGAGTTAGGACGGTGGTGGGGTTTGCAGTGTTGTGCCGGGCGATCGGGGTGCGGTTCTTGGTGGGTCTCTTCTGAGTCTTTCATCGCATCACGTAGAGCCCGGGGCTGAAAGGATGGTATCATTTTTCCCATCGGTCGGGAGTAAGGGAAATGATGCTTGAAGACCCTAAGTACAACTCATGGCGGGGCCGCTTCTTCTTCGTTCGAGACGGTGGGGACTCTAGGCTGGGGCGTTGGAAAACAAGTTCCTTGCAAAAGGACGAGTGTCCGACCCTCCCGAACTCTACTAAGGCGAATGATATTTAGAACACGGGTATCGTTATGAGGCTGCATGAAATGCCTTCCACACTGATCGCTGCAGCTCGTCTAGCCGAGGCTGGCCCCGATCCTTACGTACCCTTAGATAGCGACAGCCGTGATATTGGTAAATGCCGATCGGATAAGTTTGAGCACAAATGTTGGCCGATCTGTAATAGTTGGGACAGTATGGGTGCCTATATTGCTTGGGGGTCGGCCCTAAGCATTGACCGACCTAGAGAAACCGGGGAGAGTACCCAGCTACTCTAGCTCGGCTGTTGGGAGTTCTGACCCTCTAGACAACCTTTCTCTTTCTAAACTTAATGTTGGACCACTAAAGAGGTGACACGTAGGTAAGTTCAATTCTTGGCATCGTCACACGATAAATCCTTGAGCACGTAAATTTCTTCCTCAAGGTATCCATTGAGAAGCGCTGATTTAACATCCAGTTGATGGATTTTCCATCCTTTTTGTGCAGAGAGGGCAATTAATGCCCGTATCGTATTTAATCGTGCAAAAGGAGGAAATGTCTCGTTGTACTCCACTCCAAACTGTTGGGTGTAGCCTTTGGCTACGAGTTTTTCTTTGTGTTTTTGAATGGAGACATCATGATAAGCTTTGTTTTATAGACCCACTTAACACCGATGACCAACTTACGAGTTCCCTTGTTTATCATCTTAATTTCTTCTTCCATTGCTTTTTCTCCAAACTTCTTCTTTGGAAACTTCTTCATAACTTCCTAGTTTTATCAAGGTGAGATTGCATCTCTCATAGATCTCAGTCAAGGATTTTGTTTTCCTCGGTGGTGTCTCTGGAGAAGAACCTTCATCTTATGATGTTTCTTCAATGATAGCGCCAGCTGGTGATTCTGGTTGACGGTTGTCTTCTTCGTTGGTTCGTAGAAGTGGTGCCATATTAATAGTTTTCCTTTCAACTTCATATGTTTCTCAATTGAAGCTTGCATCCTCGTCAAATTCAACATCTCGACTGACATTAAGCTTTCTTGTTCTTAAGCTATAGACACGGTAACCTTTTGATTGTGTACTATAGCCTAAGGAAATTCTTTCTCTGTCTTTTAATCCAATTTGCTCCTGTTTTTCTTTTGGAATGTGAACATAACATATGGAGCCGAAGACTCTAAGGTGTTTTGTTGTGGCCTTTGCCCACTTCTGACTTCAAATGGTGTTTTGTCTTGAACGGCTTTGGTTGGATAGCAATCAGACTGCAGCATGCACGGCCTCTGCCCAAAATGTTTTCGGAAGACCTTTCTCCATTAGCATAGCTCTTGCTGTCTCTGTAACGGTTCTATTTTTGTGTTCCGATACACCATATTATTCCAGAGCGTATCCATTTTTCAATTGATGCTCCATGCCTTCACAGAACTTGTTGAATTCTTTAAATGTACTTTTCCTTGATCACTTATTATGTCTTCATGTAGTGGCCACTTTATTTCTCGACACAGGCCTTATATTTCTTAAATATTTCAAATACTTGTGATCTCTCATGCATGAAATGAACCCATGTCATTCTAGTAAAATCATCAATAAAGATAATGAAATTTTGTTCATGTGACGAAGTGCGCATTGGGCCACAAACGTCTGTGTGTACCAATTTTAATTGCTCATTCACTTCCAAGCTTTTCCAACGGGAAATGGTTGTCGATGTTGTTTCCTGAGCATGCATCCTTCGCAAGCACAATCAAGTGCCTTTATAGTGGGTAGGTATTTCATTATGTTCTTCTGATGTAGTATTTTTAATCCATTGAAATTGAAGTGACCAAGCCTTCTGTGCCATAACCACGAGTCGTCAACTTGTGTCTTCATTGATGCAGGTCTTGCATAACTCTACTGGATAGGAAAGCATCAATTTTCCTTCATTTTTATTTTTGTAATTTGAAAGGATTTATCTTGCTTATCATATATTCTACAAGAATCTCCTTCAAATGCAATGAGTATCCTTTCTCTATCATTTTCCCGACACTCAATAGATTTTGGTCTATACTGTTGAAATCGGGTCCAAAACCCAATCGGGTTGCACCGGATCCGACCGGGTCGGATCATTTCTACTATTTCTTTATGTTTATACATATATTAAATGGCTTTTATATTGTCATATATTTGTTCTTTTAAAGAACCAATTATGAATTTTTATATGATAACGTCCTTAGTATTAATCTGTGATAGAGAAACCATGATAGGCGATTATGGTTGATGAGATCTCTAATCACTTTAATAAGTTTGATACTTAAATGTCTCTAGGCTGATGTACTATTAAACAGGGCATTGATAGAACAAACAGGCTAGCACATATTAGATGTCTTCTGTCTTTAAGGGCAGGGATAGATCTCGTCTATCAAAGTGTAGAGACACTTGGACTGTACGTGGACGTGTATTAGAGAATGCGTACGTTAGACTGACCCTCTGTTAAGTGTCACACTATGTGGCGGTTGTGTAATTATCCTTAGGACCGGAATCTACATGGCATCACGGTATAGATTGGTATGCTTTGACACTATTGAGGTTTCCCCTAGCCATAGGGCGATCATGCTGTAGTGATTGGGTGTGATACTGAAGCATGCGGAGTATACATGTATGGTCGTCCGGAAATCGCGTACCCTATCAGTAGGGGTGAATATCCGAAAGGGCCTTCATATAAGGAATATCTTACTCTCGTGAATCTTTGCAAAGTGGAAGTAAATGAGTTACTTCGAGAGAGCATGATATCCAGATTATAAAATGCGATCGTTAAGGTACTGACACTCGAGATACGATCGTATAGATATTATTACAGCGGTAGGATTGTAATTTACATGGTAACTGTTTCACATGAAAGGTAGTAGTCATTGCTTTTGACTCTTTCGATGATTGGAGGTCACGGTGTGTTGTTAGACGCTATCCCGTGATCGTTAGGTATCAAGGGCATTTTCATAATTTGCACTTTGTGTCTACGGCCAACATATTCGGAAGCCTATCGGGTCACACACATAAGAACATCGAGTCGGATTAAAATGTGGTTATAGTTGATAACCAAATAAGGAAAGATTTATCTCATACTATAAAGGTTATAGTGGTAAATTAATATGGTGGTATTTATTTATATGAATAAAAATAAACAAGATATTAATTATGATGATTAATAAATATGTGTATTATCATACACATAATTTCGATATATATATATATATATATATATATATATATATATATATATATATATATATATATGATATACATGTATTTTGCAAATTAAAGAAAATCTCAATTCCCAAATTAGTGGGCGGGGAAGGAGACGCCATTTTCAAAGTGTATTGGATACATTTGAATTGTGCAATTTAATTAATAAGATTACCATAATATTAATATTGGATATTGATTGATTTTGGAAAAATAGATTTATGGTAATAAGATAAAGATATATTCAATATAAGATATTGTCAATATATATCTTAGGAAAAATATTTAATATAAGATATTGAATATTAATGAGATAAATCAATCAAAGGGATTTTCCTTATTTTATTAGGAAAAACTTTTCTTTATCCTCTATCTATTAGGAAGTTAATCCCAATCAGATTGGGATAGCAAAGGGGGCGCCCCATACTCTATATAAAGGAGGGATTGGCTAGCTCTTTTGTATATCACAATTCCAAGAGCTAATAGTTCTTGTGAAAAATAGAGAGCTTCTTAGAGGGAGATTAGAGAGAGAAAAGGCCGGTCTTGCAACCGGAGTTTTCTAGTAGCAATCCATGATGGGATTCCGGCGGGCTGTTCGTGTGGATCACCGGTAGAGGCCGAACGCTTGGCCGTGCCCGTGCATCGCTACTCTCCTTAGACGGTCGAAGTGTCGATCTTTTAGATCAAGCAAGGTAACCACCGTCTACTACTTATTTGTTTATTGCTTAAACGAAGTCGATCCCGGTTAAAAGTTTATAAAATTTTGAATTCCGCTGCGTTCCCGCGTAGATTTCCTAACAGTGGTATCGGAGCGAGTTTCGACCTTAAGCAACAAGAATGTTAATTTGCGTAGTAATTAATCGATAGATGCAAGATCTAGATTCGCGATAACGAAAAAAAAAATATTCGGGTAGGGAGCTCAGCCGACTGGCGGCGGCTCCCCACCATACGGCGGCCGGCGGCAGCGGCGCCTCTAGGGTGCTGCAGTGGGCTGGTTGTCTCGTGGCGGTCCCGATTTTGTTTTTCGTTTTGCGATATTATTGTGCATTGATATCTCCTTTGTTTAGTGTCATGTGGCTAATCAATGGTTCAAATAGTTTGGGCCATTGGGATGCCACATGACATTAAAATAATAATGACATTTCCAAACTTTGTTTGGAATAGGCCTAGGCCTAGGCCACTTTCAAAATTTTGATTTTGGAAAGTGGCTAGGCAAATCAACCAAAATATTGGCGTTTCCAAATTTTGTTTGGAATAGGCCTAGGCCCTTTCCAAATATTTGATTTGGGAAATGGCCTAGGTTTAGGCCACTTTCAAAATTTTGATTTTGGAAGGTGGCCAGGCAGTCAACCAACTTTTGTTTGAAAATATGCCTTTTGGTTTACGAAACGAGTTTTGATTTTAATTTTGAATTGTTCCAAATTAATAAAATTAAAATTAAAAATCGATTTAAAATTAAATTTTAATTTTATTTTCGATTTAAATCATTTAATTAATTAAAAGTTAATTGATTATTAGATGTGATAAAATAAGACGCATAAGTAGTTAAATTTTAATTTGATCTTTTTCATAAGATATAATTGTAAGGATTAGATATTGCATAGATATAATATGATTATATAGACCCCAATTGATCATGTACTAGACCGATAGGATAGATGTGAATGATCTGAATTTTTCTATTGGTTTAAAAATTGTCCTAGGCCGTTATGAAGAATGTGACCTAGTTTATTTTCTGCATTATCCCATTCCCGTTAGCTCCCCCCGTGTGCGGCGGGAGTATTTATTTTATTAGATAAAATTTATGTAACAAGAATGGAGCGGAAGATGAAAACCAAAGAAAGACGAAAATAAAGATCTCATTGGAGAATGGAGAATTGTGATCCAGCTCAAGAAGATGGAAGAGCGCCATGAAAGTCTTTATTTATGCTATTGGGCTCGAGAAGAATATTTGAAGTTTATTTATTTATCTTTTTATTATTTATCCCACAATGGATAGATAGTATTTTATTTTTGATTATCATTTTTATTTATTGTGTTTTGTCCCACATTGCTAAATTAGCAATTGTACTTGGAGTCTGTAGCCTATACAAGGCACTAGGTGGTTCATTTACAAACAGTTTAATTTTGAGTGAAAATTTGATTAAGTCTATTGACTTGTTTATCACTTGCGAATGAGGATCTCTTCGTTGTAGAGTTCCACCATTTAAGAACTTATCATCGCCTTGAGCAAGTGTTGTGGCGTTCTTGCCAACGTTTTTAGATTGGATTATCTAAGTTCGTTGTTTTGAGCTCGTCTATTGATTCCCTTTAGAAGGTCCTAGGGCAAATCTTCATTCCGGATTCGTATCATTCCGGAATCGGCCTAGGGCAAATCTTCATTCCGGATTCGTATCATTCCGGAATCGGAGTCTTCGGTTGACTAAAGGTAATCAAATATCCCCTTTCGTTATTTTTTTTTCGTTCTTGCATATAATTACGAAAAAAAAAAAATTAATAATCCCAGATCTTTGTCTTCCTTGATATTGCATCTTCTTCTCCCTGTGTTCGTTTCATTCAAAAAAAATTTCGGCTTCGGTTGTTCATCCTACCTTCGATAGCATAGTAGTCCCTTCTTGTTTACTTGCTTGTCATATAAAAAAAAAAAAACTTAATTCCATCTTTTTTTATCACCCGACTTCGATCCGTCTGTACCAAGCTTCTTTTGTTAAAATCCCTGTTTGCTAGCAAATTTCTTTTTTTATCCTTGTTGATCCATGTGCAAGTTGCTGGGCCGTATAAGCCAAAAAGAAAAGGAGGTAGTTGACCTAATTGTTTCTACTTGAATTTGTTTTAGAGAGATCGAGGGAAAAATGATAAAAAAAAAAAAAGGGAATGACACCGTTGAGCTTATAAACTTGGGGGAATGAGGGAGAAGGACAGAAATATTTCATCAATTGAGTAGAAGGACAGTCTTTTGAAACTTTTGCATAAAGGACAAAAATATTTATTAACTGTCGAAATTCACTTGTGTTTGAAATTCTTTGTTTAAATTCACTTGCCGAATTTCATTTGTCGAAATTCACTAATTTTCAAAATTCATTGTCGAAATTCACTAATTTTCGGGATTCACTTGTCGAAATTCACTTGTCGAAATTCACTAATTTCGGGATTCACTGGGAGATTCACCGATTTTCGGGATTCACTTGTTTGTCCTTATCGCTATAAAAATTATGCAGTTGTCCTTCTCCCTATAAAAAATATGTAGCTGTCCTGTTACTTAAAAATATTTCAGATTGTGTCCTTGTCCCTAATTTTCCTTATAAACTTTGTGCTTTGCAATTATAAGCTTTGACCTGTTTTTTACTTTTAAAGAAATTGAAAAAGGGTAAAATCCTTATAAAATCATGGATGGACTGAAATACCCCTCTCTATTTATCCCCAAATCCCTTAACTCCTTCATCCAATTCTTCCTTAACCTCATTATTCATTTCCACCATCCAATTTAATTACCACCGTGAATCGAGCAAAATAGGCTCAGCAAAATTCTTGTCATTTCTACCCAAAATCACCCCGTCTTTCTACCCAAATTCGAACCTAGGATCAGCAAAATTCTTGTCAACAATCGAGCTAAGTGTGCAAACTCACCGGTAGTTGAGGAAGGTGATCGGAAAGTTGAATAAGCTGACCGAGCAAGTCTGCAAAAGGTATTATTTTGGGGTTTGGTATCTGCATGTGGATTATAATTGAATCGAGTTAATGCATTTACAAAAGTTTGATTTTTTGGGTTGAGTTTAAATTTTGTTATGTATATGATTTTGGAGAATAGGAAGATGTGTGATTTGTTATGGTGTTGAATGATGTGGGATCGGTTAAAGCAAATTGTGTAACCAAATTTGTTAGCTTAAACAATGGCGGTGATGAAATTTGTTCAAAATGTGTTATTTGCTTCAATTGTATTCAAATTCCTTTGTTCTTTCATTCGATTGATACTTTTGTTTATTTTTTGTTGGTAATAGAAAATTGGTTGAAAAATGACGTTGGTTTATGCACTTAGCGGACAAGATAGGATCGCAAAATGTGAAATCGTAAACCGATGTCAAATTGGTAAAGCAAATGCGAGTTTATCAAAAGCTTGACACCAAGCACAAAACAAAGTTGGAACGATCTTGTTTTGGACATTTAATCCATTTGAAGGATGCGCGGCGAACCGGATAGTACATCGAGTTGATAATGAGGTTGGCGAACCCTGTAAATCGAGAAGTTTTTTGGTTCAAAGTTGGAGCCAAAAAGATATGATTCAGTGTACAAGAATTTGCGCTTGTTACCGGTTTCTTGGTTGGCAATGATAGCAATGTCGAGAAAGGCGTAGGAAAAGAGTCTAAATTAGTTAAGAAGTATTTTAAAAACCTTACGTCAGTGTATAGGAAGCATGTGTGACAAAAGTTTAATAGCACTAAGAATGATGTAGACCGTTACAAGTTGGGGTTGATCGTTATCTTGACGTACGTTGTGTGGGCATCAGAAGAGAAACGTGCTGTGGATTGGTGGATTTTTCAGTGGTTGATGATTTGGATGCTTTCAACAAGTATCCATGGGGAAATGACTCTTATGAAAGCACTTGTCCATGTTTTGAGGAGGGACCTAAGAGATGTTCTCAAAAAGGTCCCGATCGCATATACTTTCTATGGTTTCCCGCATGCTTTGAAGGTATGTAAAAGCGAAATCGGTGTTTTAATTCATATATATATATATATATATATATATATATATATATATATATATATACGTATGTTGTTATTTTTTTCACTTGTATGTAAATGCATCGTAGGTTTGGGCACTTGAAGCAATTCCTTCTTTAAGGAAGTTTTCCGAGATTGTTGATGAGAATGCTCTCCCAAGGATGATGAAGTGGGGAAATGCAAAAAGGGTCAACTCTGCATTAGTTGAAGTTGTTCTTGAATCGGGAGAGGTAGTGATGTTTAATTTGTATCTTAAGTTTGGTATGTAAATGCATCCTTCACATTAATCATGATGCAGGTGGATGTAGTTCGAAAGTTGGTTCCATCCGAAGCTGAAAAGGAAAAAGCTTATTTTGTGATGCTCCGGGAAGTTGAAGTTGAAGATGATGAAACTACTTATGACAATGCACTTGAGCAATCAACGGGTAACGTTGATTATGAAAAGCTAAAAGAATTGGTAAAAATTGCTATGAGTGAAGAGAACAAAAGAATGTGCGAATAGTTGGTAAAAATTGCTGAAGAGAACAAAAGAATGTGCGCTTTAGTGGATACGCTCCAGCGTAAAGTTAAATTGATGGAGGTTGGTCTTTCTAATGAAGAGTTGAATGAAATGGAAGATGAAACTGTGGAGGCATCCCGAAACGGCAAAGGTGTAAAGTTAAATTTGTCCTTTATGTTGTTTATATAGGAGAGAAATAGTTTATAACATTGTATTTCTTGAAATTATGATTAGGAAATGCCGTAGTTGAAGAGAAGGAAGCCGGGGAAGGTGATAAAAAGGTAGGGGAGTTCCACTAGAAAATGAAAGCGAAGGTGAAGAGAGAAACGAGGCCACTGAAATTGAGGAGGAAGTTGATGTTATTGTGAATGAGGTTGGGGATGGTGATAAAGAGGTAGGGGAGGTCCCACCTGAATATGTAAGCGAGGGTGATAAAGAGGTAGGGGATGAACTCGATGCTCCGGTTGAGGCCACTCAAATTGAGGAAGAAGGTGCTGCTATTGTGAATGAGGCTGGGGATGGTGATAAAGAGGTAGGGGAGTTCCCACCTGAAAATGTAAGCGAGGGTGATAAAGAGGTAGGGGATGAACCTGAAGCCCCGGTTGAGGAAACGGTCGAGGAAACCCGAAACGGCGAAGGTATAATGTGAAACTTGTCATTTTGATTTGTTCATTATGTAGTTTGATGAGAGAATTAGTTCATAACATTTAATTTCTTGAAATTATGATTAGGAAATTCCGTGGGTGAAGAGATAAATGAGGACATTGAAATGGAGGAGGAAGTTTCTGAAAAGCTAAACGAGGTTATGGAATGTGATGTAGATGTAAATGGTGGCATAGAGGAAGAGCAAGTTGATATAAGGGAGGAAGGTGAGGGAAACCCAAACGGCGAAGGTATAATTAAATCAGTCCTTTATGTGTTTTGGTGAGAGAATTAGTTTATTCATAAAATTTTGTTTCTTGAAATTATGATTAGGTAATGCCATAGGTGAAGAGAGAGCCGAGGTCATCTTAAATGAGGATGATTTGGAAAAAGAAGGCGGGAAAAAAGTTGTTAAAGGTAGATTTACAAAAATAATTAATTTTAGCTTATGTTAGTAGATATATGTATAATCCAAACTAATTACGTCATTGAATGTTTTATATAGTTGTACGTTTCAATCTACCGACGCCGCCGGAAAAAAGACAAGCAATTAGCAGCCCTTATATTAAACTACCGAAAAAAAGGAAAGTGAATAAGTATGATGCTTATAATCCGTTCCGAAAAATGGATCCTGTGATGATGAAAAGTCTTGATCAGTTTATAGATTCATGTGAAGACAGGTATGAATGTCATTCGGTTAAAGTAAACCCTAATTTGTAAACCCTATTTTGATGATTAATTAATTTTTCTTCCTTTTTATTTATACAGTGTACGGGTGAGTTTGGTTGATTTGTGACATCCAAGCAAGTATTTTGAAAGGAATTGTGAGGGGGCGAGCTTGCCAAGCAACATAAGTAGTATATGCTTTAGATTGTAAATTAACAAGCAATTTAGATTGAAAAAGTATGTTTTTGTTTAGTAGTATATATATATTTTTTGATATTCGGAGGTAATGGATAGTTCATTGTGTGAAATCGACGGCGATGCTGACGTCACCAAACCAGACCTTAGAAACGGCGTCAAGAAGGGGACAGACCTTTTCTAGGTTAGACGGATCCTAACCGGCAGTGTACCGGGTCAAATTGTAGTGATAAAGTGGTGAGTCGGTGTCGAATCCTCGGGGAAAAAAAGTGGTAATTCTTTTAAGTGTGGTTAAACACCAAAGAGTCGCTATTAACTCGATCTAAACCGCAATTTTATAACACGATTACTACTACTCTAACCAACATAAAATAAATGCGTAATTTAAAAGTTATTCTAATATAATATATATATATATATATATAAATATATAGATACCAAAATATAATATATAACCGGACTAACCAAAGTATATGTAATCAAATTATATGATCTTTTCAGTTAATGGAATGTGTTCGATCTTCCTTTTTAGGTCCAATTGAGTGAATGAAACGGTGTACTCCTAATGTCAACAATTCCTCCTCACACGAGCGTATGAAATTGTCATATGTCAAAAGTCATCAGTCCAAGGTCCACAACTGCCCCATGCTAAACTTAGTTAGTCAAAACAGGTACCGAGTACAAATCTACCCCGGATAAAAGAGGTGATTCCATTTGTCAAATGGCCGATGTTATTCAAGAGGCTCCGGTTGTCAAGCGGATCGATTTAATACAAACGGTGTAGTTTCAATTAAAGCTGTGATTTTAACATTATTAAGATCTCGAGTACAAATTTTAATAAGATTTGTTTTATTAGGACAAATGCCCCCGGGTAGGAAATAGGATTCCGTTAATCGGACGGCCATTTTTACCCTCCGGTTTTTCTATTTTTACTCATATCCCGACTTCTCCGGTCGGTTCATCGCCAGAGTTATATGTAGTATTCATTATGATTGATTACTTCATTCCGAATATGTTATCATTACGTAGCGAAATAGAAAAAGATTCATTTTACTCAATTTTAGTCATTTTTATTTTAACATCATTCCATTACCGAAAAGATCAAAATAATATAATTACATAACTTTGGTTAGTTATTAGATCTAGCCTAATAACATTATAAAAACTAAAAAGAAGAAAATAATAAACATAATTATTATAGAAATTACCCGATTACAACCGCCGACTCGAAATCGTCTTTTTCCGGATTTTACAACGACTTGACAACACCGAACCTTCGAGAATTTCCCGAGCATTACTACCATACTACTACTACATTATTTTGGCATAAGGCCTATTTACAACTATAAAAGAAAGAGAGAAAGAGTTATATATATAGAATATGGTTTATATATATAATTTGGTACACCCCAAATGAACTCTACGATGCTCCCTTTTATAGAATTTTCCCCTTCCCGGACCGGTCCGAAAATTTGCCGGATCGGTCCGGTGTAATGATGCTAATCATTACGGCTTGTCCTCGCATGTTCCCCCATGTTACTCATAATCATTACTTGTCTTTGTGTAATTATATATATAATTATATATAATTACACGGTTAATCTTCTAAAAATCGTAACTTGAATTCTCGATATCGAATGACATAATCGAACTTCCGTTGAAAAGCTCGTTGAATTCTCTACAACTTTCATCAAGACCACTTCTTCGAAAACGTACTCTCGATGAGCCATTTGTATTATACGTCCTTTTTCGAGATTTAGAAACAATTATTCCCTTGATCATGTATATCAGTGACGCTTTATAACTTCCTTTCACTGACTTGTATTGACTTCAAAAAGTGTCGATACTCGAGATTTCAGTTCATCTTAGGATTCTGCAATGAAATAAACACAAAATACCCGTGTAAAATAGACACATTTATTCCGGTTACTAAAACCGGTACAAAAACTACAACTTTTTATTATAAATACTAACTTTTACTACTAACTATACTAAACTACAAAGATTAATATTTTATACTAATTATATCATAATTTTAGATATTTTACATATAAATTTGTCAACAAAACATAATAAAATCACGTAAATTTAATCATATAAAAATAATACATCAAATTACTCCCCACTTAGCTTTTGATCGTCCTCGAGCAAAAATAAGCGGTAATATATAAATAACAGATAATATAATTGATCAGATTAAAATTTCAAAAGTAATATATATCGTCAATATTACAAACATATAATTTATAAATTTTATAGAAATTTAAGAAAGGGAGATTATATAACTTAAATGAATTAAGTATCAAATATGAATTAGATGGAAACATGCATGCAATAATTCAGAAATATAAATAAAATATTAGAAATACTTTCTATCTCGATTATTACGAATTTCTGGAATCATTAACTAAGTCAGATAGAAGACACATTGGCTTAATATATTAGGATAGGACATTGGTTAATCGAAAAGATAGAAAAGGAAATCAAAAAAGAGAAAGATGTAAGTCGTACGTACCTACGTCTTCACATTCTTGATCAAAAACGATTCGATTAGTAACATCCTTTTATTCCAACTATTTTTGATTTTCTCTCTTCTTTTTTTTTTTTTTTTTTTTTTTTTTTTTTTTTTTTTTTTTTTTTTTTTAATATACATTAAGAACTAAAGCGTGAGTGTGTGTAAATAATCAAATTCACAAGCATTGCTTCATCAAGATTGATCGGAGTACTACTCTTTCGATCTAAAATTACGAGTCCGGTTTCCTTAAACACGTAATCATTCTTGAGATCTTTTGATTCGACTTATGCCTTCATTCTCAAAGCAATAGGACATTTCGAGAGAATCCCTATTTGGACTAATATCATCGGACATATATTTGGTCGATCAAAGATAGGGAAGATACTTGATATTCGATTTATTCTGTGTAAAAATGGTGCTTTAATTCTTAAAAAAAATTTCCATAAAACACTAACATATCTGAACTCATTCCAATCTCAGCATATACCATTTTTCTCAACTTCTTAACTTTTTCTGTCATCATCTCCTCTCATAAGTACGTACAAACTCGAAGAATGTCAAAGAAATGTAGACCAAAACAAGCTAAAGATCGGAAATTTCTAGTTTAATCAAAATGGCTAAAATTCCGAGTGAGGTCTTGATCACTCTTTAAAAGGTGAGGTGGGTTCAAAAATTGGAAATTTTATTTGGCTATAATTATATTTTTGTGGTGCCAAAAATCATCATTCCTAATTTTGATTCCAAATTCATAATTAATCTTGAAAAGAAAATTATCTAAAAATTTATTTATAAATATAAAAATTACTTGAATAATTCCATAAAAGAAATATTTGATAAAAATTATTTAGTTATACATACTCAAAATCTTAAAAATCTTATAAAAGATATAAAACATATTCATTATATATCTAATATATTTTACTAAATCAAAAATTAATCCTCTCGAATTATATCATTTTTATTCATATATTAACCATCTTAAATTATTCAAGAAAAATTAAAGCTAAGAAATAAGTAATTAAAGTACTAATTTATATGAAAAAAGTTATATTTTATAATTATATTTTTTTAATTTTTTTTCGAAAATTTTAATGAAATTTTCAAACCTAACTCTACTCCCCACTTACGAATTGACATCGTCCCGATGTTCAATAAGTATGAAAAAGTAGGTTCGAAAATTAAATTAAAATTATAGATGATTGTTATAAACATCGATAACACACATATATTAAAATCAAACAACATATATATTAAGCAAAAAGAAACTATTACGAGACTAAAAATAAAACAAACCGACTATTAACTTACTAACCTTAAGCAACTTTAACTTATTAAAGCAAACCAAACTTAAACTAAATTAAATAAAACCACTAACAACTATCTCAAATAGTTGACGAACAACCCGGATTCTCTACCGGTAGCAATCTTCTACGACAATCACGAGACGGATATATCTCATCGAAGCAATTTCGGGGACTTCATTCAAATGAATACATAACCTTGAAATTAACCAAGCAAAAGGCATCGGCCTTCCATTATTATACCGTTCTACGCAAAGTTTTCGCCGTCCTAAAAATCAAAATCCCCAGAGTCCCACATAAGCTCCGGTTATCAATGCAAACAACGAAGTATCTCACTATCACTAACCCGTATGCAAAGTCACTAGTCGGATAGACTCGTGAGTTAATGAAGTGTTTCCATGCTCTCGGATGAGCGAGCGAGGCGAAGTGGTAGAGTCGTAATTTTGATCGAACTGCGGAAACGGATACGGAAAAGCTTCCGTGACATAGTTAACAACATGACAAGAGTTCCCTAATCCCCATTGATATTCATAATGAAGATTATGGATTTGATTGAAAATCGGTATCTCGTAGATATGATTGATAATATGAGGTGACGGGTGAATAAGTGTACCACGAACGAGATATAAGTGTGACGGATCTACCGTAGTAACGGTAGAAAGAGTGAATAAAATTCCCTAACAATAGAAACATTAATTCTTCCTCGAGGTTGCTTAACAAATTTTTTCCATCCTTGAGTCCGAATTAAATCCCTTCGAACCGATCAATTTTTTCAAAATTGATACCCCTTTCCATCAATATAGGAGAATTTGCAAACCTCGCATTCACCAACAAATGAACATTTGAAGCTCTAGATTCCGGGACAAAAACATCAACTTCCTCTGGATCGTATGAATTGACCGATGGTGATGATCGGTTTGACATTTTAGTTGAAACGAGATGAAAAAAAAAATCACGGATAGAAAGGTAAAAGTAAAAGAGTGAATTTGTAGATTGTTTACTCTCGGCTTAAATGGACAAAATTGAGAGTGTACGTGGCTGCACATTAGAACTCTCAACATGACTCGGCGAGTTTTTATTCCCGGACCGATCACGAAAATGGCCGGACCGGTCCGGCCTTAAAATATTTTTACCGTATGAAGGTTGTAAAATTCAAGTTTTCTTTGTGCACTTTAATAGGCGCAAGCTATTTGAGAGGCTATAAAGGTAGTGTAAATATTATTTCACCGACACACGAATACGACACGCGAATGATAAATATATTTTTTAGATTTTTGATTTTTTTTATTATATTTTTTATGAAATATTTAAATACTATTAAAAATAAATTTACGACTACGACAAAACATGATTAATGAAATCGAAAACTTGTTAAACTAGCAAACTTATCAACTAAAGTTAAAATACAGAAAATAAATTAAACAGTCATAAAATGTTTAGAAATAATAAAAGTTGTTTAAAATCAAACAATGTCAACATCATCATCGTCGGCGGTGTAAAGCTGGATCATTCATACTTGGAACCGATGACGTAAGCGGGCGTGGAAACGTAGTCGTGATCCGAGCGAACTGTCGAGATCCATCGAACTTATACTTGACGTCATCCTTGCAAAATCGAAAATCCTCCCCGACTAGATGTAACGACACCACGAGAACACTGTATAAAAGACACCACGACCACTAGGGCGGCTTCCAAAAGGATTTGGCATATGATGAAAGCTACGAGATGGTGGAATAGGTGCTATCCATTACGGTAACGTATACGGGTTAGATTGACGGGCGGATAGGCGGTTCTATCGAAAGAAGGATCAAGATGCATCGCTCGTATGTCTCGGCATCCCTCTACGTAAATCATCACTCCACCGCCTACTCGCTCGGCAAACAAAGCCATATTAGCTTTGTCCTCGGGCTACATCGATACTAAGGATTGAAACATATCGTATGTAATGGTGTTTGGGAGAGAAGTCTGCTTGTTGCTCGAGAAAAAGATGAAAATGCGGCGGGTGGGCGGTGGAGGGGTACTACGTCTAACTATCGAGTCTATCGAACCCTGCGGAGACCTCCTCGGACTAGGGCCTATCGGGGACTCATACGCCATCATCAACTTGTCGTTAGACGGGAAAGGAACTCCCGATCTACGACATAAATGCGAAATAAAGCCGGAAAGTACATGTGACTCCCCGCCTTGGCGGTAACAATAAACTCGAAAACCCTTCTATACATGATCTTCCCCACATCCACCTTAACATCATGAATCATCGCCCAAGTAATGCATAAATCCTCTTTACCAAAGGCGGTGTGTTTGGTAGTGGGATAGAGAGTATGGCTCAAAAATCTTTTGATTGCCCTCGGATCTCTAAAACACTTCCCATAATTAAATCGTTGTCCACCCAATCTGCTTTGTAGCATCAAACTCCCTACGAGCTCTGAGGCAATGCGCTCATACATAGCGGGATCATCTAATCTATAAACGACTCTATAATCTTCTTCATCTACGGAAAAACTTCTACCCCTAAAACGACATTAATCGGTTCCGGACTAAAAGAAACATGTCTAGACCTAAGGGGAATAGACTACATCATACTACCCTCGGTGGGTGTCAAAGTAGACAAAAGCGCATAAAATTACGCCACTAAGGTAGTATTGATCTCTCCTGTCCTACGAGCCGCAAAATCCAACCATTGGCGTCTCGCAAAAATACGCCTAACCTCCTCTCCTAAGTCATCAAAATCTAAGCCTCTTTCCAACACAACTCCACATTTACTATAGATATTCCTATAAGCATTCTTAGCTTGAGGTGAAGCTGTAGCAGCAAAACTAACAGATTCTTCTTCCGGTGTTAAATCTTTTAATTCTACGACCGGTACTTCTATTGGAATATTAGGCTTTCTTTTCTTAGAGATTTTTCGACTGGATGAGGCCATTCTACGATATTGAATTGGCAAAACAACAGAAAAACAACACAAAATAAAATGTCACAACACACGAAAAATTCAAAACAGTTGAAAATAAATCTAAAAATTATAAAAATTATGAAATTGATAACTAGAGTAAACAAATTATACCTTATAATGAACAAAAACCGTGAAAAGTGGCCGGAAAAGTCGTATAAGCCTCCGGGATGAAATGGAGCTTGTGTTCGATCTTTTTCAAATTCTTCACTTGTGTTGAAGAGAGGAGATAAAAATAGAAAGAAATTGAGTGGTAGTGTAGTGTGGAGTGAATTTGTGGTAAAGTTTGAAAAAAATTTGATTTAGTGGGGTTTGGGGGGTGGGGCGGCCTGTTTTAGAAAAAAAATTAGGAGAAATGAAGAAGAAGAAGGGCTGTTTCCCCGTTTTTAGGTTAACCTTGTCCCGGACCGGTCCGGATTAATGGCCGGATCGGTCCATGTGCAATTTTTTTTTTTTTGATTTTTCAAAATTTTTTTTTTTTTTTTTTTTTATATATAAAACCTATAAAGCTCAATAAAAACTTAATAAAAATAGAAAATAAAATTTATAAATTTTATAACAATTTCTTAAAATTTATAAAATCTTTATAAAACTTATTTAAAAGTTTATAAAAATTCAATAAATTTATTTTAATTCTTATAAAATATTTAAAAACTTAAAAAACTTTTTATAAAACTTTTATAAAACTCCTTAATTTTATAAAGATCCAATTTTATAAGATTTTCAAAGTTATGCAAAAATTTTATAAAACTAAAAACAATAAAAGACTTGAACCTACGGGGTTTCTAATTCTTCAATTTCTACAAACTCCAGATTTCTAACATACCTTTCAAGCAAACTATATCCTAGAAATGTAGCGTTTGAATTAAGTCTTGGAAGTCCATCGGGATTTTCGGTTAACCACCTAATCGTTCCCTTCTTAATTACATTCAAACACTCACTCTGAGATTGAGTTATATTTTTCCCACATCGCCCTTGTGTTCAATTTTTCCACAGATTCGCACTTCCTTAAAAACTTAGCCCTTCTCTTTATCGAGCTTCTTGACGTACCATTACAAACTTCTTTCAATTTTTTCTCTCTCAACAATTGCTTGTTCGTTCAAAAACTAAGGCTTCATAGTAAAGGCGATATCTCTATTAAAACCAAACTTTAAAAGCAAAACAAAAACTCCTAATCTATCTAAAAAAAACATCCAGTTCTTTTACGTCTATCCGGTAAAAGACGAAACTAGTTTAGACATATAAAAGTAAAGATAAAACCTGGTAATTTGATACTTTCACTTTTAAAACCTTCGCTTTTTAGTCTTTCGGAGGGTCGATCAGCAACATTACTTCATTTATCAGAGAGATTTCTTCACCTTCCAGAAATAGCTTCACCCTGTGACCATTGGCTATAAAAGTTGTATTCCCATCAGTTAGTTCAACAGCTCCAGATTTATAAACTCGTGTTACTTTAAATGGACCTGTCCATCTTGATTTAAGCTTTCCTGGAAACAACTTTAAACGTGAATTGTACAATAACACTCGATCACCTACATGGAACTCACGACTATAGATTCTCTTATCATGGAACGATTTCGTGCGTTCCTTGTAGATTCGAGCATTTTCATATGAATCAAGGCGAAATTCTTCTAATTTCGTTAAGCGAAGTAATCTATGATCACCGACGACCTTAGGATCGAAATTTAAAAATCTAATAGCCCGGAATGCTCGGTGTTCTAACTCTCTTGGGAGATGACAAGATTTACCAAAGACTAATTTGTAGGGAGAACGACCAATTGGAGTTTTAAAAGGCATTACGTATGCCCATAACGCATCATCTAGTCTAAGCGCCCGATTTTACGGTTTGAATCCACTTGTTTTTTCTATGATTCTTTTAATCTCTCTATTTGACACCTCTACACGACCACCGGTTTGCGGATGATAAGGCGTTCCTAATTTATGCGTTACACCATATTTTTCAATTAACTTGGTAAATGGTCTATTACAAAAGTGTGAACCTCTATCACTAATGATAGCCCTCGGAATGCCATAACGTGTAAATATATTCTTTTTAAGGAATCGTATAACAACTTTGGTATCATTAGTGGGAAGAGCTTCGGCCTTCTACCCATTTCGAAACATAATCTACCATTACAAGAATAAATCTTTTTCCAAAAGATATAGGGAAAGGTCCCATGAAATCTATACCCCAAACATCAAATAACTCACATTCTAAAATAGGTTGCATAGGCATTTCATGTTTTTTAGATATATTTCCCCATTTTTGACAAGACTCACAAGATTTAACATATGTATACGCATCTTTATAAAGTGTAGGCCAATAAAAACCACATTGTAAGACTTTAAAAGCAGTTTTCCACCCTCCATGATGACCTCCTGCCTCACGATCATGACAAAACGATAAAACACTTAAAATTTCATTATCAGGCACACATTTTCTGATTATTCCATCCGAACATTTACGGAAAAGATCTGGTTCCTCCCAGTAATAAAATTTTAAGTCATAAAAGAACTTCTTTTTTCGTTGCCAAGTCCAATGAGACGGAATGTAATCACGGAGTTAAGTAGTTAATGATATCTCCAAACCAAGGTGAATTTTCCTTAGAAGGAATTCTTTTCTTTAATAACTGCATGGTTGAAGGCATATCGATTCTAAACAGTTGTTCATCGGGGAAACGAATCCTTAATTTCATTTCCTATTTCTTCCTCGGTTTCCATTCTACTTAGATGATCCGCTACTACATTCTCACTTCCTTTTTTATCTTTAATCTCAATATCAAATTCTTGAAGTAGAAGAATCCATCTAAGAAGACGTGGTTTCGCATCTTTCTTACTCGGTAAATATTTCAATCTTTGAATGGTACGTATAAACTATTACCTTAGAGCCAACAATATACGATCTAAACTTATCTAAGGCAAAAATTACGACCAACGAGTTCTTTTTTACGTAGTTGCATAGTTTAGTTGAGTGCATTTAACGTATGAGATGCATAGTAAATAGCTTTGAGAATTCTATTATACCTTTGACCTAAAACAGCTCCTACAACTAAATCGCTTGCATCACACATAATCTCAAAAGGTAAATCCCGTCGGTGCCACCAATGCGGTGCGGTAATCAACTTCGCTTTCGGGGTCTTAAATGCTTCCATACATTTATTATCAAAATTAAAAGATACTTCTTTTTCAAGCAAATGACTTAGAGGCTTTGCTATCTTTGAAAAATCGCAATAAATCTCCTATAAAATCCCGCATGTCCAAGAAATCCTCTTAATGTTCTTAGATTAGCTGGTGGAGGCAATTTTTCGATTACCTCGACCTTAGCTTTATCAACTTCAATTCCTACTTCGAGATTCTATGACCTAGTACAATTCCTTCGATACCATTAAATGACATTTTTCCCGAGTTAAGCACTAAATTGGTATCCTCACGGCGTTGTAACACTCGTTCTAAGTGTAACAAACAGCCATTAAAAGAGTCTCCGTAAACACTAAAGTCGTCCATAAAAATTTCTAAGAATTTCTCAATCATATCGAAAATATAGACATCATGCATCTTTGAAAAGTAGTGGAGCATTACATAAACCAAACGGCATTCTTTTATACGCAAAAGTTCCATAAGGACAAGTGAAAGTAGTCTTTTCCCTATCTCTGTTGCAATGAAAATCGTAAATATCCGAATAACCATCTAAGAAACAAGTAATACTTATGACCACTTAAACGCTCCAACATTTGTACTATGAATGGAAGTGGATGATGATCTTTCTTAGTATGATCATTTAGTTTTCTAAAATCAATGCACATTCGATATCCTGTAATTTCCCTTGTTGGAATCCATTCATTCTTATCATTCTCTTTCTTGTGAAACCTCCTTTCTTTGGTACAACTTGAGTTGGACTTACCCATTCACTATCCGATATAGGAAAAATTATTCCCATTTCTAATAGCTTAATAACCTCTTTCTTAACGATTAAGCGTAAATTCGGGTTGAGGCGGCGTTGCGGTTGAATGCAAGGTTTAGCATCTTCTTTCAGAATTATCTTATGAACACATATCTCAGGACTAATACCTCGAATATCAGCAACTGTCCATCCAAAAGCTTTCTTATGCTTTTTCAACATTCCTAGTAATTGATCTTCTTGTTGCTCCGTTAAAGTTGATGAAATAATAACTGGTAAAAGGTTATCATTTTCAAGAAAAGCATATTTCAGATTTAAAGGTAACGGTTTCAATTCCAGATTCTTAGGCGGATCTTCTATTGATGATTTAAGAACTGGTCCTTCTAGTTCTAATTCTAAATACTTATGCCATGGTGGTTTAAAAGTAAAACTTCCTTTATCTAGAGAAAGGATTATCTCTTTCATTTCAATGTCTTCCTCATCTTCTTTATAGATAGATAAAGTTAAACATTCTTCTAATCTATCTTCAAAAGTTGGTAACTGATTATCATAGACGAATGAATATCTTCTATAAAAGAACATGATTACAGTGATGTGTATTGATGGTTCATAGCTTTGAAAATATTGAAAGCAACTTCATCTTCATTGACTCTCAAAATTAATTCTCCTTTCTCGAACATCGATTAAAGTTCTCACCGTAGCTAGAAATGGACGTCCTAAGATAAGCGGCGCTGAAAATCCTTCTTCCATTTCCATAACTACAAAGTCTACTTGGAAAATAGAACTTGTCTACTTTAACCAATACGTCCTCAATAATTCCTCTAGGGTACTTAATCGATCCGTACGCCATTTGCGAGTCATTTCGATCTTAGTAAGCTTTCCTATGCCTAGCTTTCTATAATCCTCATAAGACATGAGATTTATACTAGCTCCCGAGATCACATAAGACCTTCTTAAACAAAAAGCCTCCAATTTCACACGGAATCGTAAAACTTCCAGGATCTTTTAGTTTAGGTGGTAACTTATCTTTGCAAAATTGCGAGAACATTCTTCATTTAGGCATATATTCTCATATTCCTCTAATTTTTTCTTATTTGATAGTATATCCTTCAAAAACTTTCCATAGGTAGGCATATTTATCAGAGCTTCGATAACAGGGATATTAACATTAATATGACGAAAAGTATCAAGGAAACGAGCATACTTCTGATCAGTCTTAATCTTTTTAATTTGATCTTTAGGTGGAAAAGGTAAAGACTCTAAATCTATAACCTTGGGTTTCGAAGTCATTCTCTCTTTTCCTTTATCCTTTGGAGTATTACTTGATCGCCATGTTTCAGGTTCTTGACCTTTTTCTTTTAATTTGTTCCCTGAATCAATCTCTACTTCATATTCCTTCAGTTCTTCCTGTTTCTCATCCTTGTTTTCTTTATCTTCTACTCTAACATGTTCCTTAAACAGATTCCTTAAATCTTTATCCATGGGGTCTTTCAAAATTCTAGGGATTTTTACCCATTTTTCACCTTCCTTCTCAAGTTCCAAACTTCTATTCCTTTTCAAGAATTTCTCTATGATTTCTTCTTCCTCATCAGTAAATTCAAGTTCATCTTTAGTCTCTTCATTGTTATTTAAATCATTTTCTACTTCATTATTCCCGAAGTTTTCTACTCCATTACTACCATAGAGTTTCCTACTTCTCGTAACTACAACATTTACCTCTCTTGGGTTTCTTTCAGTATTACTTGGTAATCCTCCAGGAGGTCTACTATTGTTACGTTCACCTTCCCTACTCAAATGATCTTCCATATTCCTTAATGAAGCTTCTATCGTTCTCATTTACGGTATCATGTCCACTCATAGATGTTTTCATTGTACTCATGTCCTTCGTTGAACCTATAGAAGTCATCATTGTTTCCATATTCTTAGCTTGAGTAGATACTACACCCATCATATTTTCCATCGTTTTTCCCATTTTTCAACCCCTTCTTGGGTTGATTTGAACTTTGAGTTCTTGGTATACTTTGAGTGGTATGTTGAGGATAGGATCTTGGTAATGATTGTAAATTCGATTAGATGTATTTCCTTGATAAACTTGATTATTATTCATATTCTTATACTTTTGAACTGGATACGGCGGTTGTCCCTGGCTTACTAGGGTTTTCGGACCATCTAAAAGTTGGGTGGTCTCTTCTAATAGCATTAAATGAGTTTGAATATGCATTATTCAAATTCCTATCTTCTTGAAGAAAACTCACTTCCTCTTTTGAATATCTGTTGGTTCTTCTTTCCCTAATGACACATTATCATAATTTGAGTATTCGGTTGGAGTACTATTTTTCGAATTTTGATTCTTACCTTGTTGTAATCCATCAAACTTTCTACTTAAATTCTCCAAATGTGCTAGAACTTTCGTATTTGAAGTACATCCTTCGCAAAAGCTACTTTTCTAGTGCTAGAGCCGGTTTCCCACATTCTATTGTTTTTGGAAATCTTTTCTATAGCATCGTAAAGCTGTTTGAGCTTCACTCATCATTAACGAACCACCACATGCATGATCTACATACGCACGTGAATCTTTTCTTAATTTACGACGAGAAAAGTTGGATTTGCATATCCAAGGAATAACCATGATCGGGACAAGCTCTTAACAATTTTTTAAACCTTTCCCACGCATTCCCAAGTGTTTCTTCGAGATCCTTGTCTAAAATTAGCAACCTCGACTTTTAATTCCAAATTCCGTCCTGGAGTGAAATATTGTTTCAGAAATTCAGTTTGAATATCCTCCCAACTAGTTAACGAGTGGTGTGGAAGAGACATAAACCAATCTCGGGCTCTTCCTTTTAAAGAAAAAGGAAACATAGTCATCCTCGTTAATTCCTTATGAGCACCTTGACTTTTGGCTGTATTGCACAATTCTTCAAACAGATAGAGATGATGATGTGGATCTTCATCATCTTCTCCTAGAAATTGGGCTCTTGCGTCAATTAAACCAAAAAGATGAGACTTAATTTCGAAATTATTCGCTCCTTCATTCGGTAAAAGTATGGGATTATTAGTCTGGTTTCTCCTTACAGTTTGATCACAGATAGGTCTCGGGTTTGGCGGATTGTTACGATTATTCGGTTCCGATCTTGATTGTTCCTATTATTATTATTCGATTATTATTAGGGTTAACGGGGTTTTGTCCATGCCCTAAAGCATGATCTAGCCTCGTTCGTTTGTTTCATCACTACCTTGACCATTTCTTTATTTTTATTAGAAGATGATTCCGTTGGAGATTTTCCAAGGAGTCCTAAAATTTGGTTTGACCACGTTTACTCTCTATCCGCAAGCGCCTTTCGTAAGCGTTTATATCGGGCTTATAAGGAGTAAGTGAGGCTTTACCACTTCTGGTCATCAACTAACGAAAATAGAAAAATGCTCGAGTTTTAAAGAAGAAGAAAATTGGTACTAAAAGAAAGTAGATACCAACGAAAAATTAAAAAAAGAAATGTGATAAGAAGAGTGTTGGTTTATCCTCGAGAATTTTTAGCTAATACAAGTAGTAACCATAGACACAAAAAAAAAAAATAGCGACTTTGTCTCCCCGGCAACGGCGCCAGAAAGCTGACGTCACCAAACCAGACCTTAGAAACGGCGTCAAGAAGGGGACAGACCTTTTCTAGGTTAGACGGATCCTAACCGGCAGTGTACCGGGTCAAATTGTAGTGATAAAGTGGTGAGTCAGGTGTCGAATCCTCAGGGAAAAAAAGTGGTAATTCTTTTAAGTGTGGTTAAACACCAAAGAGCTGCTATTAACTCGATCTAAACCGCAATTTTATAACACAGATTACTACTACTCTAACCAACATAAAATAAATGCGTAATTTAAAAGTTATTCTAATATAATATATATATATATATATATAAATATATAGATACCAAAATATAATATATAACCAGACTAACCAAAGTATATGTAATCAAATTATATGATCTTTTCAGTTAATGGAATGTGTTCGATCTTCCTTTTTAGGTCCAATTGAGTGAATGAAACGGTGTACTCCTAATGTCAACAATTCCTCCTCACACGAGCGTATGAAATTGTCATATGTCAAAAGTCATCAGTCCAAGGTCCACAAGCGCCCCATGCTAAACTTAGTTAGTCAAAACAGGTACCGAGTACAAATCTACCCCGGATAAAAGAGGTGATTCCATTTGTCAAATGGCCGATGTTATTCAAGAGGCTCCGGTTGTCAAGCGGATCGATTTAATACAAACGGTGTAGTTTCAATTAAAGCTGTGATTTTAACATTATTAAGATCTCGAGTACAAATTTTAATAAGATTTGTTTTATTAGGACAAATCGCCCCCGGGTAGGAAATAGGATTCCGTTAATCGGACGGCCATTTTTACCCTCCGGTTTTTCTATTTTTACTCATATCCCGACTTCTCGGTCGGTTCATCGCCAGGTTATATGTAGTATTCATTATGATTGATTACTTCATTCCGAATATGTTATCATTACGTAGCGAAATAGAAAAAGATTCATTTTACTCAATTTTAGTCATTTTTATTTTAACATCATTCCATTACCGAAAAGATCAAAATAATATAATTACATAACTTTGGTTAGTTATTAGATCTAGCCTAATAACATTATAAAAACTAAAAAGAAGAAAATAATAAACATAATTATTATAGAAATTACCCGATTACAACTGCTGACTCAGAAATCGTCTTTTTCCGGATTTTACAACGACTTCAGCAACACCGAACCTTCGAGAATTTCCCGAGCATTACTACCATACTACTACTACATTATTTTGGCATAAGGCCTATTTACAACTATAAAAGAAAGAGAGAAAGAGTTATATATATAGAATATGGTTTATATATATAATTTGGTACACCCCAAATGAACTCTACGATGCTCCCTTTTATAGAATTTTCCCCTTCCCGGACCGGTCGAAAATTTGCCGGATCGGTCCGGTGTAATGATGCTAATCATTACGGCTTGTCCTCGCATGTTCCCCCATGTTACTCATAATCATTACTTGTCTTTGTGTAATTATATATATAATTATATATAATTACACGATTAATCTTCTAAAAATCGTAACTTGAATTCTCGATATCGAATGACATAATCGAACTTCCGTTGAAAAGCTCGTTGAATTCTCTACAACTTTCATCAAGACCACTTCTTCGAAAACGTACTCTCGATGAGCCATTTGTATTATACGTCCTTTTCGAGATTTAGAAACAATTATTCCCTTGATCATGTATATCGGTGACGCTTTATAACTTCCTTTCACGACTTGTATTGACTTCAAAAAGTGTCGATACTCGAGATTTCGTTCATCTTAGGATTCGCAATGAAATAAACACAAAATACCCGTGTAAAATAGACACATTTATTCCGGTTACTAAAACCGGTACAAAAACTACAACTTTTTATTATAAATACTAACTTTTACTACTAACTATACTAAACTACAAAGATTAATATTTTATACTAATTATATCATAATTTTAGATATTTTACATAGAATTTGTCAACAAAACATAATAAAATCACGTAAATTTAATCATATAAAAATAATACATCAGATGCTTAGTGGACCCGAACATGTTTGACCAAAATGCACGTGTCATGGATACGCTATTGCATTATGTCAAAGGCTTTCACACACGACACATGAGAAAGAAAAGCAAATGAGGAATTAATACAGTATGCAAAGGACGATTTGATAGAGTATTTATGAATATTGTGAAGGGGGGCTCGAATTTAGCAAATCATGGGAAGGTTGCACAAGTTTGTATGTGCCGATGATAGAGAGGGATCATTGGTTTCTTCGAAAATTGATCTGAGTGGGAGGATAATTTACGTGTATGACAGCCTTCCGGGGCATGTCAGAAAAGTGTTTCTTGCAAGTTGTGTCACGCCTATGCAAGTTGTGATACCGCTTTTACCGAAGAACCATGTAAAAGGCTATGAGAATTATTCTGTGAGAAAACTAGCGGTGAAGAGCGTGGATTGTCCATCCCAAGATAATGGGTACGTTTCATAAATTTATGCAATATATATATGGATTATTAAGGTATTCGTTGTCGTGACTAAACTTATCTTGTAATTCTTGTAATTTGGTAGGAGTGATTGTGGCATTTTCGTTCTTAAATTCGTGGAGTTCATGCTTGGAGGAGTGGATCTATCATTGATTCGGAGTGCGCATATGCCGGATTGGCGAAAGAAGTTGGTTGCGGGATTGCTTTCATGGAACTTGCAGACATAGAAATTGCATATGCATTCATATGTCATTGTAAAATTGTGTTAACCATCTATGAGGGTTTTGGTTATGACTTATCATTAAACTATGTCATTTTAATTTTTACAGAAGAATGGGGGTGGTTTGAAGTTTGAAGGAGAACTAAAATGTTTATTGTTGTTTTGAAGAAGGATGTTTTAAAGGTTCCTTTATTATTAATATGTATTGTATTGGTAATTGTTATTTTGAAGAAGAATGTTTTGAAGAAGAAATTTGGTTTCATTCTTATTATTATGTATATTGTATTTGTAATTGTTATTGTTATTTTCTTCCATGTTTGAGAATTAGGGTTTGATTCATTAGTTGGTTAACATTATTTGTTAGAAAATTTGACCCATTGAAATGAATAAGTTAATTTAGTGATTCTTAAAGAATTATATAATCAATATAGTTAACGTAAATGTGTAATTGTAATTGTAATTGTAATTGTAATTGATTAACATTATAATATTTGATGATTTGTCATTGACTCTTAACAAAATGGATTCATTTCTTAATTTTAACTTTACACAGTTTCAAGTTTGTTTTGACACAAGTTTAATTTAACGTTACACAAGTTCAAGATTGTTTCGGTCAATGAGACATGTTTGAGATTGTTGCGGGTAAGAACTGGAATTAAACTATTAAAAAATGATAAAAATGGGCCTATAAATAGTAGTATATCGAAGAGATACGAATGTGAAGGGTCTCATGGTAGTGTAAATCGAAGAGATATAGTTACGAATGTGAAGGGTCTCATGGTAGTGTAAATCGAAGAGATACATATATCAATATGAAGGGTCTCATATAGGGTAAATCGAAGAGACGCCACCACCTTTAAAAAAAGATAAAATGGGCCTATAAATAGTAGTATAACCACATGTGTACAATTCATATTTATTACAAATAAAAACAGAAAAGCAGAAGAAGAAAATGGATAAGCATACTAAGGAGATCGCAGATTTAAGAAACCGAGTTGAAGAAGCTGGAAAGAAAATTGGGCGCGCGAAGACATGAATGCCATTATGAAATTGATCAAGCGAAAATATGAATGACACAGAGTCGGATTCCATGTATCTTGAAGTGGCGTATATCAATGACAACATCAAAACGAGTCAAAAAGAAAATCAACGATCGATACGGCGTGCAATGATGCTTACAAAATTGCGGTGCGATGTGCATCTGCATTCGTGCACTATCGCATGATGCCATGGCCGGGGAACAATAATGTTTCTTTGGCCCCAAGTGGAGTTGGAGTTCGACCACAAACTCTCCCAATAAGAGAGCATGTTATAGAGTTCTCGGATCACGGCATGTGATCAAATCCCATCCCCATCCAAACCCCACTTTATCTACATATTTGTATTTTCTTTAATAATATTATGTTGTAAAAATTTTATGAACTTGAAATTATTTATAATATTATCAGTCTGTTTTGATATTATGTAATAACTTTTTCTTATGAAATCATTTATAATGTTATCTTTTTAAGTGTTTTATAATTGTTTGTTTGAATGATATCATGGACGTAGTTTCTTTTGTTTTTTTGAAACGTATGGATGTAGTTTCTTATACATCAGTTGTTGCATGCATGCAAATAAATTAGGGTATTAAGGTTTGCAATTAATAAAATAGTAGAATAAGAATGGAGGGGATTTGGATGAATAAAGAAGAAGAACCTTTATATATGTTTCGCAATTAATAAAAAGTACAATAAAAAGGGGGGGGGGTCTGCAAATGAAAAGTACAATTAATAAAATAATATTGCTGTACCAATAATGGTACAATTTCACAGACATTGCTTAAAGTAACTCGTAAAATGACCCCATGAATCTTTTTAGATTTTCTAGGTCATTTCTTTTCCAGTCATAGCTTAAATTCCTAAAATGACCATGTGCTACCAAGCCCCTTAAAAAATGCCTCTTAAAATAGCTAGTGTGAATCATTTTGAAAAAAGACTCGTATATAACATTTATCAATCTAAAGAGTGGAGACAAGTCACTTGTAAACCTTAAACAAAGCAACAATACCAAGCCTCTATTGAAGAGAATGGCGAGAATTTTATGGCACAGGACCAAACTAAACTCAAATATACAACTACTAGGGGAGGTGGAGTCTTGTTTGATGGTTGAATATGTGCACAGGGTGAAGGACTGCACAATAGCCATAGACTGGAAGGAGATGATTCAGATGTGGAATGTGAGTCTATCATCAGTAAGACCGAAGGATCCCAAGTTGGAATTCCTGGAAGCAATGATTCATTGTAATTTTTCTTCTTTTGAGAACATCCCCTCTCATCACACCTTTGGTATCATTAAGATCCTCATTTGGAATTGCGGAGAGGTGCGGCTCCAAAGAATTTAGGAGGCACATCAAAGAGTTTCTTTTGAAACAGAAACCTGATGTGGCAGTCCTTCTTGAAACCGTCCAGGCGAAAAAAGCCTTTAAAGTCATTGCTAAGATTGGTTTTACAGGTTCCATACAGTATCCTCATCCTATTGGTATATCTTGAGGTATTTGTATCATTTGGAATTCAGATTTGCTCGATATTAACTGTATTGAAGCCCGCCCAAATAGAATTCATGCTGTCATCTCTGAGAATAATCTTTGTAGGATTGATAACTTCAACTTCAATGTCGGCAATTGTAACTTGATACATTTGGGCTACTATGGACTGCCTTTACTTGGAGCAACCATGCAACTACATTTGGAGACTCTTGTACCATCAAGCATGTGGGGCTCATCTCCCTAAAGTCCATTCTTAGTATTTGATTTTAACACATGTATAATGTTGTTATGACTATTGGATGTTCTATTTAATGTATTCTTGTTGTGAAGGAGCCTCATTGGATTGCTTTGGAACCTCCTGCTGAGGGCTGGATTAAGGTCAACACTTATGCCAGCTGCATGGATATTGATGAGAATGGTAGGGATTGTATAGAGGTAATGGAAGATTGTATAGAGGATTCGTGGGATTTATGGGAAGAAACTCCATCCTTCAAGGGGGATTGCTGGCTATCAAAGAAGCTTTGTGGATTGCTAAGGACTATGGTGTCTCCCAGGTTGTTGTGGAATCTGACTCTGTCTCTGCTGTAATGGCTATTAACGGTGGATCTAGGAATGATGACGGCAGACTGCTAGTTGATGATATTAAAGAATTCTGGCATAAATGCTAATGTGTGTTATTCAAATAGAAGGCAGGATGATGGAATAATAGCCAAAGGTTAGTATCATCAACATTTACATTTTTGGTTGTGCATGTAATTGTACTTCATTTCTTACTTAGGTTCATTTTGGAATTGATTATCAAGTTTAAACCCTATAATCAAGTTTAAAACAAAACCACATAACTGGACACAAAGTTAAAGTTGGGTAGAAAATTTTATTTTGATAGATATATGAAGATAAATAAAGATTAATCACGATAGAATAAAATTACTCTTTAATTAATATAGCTGGACACAAAATTAAAGTTGGGTAGAAAATTTGATTTTTTTGATAGATATATTAAGATAATTAAATAATAATGAAGATAGAATAAAATAAAACCATACTCCTTAATTAGTGCTAAGGTTTAACATTAAAATACTCACGATATAATAAGGTAGTTGATTGAGTACGTTGTGATATTATTAAAGGATTAATTATTATAGGAAAGGTTCTCAAAATGAATTTGTTCTAGTTTTTTTAAATAAAAGGTGGAATTTGATTTAGAAAATGTGAATACAAGGCTTTGATTCGTTTCAACTTCCAAAGTCATGAAGGTTTACGAAGCGTTGGAATTGTTTCAACTACAAAGTCAGTTTTTGAAAAGTGAAACGCCGTATCCATTTAATTGCTTGCAATGCTACAATTAACCTAGGGTTAACCTAGGCTATATATATATTCTGGGATGATGCTGAGATAAATTCCGTATATCTCTAAATCAGGAAGCACATCAAAGAAAAAAAATGACAATGGAAAGAAACGAATTCATGAAAATGCTGGAGGAAGAAAGGCAAAAGATTCGAATCATATTCAAGCAAGAACTGGAAGAGATGAAGCGGTTAAGGAAGGAATTAATGCACCAACTGGAGGAGCAAAAGCAAGACATGATGGCACAAAGATGGGAACTTCTTCATGAAACCGAGAACATCAACTTGAAGGTGGTTGAGGAGGTTGAATCAAGAGACTATGAGGTGGCAAATCTGAAAGAGACGATGCAGACCTACAAGAGGAAGATCAATCAAGTTGTCCAGGTTTGCAACGAGACGACGGGGAAAAGGATTGCACATCCGCCACATTATCGTGATTTCTTAAAAACTTTATTGTTGTTATGTCTGTTTGTTTAATTTTAATTTTACTGTTTGTTTGCAGAAACTTTGGGTTTAATTTTAATTTTTTGTTTGTATAATTTATTTTCATCTCCTGAAACTAATGCTTTTATTTTTATGTTCATGTTTATTGTATAATATATTTATTTGAAATATTTCTGCTCTTTTGGAAATTGCCATGAGTTTG
Source organism: Gentiana straminea (assembly GCA_036785695.1). NCBI lineage: Eukaryota > Viridiplantae > Streptophyta > Magnoliopsida > Gentianales > Gentianaceae > Gentiana > Gentiana straminea. The sequence goes on from JAVUPR010000183.1 coordinate 13,054,507, forward strand.
CTTTTGGTTCTAATGTCCTCCTAGTCCAATTTGGTTTGTTATGCTTTTTCTTTGGGGTTGGTTCTGTTTTGCACATATGCCACATTATCTATGATTTCTGAAAAACTTTGTTGTTGTTATGTCTGTTTGTTTAATTTTAATTTTAATTTTCTGGTTTTGTATATGTTACACAAGTTAAAGCTTGTGTCGATTTGAATCGTATGTTGTTATTTTAACAGACTTGGAAATGAGCAGACTTGAATCATATGTAGTTTATAAAAAATTAAAATGATTTGTATTTCTTATGTGAGTTGAATGAAAAAATTAATTAGTGTCTGATATAAAAGAAAGAAAAAAGATTATATTAATTAACAGGGAGAATTAATGTAATTATAGGATTTTCATACTTTATAAATTATAATAATAACGAATATAAGGAAGAAAAATAACAACAAAAGAGGATTGCATGAAAAAAACTACTCTGCGTGATAAACAAGAAGGAAATAAAAGAGAGAATATACCGTCCCATCGCATGCATAGAAGGCGTGAAAAAAAGTAGAAAGAGGACAAAACATGACAGAATCAGTGGCAGGGGGCCATTGTTGACCGGGGACCGTCCATTCCCCCTTCATTTCTATTCATTTCATTTTGTTTTTAAGCGAGTAGATAGTAGTACCGTTTTCTGAGACGAGTAATGATAGAGGGACAACCGATGTGTCACGACAATTGACATTACGGTGATTTTCACACAATAAGTCCGTTTAGAGTATGTCACACAATCAGTCCGTTTAGGGTGTCTTACGTGAGTATGTCACACAATAAGTCCGTTTATGGTGTCATACGTGAGATGTCACACAATAAGTCCGTTTAGGGTGTCTTACGTGAGTATGTCACACCATAAGTAGTCCTAATTGAATCAGAAGTCCGGTTATGGTGTCTTACGTGAGTATATCACACAATAAGTCCTTTTATGGTGTCATACGTGAGTATGTCACTCAATAAGTCCGTTTATGATGTCATACGTGAGATGTCACTCAATAAGTCCGTTTAGGGTGTCTTACGTGAGTATGTCACACAATAAGTCCGTTTAGGGTGTCTTACGTGAGTATGTCACACCATAAGTAGTCCTAATTGAATCAGAAGTCCGGTTATGGTGTCTTACGTGAGTATGTCACACAATAAGTCCGTTTAGGGTGTCTTACGTGAGTATGTCACACCATAAGTCCGTTTAGGGTGTCTTACGTGAGTATGTCACACAATAAGTCCGTTTATGGTGTCATACGTGAGTATGTCACACAATCAGTCCGTTTATGATGTCATACGTGAGATGTCACTCAATAAGTCCGTTTAGGGTGTCTTACGTGAGTATGTCACACCATAAGTAGTCCTAATTGAATCAGAAGTCCGTTTAGGGTGTCTTACGCGAGTATGTCACACAATAAGTCCGTTTATGATGTCTTAAGTGAGTATGTTGTTAAGGGTGATTTTATACGTTTTATAAGGATATATTTTATATCAATTTCCCCCACATCTGGATGTTTTTCATAGAAATCGAGCTTTATATTGAAATATTGAGCAAGTGATGTTTTTAAAGGGTTTAATCGCAAAATTGGTTAATTTATGTGTTTTATTAATGATTTTATGTTTATTTGAATATTATTATACTTTACGGTGTTTTTGATGACGTGTAGATGCATAATTGCGGTTCAAAAGATGATTAAATGAAGATAAATGTCGGATTTAATGGATAAAAAGAGATAAGGATGGAATTGGCTAGAAGAAAAGAGATAGAGTTGAAGGTTTCGAATTTGGATCCAAAGCTGAACTGGCGTCCAAGTCCCGTCCAGCCTGGACTGGCGTCCATCAAAGTGGACTGGCGTCCAGGAGAAGATTTTTGATTCAGAGAGTTTGGACGCTGAGTGGACGGGCGTCTGATGCAAGTCCAAGGCATCCGAACGAGCGTCCACAATTCCGGACGGGCGTCCTTCCGCCGCCTCAGCTAAACCGACTTATTTATCTATAAATAGCAGCGTTATTTCAACCTTAGTTACATCAATTCATATACGCTCTTCATACAGAAAACCCTAAAACGAGCTGCTGGTGCGCTCGGTCGACCGAGCCCTGCTGCTCGGTCGACCGAGGGTTCTTTTATTTTTTTAGTTTATTTTCTTGTTTCCCGACGATGAATAAAGGCTGAGCAGTCCGATCAAGCTCTGTGAAACCTGTTTCAGCGACGAACTCGATTTCAATTCTTGGATGTTTTGTAAGTTTAATTTAAAGTTGTCTTCTTTTCTATGATTAATTGTTATTTTGCAATTTCAATCGATGGATGTCTTTGCATGTTGATATTTACCGTATGACGAGAGTCGGTGTAAACTTGATCACCATAGGAAAGAGTAGAGCTTTAACCTATTTAACGAGAGTTGTTAGGTTAGGAGTCTAGGTTCATCATGAATCACAATTTTAGTTAATTCATTACAAGGTTATCTTAGAAAGAGATTGAGGGATATCATCATCACCGGAAAAGATAAGATTTTGCATTCGTTTATTTTATCAAGTTGTACTTGTTCTACCTTCATGTTTTATGCTGCAGGTTAATAGAACTTAGAAATACGAGAGTTAATAAGTTCATTAGATTACCGTGAAGGAGAGTAGCAATAATTATTCCAACAAACGAGAGTTGAGGGATAATGTTGTTAGATTAGGTTTTTTTAAATCCGTATCTTTGCTTCGTATAGATGTTAGTCAAACCGAGAGGTAAACTAATTAATGGCGTGAAAAATCGAGAGAGGAAACGCGTATTTAGATAAGATTTAAATCCAAGGAAACTTGTGAATGAATGTTTGTAATTCTTATTACTTTCGGTGGGGTGATGGTTGCGGGAATTGGTGGATCATTGCTCGTTCGTTATTTGTTCAGTGTTAGTTATTATGTTTCTTTGGTTAGTAGAATAAGTTTTATTTATTTTGTTCGCAACGATATTTTCCTGGCTTTGGACTGACAATCCTCTGTCCAGTTTACCTTTTCGTTTAGTTATTTTAGGTTTTTAATAATAATAGTAACAATCTTAGGAAAATTAATGAACTAGATACCCCGATTCCCTGTGACCGACTCCGGTATTAATCGCTATACTACGATCCCTACACTTGGGGAATACCGGATTAATAAATTTTATTACTTTTTGTTTTTCATTGCATAAAATCCAGAACATATGTCACACAATAAGTCCATTTATGATGTCTTACGTGAGTATGTCACACAATAAGTCTGGTTATGGTGTCTTACGTGAGTATGTCACACAATAAGTCCGGTTATGGTGTCTTACGTGAGTATGTCACACCATAAGTAGTCCTAATTGAATTAGAAGTCCGTTTAGGGTGTCTTACGTGAGTATGTCACACAATAAGTCCGTTTATGGTGTCATACGTGAGTATGTCACTCAATAAGTCCGTTTAGGGTGTCTTATGTGAGTATGTCACTCAATAAGTCCGTTTAGGGTGTCTTACGTGAGTATGTCACACAATCAGTCCGTTTATGATGTCATACGTGAGATGTCACTCAATAAGTCCGTTTAGGGCGTCTGACGTGAGTATGTCACACCATAAGTAGTCCTAATTGAATCAGAAATCCGGTTATGGTGTCTTACGTGAGTATGTCACACAATAAGTCCGTTTAGGGTGTCTTACGTGAGTATGTCACACAATAAGTCCGTTTAGGGTGTCTTACATGAGTATGTCACACCATAAGGAGTCCTAATTGAATCAGAAGTCCGGTTATGGTGGCTTACGTGAGAATGTCACACAATAAGTCCATTTAGGGTGTCTTACGTGAGTATGTCACACAATAAGTCCGTTTAGGGTGTCTTACGTGAGTATGTCACACCATAAGTAGTCCTAATTGAATCAGAAGTCCGGTTATGGTGTCTTACGTGAGTATGTCACACCATAAGTAGTCCTAATTGAATCAGAAGTCCGGTTATGGTGTCTTACTGTTAGGTGTAGTGCCCGAAAGACAATTTGTGTAATTGTTTTTAATAATGGATGACGAGAATTTATCTCACCTTAGTTACTTGCTTTGTGCTTGTAAAGTAATACACCGCTTTGCAAACCCTAAGTATATACGTATGTAACCACTTAACTCGGTGTATGGACTACACGTGAGGATTGAGTTAGTGGAGATATGCTTAAATTGTTAGTCCGTGGTGAACTTAATCGAGTTTAGGGTCTCTTGATTAAAACACCAATAATGCGCCCGAACACCTTAGGGTGTGATAGTCTTATCCGGATTTGTCGGTAGAGGGTACCTACGTGGGGCATTTATATATGATGGCATTCATATAGACCGGACCGATTTAATCGTATTTCTCGGTATAATTCCGTAATCGAGGAATCTTATTAAATCATTAGATGATCATATATGGATCAACCTTAATCCGAGGTGATCACATGGTGCCGCTTGTCCCGGGGTAGTGTTTGATGTGTTAGTTACGGTTCACTTAAATATGTGTTCCAAGCCACTTCTCATTGGCACTATCTCCGGATGAGTGAGTAGTTCGATTTTCACGGACATGGAATCCATTCCTTCCTCGCGGGAAGTAGAAAGACAGTCCCCTTATTTGTTAGCCCTAAGAAAATGATCGATGGGCCCGGTTCATGTTAGACTAATTAGCTACTAGTCGGATATGTGAACTAATTGATCACTAGGGGGTTAATGGTAAATAAGGATAAGATATTCGAGTCGGGTTCACGGAGACTTCCCACTCCAGAATGGACAGTCTATGGAGGGTTAATCCGTATGTAGTGATTATATCAATGGACGCTTATTCACTCTATGGGATGAGTATAAGTATACATCTATAATCGGTAGAGTTCAGTTTCGGGTTTATGGTGGCGTAATCCCGGAATTAATAATTAATGTACTTATTCTGTTCGATGAATAATTAATTATTGGAGCTACTGGTTATAGGTCCATGGTCCCCGATGTGGCTTCTGTAATTCGGACTAATAATCTTGTTATTTGGGCTTCAGTGATAATTAATTGGCTGGGCTAATTAATTGATATGCATAGATATTATTTAGTTGGGATAAATAATATAATACACATAAAAGACATTTTATGTGGGCTTGGAAACCCTAAAGGTGGCGCCAATGTGTCATTTAATTAGAGAGAAATTAGTTTTCTTGGATAATTATTTGACATGTGATTTATCTTTTATTTGTTAAATGATAATTCATGGAATATTAGATAATAATATGATTTATCCTAATTTGTTTGGGATAATCATTTTATTTATCTTTTATTTGGAATAAAGGATTAATGTAATAATTATCTCTTAATTATTTAATCTTTGGAGGACAAGGATTACTCTCCTATATAAAGAGAGTTCTCCCAAGCCTTAGTGATTGGAAAATTTCAACCACCATATCAAAAAGGAGAGGAAAAATTAGTTTTCTCTTGTCTAGGGTTTTAGTAGAAGAAGAACTCTAAGTTTTTCTTGGTGTTGCATATCGAGGAGGTTCGTGTATCAAGAAGGGTGTCCACCAACCGCCGTTTGGAGAACACATTGGAAGATCTTGGCTTCTCTTCCTAATATTGGTAACATGATCTTAACCCCATTGTAGTAGTTTAAGTCCTTTAATTATGTATTGTGATGTATAAATCGTGATCCATCCGCTGCGCGTAGATCTAAAGCGTTTAGATCTGAGCTCCTGCATCCTACACTTACGTGAGTATGTCACACAATAAGTCCGTTATGGTGTCTTACGTGAGTATGTCACACCATAAGTAGTCCTAATTGAATCAGAAGTCCGTTTAGGGTGTCTTACGCGAGTTGTCACACAATAAGTCCGTTTATGATGTCTTACGTGAGTATGTCACACAATAAGTCCATTTATGATGTCTTACGTGAGTATGTCACACAATAAGTCCGGTTATGGTGTCTTACGTGAGTATGTCACACAATAAGTCCGGTTATGGTGTCTTACGTGAGTATGTCACACCAGAAGTAGTCCTAATTGAATCATAAGTCCGTTTAGGGTGTCTTACGCGAGTATGTCACACAATAAGTCCGTTTATGGTGTCATACGTGAGTATGTCACTCAATAAGTCCGTTTAGGGTGTCTTATGTGAGTATGTCACTCAATAAGTCCGTTTAGGATTTCTTACGTGAGTATGTCACACAATAAGTCCGTTTAATTTTGTTTTAATTATTATTACTAATTTTTATTTAGTTGTAAGAAGATGTATTAACTATTTTTTTTAATAATCAAATTATGTAACTAGAATAAATAAATAAATATAATCAAATGATGTAACTAGAATAAATAAATAAATAATCAAATGATGTAACTAGAATAAATATTATTTGGATTATTTTGATTTTGTTTTTAATTATGTGATCGGAACCCTACTCTCTCCCTCCATCATCATCAATTCCCGCCCTTAAGCTGCTCCCCTCTCAATTGTTGCAACCAAAATTTTTGCTTTCCCGCTAAGAATCGCCCAAAATTTAGAAAATTTCAAATTCCCCTATTTGATTTGATTCGAATTCTTCACCCACAACTAACCCCTCTAACTAACCCAAGTACACCCCCGCCCCTTTCATTGATGTGTTTCCCTCTTTTGATCTTCCCACCATTCAACCTTCAAAATCTCCATTAAAGAAACCAACTAGAGCTAATTTTGGTGAGTTACTCTGCTATTTTGTTTTAGCTTTTCTTCTAGGGGCTTTCCGATGTACCTCTTTTGTTTTTCCAGAATGTTGTTGCATTTTTTTGAATTTGAGCTAATTTCTAACATATTTTTGTGTGAATTAACAGAGCATCAATGCCATAACAGAGCTAATTTTGGTGAGTTACTCTGCTCTTTTGTTTTAGCTTTTCTTCTAGGGGCTTTCCGATGTACCTCTTTTGTTTTTCCGTAATGTTGTTACATTTTTTGAATTTGAGCTAATTTCTAACATATTTTGTGTGAATTAACGAGCATCAATGCCTTAACGAGCTAATTTTGGTGACTTAGCTATTTTGATTTAGCTTTTCTTCCAGGGGCTTTCCGAGACAACTCTTTTGTTTTTCCAGAAATTTGGTTACATTTTTGTGAATTTGAGCTAATTTCTAACATATTGGGGTGAATTTACCTAGACATCAATTACTTAACAGAGCTAATTTTGGTGAGTTACTATGCTCTTATGAATTATGTTTTTTTTGAAACAAAGAACCAGTCAAATTCACTCGTAGATTGCACTCTTGTGAATCGGGAGTACTTGTTATGGGAGTTTAGTTATTTATTTGAGATATAGACACACCATTTAATACTCAATTATGCACAATTCTTTTCATAGTGCCTGCAATCTCTGAAACGAACCTGAAGCAAAATATGAAGGGAAATTCTCCGATTTCCAGTTCTTCTAGCAAGGTAAATGAATCTGGGACATTTCATGAGCATACATTGTTATGCAAATGTGGCATTCCTGCAAAATTGGTGACTTCAGGAACAGATGCTAACCCAGGGAGACTGTTCTACGGTTGTCCTTATTGGCCGGTATGACTAATTATTTTGGTTATACTTTCCATTTACTTTCAAGGGATAATGTGTCTGTATAATAATTGGAATTTCTTATTTTGCAGGATGATGAAGTCAAATGTGACTATTTCATATGGCAGGACAAGGTGTCTGCATCTACTGGGCCATATGGCAAAGTGTCTTCATCTACTAGGCCATATGGCAAGGTGTCTTCATCTACTGGGCCACATGAAGATGTTACCTCTGTCAACTTGATTAAGAAAACATATAAACTTGAATGCACAATCGGTGTCCTTCAAAATGATATTGAAATGATAAAGTGCATGCGAGACAATGATGCAAAAAAAATTGAACAAGTTGAATCAACGTCACTGAGTTATTGAGAGGTCGCAATTCAGATTCCATGGTTCAAATGTTACTCCATGATAGAGAAAGGATTGCTCGCCTGGAGACACTACTTGAGAAGACCAGGGTAGGGAACAATTCATCTCAAAAGAAACTTGTATTATTGACTATTACTTGTCTAACCTTTTATTTCGTATTTCATCTTACGAAATAAAAACTTAAGTTCTTGGTATTCGTATTTCTCTGTATATTTCTGTACATTTCATTTGGTTTTCTTAGCTAATGGTTATTTGAAGGATTTGAATGGTAATCACATTAAACAAAAAGGAGAACAACCAACGCATCAATGTTTTCCTGGGGCTACACAAGCTTGAACTTGTTTCCAGGGCCGACACAAGTTTAAACCTGTTTCTAGAGTGAATGTTTTACAACACCCTTAATGGACACAAAACACCACATTCGTGACACTCGAACAACTTCCCTTCACATTAAACAAATGAGAACAACCAACACATCAATTTGCCATCATTCAAAATTCAACATCATCTACATCTTCCAGATTTAAACATCAACCAATCAACCAAAGAAGAACAACCAACACATAGAATTTTCCATTATTCAAAATACAATAACAAACAAACACATCAACACATCACTTTCCATTATTCAAAATACAACACAAGTTATGTCTTCGAATCTTACACATCAACCAATCATCCTCAATGTTTAAACAACCACACTATGTAAACATCTCATCCTCTTCATCAACATTAATACTTAAACAGCCACAATATGTATCCCATCGCCTTCCTGTAACATTGTCAAAGAAAAAAGGTAACAAGCTTAATGCAATGTAACATGATTGAATATAAAAAGAACTCTAAATATTAATACATACAATACCTTATCATGGCAAAGTAGAGTGTCGCCATTTGGTGAGCATTTCTCCACCAATCAAACTCTTACAAGTGGAAGCGTACCGACCATTGACACCGCATTTTCCACAAACATACTTCGTCTTTTTGTCCCTGGCTGAGCGTTTCCTCTTTTTTTATGGCCATCCACTTTGTCTCTTTGGCACCTTCGGTGGCAAAACCACATCGTTAAGCACATCATCGGGATACACACATTCATCTTCATTTTGAAGTGGATACACACATTTGGAATAACCTAGCCTCCAACAATTGACGTATTTGTAATACCAAGTGCAATACTTGGAGGCTTGCTTCCCCGTATACTTCAACACAAGAGTTTGCATGCTCGCATGGATACATATCCATCCGGAATTTTTTACATGTACACGTCTTCAAATCCAACTCAACGATGTAAGAAATAACAACATCCTTGTCACGAACATCATACTTATCCGAGGAAAGTGTATTAAGCGAAAATCGTTTCGCCGACTCGAAGCTTTTGTTCACTTCGATTTCAATTTTGGGAGTAAGAGCATCTTGGCAATTTGTAGATGATTCATTTCTTTTACCAAACCAATCCTGTAACATCTCCCGGATATGTTCAATCAACCCAACAATTGAAAATTCTCGTGCACGCTTTAGCCTAGGATTCACAGACTCGGCATGGTTTGTGGTCATTATGTTGTAACGAAATCCCTCAAATTTAGCTCTAGCCCACATAGGGAATTCTGCTTTTTTCAAATATTCGTCAGCTTTCGGACATTTACTACATAAAGTTTCGAAATGCAACTTGAATTCTGCTTCTGTATAGGCCTCTGCAGCTTTCTGAAAGAGCTTTCCCACACCACGTCTGGGATATTTCATCCTCAAATTCTTTTGCATGTGATACATGCAATGCCCATGGTGCGCATTCTTAAACACCGCCTTGAAAGATGTTTTAATACTATAGGCACGATCAGAAAGCATCGCAAGATCATTCGTGTCCCCAATGATGGGTTTTAGCTTATCAAAAAACCATGTCCAAGACTCTATACTTTCAGAAGCAACAACACCCCAAGCAAGTGGAAATATTTGATGATTTGCATCTTGACATGTTGCCACAAGTAAGGTCCATTTATAACGCGTTTTTAAATGCGTGCCGTCCACAGAAATGACTTTCCGCATCGCCAAATAAAATCCCTCAATACTTAGACCAAGTGCCATGAAAAAGTATTTGAAAACATTCCCATCACTTTTTTCAATATGATATACAGTGTCCGGGTTTCTAGCCTTCAGCCTATAACAATATTTGGGTAATTCTCCCCAACTTTTGTTTGGATTACCCCTTATCAATCCTTCGCATAACCCTTAGCCCCGTACGCCTTGCAATAAGTTACATCATATCCAAATTCTTGCTGGAAATCATGCATCAAGTCCTTTGGTGCGTTAATACGATTGGCATCTTTAAACCTTCTGGCAAAGTATGTGCCAATTAGCTTGTGCGTAGCATGTCTATGGCCTTTTCGAGGAGCAATAGGTGGGCAGCTATGCTTATTTGCATACGTTACCACTACAAATCGCTCAGAAGGTGCTTGAAGTTTGGTGGCTCACAAACGCCATTTGCATCCGGCGGCTTCACATAAAACTGAATAAACGCTTTTGTTGGAAGTTTGCGTTTTGAATTCAAACTTGTACTTCGTAGCCAACTTCACAAGTTTGAATACCAAAAAACTTTTGCATTTAAACGGATCATTCACACGAAAGTCTTCATGTTCGGGAATGCACACTAAAGTATCACCTACAGTACGGCTACAACGAAAGTCTTCATGTTCAATTCTTTGCACGTTAACCATAGTTGGGGGTGCATTCAAGGGATCAACAATCTCATTTCTCACAACAAAGCCATCAAGATTCTCATTTGACAATTCATCAGCCCCGCTCATGCTAATTCTCTGATGTGATTCTTCTAAATAAACATCTTCAACCAAATTCACCAATAAGGAGTCTTCAAGTTGCTCATTAAAGTCCATGTTGTCACCCCCGGTGTTCAAATGAGAATCTTCGACACATGTCTCTATGCTTTCTATTCTTACATCCAACATCTCTTCCATGGCATTCCCAACAACATCCACATCTATCTCTTCATTAACAGTCTTTTCAACACATGTCTCTAAGCTTTCTATTCTTACATCCAACATCTCTTCATGGCATTCCCAACAACATCCACATCTATCTCTTCATTAACATTCTTTTCAACACATGTCTCCATGCTTTCTCTTCTTACATCCAACATCTCTTTCACCCCATTTGCCAAAACATCAACATCTGTCTCTTCATCTCTTTCAACACATGTTTCTTGACTTTCTGACACATTTACTACTTCACATGTTTCTTGACTTTCATAAACCTCGGTACACTTTTCCTTTTCCTTCAAACATATTAATAAAGCATCTTGTTTTAAATTACAAACATATATAAACCGATTCACAAGCTTATTGATAAGCGGATTTTCTAGGACCGGTCGATCAAGTAAAAACTCGAAACCTTAGCAAACTCTACTTTCTAACCGGCAGTGGACCGGGTCGATTGCAGGATAGTGCTTGAGGAGTCCGAGGTCGAACCCACAGAGATTGGTTTTGAATACCACGGTTGACTTAGCGCTCAGTTCAGGTCAACAGATAGATATGAAGTGAAACTACTGTATAAAAGAAAGATTACTCTACTCAGAATTCTAAACAATTAAAAGAAGTATGGCCGAACTACGTTTCAGCGGATTACTTTACCCTCAGAAAGATTGCCCCGGGAATGTGCCTTACTCTACCCTGCCGTCTAACGATAACTCATAGGACAAACCCCGTATTGGATTTGGACTTGATGACTAGGGTGTCAATCTAGTACACGGGTAGGTGTCAAACTACCTTTCAAGCTCAAAACTTCTACGGTCTCGGAACCCCGTTCCCACACATCGCCGCAACATACATTTATAAGCTAAGTGTGTGCAATGGTGAACTAGGTGATCAATCTAACTCAAAAACGATTCAAACAAGTTTCGAGATACGGATTATTAATTAGAACGTTTATTTACGCACTACACTACCTCCCGGTTCATCGATCTACGGCGTTTCACCCGCCTTCACATAGTTCAACCATACAAGAATCTAGCTACTCATAATCGAATCTAAGCAATAAAAACGGAAGAAAAACATCACAACAACAATAGAATAACAAAAGAACATACTTACTTTATTCAACTTGGGGAAGGTACCAAATGTGCTTACAAAAGATCAAATTTTTGCCAAGTGAAAAGTTACGGATCAAAGCTAAAAGTTAGTAGATCAAAGAGAGGATTGAAATAGGATTCTAATGATATATAACACTTGATCTAACTCTAAAAGACGAAGAAAATCGCCCAAAATCTCCAAAACTATCTAATATTATCGCCCCCTCTTTCTCTCCTTGGCTGATGTGAGAAAATGAGCAGCCTTATATAGAAAAACATCTGTCCGTCCGGATGTCCTCAATGTCCGGCCGGACTGTTCTTGATTCTCCGGGTGTCCGGACGGATGCATATATGTCCGTCCGGATGGCATGCTCTTGTCCGTCCGGATGCTTCCTCTGTCCGTCCGGATGCTGATCTGTCCGTCCGGATGAGTTCTTCATCAAAAAATCTTCCAAAACCAGTGAGTTAGCCGTCCGGACACAACAACTTGTCCGTCCGGACAGCCATTTTGCAGCCCAAATCTTCACTTTTTCACCTCCAACCTCCGTGTTTCGCCTCGGACACGTCCAAAATCATACTTCTCGCCTTTCGGGCTCTCGAGACACCCTAGTCCTGCATCCATATGAAAACAACAAACAAACGCATAACCCCGCAAACTACGGGTGCTCGGGAGAAACGAGTATAAAATGCTAAAATAAGGTCGAGTTTACGGAAAACCGACAGTCACTCGCCGTGCAATAAATCCTCATTTAATACTCAAGATAAGGTCTAAACTCACCAGAAACATGCTAGAAATGTGATAATCGTGGGCTGAACTGTACAGAAATGTACTGTAAAGTTGGTTCCCATCACCACCCCACACTTAGCCTTTACTCGTCCTCGAGTAAATTAGGCGTTCAAACAATACCAAGGAATCAACTTTACGGTACATGCATGCATTTCAAAATATCGAGGTGAGCAGAACTCAGTTAAGTGAATGCATTACTTTGACTCTACTAGATCATGACACGGAGTGAGTGTGTGTTGAATGACGACGACTTATGCTTAATACGATTTCGGGCTTGGAATACCGGACAAATGTCTTTACACAATCCTGCCCTTCCTAGAATCTCCACTAATCGGGACTAACCAAGGTTAAACACGGTCCAGCAGGACTTGAATGGTTATAACGTTAGGCTCGGGAGGGGGCTAACCGAAAGGATAATTTGGGAACTGGAGAAGAGAAAATACGAGTGAACCAAATCAACAAGTGTATCTCCTCCTTGCAACCACACAAATCAACACCAAACTCCTCCGATCATCAAACAAATCAAAACAACTTCCGAACTCAACATTATATGGTCAAACAATACACGTCCACACAAGGCTTTCTTTGACTCAACACTTATTCACTTTATTCAAACTTTTATTTCACTTCTTTTTCTTTTCTTTTCACCTTTTTTTTTCTTTTTGCATTCTTTTCTTTTTCAACTTTTCTTTCTTTTCTTCTTTGAACCAAAGGCCTTATAAAAAAGATCACCCGAGCTCCTCCCCTTTTTATAGCTCTAAAACTGAGGAAACAACAACCCGACTCAAAGACAACATCTCCCCCCACCCCACACTTGCCTTGGCAAGTGTGGTTTAACAAGAGACTAAGTCCACTCGTAGGGTCAAATGAAGGGAATGTGACCAAAATAAAGGCTCAAGGGTAGGTTTCGACTAAGTAACGAAACGGCTAATAATGCGAATGGTGGTCGACCATTCTATCAAGGCCGAGAGGGGCTACGAAGGTCAAAAGTTCGGCTCGGAGCTTATTTGGCTAAAGTAGGGTCAAAAAGAACGCCAAAACTGTCATCCCGTGTTCCTACCAAGGCCAATCCTTCTATTTCGCCTCGAAACTAGGGGTACAGGTGTGTAAAGTAATCGTGATAAGCATAACCGTCGTCAGACGTGTACTAAAAAGTGTTCCGTATCATGACAATATAGACTCATTGTGAGACATTCACAAAACTAAAGACCTTTCACCACTCAATTGTGAAAAACATGCATGTAACGTGGTGTTAAAATTTTGGAAAATTTTGAAAAACGGCCTAAAAATCGACTCGGAAACGAGTAAAAACCAAGTTTATCACATCACGGCATAATACTTTTAAGAACAAGCGAATAAGCTAAGTCGTCCCCCCCCCCATGTTTAAGTGAAGCACCGTCCTCGGTGTGTGAACGAGAAGGAAAAAAAAAAGACTTAGCTTATGAGCCCGGAAAAGCGGCGCGATCAAGTCCCGTAACGGTCGTGAAAGGAGTCCATCCCGAAACCCTAATCATTGAAAACATCCAAGAAATACATGCACGGGACATGGTCCGCGTGCCAAAACATAAAATATGGGGGATTCCGGGGATAATAAAAAGAACGACCTCGTCACGTCAGAAAACTTGAACAAGTATGTCACAAAGATAGTCAAATATGATTCAAACATACAATAGCAACCAATCCACAAATCCAAGAAAAGTCACAGAGAGTATGAAAAGGTGAAAAAGTAGCAACAAAGTCATCTCAAAGCAAACTAGAAAGATAGGGGACATGTCCAATAAAAACAGGGGGTGACAATCTAAGGAACGACGCAAAAGGAACAACATAAACTCTACGCGCTCGTCCGATCCTCGGATGTAGGTGGTACCGTGCCGCGCATCCGTAGACGTAGTAGGAGGAGGCTCGAAGTCGAAACCGGAGTGGCCGAGATGTCGGAGCGGAGCGAGCCCGAGAGGGGCCGGCCTCATCCACGGAGCGAAGCGGCGGCTCTAAAAGCTGTCTCAACCGCATCCTCCTCGAGACAAATCGCTATGGCCTCCTCGAGAACCGGTGCAAACTCGTAAGATCGTGTGTCTAGAGGAAGCTCTGGCATAGCCGGTACAAGTGTCCTAAGTGCCTGCAAACCCTGAATAACTGTGTTCATCTGCACCCTCTGTCGGTCTAACATCTGACGCACCCCATCCATCAACAAATAACGATTTCGAGCAGCGATGGGGATGGTAGGAATAAAACCAGATGCAGTCTCCGCTACAGGCTCGGTAACCGGACCCTGAACCCTTGGCTCTACTGGCTCACTTTCACCCTCGACAGGTGACTTCCCCGGGCCTGACTCGTGCTGAGGACTCAAGGAAACGGGCTTCTTCAGATAACGTTCATCCTCGTCGTACTCCTTCACCCCGGCTTGCAAACACAACCCATTCAACGAGATGAATACACATGAGCTTCGTACGTTGATCCTTTCGAGTTCGGTAAGCTCTCCGTATAAAACCCGGCCAACATCAATCGGTATCTCAAAGTGTAGTGCATACAAAGCATCGCCAAATCTATCATGATGAACTTGTGAAAATTATCCTTTGGGAGTAGGCGATTTCGTACAAACCGAGCCTTAACCTTCCGGTCCCGAGAAAAATTAGTCGTCTTAAGCATATACCGGACATCGGTGGCCCCATGGGGTCTCGTGGACCAAGGAATCGCGGGGCGATTGCTAACCGAAGCTCCTCAAACGGATCCTCTCCCTTGTCTTGCTTCTCTTTTATAACATCTAGGTAATCCGTAGCGACAACCGGAGCCTTGTAAAAAAGAAAATCTCGGGGGTGAAGGGCACATCCACATTTCTAACTCGAACTACACCCGTGTCTAGGTCCACCTCACTCAAATTGGCCAAAAACTCCCGGGCCAACGTGTAATTCGGTTTCCTCAAATTGTAGTCCGGTATCTTGACAAAATCAACCCACTTCCGCTTTATCAGATTGTCCCTGAAGCTCTTTTCAACCTTTTCCATGTCGACCTCCCTTTCTAGGATCTTTCTCCCTTTAAACCTCATCCTAAAAGCCAGTTCCGCGCTATCATTAACGAACCTCTCTCGATAGGGCACAACTCCCCCAGGTGCCTTCCTAGCCGTAGTTTTCAAATCTGAAACTCGAACCCTCTCGGGAGTCACCACTTGACCTCCCGGGGCTGTCCTAACCTCACTAGGCTGCCCAACAGGCCCACTTGCACCCGCAGTCGGTTCAATCGTACTAGACTTGGCCCGTCTCGGGTCTACCAAAGGTACCTCCTCATCATCAGAATCATCGTCTGAATCCCCATCAGTCTCATCTACCAGATCTCCATACAAGGGCCTTTTCCTAGCCTCTCTAACAGGTCTACTCTCCCTGTCTCCACCTATGACTAAGGGCTGATTCAACGAATCAACCGGAATATCCTCAAACCTTTTCTTTTTCGGAGGGGGTTCTACAGCCTTCCCCTTACCCTTTCCAGTCGTAAACTTGACTTTAGGAGCCATTCTCACACAACTGAACCACAGCAATCCACCACAAACAACACAATCAACACAATCAACCCAAAACCGCAATCCAAACCGTAATCCAAAATAACCAAAACCAACAACCAAACCAGCCCAAAACAACCATGCAGACGTACCCACAACACCCAACACCGCCAACAACAACAATGCAACAACCAAAACGAGAAAAAGAACAAAATCAGTGAAAGCTCGATCGAGGCTCGACTCGAAAAATCGACCCCGAGAAAAATTTAAAGAAACTCAAAAAAGTTTGTTGAAACTTACCAAGATCGGTGTTTGGAGTGCAATGGTGCAGTCGGAATCCCCGAACGATCCACGAATAGCCCAAAAATCGGATTTTTTGTAACGGAGCAAGACGAAGGTGAAAACCTTGATTCTCCAAAATGAGTGTTTGTTTGATGATTTTGGTTGGAGAATCGAAGAGAGGGGGTGGTAAGGTGATTATAGCAACGAAAATGGATGAAAACGGTGAAGAAATGAGGATTTGGTGGTTTGGGGTGGAGAGGAGGCGGTTATCGCATCGTTTGTTTTGAGGGAAAAATGGAGAAGAAAGTGAAAAGGATCGGTGATTATAGGGGGTTATGAATGTGTCCGGACGGACATTTTTCTGTCTGGACGGACAGGGAAGAACTGTCCGGACGGATGGAAAATGTGTCCGGACGGACAAGTAGTCTGCCCAGCCAATGTAAAACCAGAGATATAGCCGGACGGATAGGTATTGTTTCCGTCCGGACAAGGCTAAAAACAGAGGAAAAGTGATTTTTAAGCATGAAGGCCCCTCGGGATCATTCGGATTCAATCCTCAACACCAAAACACGGAAAAACGAGTTCAAAACCAGCAAAAACACAGGAAATGATGGGTTGCCTCCCATCGAGCGCCTTTGTTTTATGTCGTTGGCTCGACATAGTGACTTATACTATATCGGTTTTTTCAAGATTATACTACCGATACGAGCGAGGAAAACGAGGTGTAGAAAGAAAACGAACGGTGAGTTATAAGGTGAAAATGTCATGCATTGGAGTCCATGACGGGACTAAACACTTGGCTTCCTCTATCTTAGGATCCTCCAAAATCACCACTTCGAGAGCTTCATCAAACGGTAACTTTTCATACTTCTTCAAACGAAGGCCATTTGTGATTGAAGTCCCATGCTTGGGGTGCTTTATCTTTACAGCCCCTGAGTCAAAAATCCTCTCAACTGTGTAAGGTCCCGACCATCGAGACTTCAACTTTCCCGGAAAAAGATGCAAACGAGTATCATACAACGAGAACCTCATCTCCTACCTCAAACTTCTTCGGCTTTATCAATTGATCGTGGAGAAGCTTGGTTTTCTCTTTGTATCTTGCCGAACAATCATAGGCTCGTAGTCGAAACTCCTCCAATTCAACTAACTGAGCCATCCTTCTCTCTCCACTAAGAGTCTCGTCCATATTTAACTCTTTAATAGCCCAATGCGCTCTATGCTCAACTTCCACTGGTAAATGACACGTTTTTCCAAAGACAATCATGTACGGCGACATACCAATTGGAGTCTTGAATGCGGTTCTGTGAGCCCAAAGAGCGTCATCCAACTTTTTAGACCAACTCTTAGAATTTCTATCAACAGTTCGTTCAAGAATCCTTTTAATACCTCGGTTTGAAACCTCCACTTGGCCACTCGTTTGAGGGTGATAGGCCGTTCCCAACTTATGGGTCACCCCATACTTAAGAAGTAACTTATCTAAGTCTCTATTCGCAAAATGAGTGCCATTGTCAGAAATGATAGTTCTAGGTACTCCAAACCGTGTGAAAATGAACTTTTTTAGAAACTTAATGACCACGTGTCTGTCATTAGTGGGGGTTGCAATCGCTTCCACCCACTTCGAGACGTAATCACAAGCTACCAAAATGAACTTGTTGCCAAATGAAGAAGGATAGGGTCCCACAAAGTCAATTCCCCAAACGTCGAAAACCTCACAAACAATGATAGGTCGTTGAGGCATCTCATTTTTCTTAGAAATTCTCCCCGAACGTTGACACGCGTCACAGGTTTTTACATAAGCGTAGACATCCTTAAAAATTGTCGGCCAATATAGCCCGCTTTGCAAAACCTTTAATGCGGTCCTTTGTCCCGAGAAATGGCCCCCGGCCTCTCTATCATGGCAAAAGGATAACACGCTCAATCTCTCGCCCTCAGTTATACATCTTCTCAGAACGCCATCAGCACACAATCGAAACAAGTAGGGATCCTCCCAAACGAAGTATCTAGCCTCACTCACTAACTTCCTCCTCTCGATTCTCATCTAACTCCGACTCGATAAATCCACTTTCCAGGTAATTCACTATCGGTGCAAACCACGGAGCTCCCTCCTTTCCTTTCTTCGAGAAAATTCCCTCGTTTTTCCGGTAACATAGTGTCTACAACAAACGGTCGCTCATCCGGAAACGAGTCATCTATTTCAACCCTTTCGATTCGTCACCCTCAATCGGCTCAATCCGACTAAGATGATCGGCTACCACATTCTCACAACCTTTACGGTTTCTAATTTCCACATCGAACTCTTGAAGGAGCAAAATCCATCTCAACAAACGCAGTTTCGCATCCTTCTTAGCGAACAAATATTGCAATGCGGAGTGGTCCGTATGGACAATCACTTTAGACCCCACCGATAGGATCTAAACTTGTCGAAAGCAAAAACTACCGCCAACAATTCTTTCTCGGTCGTAGTGTAGTTCGTTGCGCCGGATTCAAGGTGTGACTTGCATAATAAATCGGTCGAAACAACTTATCCACCTTTTGTCCTAACACGCCCCTACCGCCAAATCGCTAGCATCGCACATGACCTCAAACTCTTGCTCCCAATTTGGAGCTATCAAAATCGGAGCCTCAGTCAAAAGCTTCTTAATCTCCTCGAAAGCTTCCACACACTCATCATCAAAAGTCACATTTACTCTCTTCTTCAATCTAGAGGTAAGAGGTGTAGCCTTTTGGGCAAACTTCGGGATAAATCTACGATAAAACCCCGCATGCCCCAAGAAAGATCTTAACGTTTTCAAACTAGTAGGCATAGGCAACCTAGAAATAGCATCTACCTTAGCCCTATCAACCTCTATCCCCTCAGCTGAAACCTTATGACCTAGGACAATTCCCTCAGTCACCATAAAATGGCACTTCTCCCAGTTCAAAATCAAATCAGTCTCCTCGCACCTAACGAGCACCTTATCTATATTAGCCAAGCATGCATCAAAACTGTCCCCAAAGACTGTAAAATCATCCATAAACACCGCCATACACTTATCAATCAAATCAGCAAAAATGGCAAGCATGCATCTCTGGAATGTCGCGGGTGCATTACACAACCCGAAAGGCATTCTCGAAATGCAAAGGTGCCATAGGGGCAAGTAAACGTGGTCTTTTCTTGGTCATTGACATCAATGTGAATCTGATAATAACCACTAAATCCATCGAGAAAACAATAAAATGCATGACCAGCAAGCTTATCTAACTCTTGATCAACAAACGGGAGTGGGAAATGATCCTTCCTAGTCTTTTCATTCAACATGCGAAAATCAATGCGGACTCGATGACCGTAATGGGCGTACGAAAAAGACTCACCTTGCTCATTTGTTAGCACCGTAATGCCGCCCTTCTTAGGTACCACCCGTGTGGGACTCACCCACTCACCGTCCGAGATGGGGTAGATGATGCCCAACGTCAACATCTTCACCACTTCCTTTCTTACCACTTCCAGTAAATGCGGGTTTAGTCTCCTTTGCGGTTGACGCCTCGGTCTCGCCCCATCCTCGAGGATGATTTTGTGCTTACATATGTCGGCACTAATCCCCTTGATATCCACCATTTTCCATCCAAAAGCTCGTTTCCTCTTCTTCAAGACTTGAACTAGCTTTACTTCCTCGCAAGGTGTTAGTGAAGCAGATATAATAACTGGAAGTAAATCACTACCTTCAAGAAAAACATATTTGAGGTGTTGAGGAAGCGGTTTCAACTCCAAATCCGTCGGTGGTTCCTCAATGGATGGCCTTGGAATATCCTCTGACGAACCGAGATCCAGTTTCTTAGTCCAGCTAGCTTCCATGAACTCTCCCGCCTCGAGATGCATGGCATAAACTCGCATCACCCGGCTGTCGTCAGTCACCTTGCATGATTTTATCAAACATTTCTCCAATGGTTCCTTGTGCCCCTGCAAATTCACATTCTCCAAAACACACGGGTGGATAACATCTATCGAAAAACAATCGTTCATCTCATTCTCAGGGTGTTTCATGGTTTTGTACACATTAATCTTGACACTATCTTGACCAACTCTCAAAATTATATCCCCCCTCTTAACGTCTATCAAGGTCTCCCCAGTATTTAGGAAAGGCCGACCTAACAAAAGAGGTGTCTTAGAATCAGAGTCCATATCAAGAACCACGAAATCAACCGGAAACACAAATTTATCAACTTGAACCAACACATCCTCGGCTACTCCTAGTGGTGTCCTAACTGACCTATCCGCCATTTGCAAAGTCATGCCCGTTGGTTCTAATCTCCCTAAGCCCAACTTATCATAAACTGACTTTGGCATCAAACTAACCGATGCCCCCAAATCGCAAAGCACATTTTTGAAAACGAGTCTCTCCTATGGTTATCGGGATAGTAAACCGCCTCTATCTTGAATTTTGGGAGGGATTTTATTCTCAAAAATGGCGGAACATTCATAACTCAATTTGGACCATCTCGTTGCATTTTCTCTTTGCTTGAAAGCATATTCTTTAAAAACTTGAAATATGATGGGATGTTAGCAATGATATCCAACATTGGCATGGTCACTTCAAATTTCCTCAACATTTCCAAAAATTTGGCTGGACTTTGGGTCAAGACCTCCTTTTTAGTTGTTTTGGGAGGAAATGGTAAAGTGGTCACGTCAAAACCCGGGGGAGGAGGGGGATTTTACCTTTACTACCTTTAGGCCTGAGTGGTGGCGATGGCTCTTCTTCCTTCACATCAATGATTATCGTATCCGACTTTGGCCTCGACGCTTCTTCCCACTTTCGCTTGTATTCTTCCACTTCCCTTTCCAACCTCGAGATTCTCTCTTTTTCAGCCCTTTTTTCAACGTCCTCATCAAAACCTTCTTGCTCACCCAACGGCCCTTTGTAATCACAAAATTTCTCTTTCTCGGAGTTTGGCGTCATCTTCTCAAGTTCTCGACCTTGTTGATCCGTTTCTTTACCGCTCCGGGTGACTACCGCACAAACATCTTTAGATTCCTTGGGGTTCCTCTCCGTGTTACTAGGTAGCCCTGTACTCAAAGGCGGTTGAGATCTATTCTCGGTCAACTGGCCCATCTGAATCTCCAAATTCCGTATGGCCGATCTCTGTTCAATCACAAGCTTATTCAACTGATCAAGCCCTTCTTCCGAAGACTTCCTTTGACTTCCCGGACTACCCCCTTGTTGGTTATTGGAGCTGTTTTGCTTATGGGCATTCGGATGTTGATAAGTCTCAGAATTTTGATTTCCGGCTTGTTGAGTATTCTGTTGGTTGCTCCCTTGTTGCCCTTGCTCTCGACTCCCATTATCTCTATTCTGATTATTGCCCTATTGGCCTTGTCGATTCTGACCCCAACTCTGGTTACCTGAACTTTGATTTTGGCTTTCATAACCTTGGTTGTTGGAGTTTTGATGTTGTCGACCCCAACTACCTTGATTATTCTCTCTCCAACCACCTTGGAAATTCTGAGGGTTCCATTGCTCTCTATTCTGACTCCAACCTTGGTTGCCTTGGCCTTGATTATTTTGGTTCCACCCTCGGTTGCCTCGGTCCCAATTCCCTTGGCCACCTTGATTTCCTTGGTTCCAATTTTGGCCTTGCTGGTTGTTATTCCATGAATTTCCAAAATTCTGGTTCCTCCCATTATTCCCAGAATTGTTGTGATTCCAGCTCCCTTGGTTGTTGTTGCCCTGATTCCAATTCCCTCCAGAATTATTTCCAATGTAATTCACATCATTCGGTTGCATCTCTTCTTCCATGCCAAGTCCCATTGATGATTCAAAATCTTGATAGTATGGTGGAGCCTGCGAGCTTGGATTATTACCCCACTGATTATTTAGATTCGCTGGCCCACCAAAACTCTACTGTTGCCCAAACTGAGGGTTCTTCCCGGGACTTTGTTGACTACTACCACTTGAGCTTCCCACTCCCAATCTGTTGAGTGCGGCTACCAACTCTTCCACCACTGCAACTGGTTGTGGCTGAGACACACTTGCTATAGGTTGTTGAGGAATCGACCGTGGGACCGGTGTGGTGTCCGTCGAGGTAACCGTTGAGGACAAGCCGACCTACTCGGATTCGAACAAACCGAAATTTGAATGATTACCTCCACATAACCGACAAACCCGTAATGCTTCTTCCATTTTCTTCACCTTGGTTTGCGGTGCCAACAACTCATTGTGTGTGTAATTGTCTCTTTGTCCAACTGTTCTTCAAGTGCCTTGACAGTTTGGTGAGACTCATTCGGGTTGTCCGTCCCCGAACTTGAGACCCATTCATCATCCCTTTCAATTGCATCATTGATATGTTGCATAGCCAACTCGGGATCAATCCTTGTCAAACCCTTTCCACTTGCCGCATCCAAAAGATTTCTATCCGATTTATCCAAGGCTCGATAGATTTTTATGACTTGTTCAACCGTACTCAAATTGTGGGGAGGACACTTTTTCATCAAAGCTCTGAACCTCTCAACTGTCTCTTTCATAGTCTCTCTTTTTCTCCCACTAAAGTTATGAATTTCACGCTTCAAATCTTCAATCTTTGCTGGAGGAAAATACTTTTTCAGAAAAACATCGGCCACTTCCGCCCAAGTAGATAGGGAGCCATTTGGTAAGGTGTTAAACCATGTTTTTGCAGCCCCTCTCAAAGCAAACTGAAACATCATCAACTTGAGTGCCTCCTCGGTCACTCCATTATACTTCAATGTCGAAATTATTTGTAGGTAATTGTCCAAAAACTCATTAGGATCCTCATTCCTTTGCCCATAGAAAACCGCATTCTCACTGATAAGATTTATGACATTTTGCTTTGGTTCCATGTTGTTAGCATGGACAACGGGAATTCTGATTGGATTGTGGCCAGTCCCTTGGTATGGAGTAACCACATAATCTCTCGCTGAAACAAACCCTTGATTGGCGGGTGGGTCATTCTCGTTCTTTCGTTGATTCGCGTTATTCTGATTAGCTTGAAGAAGCTGATTCTGTGCCGCTAATTGTTGAACCAACTGAAGTAAGTGCTGATTGTCCTGACCCAGTGCTTGTTGTTGAAGTTGTACATTCCCTTCCAAGGCGGGATCGAACAAATTCCTCCCATTTGTCCTTGCAACCAAAGGAGGATTTCTTTCACGTGGAGGAGGGGTGTTTAGATGGCCCAATCCTCCAACTTGAGATGTATCATCACCATTCAACCTATCTCTTCCGATGGTCGTCATACTTTCTTCCTCTGAAGAAGAATCTGAAGCTTCTTGTCCGTCCACGGTGTCTGAAGCCGAGGCGACGATCTTTTCCTCAATTGGCTTGCGTGCCTATCAATCTCCGGGTAAAAAGGCTCAGAGGAGTCCCGAACTCCGGGTCATACACTGCAAGTCAAATCAAACAACAAGAAAACAATAAAAGAAAACGACCTAAGCCCAAGCTTTCGGTCAACTTTTGTGATATCAAAGCGTTACCAGTCCCCGGCAACGGCGCCAACTTGATAAGCGGATTTTCTAGGTCCGGTCGATCAAGTAAAAACTCGAAACCTTAGCAAAACTCTACTTTCTAACCGGCAGTGGACCGGGTCGATTGCAGGATAGTGCTTGAGGAGTCCGAGGTCGAACCCACAGAGATTGGTTTTGAATACCACGGTTGACTTAGCGCTCGGTTCGGGTCAACGAGATAGAGATATGAAGTGAAACTACCGTATAAAAGAAAGATTACTCTACTCGAATTCTAAACAATTAAAAGAGGTATGGCCGAACTACGTTTCGGCCGGATTACTTTACCCTCGTAAAGATTGCCCCGGGAATGTGCCTTACTCTACCCCCGCCGTCTAACGATAACTCATAGGACAAACCCCGTATTGGATTTGGACTTGATGACTAGGGTGTCAATCTAGTACACGGGTAGGTGTCAAACTACCTTTCAAGCTCAAAACTTCTACGGTCTCGGAACCCCGTTCCCACACATCGCCGCAACATACATTTATAAGCTAAGTGTGTGCAATGGTGAACTAGGTGATCAATCTAACTCAAAAACGATTCAAACAAGTTTCGAGATACGGATTATTAATTAGAACGTTTATTTACGCACTACACTACCTCCCGGTTCATCGATCTACGGCGTTTCACCCGCCTTCACATAGTTCAACCATACAAGGAATCTAGCTACTCATAATCGAATCTAAGCAATAAAAACGGAAGAAAAACATCACAACAACAATAGAATAACAAAAGAACATACTTGCTTTATTCAACTTGGGGAAGGTACCAAATGTGCTTACAAAAGATCGAATTTTTGCCAAGTGAAAAGTTACGGATCGAAGCTAAAAGTTAGTAGATCAAAGAGAGGATTGAAAGAGGATTCTAATGATATATAACACTTGATCTAACTCTAAAAGACGAAGAAAATCGCCCAAAATCTCCAAAACTATCTAATATTATCGCCCCCTCTTTCTCTCCTTGGCTGCTGTGAGAAAATGAGCAGCCTTATATAGAAAAACATATGTCCGTCCGGATGTCCTCAATGTCCGGCCGGACTGTTCTTGATTCTCCAGGTGTCCGGACGGATGCATATATGTCCGTCCGGATGGCATGCTCTTGTCCGTCCGGATGCTTCCTCTGTCCGTCCGGATGAGTTCTTCATCAAAAAATCTTCCAAAACCAGTGAGTTAGCGGTCCGGACACAACAACTTGTCCGTCCGGACAACCATTTTGCAGCCCAAATCTTCACTTTTTCACCTCCAACCTCCGTGTTTCGCCTCGGACACGTCCAAACTCATACTTCTCGCCTTTCGGGCTCTCGAGACACCCTAGTCCTGCATCCATATGAAAACAACAAACAAACGCATAACCCCGCAAACTACGGGTGCTCGGGAGAAACGAGTATAAAATGCTAAAATAAGGTCGAGTTTACGGAAAACCGACAGTCACTCGCCTTGCAATAAATCCTCATTTAATACTCAAGATAGGGTCTAAACTCACCAGAAACATGCCAGAGATGTGATAATCGTGGGCTGAATTGTACAGAAATGTACTGTAAAGTTGGTTCCCATCACTTATCGCAATCAAGCACCATCGGTCTAGCTTTACTAACGGGGACCATATATTTCATCTCAAACTCATACTTAGTTGTATCGATTTCCAACTCATTTTTCACCATGTCATACAATTCTTCAAATGTAATGTTCTTTTTGACACTCAGAATCGTCGAAACTTCTTCAGATTCACACCCTACATACTTCCAAGACCATAGACCATTGACATTTTTTTCAATCTCCACGGGGTAAAATATAAAAATACAAACTTTATCTTCCATCACGCTTCACCGAGATCCTGTTTTTATTCAATACAATAATTACAAACCAATATACACATAGACAAAACATAATTCCGTTCAAATCCATAATTCCGTCACACTATAATCAATCAAATAGCCATTAACAAGTTTAAACTTGTGTCACACTATAATCAATATTTTAAGATTAATACGATTACCATTCACGGAAATGCGGCTAGATATAACCAAATAGAGATATATATATATATATATATATATATATATATATATATATATATATAGTCATACAGGTAATAACCGCACAAATCACCAATTCAACATTTAACCATTTCAATTCAAATCAAATATCCATTTTCAATCAGGGTCGCCCCCGTTTTCAATTCAATTCAGAGTTAAACACACGGTTTAAGCTAATCCCGCAGGGTAAGTAAACTAACAAACTCAATTTCCCTAAATTCACATATCGATATGGAAAGCCAAGAAACCCTTTCGATTACCACCCAACTCGGCTCGGACAATGATTGACGGAGAAGAAGAAAAGAGAGGGCTGTTCCGGCGAGGACAATGACTGGACACCGATGGAGAGACACATCAGAGTTATTCGCTTTGCAAAGAGAGGGGCGGAAGCATAGTAATTGGCTACTGATCTGATTTTGGCGCGTAAATTAGGGTTGGTTAATTTACCCGCCCTAATTTAGGTGGTCGGATTAAGCAAAGTTTAATGGGATGTTTAATTAAGAGTTAATTACATTTTTAGTGTTAAGTAAATCACCTCAAATCAAGAAGGGGGGAGGGCATTAATGGCTTTTCACCCAACTTGGAGAGTCCAAGCTTGTTCATGACATGATTTATGTCATAAGCTTATTGTTGCAACAATTTCGGTTGACAAACTTAAATAACTAAAGGCCCCTAAAAAAAATTACAAAATGAATAAATAGGACACACTTTTTTTTTAGTTGTGAAAAGGACAAACAATTTTAGACGGACAAAATTACCCCTTTATAGAAGGGACGTGCGTATATCTTCAAGTGCTTCCTTTCTGCTTCATGTATGTTTTTGTTTATGTTTTGTTTGTTTTTTTTTTTTTTTCAAACATCCGTAACTTTTGATTTACAACTCCGATCATCGAAATTTTTTCACCAAAATTCTTTTTTTTTTTTGCTCTTTAATTTGAGCCCAAATACGATACCTTTCCGACGTAAATTTTGAAAGCCGAAAAAATATTTGTATTAACCGGAGCGTTTTTCTTATAAACAACCGTAACTTTTGATTTAGAACACCAATCATCAAAATTGTTTCACCAAAGTTCATTTTTTTTATCTTCATTTTGAGACCTCATTTGATACCTTTTTGACGTAGTATTTGAAAGCCGAATTTAATCACAGCATTTACACTAAACAGTATCAGTATCGGTATCGTATCGTATCGATCGCAAACAATGCTTGTATCGTATCGTATTAGTATCAGGCTCATTTAAGGCTTAATTCAAGTGACTACTTCAAGGCACACATATCTGGCTCATATAAGGCTCATTTAAGGCTTAATTCAAGTGATTAACTATTAAGCCTATGTCAAATTTCTATGGTTTTGATTGATAAACGGAATAGCATAGATTAACTTGATTAAGGTGTGATGTTTATAACATGCAGGTTCAGTAATTAATCACTTGAATTAAGCCTAAAAGGTACATCAGACTAAAAGGTAATACATAGAAGATCAATACAACAGACTATAGATTTAAAGTACATCAGACTAAAAGGTAATACATAGAAGATCAATACAAGTCTGAAACAGCCTGAACTATCAGCCAAATTATAAGAAGGATATTCAAGTTCAAAGAACTAAATTATCATGCCCGGAATTCACAAGGTGCTGAATTACAAGTTCAGTAAGCTTATGAACTAGGCCTATCTATTACATGATGATACAATGTAGATTAAAAACCTCAGCACGCCAAGGCACATAATAAGCCTATGAACTAGGCCTATCTATTGCATTAAGGCACACAAGTATCAGTATCAGTATCAGTACTGATTATCAGGCTCAAAAGGACTCTCCTTTCGGTTTTTTGTTGCAAGGTCTATGTCCCCCAAGTCCTTGATATGAACTGAATGTCTTCTTACAGTTCAAGCACCCATATTTACTTCTTTTCGGAGTATGTTTCGATACTACTATTTCTTTAGGATCATTTCTTTTAGGCCTCTTCTTGTTCTTGGGTTCAATCACATTAGGCCACCATGCCAATCGGCTTTCTCTTGTAGCAGACATAAGCTTTAAACAATCGTTCCCATGCTTCTTTCATCATCCGAACCGAAGAGGCATGTCTATTACCGTTTTCGTTCGGTGAATTACCTCCATCGTGAGGCTCAGGTTCCTTTAACAAGGTATCTAGACTCGACAATTTTGCCGTTGTCTTTGAATTCCATAATCTGCACAGCTGCCTTTGTTTCTTCTTCTTTGTAGTAGTTGCAGTAGGCTTATGAAGGCTTGTATAACTTCAGCACCATTTTGACCCCAAATTTTCAGACAGAAATTGTGGGGCACATAGATAAAATTGCATTTGAACCTTAGAGCAAGATGGAATATACTGAAACAATTGGATTGTAACTAGAAAAAGGATTGGAGGTCAAATCATTAGCACTGCAACTCCAACTAGCTCCTAATATGAAAATAAAAAACACAGCCCTCAAATCCATTCTGCAACAAGTGCATATTTTCACCAGTAAGCAACTACAGTTTTATGTAATTTAAAAAAATGACACAAATAAAAGCAGTAATGAAACTGGAAGCCATTTGATGCCAAATCAATACGAACTGAAAGCTTGAACACCCCTAAACAATATCATTCAGCAAAGGGTTAACCAATACTAGCAAAATACCCCAAATAACCGACACAGCTGCAAGAACATTGCAGTGTTTTATCATTTAAAGTTCAAGTTACCATCAATAAAACATCCATCCAAAAACTTAAAATCACTTCCGATCACGAAACCTTACATATCTCTAATTTTGACATGAAATGACTTTTTTTTTGACAAAAAAAAAATAATTCAAAAACCCGCCCCCAGCACAGATTATCAATCAATCAGTAAAATACCTCGGTTAGCTTATCCAAAGTTGTCAGGGCATCGGTTTCCTGCTTCGGCATTCCAAAAATCCATGTAAACATGTTTGATTCTTTTCACTGTGACGATCTGGCAAAGTGAATCAAACGACGACTTTTTGCAACCACAAAAGAATTGGAGAGGGAGAGAGAGATCGATGTTGGATTGCTTGATTTGTTTTGCGTCGTAAATAGGGGTATATTCGTCCGATACAATTTATTTGTCCTTAATGCAACTAAAAAATTAAAGCTGGATTAAAGATTAAATAAGAGGGAAAATGTTGACTTTTACCTAATTTTTTTTCCTTTGTTTTATTTTATTTTCCCAAACTAAGTTCAGCCAAAAAAAAAAAAAAAAAAAAAAAAAAGGAACCCAAAAAAATACGAGTACTTCACACCCTGGATGTGAAATTTTTCACACCTGTGAAATTTTGCCGCCCACTAATTTCCTTAATTTTTCCTTGTCCCTCCTTTCTTGCTTTTATTTCTTGCACCTAGTGCCTCTTTGCACATTTTCCACACACTTCCATACATTTTTACCCAATCCCCAAACCTACCTCTTAGTTGTCTAGTTTAGATCGTTGGTTTCGATTGTTACACTTTGCTCGATTCTTTGATTTGTTTGAAAAAGGGGTTACTTTACAACTTGGAGAGAGAGTGAGTGTAAACACGACAGTTGTGAGGTTTTGAATGTTGCATAATGGCGGAAGAGGAGAGTGGTTCACAAGGGGTTTTCCCATGTGATTTTGGTTTGTTTATGGTTGCTCAACAACGGGAAAATATACGTATAAATGAGACTTTGGATAGGTTGTGGGCTCAACTTGAAGCTTTGGGCATTTTGCCAAAAAAGGGTGGTGGCCGACATGATAAGAGGATGAAAAAGGCTACAAATGTACGTGTAGAGGAGAATTTAATCCTTGAATCTCTAACCCCCGAATAGGAAGAATTTCTTTTGTATGGTAAGGTGAGTAGTAAACCCGTGAAGAAGGTAGTCGAGAAGAAAGAGGAATGTGAAATCATTTGTCCGCCAGAATCCATCGGGGAGTTTTTACGAGATGTCACTGGAGAAGAATTAATGGAGTCACTTGAAGAATCAACTATGCAACAAACAATTACAGAGGGAAATGAGCATGTAGAGGAGATAGTTGGAGAAGTAGTTACAAACGATGAGGTATTACTTGTGGATGAGATAGTTCACGTTGATGAGACATTTGTTGAGGGTCATATTGCCAGTGACGTTGAGCGTGCGGACGTCGGTGGGGAATCTTCTCTTCCCCCATCAGAGGATGTTGATTTATCTTTGCAGGTACATGAAGATCATCTACATGAGGAGGACACCGGGCTATTGGATACATCTAATGCAGCCCTTATAGTCCATATGGTTTATCTTGATCTAGATCATATTGATGGAAAACCGGCGCACACTTTTATCGATCCTTTTGTGGCGCATGTTGATGTTTGTCCCACATTGACTTTCTATAATTATATTGATGCCACACAGCGCTTCATTCACATTTATATCAAGCTGACTGACTGTTATTATGTTCCATTGATGAAGCATGACTCGTCATTTCAACATTACATAGATTAAAAGTCATATGTCCACATTGTATTTGATCATGGTATCGCATTGATGATTCTTGAGGGTTGTTCAAGTTTGATGGTGATGGTGCTCGATTTTATGACGTCTTATTGATTCGAGGACGAATCCTTTCCAACCGGGAGGTAATGATGTGATCCAGCCCAAGAAGATGGAGGAAGCGCCATGAAAGTCTTTATTTATGCTATTGGGCTCGAGAAGAATATTTGAAGTTTATTTATTTATCTTTTTATTATTTATCCCACATTGGATAGATAGTATTTTATTTTTGATTATATTTTTTATTTATTGTATTTTGTCCCACATTGCTAAATTAGCAATTGGACTTGGAGTCTGTAGCCTATATAAGGCACCTAGGTGGTTCATTTACAAACAATTTAATTTTGAGTGAAAATTTGATTAAGTCTATTGACTTGTTTATCACTTCCGAGTGAGGACCTCTTCGTTGTAGAGTTCCACCATTTAAGAACTTATCAGCGCCTTGAGCAAGCGTTGTGGCGTTCTTGCCAACGTTCTTAGATTGGATGATCTAAGTTCATTTTTTCGAGCTCGTCTATTGATTCCCTTTAGATGGTCCTAGGGCAAATCTTCATTCCGGATTCATATCAAAGATCCTATCGGCGGTTGCAGCTACTTTTAGATTGTGACCCGCGGTTTCGTCAGTTTGTATTCGAAACCGCATGTAGGAAAAGTCCATGATCATACCTGTTACTTTACGCATTTATTTATTTTGTGCTTGTATTTATTTTATATGATACGATAGATGCATAACTAGGCACGATCTAGATGAATGTGTAGGATGTATGTCTATAGAGATAGATATA
This sequence comes from Gentiana straminea, assembly GCA_036785695.1. Classification (NCBI taxonomy): domain Eukaryota; kingdom Viridiplantae; phylum Streptophyta; class Magnoliopsida; order Gentianales; family Gentianaceae; genus Gentiana; species Gentiana straminea. The sequence goes on from JAVUPR010000183.1 coordinate 13,085,838, forward strand.
CATGATGAGACCATAATTAAAATTAATTAAGTGAATTAATTTACATAAATACTTCCACCTCAAAAGAATCAAGTTGAAATTGTCTCCCCATATTATAATGACGGTGAAGAGCCCTTGTTCGGATCCAACACATCAGCCAAAGCATGGGGTTGACCTACCTTGGGTATATCGTCATTATCGAGATATGATCGTATGAGATCTCACGAATATTGGAGTTATGACTTGACTAAGAATTCTCTCGGCCACCAGCCAAAGCGGGGTCGTTTGGATTTTAGAGGCAAGGGTTTGACTACTTCATAAGATGAAAATTGTCAAAGTGTTGACTAGTCAAACAACAAGATTCGTATAAGATACGATTGACAAAGAGTTGTCTACCTATTAGACTATTTTCGGCCCAACAGCCAAAGCGGGGGTCACGGTAGTTTAGTGGGATCTTGTCCACTAAAGAAATTAATAATTCTTGAAAGTCAATTGGGAGTAGTTGACTAGTGGGAGCAAAATCATAAACCAAAAGACCATTTTTGATTTTGCGTGTATAAACAACAACACTCTTTTATCATTATTTTTATGTTATAGTTATTAGCAAACTTTTATATTTATGTTTTTATTCTCGATTAGTAAAACCAAATTATGACTGTTACCTTTTGAGAAACGTTTTCAAATATGGTTAAGTAATTTGAATCATTTTAAATAAGAAACGACACAAGCAACCTCATTATAGTAGTTAGAGACAAGGAGACTACATATTTGATGCAGTGCTCCAATACTTTAATTATTAATGAAAAAAGGAAACTCATGATATGATTAAATCACTTGAAAAAGGTTTCAACGAATTAATCATATATTGGATACGATCCAATATGATTAATCATCATACGATGACAATTAATTCAATCGTTGGATAAGAATGACCACATCGAATTTTGGAAAGGTTGTTTCCAAAATTATAAGATTTAAGTATCGACTTATTTCTTTAATCATTGCTTAAAGGTTAATTAAATAGTCAATGTTTTGAATACGATTCAAAATGTTAAATAAACTATTTAATAAACTCTAGATTTTCTTTATGAAAGGAAATTGAAGACATAGCTTTTGTGATCTTTCTTAAGTCTTATGAAGAATACACTAAGAAATATTTACAAGTGCTTAAAGGATTGAAAGGAAAGTTAGGGCATGTGTTTAAATAGAGAACTTATTGAAGTTTCAATTCTAAGCAAGTGTGTTGAGATAAATCTATCTAAGTTCATAGTCGACTCTAAGATATATGATATCTTACGAGTGTGATTAAGTTAGAAAGATTAAATACAGATTTGGAAGGTAAAGCAAACGTTGTGACACTTACCATATTCTAGATCTAGCAAACTGATAAAGGAACTAAATTAATGTTATTGTGTTCTGGTTCTTATGAAGAACACGAGTTCAGTTACTTGTTAGGATCTAGCAGACATATTCAATTGTAAGGAATAAATGATAATCCGATAAAGTTGAAAGGTCACTGAATCTAACATACTAGATTGATGTCACTATATAGTTGATATAGGTAAAAAATCTCAACTAAATATTTGTATGGCTGTTATCCTTAATATTTGGTGGTCGTTCTAGACATAGTCTCTATGGAGGGGAATCGTGTGATCAGATGTCGTTCTGATGACGTCTGAACCATGTGGTTATGAATCATGTGGGTAATACGTATCTTATCTAAAGATGACTAAAAAACCCTTTTATGAAAAGGTTATAAAATCTAGAAAGTTGACTAAAGCCTAAACATACCGATGTTTGTTGGCTCATGACAATTAATGCCACAAATAACTTTTGTTAATCTCTATGACTATTTTTAGAAATAGTCAAGTGTACTCAGTGAAGTGCATAATTCGGAAAGCCCGAAAAGTTTGAGATAGCACGAATATGAGATTGATAAACTACTAAGGAATTAATCTTCAATTGGATTGAAGTAATTAATACCTGAAGGGTGTTTCAGAAGTTGTCTGAAAAAGGAATAAGATTCCCCCTTGAAGGATACCATTTTTGGATACGCAATCAGATTGTGCTTCTAAAATAGAAACAACACTTTATATAATAAAGGTGTGACGTAAGCCATGCAAAGTATCTCTTACCCGTTTCGGGATTGTGCCCTTATACAATACATAAACTTAACCAAGTTCCAAAGAATAAAGGTTGAACAAATTCCATATTAGATATGGAAAGGGATAATGTCGAATCTATCTTAACCGATGATTTGAAGTTGTCATAGGCAAAGTCAGAAAGGCTTGGAGCCTAGTACTGCATATGCAACTTGGTGGAATATCTTAGCTAGCACGTTAGATATTATTTACTCGTCAGCGGAGCAAAATGTGTTTGTCTCCAAACATGCTGTCTTCTAGAGGAAGTGTTTCTTCCAAAAGAAACTGTAGGAGTAAATTTAGATCTCAAAGGTAGTTTGAGAACCACAAGGAGATATTCAACCATAGGAACATGAGCAGACGCCACATAGTGATAAGGTGTAGAACACTACTCAGTGCACATAAAAGTTCTGTAAGTCTGTGGATAACCTCAAGCCTGAAAAGGCTACTGGTATGTTCATCTTGAAGAATGAATATCTTACGACTTATGAAGGAATGTTTCTAAGGCAAGATTGAGAGATATGTCCACGAGCCATAATATCTGAATTAGATTCCATCAGTGACAACCAGGTTGTGAACCTAGTCTGTCTTACCTAGAGGGAATGTCCCTAAAAGGCTGACATGGATAGTAATATGATTACCATAAGGCTATAGTGACGGCTGAAGGGTACGGGGTGTAAACCTTGGAATTATCTTTATGCCGCCAGCAGAGCCCAGTTCTATTCAGACTATGCTTGTTATAACTTCGTATCATGGCTATATGATAGTGTTGAAGACGTTGGGCAAACAGCCTGATGTTCATAAACGATAACATGATATGTGAGCCCACGAGATCCATTTTTGGACTCAAACAAGTTTCTCTAGACAATTTCTTTGTTTGATAATCAAAGGAGTTTGATTTAGTCAAAAGAAGGGATATGCCCAAGGTGCAATAAGGATAGTGGGAGTGTGTTACAATTTTTGAGTAAGGTATTGGATATTTCTCTCGGGAATTATCACCCCATGTCACAGTCAATTAATGTTTGGTAGTTCAAGGTCTTTACGAAAGCACTTGGATTAGCAGTTCTTATTTTTGAAATAAGAATCTATAGTAATAGATTTAACTGCTGTTAGTTTATAGTTTACCTATATAGATGTGATGCTAAAAGAGCTTAGCATATATCGCGACAGGGGATACCGCTAGCCGGTGTTCTCAAGAACTACTTATGTTAGGACGTTCGTCCTAAAGATAAGGTGAAAGATGATGCTTATGGAAGGTTTCCTTTGCTACCGCGGTAGGAACCATCATAAAAGTAATGCCAGTCCATGAAGAGTCATGAGCAAGTATGAAAATAAATCTGGTGAATGTCGAGAATATACTTAAGCAAGTTAATGATGGTTTCCTAGTTTATCGAAACTTGGAATCGGATAAATATAGATATACAGACGTATATCATGAGTCTTATAAAGGTGAGTGAGAGCTACAGTCTGGGTTTGCAGTCACTTTGATTAAGTGATACAGTGAGCTGGAAATGTTCTTGGCTATGGGTCACTATAAATTCTACAATTTAGTCAAAGCATATTAGTGCCCTTGGAGGCGCAGCAGGAGCAGTCCATGGGTCTAGAAGGTTCATTCCTGAACCTTGTATGGTTCTTCCACCTTTTCTATATAGCTGATATAGTGAGTGGATTCATTGCTTGTAAGGACCAGGGTCTCGTCGGAGATTCATGTGTGTGTTGAGGCGATTCCTTTGACTTGGTCATTTGGAGCATGATATGAAGATAGTCTGAGTCCCCACGGACAACGATCCATTCACGGCTAGGACTAGTTGCGAGTATTGTATGAGATTCTTGTGTTTCAACTTGGTATTGTGTGTGCGAGTGATTGGTTTTAGGCCAAGTGGGAGATTGTTGAAATAGTGTCCTAAACCCAATCGGGTTGGACCAGATCCGACCGGGTCGGATCATTTCTACTATTTCTTTATGTTTATACATATATTAAATGACATTTCTGTTGTCATATATTTGTTCTTTTAAAGAACCAATTACGAATTGTTATATGATAACGTCCATAGTATTAAACTATGATAGAGAAACCATGATAGGCGCTTATGGCTGATGAGATCTCTAATCACTTTAATAAGTTTGATACTTAAATGTCTCTAGGCCGATGTACTATTAACCAGGGCATTGATAGTACAAACAGGCTAGCACGTATTAGATGTCTTCTGTCTTTAAGGGCAGGGATAGATCTCGTCTATCGAAGTTTAGAGACACTTGGACTGTACGTGGACGTGTATTAGAGAATGCGTACGTTAGACTGACCACTTACACTGTTAAGTGTCACACTATGTGGCGGTTGTGTAATTGTCCTTAGGACCGGAGTCTACATGGCATCACGGTGTGGATTGTCATGCTTTGACACTATTGAGGTTTTCCCTAGCCATGGGGCGATCATGCGGTAGTGATTGGGTGTGATACTGAAGCATGCGGCGTATACATGTGTGGTCGTCCGGAAATCGCGTACCCTATAGGGGTGAATATCCGAAAGGGCCTTCTTATAAGGAATATCTTACTCTCGTGAATCTTTACAAAGTGGAAGTAAATGAGTTAGTTCGAGAGAGCATGATATCCAGATTATAAGATACGGTCGTTAATGTACTGACACTCGAGATACGATCGTATGGATATTATTGCAGCGGTAGGATTGTAATTTACACGGTAACTGTTTCACATGAAAGGTAGTAGTCATTGCTTCTGACTCTTCCGATGATTGGAGGTCACGGTGTGTTGCTAGATGCTATCCCGTGATCGTAGGTATGAAGGGCATTTTCGTAATTTGCACTTTGTGTCTACGGCCAACATATTCGGAAGTCTATCGGGTCACACACATAAGAACATCGAGTCGGATTAAAATGTGGTTATAGTTGATAACCAAATATGGAAAGAATTTATCTCATAGTATAAATGTTATAGTGGTAAATTAATATGATGGTATTTATTTATTATGAATAAATATAATACAAGATATTAATTATGATGATTAATTAAATATGTGTATTATGATACACATAATTTTGAATATATATATATATATATATATATATATATATATATATATATATATATATATATATATATATATATGTGTGTGTGTGTGTGTGTGTGTGTGTGTGTGTGTGTGTGTGTGTATGTATTTTGCAAATTAATTAATCATAGTATTATATTAATTAAAGAAAATCTCAATTCCCAAATTAGTGGGGAAGGGGACGCCATTTTCAAAGTATATTGGATACATTTGAATTGTGCAATTTAATTAATAAGATTAACATAATATTAATATTGGATATTAATTGATTTTGGAAAAATAGATTTATGGTAATAAGATAAAGATATATTCAATATATATCTTAGGAAAAATATTTAATATAAGATATTGAATATTAGTGAGATAAATCAATCAAAGGGATTTTCCTTATTTTATTAGGAAAATATTTTCTTTCACCTCTATCTACTAGGAAGCTAATCTCAATCAAATTGGGATAGCAAAGAGGCGCCCCATACTCTATATAAAGGAGGGATTGGCTAGCTCTTTTGTAATAGTTCTTGTGATAAATAGAGAGCTTCTTAGAGGGAGATTAGAGAGAGAGAAAAGGCTGGTTTAACAACCGGATTTTTCTGATAGCAATCCATGATGGGACTCCGGCGGGCTGTTCGTGTGGATCACCGGTAGAGGCCGAACGCTTGGGCGGCTCCGTGCATCGCTACTCTCCTTAGACGGTCAAAGCGTCGATCTTTTAGATCAAGCAAGGTAACCACCGTCTACTACTTATTTGTTTATTGCTTAAACGAAGTCGATCCTGGTTAAAAGGAAATAAATTTTTGAATTCCGTTGCGTTCCCACGTAGATTTCCTAACATATACTAGGGATCAAGAGCACCTCATTTATGTCTCTCTTGGATTTCTTTGTGTCAATGACAATAGTGCGTTTTCTAGTAGCCTCCATAAAGTCATTGTTTCCTATCTTAATATTGGTCTTGAGTTTTTCAACACGGCGAAAGATGGATTCATTTTTGTCATGTGATTGCTGCAACCACTATCAAGATACCATGTATCTTTCTTTTCCATTGTTGCTACTTGAAGGGCGTAAAAGAGATTGTCTTCGACGTCCTTTTCTTCAGTAAAGTTAGCTTGATGATTCTTTTTTAATCGACATACCTTCTTAAAGCGACCAATTTTTTTTTTGCAATTTTTGCATTGTGGTTTTCTTTTAAACCAGCAATCATTTTCTAAATGGCTCTTCTTCTTGCATATACCGCAAGGAGAAAATGTTTTGTTTTGTGGCTCTGTATTTTTAGAACCTTCATTTGATCTTCGATCATTTTGTTTAGGTTTCTGTGACGGCGTTTTGAACAAAGATTGAAAAGCATTTTCAGTTGTGCCTTCATGACGCCTTTCCAATCTATGTTCATGAGTTTCTAATGACCCCATCAATTCTGAAGCAGTCAATTTTTCCAAATCCTTTGTCCGTTCAATAGATAATTGGATCACTTTTTTCTGCACATGTAATCAATATTTTTCCACGATTTCCTTTTCTGGGATGTCTTCTCCATTCGCCCGCAATTGATTTGCTAACAAATCTACTCTTGTGTAGCAGTCTTTAACATTCTCGGAATCTTTCATTTTTAAATACTCGAAATTTCTCCTCAATGAATGGAGTTTTGAGACTCGTACCTTTTCCTTGCCTTGAAACTCCTCCTGCAACTTATCCATCACCTTTTTAGCCCTCTTGGCACTCATGATTGTTGGAAACAATTCTTCAGTCAAGCTTAACCGAAGAGTTAATAATGCTTGAGCATCTTTTTGTTGATTCTCCTTGAGTTCTTTCTTTTGAGCGGCAGATAAATTTGAGATGTTGTCGGGAACGCTAAATCCCTTGCTTACGATATCCATAATTCTTGAGCACAAGAGTAGGTTCTCATTTTAATGAACCAATAGTCGAAATTTTCACCCCATAAAATTGGAACCAGAATGGATGAGCGGAATGTGCAATCTGCCATGATGTTGATTTCGCCCAGTTGCAGTTGTATCAATACCGATCTCTGATACCACTTGTTAGAATTTTTGTAGTAAGTTGAATGGAGAAGGCTGGGATTGATTGAGTGTAAGATGGAAAAGAATTTTTTTTTTTTTTTTGAATCAAGGAAAAGGATTGTTAAGTTGAATACAATGAAACTTAATTTTATTATTTGCTTGGTTACTCAAGTACATGATGGTGGGCTATATATATACATATAGCCTTAATATGATGATGCAAGTATCTTATGGAATTTTCTACATATCCTCATGAGAAGCTTGTCTTTCACTTCTTGAGTCTTACATACTAGAAACTTCTACACTATAAATGTATTTCTTGAGTTTTTCATACAATCTAGAGATTTCTTTTTCTTTTTCGTAGAAAGGTGTAGCAACATTTAACATATTCTATATTCTTAAACTGAAATCAATAGTGATGGACTCCTCCTTTGGCTGGGCAACTCAAAATCAATAGTGATGGGTTATCTTTAGGGAATCCTGGCCTTGCAGGAGGAGGGTATGTCATCAGAGATGGTACTGGTAAGGTTTTTCAAGCTGGGTATGAGGCTTATGGCTGCTGTACCAATATGGAGGCAGAAATCAAGGCTTTGAAAAATGGCAATCATTGTAAGTATTATGGTAGTCATTCAATCCATACGGAGGTGTATTCCTGAGTGTTAATGAATATGTTGACTGGCCACACTGCTATCCCTTGGAAGTACTTAGAGGACATTTATGAGTTGCAGCAGATTATTCAAAGGCAGCACAAAACAATTTCACATGTGCACCGCGAAGGAAATGTTGTGGCGGATCAATCTTGCAAAATTGGGTAGCTCTACTCAAACATCCCAAGAGTTGGATTGCTCCAATTTGCCAGGCATAGTTGGGCTTCTCGTATTAAGGGATACTTTTCAACTCCCATTTATCTGAATTCATTAATCACCTGCAATCTTGGAAGCACTCTTCATTTACAATGGAGAGTGCAAACAGGTTGCCCCGATGCTTTACCTGAATCACCAAATCTTTTTTTTTTAAAAAAAAAGTCCAGTTCAATTGCTTCTTGTATTTTGCAGGCTTACTACGGATTTTGCAGAATTTTGGGGTGTTGATACGGCTTTTTCACCTGGACACACTCTTCATTTCACATGGAGAGTGCAAACAGTTGTATCTTTTTCTATCCATATTTAGCATCCTATATCTGCTTTGGTTCTGTTTTCTGGTGTGTGCTCCTCTGTTTTTCAAGCCTATGTTGCTGGAGTTTTTCTGTCATGATTGTTGGCTTACGAGGCTACTGCTTTTGCTGAATGATGATGCGGTTCCTCTTGCAGTATTGAGTTCTCTTTTAGGCTAGCTTTGGTTTATTTTGTTGGTTTACCCCCCTGACTTTTTGTTTTGTTGATTTAGAGTCTTTTTTCAATGTACGGAGGCCGACACTCTTTCCCTAGCACTCGGATTCTCCCACATCGGATTTTTCGGACTAGGGTTTTAAGGAAATGAGGGATGTACATTGAGGACATGTCTCTTTTGGAGGAAGCCGGGAGGACCCATAAATCTTGCAACTTTCTTTTTATACTAACAAAATTACAAGGTTAAAAAAAAGAATTAATTTATCATTTGTCCCATATTCGACCGTATAAGACGTTTTCATTTTCATCACAATCAACTTATCGATTCACCGCATTACATTTAAATAACATCAGGACGGCATTCGAAAAATCGATTCTAGATTCAAAAATCGTCTGTCTGAAAATCGTTTTGATGTTATGCGTGTGTTGTATCGATATAATTGCGGTGATGCAAATAATGTCACTTTCCTTTTATGTTCACGTTTTTTATTAACTAGAGTATACTATGTCTTAAACACCTTCCTTGCAATTACTTTTGTACATTATTTTGTACTTTTGTACATTATTTCCTCGCTGTCTTCATCAACTCGGGAAAAAACACACAAAAGCCCCACCCCATAAATGTACTGAATTTTCTTAGAAAATCATCAAAATCTTACCGGAGAAGCCAATAAAGATTGAACCAAACTTCTCAATACAGACTAGAAATTTAGTTATTGGAAGAAGATGATGACGATGAGCATGGGTGAGATGTGGGCTAGCCTTGGCTCTGGTATGGCTGGTTTAATGTTCATATGGGCTATGTATAAGAACTATTTCCCCCATGAACTGCAAGGCCCTCTGAAGAAATATGGGAAAAAGCTCAAAACTTTAATCTACCCTTATATCCAAATAACATTTTCTGAATACCAAGGGGATGGATTTGTGAGAAGCAAAGCCTATAAAGCCATTGAAAGATACCTTGAGAAGAATTCATCAAAAGAAGCTAAACGTCTCAAAGCCAACGTTGTTCATGATTGTAAATCCATAATTCTTAGTATGCAAGATTATGAAGAGGTTACAGATACATATCAAGGTATCAAGCTATGGTGGGCTTCAAGCCAAGATATTCCTATGAAGCAATCCATTTCTTTGTACCCAAGAGAAGATGAAAAGAGGTACTTTAATCTTACCTTTCACAAGAAATACCGCGATATCATCACCAAGAATTACTTGAACCATGTTTTGGAGGAAGGGAAAGCAATCACAGTGAAGGAAAGACAGAGGAAGCTGTTTACAAATTGTAAAGGTGAGAGTTGGAGTAGGAGAATGTGGAGCCATGTGGTGTTTGAGCATCCTGCAACATTTGATACTATAGGTATGGAGCCAAAGAAAAAGCAAGAAATAATTGATGATTTGATCACATTCAGTAAGGCTAAAGACTATTATGCAAAGATAGGCAAGGCATGGAAGAGGGGATATTTATTATACGGTCCGCCGGGGACCGGAAAATCCACCATGATTGCAGCTATGGCGAATCTTCTCAAGTATGATGTGTATGATCTTGAATTGACTTCAGTGAAGGATAACACAGAGCTGAGGAAACTACTTATAGACACATCAGGCAAGTCCATTATCGTGATCGAAGACATCGATTGTTCGCTTGATCTAACAGGGCAGAGGGAGAAGAAAAAAGGGAAAAAAGATGAGGAATTATCAAAGAAGGATGAAAAGGGCTCAGAAGCAGAGGAGAAAATTAAGGAAAAAATGGGGGAGAACAATAAGGACAGCAAGGTTACACTATCAGGGCTACTGAATTTCATTGACGGGCTATGGTCAGCCATTGGAGGAGAAAGGATCACTGTTTTCACAACAAATTATGTTGAGAAGCTTGATCCTGCATTGATAAGAAGAGGGAGAATGGATAAACACATTGAGCTGTCTTATTGCGGGTTCGAAGCGTTTAAGGTTCTGGCAAAGAACTACTTGGATGTTGAATCACACAAGCTTTTTACAAAGATTAAGAAATTGTTGGAAGAAACAAACATGAGCCCTGCTGATGTTGCTGAGAATCTGATGCCAAAGTCTTCAGAAGATGATAAAGATGTTTGTTTGGAGAGATTGGTCAAAGCAATTGAAGTTGCAAAACAAGAACAAGAAGAAGAAGCAGAAAGAGTTAAAAAAGCTGAGATTGAGAAAGAAAGAGCTGAAAAAGAGAAAGAGACTGAACAAATTTCAGACAAATTAGAGGTGAAAGAAAATGGGAAAATTGAAGAAAGTGAAGGGAAAGAAATTAAAGAAAATGGGCACATTACAGAAGGGTGATTTTTGCCATTCATATTATGCCAATAATATAGCAGTTTGGAATAAATAAATTAGATGATCCTTAAGTAGATGAATGCACTCAATTAGGAGAATAATAATCATGTTATTATATGTATAAGTTTTGATTGAAGCTTATTTCTAGTGGTTTGGTACTGAATTTTTATTTTTTTTCTTCTGTTTTTGGTTGATGTTGTTGTAATCATTGTTGTGTTTCTTTTGTTGTTGTAGTCTTGTGTTTGTTTTCAATGTGTTTTGTTTGCTCTATTATGCATTTATCAGGTCTTTGAATTCCTTTGGGCTAAATTACAATTTTTGTCCTCTAACTAAACACGTTTTTCGATTTTGGTCATGCTTTTTGTCCGCGACAATTTTAGTCCCGTAAGTGGTCCTTTTTTTTTGCAAAAATAGTCCCCGAACGCCGGAAAGACCACTTACGGGACTAAAATTGGTCTTTTCCGGCGACAATTTTAGTCTCGTAAGTGGTCTTTCCGGCGACAATTTTAGTCACGTAAGTGGTTTTTCCGGCGTTCGGACTATTTTTGCAAAAAAAAAGACGAAACTTACGTGACTAAAATTGTCGTCGGACAAAAAGCAGGACCAAAATCGAAAAATGTATCTAGTTAGAGGACCAAAATTGTAATTTAGCCCTTTGAATTGTATTGCCTGCTGTTGAGCTTCTGTACTCTTTTGTTGACTTTTCATTCATTTAGTATCTTGCTTTTAGATTTTGCTTAATATAAAATACCTTCCCTTTTCAATTTAAAAAAAAAAAGGAAAAAAGGATGTAATTGGTAGTGATAAAGTTGTGGTTGTTAAGGAACAAGGTGATGATGATGTCGGAATGGAAAATGATTTTGCAATGAGTCAATGTCAATGCATTCTTAATATAATTTCATTATCATTATCATCATCATCATTATTATTATTATTATTATTATTATTATTATTATATTATCTATATATATATATAAAGGAGCCGATGTGTTTCCCCCGTCAAGTGTTTCTCCAATTGAAAATTGTTATAAATTTAATTTAGTATTCCATATATACTTCCAATCAATCATAAATTTTAATTAAATTATATATATATATATATATATATATATATATATATATATATATATATATATATATATATATCCAGTTAATTATCAACCTAACCATAAAAGAAATGATTATTAATATAAAAAAAAACATATCAAGACCTTATTACTTCTTGATTCAACGCGTCTTTTTTCTTTTGGATGGGAATTCAACGCTTTTTTTGTTTGAGAAATTTTTGATAACTTATTAAAAAAATTCAATCAGCACGTGAATTTATTTAGTATACCATATATATACATCCAATCAATCATAAGGCTTAATTAAATTCCACATATATCTATCCAACCAATTATAAACCTAACCATAAAAGGATTATTAATGATCATTAAAAAAAAACGTTAAGACCTTATAATTTTTTATTCAACGTTAAGACCTTATTTAAAAATTTCAATCAATTCGTTAATTTATTTCAATAATGAATATAATAATTAAGTAATTATTAAATTATAAATGTAATTCCTATTAAATAAATCAATATCTCTAATATAATCTAATCATAAATATAATCATGTACATCTATATTTTTCCGCAAGCTCGGTATTTAGCTTCTTTAGACGATCAGAGTTCTTCTGAGCCTCTCGCTGCGCCTTCCTCGCCTCACCAAGTCGCTTCTTCGACCGTCATTTTTAACGACACCGCTTCTTCGTTCATTGACCTCAACCAACTACTTCTTTAGTTTGGCATTTCGAGCTTCAAGAAGACTAAGTCGGACTCGCATCGTCCCCAACCACTTTGGCGGCGTAAAGCCCGGGTAGCATCCGAACTCGACGCTATTAATCTCCTATAATCATTTATGAACTACAATAGGCCAGTACCGACCTACCAAAGAGGAATTGAGCGGAGTTAGACAGGACTTCAGAAATAAAAAGAAACAAATAGAAAAAGCACATAGCAGGTAGGCGTTTGCCGTGCTCACCGTGGCGCTATATAAACCCCAAAGGTCTTCAATATTTTGGAGAAAGGTACGGCGAGGATCGGTCTGATCAGCCAGAATGATCCAGTTCACAATGCCCCGGCCGATCTCCAGCTGAATTTGGTTAGGGAGGCTCCATCTTAAATGCCTCAGCGGGGCCACACGAGAAATCCCTCTCGAAATTGTCATCGCCTTAGACTGTCGAGAGGTTGTTGGCGCATAAACTCCCGCGTGGGGCTTAGTCAAGATCGATTTCTTCAAAACCCGCCCTCTGAGCTTTACCCGCCGGTTGCTTGGGCCGGCGGTCGTGTCGTTTTCCCGGCTAGGGATCCAGAAGATCCCGCCGCATCTTTTCGGATGTCGAGTATAAGGGTGTTGTTTTAACTCCCTTCAACCGTCAAGGATTGAATTAACAACTGATGAAAATTCCCTCAGCCCTATTCCCTTGCTCTCACACGCAGAAGGTAAATTTTGAAGGTGGAAAAATCTGATTAAAAGTTTATGATTGCTACCAATCATATGTCATATACAATATCAAAGTCAATAATATAAAAATATATTGCATCATTTATTATATTTGTTTTGTTGTGACACTAATTTAAGGGGGAAAAAACTTTTCACTCACTCGTGATTTGTCAATTGAATTATAACTTTGTCAATCAAAATCAAAGTACTATTTACGTTTTCGAATTATAACTTTGAGTTTCCACACATGTGTTGGACAAAAACGCATGACAAATTGTGTATAAATATCAAAATAACGAGATTAATAGAAAAAAATACAGGAAAATCCGTTTTAAAGTGAAAAAATTTGTGTTTTTCAAAGATGGGCGATATCGCCCATCATCAAGAGCGTAACTACTAATCTTGAGCGTACATGAGAGCGATTTATGGGTGATTTCGCCCATCTTAAGAAGGGGGATAGACTCCGTTTTTTACTTTGGGGTTGTATTTTTATACTAATTTTAGAAAAAAGATGGAATTTTTCAAATTTTCCCAATTATCATTCTATATATTGGAACAGAACACAAACCATTGTTTATCGGCCAATATTCATTATTAAAAAATAAACAAGGTAGAGAACCCAAAAAATTTATTAAAATTATTTTACGTCTAAAAAAGTGTCCTAGAGCAAAATGATCTGCAACACTAAATATATACTATCTTCGTTCCATAAAAAATGTCCACTTTTTGTGGTGCACACGTATTAGAAAAAAACAATTAATATGTTGTATTTTAAGTAGTGATGGACAAGTATACCCCTACCAAATATGGGACGGAGGTAGTATATATATTTGCAAACCAAAATATATTAAAAAAAACAATAAAGTTAAAATAAAATTTAAAAAAAAAGATTGGACCTCCCATCACGCACATGCAATGGAAAATGGACGCAAGGATATTTTCCCAAACATTATATACGGGACATACTATTCAAAAGATTTACTTTTCAAGCATAGAATGTCAAGTTTCCCTAAAAAAATAGGATGTAATTGGTAGTGATAAAGTTGTGGTTGTTAAGGAAATAGGTGATGATGATGTCGGAATGGAAAATGATTGTTGAATGAGTCAATGTCAATGCATTCTTAATATAATTTCATTATCATTATCATCATCATTATTATTATTATTATTATTATTATTATTATTATTATTATTATTATATATATATATATATATATATATATATATATATATATATATATATATATATATATATATATATATATATATATATATATATATATAAAGGAGTACGATGTGTTTCCGTTCGAGTCGTTTCTCCCGTTGAAAATTGTTATAAATTTAATTTAGTATTCCATATATACTTCCAATCAATCATAAGCTTTATATAAATGTGTTTCCCCCGTCGTTTTCTATGAAAATTGTTATAAATTTAATTTAGTATTCCATATATACTTCCAATCAATCAAAACTTTAATTAAATATATATATATATATATATATATATATATATATATATATATATATATATATATATATATATATATATATATATATATATATATATATATATCCAGTTAATTATCAACCTAACCATAAAAGAAATGATTATTAATATAAAAAAAAAACATATCAAGACCTTATTACTTTTTGATTCAACGCATCTTTTTTCTTTTGGATGGGAATTCAACGCTTTTTTTGTCTGAGAAATTTTTGATAACTTATTAAAAATTCAATCAACACGTGAATTTATTTAGTATACTATATATATACATCCAATCAATCATAAGGCTTAATTAAATTCCACGTATATCTATCCAACCAATTATAAACCTAACCATAAAAGGAATTATTAATGATCATTAAAAAAACGTTAAGACCTTATAATTTTTTATTCGACGTTAAGACCTTATTTAAAATTTTCAATCAATTCGTTAATTTATTTCAATAATGAATATAATAATTAAGTAATTATTAAATTATAAATATAATTCCTATTAAATAAATCAATATCTCTAATATAATCTAATCATAAATATAATCATGTACATCTATCTTTTTCCGCAAGCTCGGTATTTAGCTACTCTAGACGATCAGAGTTCTTCTGAGCCTCTCGCTGCGCCTTACTCGCCTCACCAAGCTGCTTTTTCAGACCGTCATTTTTAACGACCTGCTTCTTCAGTTCATTGACCTCAACCAACTACTTCTTTAGTTTGGCATTTCAAGCTTCAGCAGCACTAAGTCGGACTCGCAGATCGTCCCCAACCACTTTGGAGGCGTAAAGCCTGGGTAGCATCTGAACTCGACGCTATTAATCTCCTATAATCATTTATGAACTACAATAGGCCAGTACCGCCCTGCCAAAGAGGAATTGAGCGGAGTTAGACAGGACTTCAGAAATAAAAAGAAACAAATAGAAAAGCACATAGCAGGTAGGCGTTTGCCGTGCTCACCGTGGCGCTATATAAACCCCAAAGTTCTTCAATATTTTGGAGAAAGGTGCGGCGAGGATCGGTCTGATCAGCCAGAATGATCCAATTCACAATGCCCCGGCCGATCTCCAGCTGAATTTGGTTAGGGAGGCTCCATCTTAAATGCCTCAGCGGGGCCTGATATACTACTTTTATATGATTAAATATAAGTTATATTATTATGTTTTATCAACGAATTCTATATAAAATATATGAAATTATGATATAAATGATATGAAATGTTAATCTTTGTAATTTAGAGTAGTTAATAGTAAAACTTAGTAATAATAATAAAAAGTTATCATTTTGTACCGATTTTAGTAAATCGGAGTGTCGTGTCAGATTTACGTGGGTATTTGTGGTATTTATTGCAGATTTATAAGCCAAAACCCCGAGAATCGACATGTTGAAGTATAATCATATCTCTGGAAGGATTTAGAGAGTGTCACGAGCTTAAATGGTCAATTGAATTGCTTAAGTGGTCAATCGAAGTGGTCAAGTGGCTAATCGATTTGATTTAGTGGTAATCGAGAAATATCTTCGACAAACGAATGGCTCATGAAAACGACATCATCTGAAGAAGAGTCCTTCACGAAAGTTGTAGATTTTCCCGAGAGCTTTCCGATGCCTCTTGAATCATGATTTTTGGAGATCCAGAACTCAAGATATGAATTTTATAAGTTATATATAATTATAATTATAATTATCTCCTCGCACATGCTGATTAATCAAGGAGGTGGAGTTAATCATTACACCGGCCCGGTCCGGCCTACTACCGGCCCGGTCCGGCTCAAAGACTTTCATCTATATAAGAAGCTCAGTTGCAAACAGCAGCGAGATGTACCAATATATATATACAATCTCATATATATATATATATACATATATATATATATATATATATATATATATATATATATATATATATATATATATATATATCTTCTCCTCTTTATTTTCTTTTATTTTAGTAGTTTGTAAATAGGCCTTATGCCAAAAATAATAATATCGTAGTATCGTTGTAATGCTCGGGAAATTATCGGAAGTTCGGTGTTGTTGAAGTTGTTGTAATGTCCGGAAGAATACGACTCGATTCAAAGATTTGTAATCGGGTAAATTTCTAAGGTATTTATGTTTGTTATGTTTTTAGTTGTTATAATGTTTTTTAGCTAAGTCTAAATAACTAGCCAAAGTTATGTAATCGTTTTATTTCGATCTTTTTGGTAAATGAATGTCGTCTAAGTAAAATTGATTAAAATTGAGTTAATTGAATCTTTTTCTATTTTGTAACGTATTGATAATATTCGGATTGACGTAATTAACCAAGATGAATCGCAACATATAACCTAATGATGAACTGACCAGAGAAGTTAGGATATGAGATAAAAGATAGAAAAACCGGAGGGTAAAATTGGCCGTGCGAAAGCGTGACAACGGAATCCTATTTCCTACCCGGGGGCAGATTTGTCTTGGGAATGATGAATCTTATTAAATTTGTGCTCAAGATCGTAATAATTTTAAAATCAACGGTTTAATTGAAACTAACACCGGAAAGTTAAATCGATCCGCCTGACAACCGGAGCCTTTTGAATAACATCGGCCGTCTGACAAACGGAATAACCTCTTTTATCCGGGGTAGATTTGTACTCGGTACCTGTTCGACTAACCGAGATTAGCATGGGGCAGTTGTGGAGATTGAACTGATGACAATGACATATGACAATTTCATACGCTCGTGTGAGGAGGAATTGTTAACCTCAGGAGTGCACCGTTTCATTTACTCAATTGGACCTAATATAAAAGGAAAAGATCGAACACATTCCGTTTACTGAAAAAGATCGTATAAATCAGTTATATAAACTTTGGCTAGTTCTATTTGTCTATTATTATAAACTATATATTGGTATCTATATATTTATATACATATATATAATTTACAATCCATGTACATTTATATATATTTATATATCTATATATATTATATTAGAATAACTTTTAAATTACACATTTATTTTATGTTCAGTAGAATAGTAGTAATCTGTGTGATAAAATTGCGGTTTAGATCGAGTTAATAACTGCTCTTTGGTGTTTAACCACACTTAAAAGAATTACCATGGTTTTCCCTGAGGATTCGACACTCTGACTCACCACACTAGCACTACAGTTTGACCCGGTACACTGCCGGTTAAGGATCGTAACACCTAGAAAAGGTCCGTCAGCTTTCTGGCGCCGTTGCCGGGGAAACACACGTCGCTAATTTATTTCTTTGTGTCTATGGTTACTACTTGTATTAGCTCAAAATTCTCGAGAATAAGTCAACACTTTTTCTTATCTCATTTCTATTTTATTTTTCGATGGTATCTACTTTCTTTTAGTTACCAATTTTCTTTTTCTATAAAAGTCAAGCATTTTTTTTATTTTCGTTAGTTGATGACCAGAAGTGGTAAGGCCCCGCTCACTCCTTATAAGCCTGACATAAACACTTACGAAAGGTAGTTAAGAGTAGAGAGTAAACGTGGTCATACTAGTCAGGGAAATCCTGACCAAGAATCATCTTCAAACAGAAATAAAGAAATGGCTGAAACTAGTGATGAAACAAATGAACAGAGGCTAGATCATGCTCCAGGGCATGGACAAAACCCTGTTAACCCTAATAATAATCAAAATCATAATAATAGAAATAATCAAGATCGGAACCAGAATAATCGTAATAACCCACCAAACCCGAGACCTATCCGTGATCAAACCGTAAGAAGAAACCAGACTAATAATCCCATACTTTTACCCAATGAAGGAGCGAATAATTTCGAAATTAAATCTCATCTTTTTGGTTTAATTGACGCAAGAGCCCAATTCCTAGGAGAGGATGATGAAGATCCACATCATCATCTCTATCTTTTTGAAGAAGCGTGTAATACAAACCAAAAGTCAAGGTGCTCATAAGGAACTAACGCGGATGACTATGTTTCCTTTTTCTTTAAAAGGACGAGCCCGAGATTGGTTTATGTCTCTTCCACATCATTCACTTACTAGTTGGGAGGATATTCAAACTGAATTTCTGAAACAATATTTCACTCCAGGACGAAATTTGGAATTAAAAGTCGAGGTTGCTAACTTTAGACAAGGATCTGAAGAAACGCTTGGGAATGCTTGGGAAAGATTTAAAAAATTGTTAAGAGCTTGTCCCGATCATGGTTATTCCTTAGATATGCAAATTCAACTTTTCTGTCGTAAATTAAGAAAAGATTCACGTGCGGATGTAGATCATGCATGTGGTGGTTCTTTAATGATGAGTGAAGCTCAAATAGTTTACGATGCTATAGAAAAGATTTCCAAAAATAACAGAATGTGGGAAACCGGTTCTAGCACCAGGAAAGTAGCTTTTGCAGGAGAATGTACATCTAATACGGAAGTTCTAGCACATTTAGAAAATTTGAGTAGGAAATTTGATGGCCTACAGTCAAACAAAAACCAAAGTTCAGAAAATAGTACACCAACTGAATACTCAAATCAGGATAATATGTCAATAGGGAATGAAGAACCAACAGGATATTCAAGAGAGGAGGTGAGTTTTCTTCAGCAGCATAGGAATTTGAACAATGCGTATTCAAACTCGTTTAATGCTATTAGAAGAGATCACCCTACTTTTCGATGGTCTGAAAACCCTAGTAAGCAAGGACAACCGCCATATCCAGTTCAGTATAGGAATTTGTCTAATAATCAAGTTTATCAAGAGAATACATCTAATCAGAATTTACAATCATTACCTAGATCCTATCCTCAACATACCACTCAAAGTATACCAGTAACTCAAAGTTCAACTCAACCTGCAGAAGGAGTTGAAAAATGAGAAAAACTAATGGAAAATATGATGGGTGTAGTATCTACTCAAGCTAAGAATATGGAAACAATGATGACTTCTATTGGTACAGTCACTAAAGATATGAGTACAATGAAAACATCTATGAGTGGACATGATACCGAATGAGAACGATAGAAGCCTCATTAAGGAATATGGAAGATCATTTGAGTAGGGAAGGTGAACGTAATAACAAGTAGACCTCCGGGAGGATTACCAAGCAATACTGAAAGAAACCCAAGAGAGGTAAATGTTGTAGTTACGAGAAGTAGAAAACTCTGTGGTAGTAATGGAGAAGAAAACTTCGGAAATAATGAAGTAGAAAATGATTTAGATGGAAAAAATGATGAAACTAAAGATGAACTTGAATTCATTGATGAGGAAGAAGAAATTATAGAGAATTTCTTGAAAAGGAATAGAAGTTTGGAAACTGAGAATGAAGGTGAGAAATGGGTAAAAATCCCTAGGATTTTGAAAGATCCCATGGATAAAGATTTAAGGAGTTTATTCAAGGAACATGTTAGAATGGAAGATAATGAAAACAAGGATGAAAAACAAGAAGAACTAAAGGAATCTGAAGTAGAGATGGATTCAGGGAATGTTTTAAAGGAAAAAATTCAAGAACCTGATACTTGGCGATCAAGTAATACTCAAAAGTTTAAGGAAAAAGGAAAAGAGAAAATGACTTTGGGATCAAAGGTTATAGATTTAGAATCTTTACCTTACCCACCTAAAGATCAAATTAAAAAGATTAAAGCGATAAGAAGTATGCTCGTTTCCTTGATACTTTTCGTCATATTCATGTTAATATCCCCGTTATCGAAGCTCTAATTAGTATGCCCGCTTATGGAAAGTTTCGAAAGATATTCGTCAAACAAGAAAAAATTAGAGGAATATGAGAATATATGCCTAAATGAAGAATGTTCTCAGTTTTGCAAAGATAAGTTACCACCTGGCGAAAGATCCTGGAAGTTTTACCATTCCGTGTGAAATTGGAGGATTTCGTTTAAGAAGGTCTTATGTGATCTTGGAGCTAGTATAAATCTCATGTCTTATGAGGATTATAGAAAACTAGGCATAGGAAAGCTTGCTAAAACTGAAATGACTCTGCAGATGGCAGATAGATCGATTAAATACCCTAAAGGAATTATTGAGGACGTATTGGTTAAAGTAGACAAGTTCTATTTTCCAATAGACTTTGTAGTTATGGAAATGGAAGAAGGATATTCAGCGCCACTTATCTTAGGTCGACCATTTCTGGCTACAGGAAGAACTTTAATAGATGTCCAGAAAGGAGAGTTAATTCTGAGAGTCAATGAAGATGAAGTTACTTTCAATATTTTCAAAGCTATGGAACATCCATACAGATCACCAGAATCATGTTCTTTTATAGAAGATATTCATTCTGTCTATGATAATCAGTTACCAACTTTTAAAGACAGATTAGAAGAATGCTTAACTCTATCTATCTATAAGGAAGATGAGAAAGACACCGAAATGAAAGAGGTAATCCTTTCTCTAGATAAAGGAAGTTTTACTTTTAAACCATCATGGCATAAGTATTTGGAATTAGAACTAGAAGGACCAGTTCTTAAACCATCACTGGAAGATCCACCTAAGAATCTGGAATTGAAACCGTTACCTTTAAATATGAAATATGCTTTTCTTGAAACTAATAATCTATTACCGGTCATTATTTCATCATCTTTAACTGAGCAACAAGAAGATCAATTACTTAGAATGTTGAAAAAGCATAAGAAAGCTTTTGGATGGACAGTTGCCGATATTCGAGGTATTAGCCCTGAGATTTGCGTTCATAAGATAATTCTGAAGGAAGATGCTAAACCTTGTATTCAACTGCAACGCCGCCTCAACCCAAATTTGCAATTAATTGTTAAGAAAGAGGTCATTAAGCTATTAGAAATGGGGATAATTTTTCCCATATCAGATAGTGAATGGGTAAGTCCAACTCAAGTTGTACCAAAGAAAGGAGGTTTCACAGTGAAAGAGAATGAAAATAATGAATGGATTCCGACAAGAGAGATTACAGGTTATCGAATGTGCATTGATTTTAGAAAACTAAATGATCATACTAAGAAAGATCATCATCCGCTTCCATTCATAGTTCGATGTTGGAACGTTTAAGTGGACATAAGTATTCTTGTTTCTTAGATGGTTATTCGGGATATTTACGAGATATTCATTGCGGCGGGAGATAGAGAAAAAACTACTTTCACTTGTCCTTATGGAACTTTTGTTATAAAAGAATACCGTTTGGTTTATGTAATGCACCAAAGCCTACGTTTCAAAGGTGTATGATGGCTATATTTGCCGATATGGTTGAGAAATTCTTAGAAATTTTTATGGATGACTTTAGTGTTTACGGAGACTCATTTGAAGTTTGTTTGTTACACTTAGAACGAGTGTTACAACGCCGTGAAGATACCAATCTAGTACTAAACTCGGGAAAAATGTCATCTAATGGTATCGAAGGAATTGTTTTAGGTCGTAGAATCTACGAAGAAGGTATTGAAGTTGATAAAGCTAAAGTCGAAGTAATTGAAAAGTTACCTCCACCGAGTTAATTTAAGAACTCTAAGAGGATTTCTTGGACATGCGGGATTTTATAGGAGATTTATTGCGATTTTTCAAAAATAGCTAAGCCTCTAAGTCATTTACTTGAAAAAGAAGTGTCTTTTAACTTTGACAAGTAAATGTATGGAAGCTTTTCGGACCCTAAAAGCGAGGTTAACTATCGCACCGAGTGCTAGTAGCACCGCATTGGAGTTTGCCGTTTGAGATTATGTGTGATGCCGTGATTTATTTGTAGGAGCTGTTTTAGGTCAAAGATATAACAAAATTCTCAAAGCTATTTACTATGCATCTCACACATTAAACACTGCTCAACTTAATTATGCAACTACAGAAAAAGAACTGTTGGCTGTAATTTTTGCCTTAGATAAGTTTCGATCGTATATTGTTGGTTCTAAGGTAATAATTTATACAGACCATTCAGCACTGAAGTATTTACTGAGTAAGAAAGATGCTAAACCTCGTCTTCTTAGATGGATTCTCTTACTTCAAGAATTCGGCATTGAAATTAAAGATAAAAAAGGAAGTGAGAATGTAGTAGCAGATCATCTAAGTAGAATGGAAAATGATGAAGAAATAGGAAATGAAATTAAAGATTCATTTCCTGATGAACAACTGTTTAGAATAGATACTCCTTCAACCATGCAGTTATTAAAAAATAGAATTCCTTCTAAGGAAATGTCACCTTGGTTTGGAGATATAATTAATTACTTAACCTGTGATTATATTCCGTCTCATTGGACTTGGCAGCAGAAAAAGAAGTTCTTTTACGACTTAAAATTTTATTACTAGGAAGAACCAGACCTTTTCCGTAAATGTTCGGATGGGATAATCAGAAAATGTGTGCCTGATAATGAAATTTTAAGTGTTTTGTCGTTTTGTCATGATCGTGAGGCAGGAGGTCATCATGGAGGTTGGAAAAATGCTTTTAAAGTTTTACAATGTGGTTTTTATTGGCCTACACTATATAGAGATGCTTATAAGTATGTTAAATCTTGTGAATCTTGTCAAAAATGGGGAAATGTATCTAAAAAACATGAAATGCCTATGCAACCTATTTTAGAATGTGAGTTATTTGATGTTTGGGGTATAGATTTCATGGGACCTTTCCCTATATCTTTTGGAAAAAGATTTATTCTTGTAGTGGTAGATTATGTTTCAAAATGGGTAGAAGCTGAAGCTCTTCCAACTAATGATACCAAAGTTGTCATAAGATTCCTTAAAAAGAATATATTTACCAGATATGGCATTCCGAGGGCTATCATTAGTGATAGAGGGTCACACTTTTGTAATAGACCATTTACTAAGATAGTTGAAAAATATGGTGTAACGCATAAGTTAGGAACGCCTTATCATCCGCAAACCAGTGGACAGGTAGAGGTGTCAAATAGAGAGATTAAAAGAATCGTGGAGAAAACAGTGGAATCAAATTGTAAAAACTGGGCAATTAAATTAGATGATGCATTATGGGCATACAGAACAGCTTTTAAAACACCAATTGGTTGTTCTCCCTATAAGCTAGTCTTTGGTAAGTCTTGTCATCTCCCAGGTTGAGTTAGAACACCGAGCCTTCGGGCTATTAAATTTCGAATTTCGATCCTAAAATTTGTCGGTGATCATAGATTGCTTCGATTAACCGAACTAGAAGAATTTCGTCTCGATTCTTATGAAAATGCTCGAATCTACAAGGAACGCACGAAATCTTTCCATGATAAGAGAATCTTTAAACGTGAGTTCCATGTAGGTGATCGAGTGCTTTTGTACAATTTACGTTTAAGGTTGTTTCCAGGTAAGCTTAAATCAAGATGGACGAGTCCATTTAAAGTAACACGGGTTTACAAATCTGGAGCTGTTGAACTAACTGATGGAAATACAACTTTTATAGCCAATGGCCACAGAGTGAAGTTATTTGTGGAGGGAGAAGGAATCACACTGAAAAAAGAAGTAATGCTACTGATTGATCCCCCGACAAATTGAAAAAGCAGAAAAACTGAAAAACTGAAAAGTAGAGAAACTGAAATCAGCCGAATACCAGGTGCTATCTATCTTTACTCTACTTTTCTATGTTTTTTTTATGTTTAAACTCTTTTCGTCTTTTACCGGATAGACGTAAAAGAACTGGATGCCTTTTTTAGATAGATTAGGAGTTTTTGTTTTACTTTTAAAATTAGGCCTTGATAAAGATGTCGCGTTTGTTATAGAAGCTTTAGTTTTTGAACAAAACAAGAAATTGTTGAGAAAGATTAGATTGAGAGAAGTTTGTAATGGAACATCAAGAAGTGCAATAAAAAGAAGGGCAAAATTTCTGATGAGATGCAGAATCTGTGGAAAAAGTGAACATGTTGGACACTGTGGGAAAAACACAACCAAATCCCAGGATGAGTGTTTGAATATTGTTAGGAAGGGAACGATTAGGTGGTTATCCGAAAATCCCGATGGAATTCCGAGAGATAATTCAAATGCTTCGTTTTTAGGAGTTAGGTTGATTGAGCATTATATCAGAACTCTGGAAGATTTAGAAATCGAAGAATCAAGAACCCTTTAAGTTTCGAGTCTTTTCTTATGTTTTATTTTATAAAATTTTCGCATAACTTCTGAAAATTTTATAAAATTGGATCTTTATGAAATTTGAGGAGTTTTATAAAAGTTTTATAAAAGTTCTTTTTGAGTTTTAATTTAGATGTTTTATAAGAGTTAATATAAATTTATTAAATTTTTATAAGCTTTTTATTAAGTGTTATAAAATATTTATTAAATTTTTAGAAATTGTTATAAAATTATGAGATTTCCTTCAAATTTTATTTTTAAAAGTTTTTAATGAAGTTTTAATGAAGTTTAATTAAGTTTTATAAGAATTTTTATAAGTTTTAATCAAAAATCATAAAAAGTAAAAAAAATCGGAAAAAGTGAAAAAAATGAACACGGACCGATCCGGCCCTGAACCCGGACCGAGCCGGGGTCAAAGTGGATAAAAAAAACGGGGACCCTTTCTTTTTCTTCTTCTTCTTCCCTAAATTTTTTTGCAGCCGCACCCCACACCCAAACCCCACCACTCGAAATTTTTTTTCAATTCTTCCACAAAAATTCATCTCACACTACACCACTACTTGATTTCTTCCTACATTCATCTCCTCTCTTCCACAAAAGTTACAAAAATAAAAAAGGATCAAAAACAAGCTACATTTTTTCCGGCGACTTTTATCACTTTTCCGGCCTACGTTTCAACGTTTTCTTCATATTAAGGTATTATTTAGTTTATTTACTTATCAATTTCGTATTTTTCATAAAAAAAATTTAGATTAATTTCAACTGTTTTGATTTTTGAGTGTGTTGTGACATTTTTATTTTTTGTTTTTTTGTTGTTGTTTTTGTTGTTGATTGGCTTTACCAATATCGTAGAATGGCTGAGTCGAGTAAAAGAATCTCTAAGAAACGAAAATCAAACATTCCTATATCAACTCCGGTAGTAGGCACGATAGTTTTATCATCTGAAGAAGAAGCCATAAGCTTTAATAAAACAGCATCACAAGAAGCTAAGAATGCGTATGAAAAAATTTATAGTAAATGTGATGTTTTGGTTGAAAAAGGATTAGATTTGGATGACTTAGGTGATGAAGTTAAAAATATTTTTACGAGACGTCGGTGGTTAGAACTAGCAGCCAAAAGAGAAGGGGAGATAAATACGACTTTAGTAGCTGAATTTTATTCGGTTTTGTCTACTATGTCGCAAGATGAGCTTAATCAGTTACAAACTGTACCCCTAAGAGCTAGAAATGTTCCTTTTAACCCTGCCGTTATTAATGCAATATTTGGAGTTGAAGTTTTTCCTGATGATGAAGATTACAGGGTAGTTTGGAATCTAGATGATCCTGCAAGCTTTGAACAAACTGCCTTGAGAGCTCAAAATGCTTTTGACCCAACCGCTGTGTGGGTTGAAAATAGATTTAACTACGGGAAGTGTATTAGAGGTTTAAGGGCGATTAAAAGATTTATTAGCCATAATCTCTATCCCTCTAGTAAACATACTGCTTATGGAAAAGAAGATGTTTGTATCGCTTGGGCGATGATCAATGATGTAAAGGTGGATGTTGGAAAAGTAATTTTTAAAAGAGTTTTCGAGAGTATTGTCATCGCCAGACCAGGGAGTCATCTGTACTTCCCTTGTTTTATTTCAGATTTATGTCGTAGGTCGGGAGTACAGTTCCTGCCTAATGACAAGTTAGCTCTGGCAGATGCACCTCTGATTGGACCAAGTTTGACTAGGCTTCCAGATGGTAGGATAAGCTCTTTGATTAGAAGCCGTCAAACTCAACCAGCTCCACCAATTTTCACATCTTCTTCTTTTCCATCTTTTTCTAGTCAGCCTCAACAAACTCCTTTCTCCAACACTATCACATATGATATGTTTCAATCTTTAGTATCAGACGTTGCACGTGGTCAAGCCAACATGGCTTTATATGCTGAAAGTAATAGGCAGTGGTGTGATGATATTCGTAGAGGTTTAAGGAGGAACGAGCAGTTGCTTCGTAATCCTACTTTTGATGATCCTGCCTATCCACCTTGTCAGTCTGATCCATATACCTTACCAGATTGGGTAACACCTATTCCACCACCTTCGAGCTTTCATCCAACGTCATATCCTTTTGGAGGTCAATCGAGTGGTACAGGTGTATTTTCGACAGGTATTCAGAGACCAGCGATGTCTAGTTGGGGAGGATTCACTGAGTATGCACATATCACTACTGGCATGAGTTCGATGGGTCTTGATAGTTCAGTCAGGACCACGACTACAGTTCAGCCGCCAGCTTCTCAGTCGTTTCCGAGTTCGAGCTTTCATGTTGATCCTGAGGAAGATTTTGAAGAAGATTAAATTTCATGACTTTGTTTGATTAAACATTTTTACTGCACGTTTTATTCGACATTTTCATTCAGATATTGGTTTGTTTTCGTTTTCGTTTATTTTCGTTTTATAATCGTTTTATCGAAATATGGTTAGCATTCTAAATCGTTTTAATTTTTATAAACTATAAAAAAACCCAAAAATAATTTTGTACCATTACTAAGTCGTTTTCAAAATATAATGTGTCGTTTTATAAGTCCGTATCAAGTTAAAACTTTAAAACTATATCTTCAAAGCATTGTTACACATGTGAAGTAAAAAAACAAAACACAACTTGACTTTTACCTCTGTACTCGGTGAAATGATCCAGAGGCCGGACCGGTCCGGCCTATTCTCGGCCCGAGCCGTGAAGAAAAAGGGGTGAGTCATTCTAGAGTTCGTCTGATATAGCCACGTATGTTTTTTTTACTTCTATTAAAGGAAGGAAGCCAGGAAGTAAATCATTGCCATTCCTTTCACCTTCTACCTTGTAGCTTTTATTTTTTATTTATTACTTTCATCTGTTTTAAATTTTCATCTGTTTTAAATGTCAAACCAATCCTCGCCATCTGTCAATTCATATGAGCCTAACACCCCGGATGCTCCGGAGTCTCAAGCTTCCACTCAGAATATAATTTTGCACCCTCGTTTTGCTAGTTCTCCAATCTAGTTGGAGAAAGGTTTAAATTTCGATAAGATAGATCGATGGGGTAAAACTATTATTCGAGGATTTGGTTGGAAGAAATTTGTCAGTACGCCAAGAGGAAGAATAAATATCTCGATAGTCCGAGAATTTTATTCTGCCCTAATGACGACGTCTATGATTGTATAACTCAAATTGTCTCGGTAAGAGGAGTGGTTGTTCCCTTCTCTTCGTCTATTATCAACCAACTTTTTGAAATTCCACCTGTTACGATGCAACATTTTGAGATGAAATGGGAACTAAAAAATCCATATAATCATTTGAATAAGGTGCAGGAGTCTTTCCAATGTCTCCGTTTCCACTTTTCGACACAAATCACGAAATGTCTACACGTGCTTTACTTCCACACCTAAAGGCGTGGAAGCATTTTATTAATTCTAGAGTATATCCCACCTGGGATTTTGCAAGCCTTGCCGAAAATGAAATGCTTCTACTTTTTGCTTTGGCATTTGGTGAATTTGTCGATTGGGGTATTTTGATTCAAAGGACAGTGTTGGAATTTGCAATCACGAGAGGTAGTAGGGGGAAGCCTATGCCTAATGCTTGGATGATTTCGCGTCTTTGTACTCAAATGAATGGAGTTGGAGAGCTTGAGACGGATGAAATTTTTCCGTCTAGAGATAATTGAGTTGGTTTGTTACCGGTTGATACACCGGGTTGTTCATCAACAATTTAGTTGATTTGTTGGTGTGTTAGTTTATGATAGTTTAAGTTTTTAATAAGTTAAGTTTGTAGTTTTCAGTTTAGTTAAGTTTTTCTTTAATTGTAATCATTTATCTTGTTTAATATATATATGTTTCAGTTTTTAAGTTTGTTTGTTATTTAATAATATATTAGTATACGTTAAGCATAAAATCAAAATAATAACGTTAATATATAATTTTAATTTTATCAAACCTACTTTTTAATACTCACTGAACATCGGGACGATGCCACTTCGTAAGTGGGGAGTAGAGTTAGGTTAGAAAATTCATTAAAATTTTCGAAAAAATAATTATAAATTATAAAATTATCAAAAATTTTATTACTTATTTAATATATAAATATGAATAAAAAATGATATAATTTGGAAGAATAAGTTTTTAATTAAGTAAAGTATATTAGATATATTATAATTATATTTTATGTCTAATTTAGATTTTAATGAGATTTTAAGTTTATATAATTAAGTAATTAATATTAAATATTGTTTTCATGAAATTATATAAGTATATTGATATTTATAAGTAAAAAAAAATTTAGAATCATTTTCTTTTCAAAAATGAATTATGAGTTTGGAATTGGACTAGGGATGACGATTTTTGGCACCACAAAAATATAACTATAGCCAAATAGCCTACCTAAATAAATTTCCAATTTTTGTTCCTACGTCAGCCTTGATTAGAGTGATCAAGACCTCACTCGAAATTGCCATTTTTGATTAATTGGAATTAACCAACCTTTAGCTAATTTTGGTCTACATTTCCTTGAAAATACCGCAAGTTTGTACGTACTTATAAAAAGAGATGTAAACATAAAAGCTAAGTTTTGGTATATGCTGAGATTGGAAAAATTAGATAAGTATTAGTATATTCGATCTTACCTCATGACACTTGCAAGATAGTTGATTTTGGTAATAAGTTCGGATATGTTAATATTCTATAGAAGAATTAAGAACAAAGCACCATATTTACACAGAATTAATCAAATACCAGGTATCTTCCTTATCTGTGATCGACAACTTAAAAATAAAAGAACATATCGGTTGTAGCTACCAATGATTTGAGTGCAGTAGGGTGTTATCACGAAATGTCCTATATCACTATGAGGTATAAAAGCTCCCGATTGCCTGATGATAGTAGTCCAGCTAGGGTATTATCTCGAAATGTCCTATTGCTGGGAATGAAGGCATAGAATGAAAAAGAAAGAGTCGAATCATAAGATCTCAAGAATGATTACAAGTTTAAGAAAACCGGACTTGTAATTTTCGATCGAAAGAGTAATACTCCGATCAATCTTGATGAAGCAATGCTTGTAAGTTTAATTTTCTACACACACTCACACTTTTAGTTCTTGATTGAAAAAAAAAAAAAAAAAAAAAAAAAAAAAGAGAAAATCTGCAAAAAGAGATGCTATTAATCGAGATTGTTTTTTTGATCAAGAATATGAAGATGTAGGTACGTACGACTTGCGTCTTTCTCTTTTTGATTTCGTTTTAACTAACATCTTGAGCCTAAACTTTATAAGCCATTTTTGTCGACTACCTGACCAAGTTTCCCAGGATTTCATAATAGTTGCGATTAAAAATAATTCTAATATTTTATTTATACTTATTAAGTATTACATGTACAATTTCATCTAAATAATATTTGATGTTTAAGTTATTTAAGTTATATACACTTTTTGTCTTCTTACAATTTTAAATTAGAATAAGTAATATATTTATAATATTGACAATATAAATTACATTAAAAATTATAATCTGATCAATTATATTATCTTTTATTACCGCTTATTTTTGCTCGAGGACGATCAAAAGCTAAGTGGGGAGTAGTTGATATACTACTTTTATATGATTAAATATACGTTATATTATTATGTTTTATCAACGAATTCTATATAAAATATATGAAATTATGATATAAATGATATGAAATGTTAATCTTTGTAATTTAGAGTAGTTAATAGTAAAACTTAGTAATAATAATAAAAATTTATCATTTTGTACCGATTTTAGTAAATCGGAGTGTCGTGTCAGATTTACGTGGGTATTTGTGGTATTTTATTGTAGATTTATAAGCCAAAACCCCGAGAATCGACATGTTGAAGTATAATCATATCTCTGGAAGGATTTAGAGAGTGTCACGAGCTTAAATGGTCAATCGAATTGCTTAAGTGGTCAAGTGGTCAAGTGGCTAATCGATTTGATTTAGTGGTAATCGAGAAATATCTTCGACAAACGAATGGCTCATCAAAACGACATCATCGAAGAAGAGTCCTTCACGAAAGTTGTAGATTTTCCCGAGTTTTCCGATGCCTCTTGAATCATGATTTTTGGAGATCCGAACTCGAGATATGAATTTTATAAGTTATATATAATTATAATTATAATTATCTCCTCGCACATGCCGATTAATCAAGGAGGTGCAGTTAATCATTACACCGGCCCGGTCCGGCCTACTACCGGCCCGGTCCGGCTCAAGGACTTTCATCTATATAAGAAGCTCGGTTGCAAACAAGCAAGATGTACCAATATGTACCATATATATATATATATACAATCTCATATATATATATATATATATATATATATATATATATATATATATATATATATCTTCTCCTCTTTATTTTCTTTTATTTTAGTAGTTTGTAAATAGGCCTTATGCCAAAAATAATAATATCGTAGTATCGTTGTAATGCTCGGGAAATTATCGGAAGTTCGGTGTTGTTGAAGTTGTTGTAATGTCCGGAAGAATACGACTCTAATTCAGCATTTGTAATCGGGTAAATTTTCTAAAGTATTTATGTTTGTTATGTTTTTAGTTGTTATAATGTTTTTTAGCTAAGTCTAAATAACTAGCCAAAGTTATGTAATCGTTTTATTTCGATCTTTTTGGTAAATGAATGCTGTCTAAGTAAAATTGATTAAAATTGAGTTAATTGAATCTTTTTCTATTTTGTAACGTATTGATAATATTCGGATTGACGTAATTAACCAAGATGAATCGCAACATATAACCTAATGATGAACTGACCAGAGAAGTTAGGATATGAGATAAAAGATAGAAAAACCGGAGGGTAAAATTGGCCGTGCGAAAGCGTGACAACGGAATCCTATTTCCTACCCGGGGGCGATTTGTCTTGGGAAAGATGAATCTTATTAAATTTGTGCTCAAGATCGTAATAATGTTAAAATCAACGGTTTAATTGAAACTAACACCGGAAAGTTAAATCGATCCGCCCGACAACCGGAGCCTTTTGAATAACATCGGCCGTCGACAAACGGAATAACCTCTTTTATCCGGGGTAGATTTGTACTCGGCACTGTTCGGACTAACCGAGATTAGCATGGGGGCAGTTGTGGAGATTGAAGCGATGACAATGACATATGACAATTTCATACGCTCGTGTGAGGAGGAATTGTTAACCTCGAGAGTGCACCGTTTCATTTACTCATTTGGACCTAATATAAAAGGAAAAGATCGAACACATTCCGTTTACTGAAAAAGATCGTATAAATCAGTTATATAAACTTTGGCTAGTTCTATTTGTCTATTATTATAAACTATATATTGGTATCTATATATTTATATACATATATATAATTTACAATCCATGTACATTTATATATATTTATATATCTATATATATTATATTAGAATAACTTTTAAATTACACATTTATTTTATGTTCAGTAAAATAGTAGTAATCTGTGTGATAAAATTGCGGTTTAGATCGAGTTAATAACAGCTCTTTGGTGTTTAACCACACTTAAAAGAATTACCACGGTTTTCCCTGAGGATTCGACACTCTGACTCACCACACTAGCACTACAGTTTGACCCGGTACACTGCCGGTTAAGGATCGTAACACCTAGAAAAGGTCCGTCAGGGCCACAACAGAAATCCCTCTCGAAATTGTCATCGCCTTAGACCTGTCGAGAGGTTGTTGGCGCATAAACTCCCGCATGGGGCTTAGTCAAGACTGATTTCTTCAAAAACCTGCCCTCTAGAGCTTTACCCGCTGGTTGCTTAGCTGGCGGCTGTGTCGTTTTCCCGGCTAGGGATCCAGAAGATCCCGCCGCATCTTTTCGGATGTCGACTATAAGAAGTGTTGTTTTAACTCCCTTCAACCGTCAAAGATTGAATTAACAACTGATGAAAATTCCCTCAGCCCTATTCCCTTGCTCTCACACGCAGAAGGTAAATTTTGAAGGTGGAAAAATCTGGGCCTTTATCTGGGGGTTCCCCTTCTCCATACGCGACATACCATATCTACCTACAGCTATATTATGCATAAAACACGGAGGAAACAATCCTCTTGGAAGATGAATTCACTCTCCAAAGAAGGTAGAGCCATCCTCATCAAATCTTCCCTGTCCACAATTTCACACTACACCATGCAAACGGCGAGATTACCCAAAGGTATCATTGATGAAATCGATCGAATATGCAGAGCTTTCTTTTGGGGAGAGGAAAATGGTCGTCGTAGGCTCCACTCCATCTCGTGGCAAAAACTATGCACACCAAAGACGATGGGAGGCATTGGATTCCGGGATCTATCTAAAATGAACACGGCTCTATTGGGGAAACTCGCTTGGAATTTTCTCCGCAATTCGCAAGCACTATGGGTCAAAGTCCTCAAGGACAAATATGGCGATTCTTGTGGAGAAATCAAAACTAATTCTTCTAAGATATGGCGTGATATTAGCACCGCTTGGAGAACACTCGAAGGATTTGCGAAAATGGACAATGGCACTATACAGTGGGGGCCCTCAAGTAACGGTAATTACACGGTTTCCTCTGCTTACGAAGCTCAACGCGACACCTCTATTGTGGCTAATGATGACGATATCTGGGACCTAGTATGGCGACTCAAAGGCCCCTTGCGTGGCAATTTTCTCCTTTGGCAGCTTTGTCATGATGCCTCCTTGTTGGTTCAGAACACTCTCTGCAAGCACCACGTTGTTTCCTCTCCTACGTGCCCCCTATGTCACCAGGACATTGAGTCCAGCCTTCATGCACTTCGTGACTATACGTGGGCCCGCCAGTGTTTGTCCAGGATTGTCCCCCAAGACTCCCAGAGAACCTTTTTTGATGCGTCTTCAACACGTGAATGACTACGATTGAACCTTACTCCGGCACATTTCCACCCCTTTGGGAAAGGCAGTTGGCATTATCTATTTCGAGAAGCTATTGGCGGGATATGGCATTGGAGGAATAAGAGGAAGAGGATCCATGGTGATGGGCTATTTGCATCCGCCTCCAACCCAAGTCTTTTTATCTAATGTAATTAAACATCCTTGTCCTTGCTACCTTAACTTATTTCCGCTAAATTTTACACGTTTATATAAGTTAATAATATAACCATAATAACGTAAGAACTGATTATGCTGCTCTTCATTAAAATACATAAATTATAACCTGCAAGTTTAGCTCGTGTGCAATGGACCTCGATCCTCTGTTGTATATTCACCACAGCAGCGGCTGCTGTGACACAAAACGGCGTCGTTTTGTGTCGAATCGACGCCGTTTTGCTCCGACCTAAAAAAAATAAAAATAAAAATAAAAAACACAGTCGAAACGGCATTGCTGTGTGTCGAAACGACGCCGTTTCGACATCACAGCACGGCACGGCAGAGAGCATCACGGCAGAGGATCCCAACTCGTGTGCAATGCTATTTGCAAGTAATATGACCTTTATTTCTCATGAAATTTTTTTGATGCGTCATTTTATAACATTGTTCAAAAAGCATTATCATGTAATTTAACATTTATAAATTTCACACAACTGTTAACTTGTTTATTATATGATTAATTAAACCTATTTATCATGTGTCCCATATTAATTAACCGTATAAGACGTTTTCATTTACATCACAGTCAACTTATCGATTCACCATATTACATTTACATAACATCAGAACGGTTTTTGGAAAGTCCATTCTTGTCTGAAAGTCGGTTTACTGTGATCCAAATGTAGTATTGTATCGGTAGAATCATGGTAGTGCAGATAACGTCCCTTCCCTTATATGTTCACGTTTTGGTCAACTAGCTAGAGTGTACTATGTCTTAAACACCTTCCTTGCAATTACTTTTGTACATTATTTCCTCGAGCAGTCTTCATCAACCTCGGAAAAAACACACAAAAGCCCCACCCCAATTTCTTAGAAAATCATCAAAATCTTACTGCAGTCTTCATCAAACCTGCTCAGATATATATATATATATATATATACCGATAAAGATTGAACCAAACTTCTCAATACAGACTAAAAAATTTAGTTATTGGAAGAAGATGATGACGATGAGCATGGGTGAGATGTGGGCTAGCCTTGGCTCTGGTATGGCTGGTTTAATGTTCATATGGGCTATGTATAAGAACTATTTCCCCCATGAACTGCAAGGCCCTCTGAAGAAATATGGGAAAAAGCTCAAAACTTTAATCTACCCTTATATCCAAATAACATTTTCTGAATACCAAGGGGATGGATTTGTGAGAAGCAAAGCCTATACAGCCATTGAAAGATATCTTGAGAAGAATTCATCAAAAGAAGCTAAACGTCTCAAAGCCAATGCTGTTCATGATTGTAAATCCATAGTTCTAAGTATGCAAGATCATGAAGAGGTTACAGATTCATATCAAGGTATAAAGCTATGGTGGGCTTCAAGCCAACATGTTTCTATGAAGCAATCCATTTCTTTCTTCCCAAGAGAAGATGAAAAGAGGTACTTTAATCTTACCTTTCACAAGAAATACCGCGATATCATCACCAAGAATTACTTGAACCATGTTTTGGAGGAAGGGAAAGCAATCACAGTGAAGGAAAGACAGAGGAAGCTGTTTACAAATTGTAAAGGTGAGAGTTGGAGTAGACATACAAGGAGCATGTGGAGCCATGTTGTGTTTGAGCATCCTGCAACATTTGATACTATAGGTATGTTAGATATTTTTTCGTAAGTAAATGTTTTAATTGTCGTTTGCATACGAGTTGCCGTACGAATTAATGTTATCGCAACGAAATGGGTTCATGAAGGGATTCATGTATTTTCGGATTCATGCTTTTTCGGATTCATGTTTTCGAACTGATACACCTTTACATGCGTACATGAATCTGTGAACGGTGATGACCCTTACCCTTTCGTGTAGAAGTGCCTCATTTCGTTTGTGTGGTACTTTCAGCCTATATAAAAGGCACATGCATGCAAACAAATTCGTTCGAAGTCACAGCATCATCGAACCGAATTTACGAGTGTCCTCGGGGTTTGATTCAAACAAGTCACTGTTTGAATCAAACACATCCATTGTATCCTGAGAGAGATTTTCGTTTGATCCCTAAGTGACATTTGCGTAGGACGAAACATCTCTTTAAAGATGCCTTGGAGTTTCTTCTTATTCTGTCAATATCCTAAGTATCAATTTTTTCCAACAAGGTATGGAGCCAAAGAAAAAGCAAGAAATAATTGATGATTTGATCACATTCAGTAAGGCTAAAGACTATTATGCAAAGATAGGCAAGGCATGGAAGAGGGGATATTTATTATACGGTCCGCCGGGGACCGGAAAATCCACCATGATTGCAGCTATGGCGAATCTTCTCAAGTATGATGTGTATGATCTTGAATTGACTTCAGTGAAGGATAACACAGAGCTGAGGAAACTACTTATAGACACGTCAGGCAAGTCCATTATCGTGATCGAAGACATCGATTGTTCGCTTGATCTAACAGGGCAGAGGGAGAAGAAAAAAGGGAAAAAAGATGAGGAATTATCAAAGAAGGATGAAAAGGGCTCAGAAGCAGAGGAGAAAATTAAGGAAAAAATGGGGGAGAACAATAAGGACAGCAAGGTTACACTATCAGGGCTACTGAATTTCATTGACGGGCTATGGTCAGCCATTGGAGGAGAAAGGATCACTGTTTTCACAACAAATTATGTTGAGAAGCTTGATCCTGCATTGATAAGAAGAGGGAGAATGGATAAACACATTGAGCTGTCTTATTGCGGGTTCGAAGCGTTTAAGGTTCTGGCAAAGAACTACTTGGATGTTGAATCACACAAGCTTTTTACAAAGATTAAGAAATTGTTGGAAGAAACAAACATGAGCCCTGCTGATGTTGCTGAGAATCTGATGCCAAAGTCTTCAGAAGATGATAAAGATAACTGTTTGGAGAGATTGGTCAAAGCAATTGAAGTTGCAAAACAAGAACAAGAAGAAGAAGCAGAAAGAGTTAAAAAAGCTGAGATTGAGAAAGAAAGAGCTGAAAAAGAGAAAGAGACTGAAGAAATTTCAGACAAATTAGAGGTGAAAGAAAATGGGAAAATTGAAGAAAGTGAAGGGAAAGAAATTAAAGAAAATGGGCACATTACAGAAGGGTGATTTTTGCCATTCATATTATGCCAATAATATAGCAGTTTGGAATAAATAAATTAGATGATCCTTAAGTAGATGAATGCACTCAATTAGGAGAATAATAATCATGTTATTATATGTATAAGTTTTGATTGAAGCTTATTTCTAGTGGTTTGGTACTGAATTTTTATTTTTTTTTCTTTTGTTTTTGGTTGATGTTGTTGTAATCATTGTTGTGTTTCTTTTGTTGTTGTAGTCTTGTGTTTGTTTTCAATGTGTTTTGTTTGCTCTATTATGCATTTATCAGGTCTTTGAATTGGGCTAAATTACAATTTTGGTCCTCTAACTAGACACGTTTTTCGATTTTGGTCCTGCTTTTTGTCCGGCGACAATTTTAGTCCTGTAAGTGGTCTTTTTTTTGCAAAAAATAGTCCTGAACGCCGGAAAAGACGAAACTTACGGGACTAAAATTGGTCTTTGTTTGCTCTATTATTATTATTATTATTATTATTATTATTTTATCTATCTATCTATATATATATATATATATATATATATATATATAAAGGAGCCTATGTGTTTCCCCCCCGTCAAGTGTTTCTCCCATTGAAAATTGTTATAAATTTAATTTAGTATTCCATATATATTTCCAATCAATCATAAACTTTAATTAAATTACATATATATATATCCAGTTAATTATCAACCTAACCATAAAAGAAATGATTATTAATATAAAAGAAAACATATCTAGACCTTATTACTTCTTGATTCAACGCATCTTTTTTCTTTTGGATGGGAATTCAACGCTTTTTTTGTTTGAGAAATTTTTGATAACTTATTAAAAAAATTCAATCAGCACGTGAATTTATTTAGTATACCATATATATACATCAAATCAATCATAAGGCTTAATTAAATTCCACGTATATCTATCCAACCAATTATAAACCTAACCATAAAAGGATTATTAATGATCATTAAAAAAAAACGTTAAGACCTTATAATTTTTTATTCAACGTTAAGACCTTATTTAAAAATTTCAATCAATTCGTTAATTTATTTCAATAATGAATATAATAATTAAGTAATTATTAAATTATAAATGTAATTCCTATTAAATAAATCAATATCTCTAATATAATCTAATCATAAATATAATCATGTACATCTATCTTTTTCCGCAAGCTCGGTATTTAGCTTCTTTAGACGATCAGAGTTCTTCTGAGCCTCTCGCTGCGCCTTCCTCGCCTCACCAAGCTGCTTCTTCAGACCGTCATTTTTAACGACCTGCTTTTTCAGTTCATTGACCTCAACCAACTACTTCTTTAGTTTGGCATTTCGAGCTTCAGCAGCACTAAGTCGGACTCGCAGATCGTCCCCAACCACTTTAGCGGCGTAAAGCCTGGGTAGCATCTGAACTCGACGCTATTAATCTCCTATAATCATTTATGAACTACAATAGGCCAGTACCGACCTGCCAAAGAGGAATTGAGCGGAGTTAGACAGGACTTCAGAAATAAAAAGAAACAAATAGAAAAAGCACATAGCAGGTAGGCGTTTGCCGTGCTCACCGTGGCGCTATATAAACCCCCAAGGTCTTCAATATTTTGGAGAAAGGTGCGGCGAGGATCGGTCTGATCAGCCAGAATGATCCAGTTCACAATGCCCCGGCCGATCTCCAGCTGAATTTGGTTAGGGAGGCTCCATCTTAAATGCCTCAGCGGGGCCACAACAGAAATCCCTCTCGAAAATGTCATCGCCTTAGACCTGTCGAGAGGTTGTTGGCGCATAAACTCCCGCATGGGGCTTAGTCAAGACTGATTTCTTCAAAAACCTGCCCTCTAGCGCTTTACCCGCTGGTTGCTTAGCTGGCGGCTGTGTCGTTTTCCCGGCTAGGGATCCAGAAGATCCCGCCGCATCTTTTCGGATGTCGACTATAAGAAGTGTTGTTTTAACTCCCTTCAACCGTCAAGGATTGAATTAACAACTGATGAAAATTCCCTCAGCCCTATTCCCTTGCTCTCACACGCAGAAGGTAAATTTTGAAGGTGGAAAAATCTGATTAAAAGATTATGATTGCTACCAATCATATGTCATATACAATATCAAAGTCAATAATATAAAAATATATTGCATCATTTATTATATTTGTTTTGTTGTGACACTAATTTAAGGGGGAAAAAACTTTTCACTCACTCGTGATTTGTCAATTGAATTATAACTTTGTCAATCAAAATCAAAGTACTATTTACGTTTTCGAATTATAACTTTGAGTTTCCACACATGTGTTGGACAAAAACGCATGACAAATTGTGTATAAATATCAAAATAACGAGATTAATAGAAAAAAATACGGGAAAATCCGTTTTAAAGTGAAAAAATTTGTGTTTTTCAAAGATGGGCGATATCGCCCATCATCAAGAGCGTAACTACTAATCTTGAGCGTACATGAGAGCGATTTATGGGTGATTTCGCCCATCTTAAGAAGGGGGATAGACTCCGTTTTTTACTTTGGGGTTGTATTTTTATACTAATTTTAGAAAAAAGATGGAATTTTTCAAATTTTCCCAATTATCATTCTATATATTGGAACAGAACACAAACCATTGTTTATCGGCCAATATTCATTATTAAAAAATAAACAAGGTAGAGAACCCAAAAAATTTATTAAAATTATTTTACGTCTAAAAAAGTGTCCTAGAGCAAAATGATCTGCAACACTAAATATATACTATCTTCGTTCCATAAAAAATGTCCACTTTTTGTGGTGCACACGTATTAGAAAAACAATTAATATGTTGTATTTTAAGTAGTTATGGACAAGTATACCCCTACCAAATATGGGACGGAGGTAGTATATATATTTGCAAACCAAAATATATAATAAAAAACAATAAAGTTAAAATAAAATTTAAAAAAAAAGATTGGACCTCCCACCACGCACATGCAATGGAAAATGGACGCAAGGATATTTTCCCAAACATTATATACGGGACATACTATTCAAAAGATTTACTTTTCAAGCATAGAATGTCAAGTTTCCCTAAAAAAAAGGATGTAATTGGTAGTGATAAAGTTGTGGTTGTTAAGGAAATAGGTGATGATGATGTCGGAATGGAAAATGATTGTGCAACGAGTCAATGTCAATGCATTCTTAATATAATTTCATTATCATTATCATCATCATCATCATCATCATTATTATTATTATTATTATTATTATTATTATTATTATTATTATTATTATTATTATTATTATTATTATTATTATTATTATTAAGATTTTGTGATCAATTTGGAATGGATATTCCATCCTCTTCTAAACAATCTTTTAAAGACAAAAGGAAAGAAAAATCTTTTGATTCTTTTTATAAGGGAAAAAGAAAGAAAAGATTTTCTAAGAAAAAATTAGAAGAAAAAGATTATAAGCGTGAAAAGCGTAAAATAAATAAAGAAAATTATAAAACAGATAAAAAATGTTTTAAATGCGGACAAATAGGTCATTATGCAAATAGATGCAAAATGAAAAAGAAAATTAATTCTATTGAAAATGAAGAATTAAAATTGAATCTTTCAAAGATTCTTCTTAATTCTGAATCAGAAAAATCTTCTTCGGATAAGGAAGAATCTGATAACTCAATTGAAGATAATAATTTATCTCAATTAAATGATGAATTCATTTACTCTTCTGATACAGATGTTTGTTGTACATCTTGTATACAAAATATTACATGTGACAAACATGATAAAGAAGAAGGAGAAGAATTTTATAAGATTCTTTCCCAATTTAAAGATTTAGAAGTAAATGTTCTATCAAATAATAATATAGTTGAATTTCTTAAATTAATTAAGAATCCTGAGCTTCGTTCTCAGTTAATTGATAACATGGATGAAGTACCGACATCTTCTAATAATGAAGGTGACATAAAAACTTCTCAAGAACCTTATTCTATGAATAATGTTTTGAAGATGTTAAAAGAAAGACAATTAGGACAAAATCCTACTATAATGATAGAACTATCAAAAGAAGTAATATATTTAAAACAAGAAATATCTAATTTAAAAAAGATTAATAAAACATTAGATGAAAGGGTTTCTCTTCTTGAAAATGATAAAAGAAGGAAAGGAAAAGAACCTATTTCAAATATATCTAGTATACCTTCAGTATTAGGAGGGCTTGAGCAAGATAATTTTTTAAATAATTTAAGTATTATATTTTCTCAAAAATGGTATGTAAAAATTAATTTATTAATTAACAATTCTTATAAGCAAGAATTAACTGCTTTGATTGATAGTGGAGCAGATATGAATGTAATCCAGGAAGGATTAATTCCCACTAAATATTTTGAAAAAACTACAATGACGTTAAGTCATGCTGGTGGTGAAAAACTTGATATAAAGTTTAAACTTCCTAAAGCATATATTTGTAAAAATAATATTTGTATTCCTACAAGTTTTTTACTTGTAAAAAATATTACTAGTCAAGTTATACTTGGAACACCATTTATTGAAAAAATGTATCCTATAATTAAAATTGATAATAAAGGTATAATAGGTACTTTTGAAGGAAATAAAATCATGTTTGATTTTGTTACCAAACCCATACCTAATTTTTTAAATGAGATTAGGAATTTAATAGATAAAAAGAGTTTACATTTAAACTTTTTAAAACAAGAAATTAATGTATTTTCAATAGAAGAAAAGCTTTTAAATCCAAAGCTTAAAGAAAAAATAAATAATTTATTATATAAGTTCTCAATCGAAATATGTAGCGATCATCCTAATGCTTTTTGGGATAGAAAACGACATATTATTGATCTTCCCTATGAAGATGATTTTGATGAAAGAAAAATTACGACAAAAGCTAGACCTTGTCAAATGAATTCAGAGTATTTAGAATATTGTAAGAAAGAGATTGAATCTTTATTACAAAAAGGTTTAATAAAACCGTCTAAATCTTCTTGGTCATGTACTGCTTTTTATGTTAATAAACATAGTGAAATAGAAAGAGGTGTTCCCAGAATGGTAATTAATTATAAACCTCTAAATAAAGTTTTAAAATGGATAAGATCCCCAATCCCTAATAAAAAGGATTTATTAGATAGATTATATGATTCTATTATATTTTCTAAATTTGATTTAAAATCTGGATACTGGCAAGTTCAGATATCTGAAAAAGACCAGTATAAAACAGCTTTTAATGTTCCTTTTGAACACTATGAATGGAGAGTTATGCCTTTTGGCTTAAAGAATGCTCCATCAGAATTCCAAAAGATTATGAATGATATATTTACTCCTTATAGTGAGTTTATGATAGTTTATATTGATGATATATTAGTATTTTCAAAAACTATTGAAAATCATTTTAAACATTTAGATATATTTAGAAAATTAATAATACAAAATGGTCTAGTTATATCCAAACCTAAGATGTCTTTATTCCAGACAAAAATAAGATTTCTAGGTCATAATATTGAGAAAGGAAATATTATTCCTATACAAAGAAGCATTGAATTTGCTTCAAAGTTCCCAGATATTATTTTGGATAAAACACAATTACAAAGATTTTTAGGCAGTCTTAATTATGTGTCTGCCTATTATAAAGATTTAGCTAAAGATGCAGCTATCTTATATGATAGATTGAAAAAATCACCAAGTCCTTGGACTGATCAACATACTAATGTTGTTAAAATAATTAAAAATAAAGTAATTAATCTTCCTTGTTTAATGTTAGCTAATCCTTTATGGGATAAAATCATTGAGACAGATGCCTCTGATATTGGCTATGGTGGCATATTAAAACAAATTTGTCCAGAAACAAAACAAGTTTACCTGGTTAGATTTTATTCTGGAAAATGGAATAATAGTCAAAAGAATTATGCAGCAGTAGCAAAAGAATTTTTAGCTATTGTTAAATGTGTTTTAAAATTCCAAGATGATTTATATAATAAGAAATTTCTTATATATACAGATTGTAAATCTGCAAAATTTATGTTCAATAAAGATTTTAAGCATGATGTTTCCAAACAAATGTTTGCAAGGTGGCAAGCCCATTTAGCCCCTTTTGATTTCGATATTCTTCACATGAAAGGAGAAGACAATAGTCTCCCTGATTTCTTAACACGTGAATTTTTGCAGGAATAATGACAGACAATTCAGCTCATAATTCTGAAAATAATTTTTATTTTAGTGAGACATTTTGCTGGCAGAAATGGTGGAAAAATGTCATTCTCGATGTTGAAAGTAAAAAGGGAAGAATGCAAAAGGAAATAATCCAAAGGGAAATAAATGGAAAGCGCTTAAAGCTTTCTTTACCCTCTAAACAGCCATGCTGGAGTTGTAAAAATAATTATCATTATGA
Source organism: Gentiana straminea (assembly GCA_036785695.1). NCBI lineage: Eukaryota > Viridiplantae > Streptophyta > Magnoliopsida > Gentianales > Gentianaceae > Gentiana > Gentiana straminea. The sequence goes on from JAVUPR010000183.1 coordinate 13,129,068, forward strand.
TTAATGTTGCAAAAATTGCAGGTATGACGTCCAGAGGATCAGGACGGGGAATTCATAATTCCTATCGTGGAAGGGGTGGAAGAGGAAATATCCTCGTTCAACATGGAAACAGAATTTTATATTCGGACAATATATCCGGAATTGGAAGCTCGAGTCAGAATAATAATTCTGATAAAGAATATCAAGAATTCCTTGAATATAAAAGGAAGAAAAATAGTAAAGATAAAGCAGTTGAGGAAATACCCTCGTATGCAAATATTGTTATACAAGAAGAAGAAGATATAACTTCTTATCAAGATAATGAAGAACAAGGAATGATATTCCTAATTGAGTATGATGATTTAAAAAAGAAAAACGACCCATGGTCATTAATGGATAAATATTTGGATAATAATCCATTTCCAGCAACTGCATATAAGAAGCGCTCTTATTATGAAAATCTATTAAAAGCTTCTGAATGTGAAATAACACATTTTATGGCTAATGATCAGAAAGAATATACTTTCTCCAAAATTGTTATTAAAAGGATATATCTTCCAAATGAATGGGGTATATCATTATTTAAAGAAAAAGAATTTCTTTTTCAAGAGAAAAATATTTCTCTAAAATATAATTATTGGGATTATATCCAAGCTTTTACAAATGTGTTTTTATACGAAAACAGAAAACAAAAGCATACGTGGTTTATAAAAGTATGCCCAGAGGTATATAAACATCTGGAATATATACCAAATTGGTTCCAACAATGGTGGCTATTACATGGACCATCGGTAAAAATTTTACCAGAAGAATGGAAAAATTTATATTCTCAATGGGTTGATATATCTCCCAAAATCTCAGATTTAAGTAATCAAGGACATTTAATAAATTGTTCTGGTTCACTATATTTCTTTTTAGAATTTTCTATTCCATGGATTCTAAAATGGACTCCAATTGTAGACATAACTACATATAATTTACCTTGTATCAAGAGAAAATATTTCTCAAAGTTCTGGACAAAATTGTCAAAGAAAGACCCACAAACGGGCCAACTATTTGGTGAGGATTTATTTCAAGAAATTACACAGAAGATTCGACAACTTGAAGAATTAGAAGATGATATCTTAAATACAGATTGCAGTCAGAGTCCCTTTCAAAATATATCAGGGAAGCTTAAAATGAAAGGAATTGTTTCCAAAAAGGAAATCTTACAACATTATATGTCTGAAATGAAAAAGATTTAATGAAGAATTTTGGTCACAAAATTGGGGATGATAAATCAGATACATCTATGTCCTCTGCAAATCTAGCTGGAGAATCACAAGATCCAAATCAAGAGATCGATGAAGATATTCAAACAGTTATTGGAAAGTTATCAGAATTTCAGGATTGAAAATAATTATTGAGTGCATTATCACCACAAGGACAAAATGGGTCCTACGAGTTTGTCATTTAATACCGACAACAACTTTAATAAAGTTTTACTATTAATGAATAGTAAAAGTAGTCTTCTTTTGCTTTTGAAATAATTGGCAAATGTTCGCCACATACTTTTTATAATGGCCCACTTGTTTTGGCCTTTCTTATTTAGTTTCTCTATATATAGATTAGTTCTTTGTTATTAGGAGGACACGCTGGAGATCTGTCTCGCCTTCTTTTTCTCTCACTACTATCTTGTAAAATTTTCTTCCAAGTGAAATAAAGAATCTTGTTGGTCTTGATCACAACTAAGCCATTGTAAGTTAATTTTTGTTTTGTTTAATTTTTTATTTTTATATTTCGTATTAGCCTAATGATAGGCTAAAAGAATTTAAGTGTTAAAATGTAATGTGAAGGTAAATTTAAATACATTGTATGGTCTTGTATTATTTCAAGAATGTGTATATAATGATTAAGGGTTAAGCAGAAAACTGGCAATCTTATAGGACAAGGTTTTGATTAATTCTGGCATGAATATAAATTGATCCTTTTGTAGCCGTTTCATACCCGCTTTAGCCCAGGTGTGGCGTTTAGGGTTTTTGGCTTTTACATGTTGGATCAGATATTATATTTGTAGACGGAATTCATAATCAAGTAAAAATACCATTTTGTTATATAAGTTTAGACGGTTTTCCTTATGCTTGTAAACATTCCTCAAATTTTGTATACACAGTCTTTCAGTTGAACACAGTTTTTCAGTTGTGGTATCAGAGCCATGGCAGTATTTACTGTTATCTTCTACATTGTATTTTAACACTTTTTCCTTAAAAATGTTAAGAAAAACTGAAAATATAAAAAATAGTCTTACACAGGAATTTGAAATTCCCAGAAATCTGGATTTATTAAATAAGTGGACTATTCCAAGAATTGAACCTAAAACAATTTATCAATTAGGAACCTTTGAAAGATTAGGTTTAAGACAAATTGTTAAAACCTCTGAAGAATCAATTTCTTTAAATAATGAAGAAATGATTATTAAATTATTAAGTGAAAAAGATATTTTTCCCTATAGAAAAACACATAAGTTTTTACATATTGGTTTGGTTCAAATTGCTTTTAAACCACTGACACTGGAAAATCTTCCAGAAAGCTTTATTGCTGCCCTTAGAGATGGTAGAAATTTAGACTGGAAAAAGTCTTTAATGGGTATTATACAATCAAGTCTGGCACATGGTCCAGTATATTTTGATGTATATCCTAATTTACAACTATCTTTATCAGATATAAACATTCTTGATTCTTTAACAATGAATGTTAAAACGCATGGTTATAATTATGCATCTGGATCTGAAATTATTTGTATATGTTATAGAATTTATTATAAACCTTTACACACTTTAAATCCTATGTGTAAAATAAAAGATAAATCTCTAAATGAAACTATTCTAATAGAAATAAATTTCAGTAAGTCTAATATTACGACCAGAAGATCTATTAAATGGGAAGAAATTCCTTTACCAGATACTTGGCAAATTGCTAATGCAGTACCAAGGATTCCTGTTATATGTCAGGATGTTACTAATATAGATCAAGGTACAGATGGAAATATTTCTATTTGTATGAATTCAGGTATGGAGAATAGAAATTTATTATCAAGATCTATATCTATGAGATCCTTTATCTCTCCTTTTGATAATATTCATATTCCTGAACCCAGTAGGGTTTCTGCTTCTCAATTAAGAGAAAATTATGTTAAAAATTTATCCTTAGATAAAAACAATATTGTAAGAGGAAAAGGAATTGTCGATTCAGATATTACTGAATCAGAAGTAGATTACAATATTTAAATGGATTTTACATCTAAAATTGACTTTAGTCCAGGATCACTGGCAAGAAAAACAATTAAAGATGAATTTAATCTTCCAAAATGGAAACCTTTTCGTAATTGGTTCTTTGAACATATTTCAAGAGAAGATAGAGATTACTATCAAGAAGAATTTTTTAATTATGTTAAACATGAGAATAAAATGATTACTTTTATTTCTTGGTTTATTTCAACCTATGTTCCACAATATTTATATATAATTGAAAGAGATTTTCAATTAGAAGGGGGAAAAACTATGAGAGGTATATATCCTCCACAATAGGCTTTCACAATTGAAAGAAGTGGTAAGATATTAAATTTTAATGCATTTTCTATATTGATTGAAAATGATTCTTTAAAATCTACTATAAAAGAATTAAATCTTTTATTATCAAATCAGAATTATACAAACTTATATCTAGTTATATTAGGAGAACATATATCAATTATTTCTGAAAAAACAGAAAGAATTTTATCTGAGATAAGGAATATAGCTAAAGAAAAAGATGTTAAGAATAATAGCAAAGATATTGATAATATTGTTATTACTTCACATCTGCAACCTCCTCCTGATATTAAGGATTTTATTTTAAAACCTAGAGGAGATTTAGAAAAATTTCTTGAAGAAAAATTTAAGAATTTAAAACTAAATACATTAGATCAAGATATTTCAAATACTATTGGATCTAGTAATCATAATAATACAGTCCAATTTGAAATAAACAGATTAAAAAAATATGCTGATCGTCCTACTCAGCAGAATTATTATTATAGAAGACCTTCTCCAATGGATACTCTCCATGAGGAACACCAATATGAAATTAATAATAGTTATTCAGGAAAATGTATTTATGAATGGAATCTTGATGGGTATGCTGATAAGCAAATATATAATATGATACATAGAATGCTTATGTATAGTACTATATGTAAAACATCAGGTAATACAGATAAAAGTGTTCCTAAGATGATAATTTCAGGATTTACTGGCCAATTAAAAGGTTGGTGGGATAATTATCTTAGTATGATGGATAAGGATCATATTATGAATACAATAAAACAAGAGAATAATAATGTCATTGAAAATGTAGTTTATACCTTAGTCACTACTATTTTAGAACATTTCACAGGAAGAATTTCTGCCGATGTGTTTCCCCCGTCAAGTGTTTCTCCCGTTGAAAATTGTTATAAATTTAATTTAGTATTCCATATATACTTCCAATCAATCATAAGCTTTAATTAAATTACATATATATATATATATATCCAGTTAATTATCAACCTAACCATAAAAGAAATGATTATTAATATAAAAAAAAACATATCAAGACCTTATTACTTTTTGATTCAACGCATCTTTTTTCTTTTGGATGGGAATTCAACGCTTTTTTTGTTTGAGAAATTTTTGATAACTTATTAAAAATTCAATCAGCACGTGAATTTATTTAGTATACTATATATATACATCCAATCAATCATAAGGCTTAATTAAATTCCACGTATATCTATCCAACCAATTATAAACCTAACCATAAAAGGAATTATTAATGATCATTAAAAAAAACGTTAAGACCTTATAATTTTTTATTCGACGTTAAGACCTTATTTAAAAATTTCAATCAATTCGTTAATTTATTTCAATAATGAATATAATAATTAAGTAATTATTAAATTATAAATGTAATTCCTATTAAATAAATCAATATCTCTAATATAATCTAATCATAAATATAATCATATACATCTATCTTTTTCCGCAAGCTCGGTATTTAGCTACTCTAGACGATCAGAGTTCTTCTGAGCCTCTCGCTGCGCCTTACTCGCCTCACCAAGCTGCTTCTTCAGACCGTCATTTTTAACGACCTGCTTCTTCAGTTCATTGACCTCAACCAACTACTTCTTTAGTTTGGCATTTCAAGCTTCAGCAGCACTAAGTCGGACTCGCAGATCGTCCCCAACCACTTTGGAGGCGTAAAGCCTGGGTAGCATCTGAACTCGACGCTATTAATCTCCTATAATCATTTATAAACTACAATAGGCCAGTACCGACCTGCCAAAGAGGAATTGAGCGGAGTTAGACAGGACTTCAGAAATAAAAAGAAACAAATAGAAAAGCACATAGCAGGTAGGCGTTTGCCGTGCTCACCGTGGCGGTATATAAACCCCAAAGGTCTTCAATATTTTGGAGAAAGGTAAGGCGAGGATCGGTCTGATCAGCCAGAATGATCCAATTCACAATGCCCCGGCCGATCTCCAGCTGAATTTGGTTAGGGAGGCTCCATCTTAAATGCCTCAGCGGGGCCTGATATACTACTTTTATATGATTAAATATACGTTATATTATTATGTTTTATCAACGAATTCTATATAAAATATATGAAATTATGATATAAATGATATGAAATGTTAATCTTTGTAATTTAGAGTAGTTAATAGTAAAACTTAGTAATAATATAAAAAGTTATCATTTTGTACCGATTTTAGTAAATCGGAGTGTCGTGTCAGATTTACGTGGGTATTTGTGGTATTTATTGCAGATTTATAAGCCAAAACCCCGAGAATCGACATGTTGAAGTATAATCATATCTCTGGAAGGATTTAGAGAGTGTCACGAGCTTAAATGGTCAATCGAATTGCTTAAGTGGTCAAGTGGTCAATCGAAGTGGTCAAGTGGCTAATCGATTTGATTTAGTGGTAATCGAGAAATATCTTCGACAAACGAATGGCTCATCAAAACGACATCATCTGAAGAAGAGTCCTTCACGAAAGTTGTAGATTTTCCCGAGAGCTTTCCGATGCCTCTTGAATAATGATTTTTGGAGATCCAGAACTCGAGATATAAATTTTATAAGTTATATATAATTATAATTATAATTATCTCCTCGCACATGCTGATTAATCAAGGAGGTGGAGTTAATCATTACACCGGCCCGGTCCGGCCTACTACCGGCCCGGTCCGGCTCAAGAACTTTCATCTATATAAGAAGCTCGGTTGCAAAAAAGCAGCGAGATGTACCAATATATATATACAATCTTATATATATATATATATATATATATATATATATATATATATATATATATATATATATATATATATATATATATATATATATATATAAGATTGTATATATATATAAGATTGTATATATATATATATATATATATATATATATATATATATATATATATATATATATATATATATATATATCTTCTCCTCTTTATTTTCTTTTATTTTAGTAGTTTGTAAATAGGCCTTATGCCAAAAATAATAATATCGTAGTATCGTTGTAATACTCGGGAAATTATCGGAAGTTCGGTGTTGTTGAAGTTGTTGTAATGTCCGGAAGAATACGACTCGATTCAAACATTTGTAATCGGGTAAATTTTCTAAAGTATTTATGTTTGTTATGTTTTTAGTTGTTATAATGTTTTTTAGCTAAGTCTAAATAACTAGCCAAAGTTATGTAATCGTTTTATTTCGATCTTTTTGGTAAAGGAATGCTGTCTAAGTAAAATTGATTAAAATTGAGTTAATTGAATCTTTTTCTATTTTGTAACGTATTGATAATATTCGGATTGACGTAATTAACCAAGATGAATCGCAACATATAACCTAATGATGAACGACCGAGAGAAGTTAGGATATGAGATAAAAGATAGAAAAACCGGAGGGTAAAATTGGCCGTGCGAAAGCGTGACAACGGAATCCTATTTCCTACCCGGGGCGCGATTTGTCTTGGGAAAGATGAATCTTATTAAATTTGTGCTCAAGATCGTAATAATGTTAAAATCAACGGTTTAATTGAAACTAACACCGGAAAGTTAAATCGATCCGCCTGACAACCGGAGCCTTTTGAATAACATCGGCCGTCTGAAAAACGGAATAACCTCTTTTATCCGGGGTAGATTTGTACTCGGTACCTGTTCAGACTAACTGAGATTAGCATGGGGCAGTTGTGGAGATTGAACTGGTGACAATGGCATATGACAATTCCATACGCTCGTGTGAGGAGGAATTGTTAACCTCAGGAGTGCACCGTTTCATTTACTCAATTGGACCTAATATAAAAGGAAAAGATCGAGCACATTCCGTTTACTGAAAAAGATCGTATAAATCAGTTATATAAACTTTGGCTAGTTCTATTTGTCTATTATTATAAACTATATATTGGTATCTATATATTTATATACATATATATAATTTACAATCCATGTACATTTATATATATTTATATATCTATATATATTATATTAGAATAACTTTTAAATTACACATTTATTTTATGTTCAGTAGAATAGTAGTAATCTGTGTGATAAAATTGCGGTTTAGATCGAGTTAATAACAGCTCTTTGGTGTTTAACCACACTTAAAAGAATTACCACGGTTTTCCCTGAGGATTCGACACTCTGACTCACCACACTAGCACTACAGTTTGACCCGGTACACTGCCGGTTAAGGATCGTAACACCTAGAAAAGGTCCGTCAGCTTTCTGGTGCCGTTGCCGGGGAAACACACGTCGCTAATTTCTTTCTTTGTGTCTATGGTTACTACTTTTATTAGCTCAAAATTCTTGAGAATAAGTCAACATTTTTTCTTATCTCATTTCTATTTTATTTTTCGATGGTATCTACTTTCTTTTAGTTACCAATTTTCTTTTTCTATAAAAGTCAAGCATTTTTTTTTATTTTCGTTAGTTGATGACCAGAAGTGGTAAGGCCCCGCTCACTCCTTATAAGCCTGACATAAACACTTACGAAAGGTAGTTAAGAGTATAGAGTAAACGTGGTCATACTAGTCAGGGAAATCGACCAAGAATCATCTTCAAACGAGAAATAAAGAAATGGTCGAAACTAGTGATGAAACAAATGAACGAGAGGCTAGATCATGCTCCAGGGCATGGACAAAACCCCGTTAACCCTAATAATAATCAAAATCATAATAATAGAAATAATCAAGATCGGAACCGAATAATCGTAATAACCCACCAAACCCGAGACCTATACGTGATCAAACCGTAAGAAGAAACCGGACTAATAATCCCATACTTTTACCCAATGAAGGAGCGAATAATTTCGAAATTAAATCTCATCTTTTTGGTTTAATTGACGCAAGAGCCCAATTCCTAGGAGAGGATGATGAAGATCCACATCATCATCTCTATCTTTTTGAAGAAGCGTGTGTAATACGACCAAAAGTCAAGGTGCTCATAAGGAACTAACGAGGATGACTATGTTTCCTTTTTCTTTAAAAGGACGAGCCCGAGATTGGTTTATGTCTCTTCCACATCATTCACTTACTAGTTGGGAGGATATTCAAACTGAATTTACGAAACAATATTTCACTCCGGGACGAAATTTGGAATTAAAAGTCGAGGTTGCTAACTTTAGACAAGGATCCGAAGAAACGCTTGGGAATGCCGGGAAAGATTTAAAAAATTGTTAAGAGCTTGTCCCGATCATGGTTATTCCTTAGATATGCAAATTCAACTTTTACGTCGTAAATTAAGAAAAGATTCACGTGCGATGTAGATCATGCATGTGGTGGTTCTTTAATGATGAGTGAAGCTCAAATAGTTTACGATGCTATAGAAAATATTTCCAAAAATAACGAGAATGTGGGAAACCGGTTCTAGCACCGGGAAAGTAGCTTTTGCGGGAGAATGTACATCTAATACGGAAGTTCTAGCACATTTAGAAAATTTGAGTAGGAAATTTGATGGCCTACAGTCTAACAAAAACCAAAGTTCAGAAAATAGTACACCAACTGAATACTCAAATCAGGATAATATGTCAATAGGGAATGAAGAACCAACAGGATATTCAAGAGAGGAGGTGAGTTTTCTTCAGCAGCATAGGAATTTGAACAATGCATATTCAAAATCGTTTAATGCTATTAGAAGAGATCACCCTACTTTTCGATGGTCTGAAAACCCTAGTAAGCAAGGACAACCGCCATATCCAGTTCAGTATAGGAATTTGTCTAATAATCAAGTTTATCAAGAGAATACATCTAATCAGAATTTACAATCATTACCTAGATCCTATCCTCAACATACCACTCAAAGTATACCGGTAACTCAAAGTTCAACTCAACTGCGAGAAGGAGTTGAAAAATGGGAAAAACTAATGGAAAATATGATGGGTGTAGTATCTACTCAAGCTAAGAATATGGAAACAATGATGACTTCTATTGGTACGATCACTAAAGATATGAGTACAATGAAAACATATATGAGTGGACATGATACCGAATGAGAACGATAGAAGCCTCATTAAGGAATATGGAAGATCATTTGAGTAGGGAAGGTGAACGTAATAACGAGTAGACCTCCTGGAGGATTACCAAGCAATATGCGAAAGAAACCCAAGAGAGGTAAATGTTGTAGTTACGAGAAAGTAGAAAACTCGTGGTAGTAATGGAGAAGAAAACTTCGGAAATAATGAAGTAGAAAATGATTTAGATGGAAAAAATGATGAAACTAAAGATGAACTTGAATTCACTGATGAGGAAGAAGAAATTATAGAGAATTTCTTGAAAAGGAATAGAAGTTTGGAAACTCAGAATGAAGGTGAGAAATGGGTAAAAATCCCTAGGATTTTGAAAGATCCCATGGATAAAGATTTAAGGAGTTTATTCAAGAAACATGTTAGAATGGAAGATAATGAAAACAAGGATGAAAAACAAGAAGAACTGAAGGAATCTGAAGTAGAGATGGATTCAGGGAATGATTTAAAGGAAAAAATTCAAGAACTTGATACTTGGCGATCAAGTAATACTCAAAAGTTTAAGGAAAAAGGAAAAGAGAAAATGACTTTGGGATCAAAGGTTATAGATTTAGAATCTTTACCGTACCCACCTAAAGATCAAATTAAAAAGATTAAAACTGATAAGAAGTATGCTCGTTTCCTTGATACTTTTCGTCATATTCATGTTAATATCCCTGTTATCGAAGCTCTAATTAGTATGCCTACTTATGGAAAGTTTCTGAAAGATATTCTGTCAAACAAGAAAAAATTAGAGGAATATGAGAATATATGCCTAAATGAAGAATGTTCTGCAGTTTTGCAGCATAAGTTACCACCTAAATGAAAGATCTTGGAAGTTTTACCATTCCGTGTGAAATTGGAGGATTTCTGTTTAAGATTGTCTTATGTGATCTTGGAGCTAGTATAAATCTCATGTCTTATGAGGATTATAGAAAACTAGGCATAGGAAAGCTTGCTAAAACTGAAATGACTGCGGATGGCGAGATAGATCGATTAAATACCCTAAAGGAATTATTGAGGACGTATTGGTTAAAGTAGACAAGTTCTATTTTCCAATAGACTTTGTAGTTATGGAAATGGAAGAAGGATATTCAGCGCCACTTATCTTAGGTCGACCATTTCTGGCTACAGGAAGAACTTTAATAGATGTCCAGAAAGGAGAGTTAATTCTGAGAGTCAATGAAGATGAAGTTACTTTCAATATTTTCAAAGCTATGGAACATCCATACAGATCACCAGAATCATTTTCTTTTATAGAAGATATTCATTCTGTCTATGATAATCAGTTACCAACTTTTGAAGACAGATTAGAAGAATGCTTAACTCTATCTATCTATAAGGAAGATGAGAAAGACACCGAAATGAAAGAGGTAATCCTTTCTCTAGATAAAGGAAGTTTTACTTTTAAACCATCATGGCATAAGTATTTGGAATTAGAACTAGAAGGACCAGTTCTTAAACCATCACTTTGGAAGATCCACCTAAGAATGCGGAATTGAAACCGTTACCTTTAAATCGAAATATGCTTTTCTTGAAACTAATAATCTATTACCGGTTATTATTTCATCATCTTTTAAGCGAGCAACAAGAAGATCAATTACTTAGAATGTATAAAAAGCATAAAAAAGCTTTTGGATGGACAGTTGCCGATATTCGAGGTATTAGCCCTGAGATTTGCGTTCATAAGATAATTCTGAAGGAAGATGCTAAACCTTGTATTCAACCGCTGATGTATTACTTTTATATGATTAAATATACGCTATATTATTATGTTTTATCAACGAATTCTATATAAAATATATGAAATTATGGTATAAATGATATGAAATGTTAATCTTTATAATTTAGATTAGTTAAGTAGTAAAACTTAGTAATAATAGTAAAAAGTTGTAATTTTGTACCGATTTTAGTAAATCGGAGTGTCGTGTCAGATTTACGTGGGTATTTATGGTATTTTATTGCAGATTTATAAACCGAGACCCCGAGAATCGACATATTGAAGTTTAATCATATCTCTGGAAGGATTTAGAGAGTGCCACGAGCTTAAATGGTCAATTGAATAGCCTAAGTGGTCAAGTGGCCAATCAATTTGGTTAAGTGGTAATCGAGAAATGTATTTGACAAATAAATGGCTCATCAAAACGACATTATCTGAAGAAGAGTCCTTCACAAAAGTTGTAGATTTTCCCGAGAGCTTTCCGATGCCGCTTGAATCATGATTTTTGGAGGTCCAGAACTCGAGATATGAATTTTAGAAGTTTAATAATTATATATAATTATAATTATATATCACCGCACATGCTGATTGCAATCAAGGAGGTGGAAGTAATCATTAGTCCGGACCGATCCGGCTTGATCTCGGACCGGTCCGGCCCAAGGACCTTTGTCTATAAAAGGAGCTCATTTGCAAACAGAGTCGGATGTACCAATATATATACAATCTCCTATATATATCTTCTTCTTCTTCTTTTCTTTTTATTTTTAGTAGTAGTTGTAAATAGGCCTTAAGCCAAAAATAATAATCTCGTAGTATCGTTGTAATGCTCGAGAAATTATCGGAAGTTCGGTGTTGTTGAAGACGTTGTAATGTCCGGAAGAATACAACTCTGATTCAGCATTTGTAATCGGGTAAATTTTCTTAAGTATTTATGTTTGTTTTTATATTTTTCGTTGTTATAATGTTTTTAAGCTAACTCTAATAACTATCCAAAGTTATGTAATCGTTTTATTTCAATCTTTTCGGTAAAGGAATGTTGTCTAATTAAAATTGAGTTAATTGAATCTTTTTCTATTCTGTAACGTATTGATAATATTCGGATTGACGTAATTAACCAAGATGAATCGCACCATATAACCTAACGATGAACTGACCAGAGAAGTTAGGATATGAGATAAAAGATAGAAAAACCGGAGGGTAAAATTGGCCGTGCGAAAGCGTGACTACGGAATCCTATTTCCTACCCGGGGGCGGATTTGTCTTGGGAAAGATAGATCTTATTAAAATTGTGCTCGAGATCGTAATAATGTTAAAATCAACGAGTTTAATTAAAACTAACACCGGAAAGTTAAATCGATCCGCCCGACAACCGGAGCCTTTTGAATAACATCGGCCGTCGACAAACGGAATAACCTCTTTTATCCGGGGTAGATTTGTACTCGGTGCACTGTTCGGACTAAGCGAGATTAGCATGGGGCGATTGTGGAAATTGAAGCGATGACAATGACATATGACAATTTCATACGCTCGTGTGAGGAGGAATTGTTAACCTCGGGAGTGCACCGTTTCATTTACTCAATTGGACCTAATATAAAAGGAAAGATCGAGCACATTCCGTTAATCGAAAAGATCGTATAAATCAATTATATAAACTTTGGCTAGTTCTATAAAATTATATTGGTATCTATATATTTATATATATATATATATTTTGCAATTTATGTACATATATATATATTTATATATCTATATATATTATATTAGAATAACTTTTAAATTACGCATTTATTTTATGTTGACTAGAATAGTAGTGATATGTGTTATAAAATTGCGGTTTAGATCGAGTTAATAATGACTCTTTGGTGTTTAACCACACTTAGAAGAATTACCACGTTTCCCTGAGGATTCGACACTCTGACTCACCACACTAGCACTACAGTTTGACCTGATACACTGTCGGTTAAGGACTGGTTTAGCACTAGTAGAAAAAACCAACTGTCAACCGCAACGCCGCCTCAACCCAAATATGCAATTAATTGTTAAGAAAGAGGTCATTAAGCTATTAGGAATGGGGATAATTTTTCCCATATCAGATAGTGAATGGGTAAGTCCAACTCAAGTTGTACCAAAGAAAGGAGGTTTCACAGTGAAAGAGAATGAAAATAATGAATGGATTCCGACAAGAGAGATTACAGGTTATCAAATGTGCATTGATTTTAGAAAACTAAATGATCATACTAAGAAAGATCATCATCCGCTTCCATTCATAGTTCAGATGTTGGAACGTTTAAGTGGACATAAGTATTACTGTTTCTTAGATGGTTATTCAGGATATTTACAGATATTCATTGCAGCAGGAGATAGAGAAAAAACTACTTTCACTTGTCCTTATGGAACTTTTGTTATAAAAGAATGCCGTTTGGTTTATGTAATGCACCAGCTACGTTTCAAAGGTGTATGATGACTATATTTGCTGATATGGTTGAGAAATTCTTAGAAATTTTTATGGATGACTTTAGTGTTTACGGAGACTCATTTGAAGTTTGTTTGTTACACTTAGAACGAGTGTTACAACGCTGTGAAGATACCAATCTAGTACTAAACTGGGAAAAATGTCATCTAATGGTATCAGAAGGAATTGTTTTAGGTCATAGAATCTCTGAAGAAGGTATTGAAGTTGATAAAGCTAAAGTCGAAGTAATTGAAAAGTTACCTCCACCAGTTAATTTAAGAACTCTAAGAGGATTTCTTGGACATGCAGGATTTTATAGGAGATTTATTGCAGATTTTTCAAAAATAGCTAAGCCTCTAAGTCATTTACTTGAAAAAGAAGTGTCTTTTAACTTTGACAGTAAATGTATGGAAGCTTTTCAGACCCTAAAAGCGAGGTTAACTACTGCACCAGTGCTAGTAGCACCAGATTGGAGTTTGCCGTTTGAGATTATGTGTGATGCCAGTGATTTAGCTGTAGGAGCTGTTTTAGGTCAAAGATATAACAAAATTCTCAAAGCTATTTACTATGCATCTCACACATTAAACACTGCTCAACTTAATTATGCAACTACAGAAAAAGAACTGTTGGCTGTAATTTTTGCCTTAGATAAGTTTCGATCGTATATTGTTGGTTCTAAGGTAATAATTTATACGGACCATTCAAAGATCGAAGTATTTATTGAGTAAGAAAGATGCTAAACCTCGTCTTCTTAGATGGATTCTCTTACTTCAAGAATTCGACATTGAAATTAAAGATAAAAAAGGAAGTGAGAATGTAGTAGCGGATCATCTAAGTAGAATGGAAAATGATGAAGAAATAGGAAATGAAATTAAAGATTCATTTCCCGATGAACAATCTTGTTTAGAATAGATACTCCTTCAACCATGCGGTTATTAAAAAATAGAATTCCTTCTAAGGAAATGTCACCTTGGTTTGGAGATATCATTAATTACTTAACCCGTGATTATATTCCGTCTCATTGGACTTGGCGCGAGAAAAAGAAGTTCTTTTACGACTTAAAATTTTATTACTGGGAAGAACCAGACCTTTTCCGTAAATGTTCGGATGGGATAATCGAGAAAATGTGTGCACGATAATGAAATTTTAAGTGTTTTGTCGTTTTGTCATGATCGTGAGGCGGGGAGGTCATCATGGAGGTTGGAAAAGCGCTTTTAAAGTTTTACAATGTGGTTTTTATTGGCCTACACTATATAGAGATGCTTATAAGTATGTTAAATCTTGTGAATCTTGTCAAAAATGGGGAAATGTATCTAAAAAACATGAAATGCCTATGCAACCTATTTTAGAATGTGAGTTATTTGATGTTTGGGGTATAGATTTCATGGGACCTT
Organism: Gentiana straminea; assembly: GCA_036785695.1. Lineage (NCBI taxonomy): Eukaryota > Viridiplantae > Streptophyta > Magnoliopsida > Gentianales > Gentianaceae > Gentiana > Gentiana straminea. The sequence continues at coordinate 13,144,167 of JAVUPR010000183.1, forward strand.
TCCTATATCTTTTGGAAAAAGATTTATTCTTGTAGTGGTAAGTTATGTTTCAAAATGGGTAGAAAGTTTGAAGCTCTTCCAACTAATGATACCAAAGTTGTCATGAGATTCCTTAAAAAGAATATATTTACCGGATATGGCATTCCGAGGGCTATCATTAGTGATAGAGGGTCACACTTTTGTAATAGACCATTTACTAAGATAGTTGAAAAATATGGTGTAACGCATAAGTTAGGAACGCCTTATCATCCGCAAACCGGTGGATGGTAGAGGTGTCAAATAGAGAGATTAAAAGAATCGTGGAGAAAACAAAGTGGAATCAAATCGTAAAAGCGGGCAATTAAATTAGATGATGCATTATGGGCATACGAAACGACTTTTAAAACACCAATTGGTTGTTCTCCCTATAAGCTAGTCTTTGGTAAGTCTTGTCATCTCCCAGGTTGAGTTAGAACACCGAGCCTTCGGGCTATTAAATTTCGAATTTCGATCCTAAGGTTGTCGGTGATCATAGATTGCTTCGATTAACCGAACTAGAAGAATTTCGTCTCGATTCTTATGAAAATGCTCGAATCTACTACAAGGAACGCACGAAATCTTTCCATGATAAGAGAATCTTTAAACGTGAGTTCCATGTAGGTGATCGAGTGCTTTTGTACAATTTACGTTTAAGGTTGTTTCCAGGTAAGCTTAAATCAAGATGGACAGGTCCATTTAAAGTAACACGGGTTTACAAATCTGGAGCTGTTGAACTAACTGATGGAAATACAACTTTTATAGCCAATGGCCACAGAGTGAAGTTATTTGTGGAGGGAGAAGGAATCACACTGAAAAAAGAAGTAATGCTACTGATTGATCCCCCGACAAATTGAAAAAGAGAAAAAGCGAAAAGCGAAAAGTAGAGAAACCGAAATCGGCCGAATACTGTGTGCTATCTATCTTTACTCTACTTTTTCGTGCTTTTTTTTTTATGTTTAAACTCTTTTCGTCTTTTACCGGATAGACGTAAAAGAAGCTGGATGCCTTTTTTAGATAGATTAGGAGTTTTTGTTTTACTTTTAAAATTAGGCCTTGATAAAGATGTCGCGTTTGTTATAGAAGCTTTAGTTTTTGAACAAAACAAGAAATTGTTGAGAAAGATTAGATTGAGAGAAGTTTGTAATGGAACATCAAGAAGTGCAATAAAAAGAAGGGCAAAATTTCTGATGAGATGCAGAATCTGTGGAAAAAGTGAACATGTTGGACACTGTGGGAAAAACACAATCAAATCCCAGGATGAGTGTTTTAATATTGTTAGGAAGGGAACGATTAGGTGGTTATCCGAAAATCCCGATGGAATTCCGAGAGATAATTCAAATGCTTCGTTTTTAGGAGTTAGGTTGATTGAGCGTTATATCAGAACTCTGGAAGATTTAGAAATCGAAGAATCAAGAACCCCTTAAGTTTCGAGTCTTTTCTTATGTTTTATTTTATAAAATTTTCGCATAACTTCTGAAAATTTTATAAAATTGGATCTTTATGAAATTTGAGGAGTTTTATAAAAGTTCTTTTTGAGTTTTAATTTAGATGTTTTATAAGAGTTAATATAAATTTATTAAATTTTTATAAGCTTTTTATTAAGTGTTCTAAAAATTTTATTAATTTTTTAGAAATTGTTATAAAATTATGAGATTTCCTTCAAATTTTATTTTTAAAACTTTTTAATGAAGTTTTAATCAAGTTTAATTAAGTCTTATAAGAATTTTTATAAGTTTTAATCAAAAATCATAAAAAGTAAAAAAATCGGAAAAAGTGAAAAAAATGAACACGGACCGATCCGGCCCTGAACCCGGACCGAGCCGGGGTCAAAGTGGATAAAAAAAATGGGGACCCTTTCTTTTTCTTCTTCTTCTTCCCTAAATTTTTTTTGCAGCCGCACCCCACACCCAAACCCCACCACTCGAAATTTTTTTTCAATTCTTCCACAAAAATTCATCTCACACTACACCACTACTTGATTTCTTCCTACATTCATCTCCTCTCTTCCACAAAAGTTACAAAAATCAAAAAGGATAAAAAAACAAGCTACATTTTTTCCGGCGACTTTTATCACTTTTCCGGCCTACTTTTCAACGTTTTCTTCATATTAAGGTATTATTTAGTTTATTTACTTATCAATTTCGTATTTTTCATAATTTTTTTTAGATTAATTTCAACTGTTTTGATTTTTGAGTGTGTTGTGACATTTTTTTTTTGTTGTTTTTGTTGTTGTTTTTGTTGTTGATTGGCTTTACCAATATCGTAGAATGGCTGAGTCGAGTAAAAGAATCTCTAAGAAACGAAAATCAAACATTCCTATATCAACTCCGGTAGTAGGCACGATAGTTTTATCATCTGAAGAAGAAGCCATAAGCTTTAATAAAACAGCATCACAAGAAGCTAAGAATGCGTATGAAAAAATTTATAGTAAATGTGATGTTTTGGTTGAAAAAGGATTAGATTTGGATGACTTAGGTGATGAAGTTAAAAATATTTTTACAAGACGTCGGTGGTTAGAACTAGCAGCCAAAAGAGAAGGGGAGATAAATACGACTTTAGTAGCTGAATTTTATTCGGTTTTGTCTACTATGTCGCAAGATGAGCTTAATCGGTTACAAAGTTGTACCCCTAAGAGCTAGAAATGTTCCTTTTAACCCTGCTGTTATTAATGCAATATTTGGAGTTGAAGTTTTTCCTGATGATGAAGATTACAGGGTAGTTTGGAATCTAGATGATCCTGCAAGCTTTGAACAAACTGCCTTGAGAGCTCAAAATGCTTTTGACCCAACCGCTGTGTGGGTTGAAAATAGATTTAACTACGGGAAGTGTATTAGAGGTTTAAGGGCGATTAAAAGATTTATTAGCCATAATCTCTATCCCTCTAGTAAACATACTGCTTATGGAAAAGAAGATGTTTGTATCGCTTGGGCGATGATCAATGATGTAAAGGTGGATGTTGGAAGAGTAATTTTTAAAAGAGTTTTCGAGAGTATTGTCATCGCCAGACCAGGGAGTCATCTGTACTTCCCTTGTTTTATTTCAGATTTATGTCGTAGGTCGGGAGTACAGTTCCTGCCTAATGACAAGTTAGCTCTGGCAGATGCACCTCTGATTGGACCAAGTTTGACTAGGCTTCCAGATGGTAGGATAAGCTCTTTGATTAGAAGCCGTCAAACTCAACCAGCTCCACCAGTTTTCACATCTTCTTCTTTTCCATCTTTTTCTAGTCAGCCTCAACAAACTCCTTTCTCCAACACTATCACATATAGGGCTGTAAATGAACGTCAATATTCGATTCGATTCGTTGTATTCGGCTCGAAAAAAGCTCGATTCGAGTTCGATTCGAACCTTGGAACGTCGAGCCGAACGTTAGGTATTTGATATTCGTCTATCGAGCCGAACCGTATCGAACACGTTCGGCTCGAACTATTTTATATTTAAAAAAAAAAAAAAAACTATATATATATATATATATATATATATATATATATATATATATATATATATATATATATATATATTATTAAATTAAAATAGGAAATCAAAATCAAATTAGGGTTAGAAGTTAGAACATTCGGTCTCACTCTGGAAATTTGGTTACGGTTCGAGCCGAACATGTTCGAACGGTTCGAGCATGTTCGAGCCGAACCTGTTCGAACGGTCCGAACATGTTCGAACGGTCCGAACATGTTCGAACGGTCCGAACATGTTCGAACGGTTCGAACAGAACCGGACCGAACATGTTTCCCAATATTCCAGTTCGAACCCGAGCCGAACCTTGCTAAATTAAGGTTCGATCAGTTCGAGCCGAGCCGAACCTTAGGTTTGAAAAATTCGAGCCGAGCTCGAACCCTACCAGGGTTCGGTAGGGTTCGGCTCGTTTACAGCCCTATTCACATATGATATGTTTCAATCTTTAGTATCAGACGTTGCACGTGGTCAAGCCAACATGGCTTTATATGCTGAAAGTAATAGGCAGTGGTGTGATGATATTCGTAGAGGTTTAAGGAGGAACGAGCAGTTGCTTCGTAATCCTACTTTTGATGATCCTGCCTATCCACCTTGTCAGTCTGATCCGTATACCTTACCAGATTGGGTAACACCTATTCCACCACCTTCGAGCTTTCATCCAACGTCATATCCTTTTGGAGGTCAATCGAGTGGTACAGGTGTATTTTCGACAGGTATTCAGAGACCAGCGATGTCTAGTTGGGGAGGATTTACTGAGTATGCACATATCACTACTGGCATGAGTTCGATGGGTCTTGATAGTTCAGTCAGGACCACGACTACAGTTCAGCCGCCAGCTTCTCAGTCGTTTCCGAGTTCGAGCTTTCATGTTGATCCTGAGGAAGATTTTGAAGAAGATTAAATTTCATGACTTTGTTTGATTAAACATTTTTACTGCACGTTTTATTCGACATTTTCATTCAGATATTGGTTTGTTTTCATTTTCGTTTATTTTCGTTTTATAATCGTTTTATCGAAATATGGTTAGCATTCTAAATCGTTTTAATTTTTATAAACTATAAAAAAACCCAAAAATAAATTTGTACCATTACTAAGTCGTTTTCAAAATATAATGTGTCGTTTTATAAGTCCGTATCAAGTTAAAACTTTAAAACTATATCTTCAAAGCATTGTTACACATGTGAAGTAAAAAAACAAAACACAACTTGACTTTTACCTCTGTACTCGGTGAAATGATCCAGAGGCCGGACCGGTCCGGCCTATTCTCGGCCCGAGCCGTGAAGAAAAAGGGGTGAGTCATTCTAGAGTTCGTCTGATATAGCCACGTATGTTTTTTCTACTTCTATTAAAGGAAGGAAGCCGGGGAAGTAAATCATTGCCATTCCTTTCACCTTCTACCTTGTAGCTTTTATTTTTTATTTATTACTTTCATCTGTTTTAAATTTTTCATCTGTTTTAAATGTCAAACCAATCCTCGCCATCTGTCAATTCATATGAGCCTAACACCCCGGATGCTCCGGAGTCTCAAGCTTCCACTCAGAATATACTTTTGCACCCTCGTTTTGCTAGGTCTCCAATCCAGTTGGAGAAAGGTTTAAATTTCGATAAGATAGATCGATGGGGTAAAACTATTATTCGAGGATTTGGTTGGAAGAAATTTGTCAGTACGCCAAGAGGAAGAATAAATATCTCGATAGTCCGAGAATTTTATTCTGCCCTAATGACGACGTCTATGATTGATATAACTCAAATTGTCTCGGTAAGAGGAGTGGCTGTTCCCTTCTCTTCGTCTATTATCAACCAACTTTTTGAAATTCCACCTGTTACGATGCAAAGCATTTTGAGATGAAATGGGAACTACAAAATCCATATAATCATTTGAATAAGGTGCAGGAGTCTTTCCAATGTCTGTTTCCACTTTTCGACACAAATCACGAAATGTCTACACGTGCTTTACTTCCACACCTAAAGGCGTGGAAGCATTTTATTAATTCTAGAGTATATCCCACCTGGGATTTTGCAAGCCTTGCCGAAAATGAAATGCTTCTACTTTTTGCTTTGGCATTTGGTGAATTTGTCGATTGGGGTATTTTGATTCAAATGACAGTGTTGGAATTTGCAATCACGAGAGGTAGTAGGGGGAAGCCTATGCCTAATGCTTGGATGATTTCGCGTCTTTGTACTCAAATGAATGGAGTCGGAGAGCTTGAGACGGATGAAATTTTTCCGTCTAGAGATAATAGAGTTGGTTTGTTACCGGTTGATACACCGGGTTGTTCGTCAACAATTTAGTTGATTTGTTGGTGTGTTAGTTTATGATAGTTTAAGTTTTTAATAAGTTAAGTTTGTAGTTTTCAGTTTAGTTAAGTTTTTCTTTAATTGCAATCGTTTATCTTGTTTAATATATATATGTTTCAGTTTTTAAGTTTGTTTGTTATTTAATAATATATTAGTATACGTTAAGCATAAAATCAAAATAATAACGTTAATATATAATTTTAATTTTATTTTCAAACCTACTTTTTAATACTCACTGAACATCGGGACGATGCCACTTCGTAAGTGGGGAGTAGAGTTAGGTTAGAAAATTCATTAAAATTTTCGAAAAAATAATTATAAATTATAAAATTATCAAAATTTTTATTACTTATTTAATATATAAATATGAATAAAAAATGATATAATTTGGAAGAATAAGTTTTTAATTAAGTAAAGTATATTAGATATATTATAATTATATTTTATGTCTAATTTAGATTTTAATGAGATTTTAAGTTTATATAATTAAGTAATTAATATTAAATATTGTTTTCATGAAATTATATAAGTATATTGATATTTATAAGTAAAATTTTTTTTTAGAATCATTTTCTTTTCAAAAATGAATTATGAGTTTGGAATTGGACTAGGGATGACGATTTTTGGCACTACAAAAATATAACTATAGCCAAATAGCCTACCTAAATAAATTTCCAATTTTTGTTCCTACGTCAGCCTTGATTAGAGTGATCAAGACCTCACTCGAAATTGCCATTTTTGATTAATTGGAATTAACCAACCTTTAGCTAATTTTGGTCTACATTTCCTTGAAAATACCGCAAGTTTGTACGTACTTATAAAAAGAGATGTAAACATAAAAGCTAAGTTTTGGTATATGCTGAGATTAGAAAAATTAGATAAGTATTAGTATATTCGATCTTACCTCATGACACTTGCAAGATAGTTGATTTTGGTAATAAGTTCGGATATGTTAATATTCTATAGAAGAATTTAGAACAAAGCACCATATTTACACAGAATTAATCAAATACCAGGTATCTTCCTTATCTGTGATCGACAACTTAAAAATAAAAAGAACATATCGGTTGTAGCTACCAATGATTTGAGTGCAGTAGGGTGTTATCACGAAATGTCCTATATCACTATGAGGTATAAAAGCTCCCGATTGCCTGATGATAGTAGTCCAGCTAAGGTATTATCTCGAAATGTCCTATTGCTGGGAATGAAGGCATAGAATGAAAAAGAAAGAGTCGAATCATAAGATCTCAAGAATGATTACAAGTTTAAGGAAACCGGACTTGTAATTTTCGATCAAAAGAGTAATACTCCGATCAATCTTGATGAAGCAATGCTTGTAAGTTTGATTTTCTACACACACTCACGCTTTTAGTTCTTGATTGAAAAAAAAAAGAGAAAATCTGCAAAAAGAGATGCTATTAATCGAGATTGTTTTTTTGATCAAGAATATGAAGATGTAGGTACGTACGACTTGCCTCTTTCTCTTTTTGATTTCGTTTTAACTAACATCTTGAGCCTAAACTTTATAAGCCATTTTTGTCGACTACCTGACCAAGTTTCCGATTCCAGGATTTCATAATAGTTGCGATTAAAAATAATTCTAATATTTTATTTATACTTATTAAGTATTACATGTACAATTTCATCTAAATAATATTTGATGTTTAAGTTATTTAAGTTATATACACTTTTTGTCTTCTTACAATTTTAAATTAGAATAAGTAATACATTTATAATATTGACAATATAAATTACATTAAAAATTATAATCGATCAATTATATTATCTTTTATTACCGCTTATTTTTTTGCTCGAGGACGACGTCAAAAGCTAAGTGGGGAGTAGATTGATATACTATTTTTATATGATTAAATATACGTTATATTATTATGTTTTATCAACGAATTCTATATAAAATATATGAAATTATGATATAAATGATATGAAATGTTAATCTTTGTAATTTAGAGTAGTTAATAGTAAAACTTAGTAATAATAATAAAAAGCTATCATTTTGTACCGATTTTAGTAAATCGGAGTGTCGTGTCAGATTTACGTGGGTATTTGTGGTATTTTATTGCAGATTTATAAGCCAAAACCCCGAGAATCGACATGTTGAAGTATAATCATATCTCTGGAAGGATTTAGAGAGTGTCACGAGCTTAAAGGTCAATCGAATTGCTTAAGTGGTCAAGTGGTCAATCGAAGTGGTCAAGTGGCTAATCGATTTGATTTAGTGGTAATCGAGAAATATCTTCGACAAACGAATGGCTCATCAAAACGACATCATCTGAAGAAGAGTCCTTCACGAAAGTTGTAGATTTTCCCGAGAGCTTTCCGATGCCTCTTGAATCATGATTTTTGGAGATCCAGAACTCGAGATATGAATTTTATAAGTTATATATAATTATAATTATAATTATCTCCTCGCACATGCTGATTAATCAAGGAGGTGGAGTTAATCATTACACCGGCCCGGTCCGGCCTACTACCGGCCCGGTCCAGCTCAAGGACTTTCATCTATATAAGAAGCTCAGTTGCAAACAGCAGCAAGATGTACCAATATATATATACAATCTCATATATATATATATATATATATATATATATATATATATATATATATATATATATATATATATATATATATATATATATATATATATATATATATATATCTTCTCCTCTTTATTTTCTTTTATTTTAGTAGTTTGTAAATAGGCCTTATGCCAAAAATAATAATATCGTAGTATCGTTGTAATTCTCGGGAAATTATCGGAAGTTCGGTGTTGTTGAAGTTGTTGTAATGTCCGGAAGAATACGACTCGATTCAAACATTTGTAATCGGGTAAATTTTCTAAAGTATTTATGTTTGTTATGTTTTTAGTTGTTATAATGTTTTTTAGCTAAGTCTAAATAACTAGCCAAAGTTATGTAATCGTTTTATTTCGATCTTTTTGGTAAATGAATGTTGTCTAAGTAAAATTGATTAAAATTGAGTTAATTGAATCTTTTTCTATTTTGTAACGTATTGATAATATTCGGATTGACGTAATTAACCAAGATGAATCGCAACATATAACCTAATGATGGCGACCAGAGAAGTTAGGATATGAGATAAAAGATAGAAAAACCGGAGGGTAAAATTGGCCGTGCGAAAGCGTGACAACGGAATCCTATTTCCTACCCGGGGGCGATTTGTCTTGGGAAAGATGAATCTTATTAAATTTGTGCTCAAGATCGTAATAATGTTAAAATCAACGGTTTAATTGAAACTAACACCGGAAAGTTAAATCGATCCGCCCGACAACCGGAGCCTTTTGAATAACATCGGCCGTCGACAAACGGAATAACCTCTTTTATCCGGGGTAGATTTGTACTCGGTACTGTTCGGACTAAGCGAGATTAGCATGGGGCGGTTGTGGAGATTGAAGCGATGACAATGACATACGACAATTTCATACGCTCGTGTGAGGAGGAATTGTTAACCTCGGGAGTGCACCGTTTCATTTACTCAATTGGACCTAATATAAAAGGAAAAGATCGAGCACATTCCGTTTGCGAAAAAGATCGTATAAATCGGTTATATAAACTTTGGCTAGTTCTATTTGTCTATTATTATAAACTACATATTGGTATCTATATATTTATATACATATATATAATTTACAATCCATGTACATTTATATATATTTATATATCTATATATATTATATTAGAATAACTTTTAAATTACACATTTATTTTATGTTCGGTAGAATAGTAGTAATCGTGTGATAAAATTGCGGTTTAGATCGAGTTAATAACGACTCTTTGGTGTTTAACCACACTTAAAAGAATTATCACGGTTTTCCCCGAGGATTCGACACTCGACTCACCACACTAGCACTACAGTTTGACCCGGTACACTGCCGGTTAAGGATCGTAACACCTAGAAAAGGTCCGTCAGGGCCACAACAGAAATCCCTCTCGAAATTGTCATCGCCTTAGACCTGTCGAGAGGTTGTTGGCGCATAAACTCCCGCATGGGGCTTAGTCAAGACGGATTTCTTCAAAAACCTGCCCTCTAGAGCTTTACCCCCTGGTTGCTTAGCTGGCGGCTGTGTCGTTTTCCCGGCTAGGGATCCAGAAGATCCCGCCGCAGCTTTTCGGATGTCGACTATAATAAGTGTTGTTTTAACTCCCTTCAACCGTCAAGGATTGAATTAACAACTGATGAAAATTCCCTCAGCCCTATTCCCTGGCTCTCACACGCAGAAGGTAAATTTTGAAGGTGGAAAAATGCGGGCCTTTATACGGGGTTCCCCTTCTCCATACGCGACATACCATATCTACCTACGGCCTATATTATGCATAAAACACGGAGGAAACAATCCTCTTGGAAGATGAATTCACTCTCCAAAGCAAGTAGAGCCATCCTCATCAAATCTTCCCTGTCCACAATTTCACACTACACCATGCAAACAGCGAGATTACCCAAAGGTATCATTGATGAAATCGATCGAATATGCAGAGCTTTCTTTTGGGGAGAGGAAAATGGTCGTCGTAGGCTCCACTCCATCTCGTGGCAAAAACTATGCACACCAAAGACGATGGAAGGCATTGGATTCCGGGATCTATCTATAATTAACACGGCTCTATTGGGGAAACTCGCGTGGAATTTTCTCCGCAATTCGCAAGCACTATGGGTCAAAGTCCTCAGGGACAAAATATGGCGATTCTTGTGGAGAAATCAAAACTAATTCTTCTAAGATATGGCGTGATATTAGCACCGCTTGGAGAACACTCGAAGGATTTGCGAAAATGGACAATGGCACTATACAGTGGGGGCCCTCAAGTAACGGTAATTACACGGTTTCCTCTGCTTACGAAGCTCAACGCGACACCTCTATTGTGGCTAATGATGACGATATCTGGGACCTAGTATGGCGACTCAAAGGCCCCTTGCGTGGCAATTTTCTCCTATGGCAGCTTTGTCATGATGCCTCCTTGTTGGTTCAGAACACTCTCTGCAAGCACCACGTTGTTTCCTCTCCTACGTGCCCCCTATGTCACCGGGACATTGAGTCCGGCCTTCATGCACTTCGTGACTATACGTGGGCCCGCCAGTGTTTGTCTAGGATTGTCCCCCAAGACTCCCAGAGAACCTTTTTTGATGCGTCTTCAACACGTGAATGACTACGATTGAACCTTACTCCGGCACATTTCCACCCCTTTGGGAAAGGCAGTTGGCATTATCTATTTCGAGAAGCTATTGGCGGGATATGGCATTGGAGGAATAAGAGGATCCATGGTGATGGGCTAGTGCATCCGCCTCCAACCCAAGTCTTTTTATCTAATGTAATTAAACATGCTAGAAATCTTAGACTAGCTTGACAGATGATGTATAGTCTTTAAATTTTATTTCGAACGTTGTAGAGCCATTGGCAGAGTTTGTTATCAATAAAGTTCTTTTTTATTAAAAAAAAAACGAGTTAAATACCAACCATATATAAAAAATCCTATTTTATCTTCAATCCTTGTCCTTGCTACCTTAACTTATCGGTATATATATATACCGATAAAGATTGAACCAAACTTCTCAATACAGACTAAAAAATTTAGTTATTGGAAGAAGATGATGACGATGAGCATGGGTGAGATGTGGGCTAGCCTTGGCTCTGGTATGGCTGGTTTAATGTTCATATGGGCTATGTATAACAACTATTTCCCCCATGAACTGCAAGGTCCTCTGAAGAAATATGGGCAAAAGCTCAAAACTTTAATCTACCCTTATATCCAAATAACATTTTCTGAATACCAAGGGGATGGATTTGTGAGAAGCAAAGCCTATACAGCCATTGAAAGATATCTTGAGAAGAATTCATCAAAAGAAGCTAAACGTCTCAAAGCCAATGCTGTTCATGATTGTAAATCCATAGTTCTAAGTATGCAAGATCATGAAGAGGTTACAGATTCATATCAAGGTATAAAGCTATGGTGGGCTTCAAGCCAACATGTTTCTATGAAGCAATCCATTTCTTTCTTCCCAAGAGAAGATGAAAAGAGGTACTTTAATCTTACCTTTCACAAGAAATACCGCGATATCATCACCAAGAATTACTTGAACCATGTTTTGGAGGAAGGGAAAGCAATCACAGTGAAGGAAAGACAGAGGAAGCTGTTTACAAATTGTAAAGGTGAGAGTTGGAGTAGACATACAAGGAGCATGTGGAGCCATGTTGTGTTTGAGCATCCTGCAACATTTGATACTATAGGTATGTTAGATATTTTTTCGTAAGTAAATGTTTTAATTGTCGTTTGCATACGAGTTGCCGTACGAATTAATGTTATCGCAACGAAATGGGTTCATGAAGGGATTCATGTATTTTCGGATTCATGCTTTTTCGGATTCATGTTTTCGAACTGATACACCTTTACATGCGTACATGAATCTGTGAACGGTGATGACCCTTACCCTTTCGTGTAGAAGTGCCTCATTTCGTTTGTGTGGTACTTTCAGCCTATATAAAAGGCACATGCATGCAAACAAATTCGTTCTGAAGTCACAGCATCATCAGAACCGAATTTACGAGTGTCCTCGGGGTTTGATTCAAACAAATCACTGTTTGAATCAAACACATCCATTGTATCCTGAGAGAGATTTTCGTTTGATCCCTAAGTGACATTTGCGTGGGACGAAACATCTCTTTAAAGATGCCTTGGAGTTTCTTCTTATTCTGTCAATATCCTAAGTATCAATTTTTTCCAACAAGGTATGGAGCCAAAGAAAAAGCAAGAAATAATTGATGATTTGATCACATTCAGTAAGGCTAAAGACTATTATGCAAAGATAGGCAAGGCATGGAAGAGGGGATATTTATTATACGGTCCCCCGGGGACCGGAAAATCCTCCATGATTGCAGCTATGGCGAATCTTCTCAAGTATGATGTGTATGATCTTGAATTGACTTCAGTGAAGGATAACACAGAGCTGAGGAAACTACTTATAGACACGTCAGGCAAGTCCATTATCGTGATCGAAGACATCGATTGTTCGCTTGATCTAACAGGGCAGAGGGAGAAGAAAAAAGGGAAAAAAGATGAGGAATTATCAAAGAAGGATGAAAAGGGCTCATCAGAAGCGGAGAAAATGAAGGAAAAAATGGAGGAGAATAATAAGGACAGCAAGGTTACACTATCAGGGCTACTGAATTTCGTTGATGGGCTATGGTCAGCCATTGGTGGAGAAAGGATCACTGTTTTCACAACAAATTATGTTGAGAAGCTTGATCCTGCATTGATAAGAAGAGGGAGAATGGATAAACACATTGAGTTGTCTTATTGCGGGTTCGAAGCGTTTAAGGTTCTAGCAAAGAACTACTTGGATGTTGAATCACACAAGCTTTTTACAAAGATTAAGAAATTGTTGGAAGAAACAAACATGAGCCTTGCTGATGTTGCTGAGAATCTGATGCCAAAGTCATCAGGAGATGATAAAGATGTTTGTTTGGAGAGATTGGTCAAAGCAATTGAAGTTGCAAAACAAGAACAAGAAGAAGAAGCAGAAAGAGTTAAAAAAGCTGAGATTGAGAAAGAAAGAGCTGAAAAAGAGAAAGAGACTGAACAAATTTCAGACAAATTAGAGGTGAAAGAAAATGGGAAAATTGAAGAGAGTGAAGGGAAAGAAATTAAAGAAAATGAGCACATTACAGAAGGGTGATTTTTGTCATTCATATTATGCCAATAATACAGTTTGGAATAAATAAATTAGATGATCCTTAAGTAGATGAATGCACTCAATTAGGAGAATAATTATCATGTTATTATATGTATAAGTTTTGATTGAAGCTTATTTCTAGTGGTTTGGTACTGAATTTTTATTTTTTTTCTTCTGTTTTTGGTTGATGTTGTTGTAATCATTGTTGTGTTTCTTTTGTTGTTGTAGTCTTCTCTTTGTTTTCAATGTGTTTTGTTTGCTCTATTATGCATTTATCAGGTCTTTGTATTGTATTGCCTGCTGTTGAGCTTCTGTACTCTTTTGTTGACTTTTCATTCATTTAGTATCTTGCTTTTAGATTTTGCTTAATATAAATACCTTTCCTTTCAATAAAAAAAAAGGGAAACTTGACATTCCTAATAAGCGGTTATTATTAAATAGTGGTATATATATCCATTAGTGATTAAGATATAATAAATTAATTGCATCTTTTTTTTAATTTTGTGTATCATCTTTTCATATTCCTAATAAGCGGTTATTATTAAAAGTGGTATATAATCCATTAGTGTTTAAGATATAATAAATTAATTTTGTTTTTTTAGGACGGAGATAGTATATATTTAGTGCTGCAGATTTTGCTTTAGGACATTTTTTTAGACATATTTAGTGCTATTTTTTGGGAAATCCCTCTCGAAATTGTCATCGCCTTAGACCTGTCGAGAGGTTGTTGGCGCATAAACTCTCAATATATGGGGCTTAGTGGAAAAGAAAACTGATTTCTTCAAAAAAATAACCGCCAAAATAAAATACGCCCTATCATAGCTTTACCCATTGGTAAATCGCTCATTACGCCGGCAAGTTTAATAGTGTCGTTTTCCCGGATGGACGGGATCCATAAGATCCCGCCGCATCTTTTCGGATGTCGACTATAAAAGTGATGTTTTAACTCCCTTCAACCGTTAGGATTGAATTAATACCGATGAAAATTAACATTCCCTTGCTTGGAACACGCAGAAGGTAAATTTTGAAGGTGGAAAAATCTGATTAAAAGATTATGATTGCTACCAATCATATGTCATATACAATATCAAAGTCAATGATATAAAAATATATTGCATCAATTATTATATTTGTTTTGTTGTGACACTAATTTAAGTGGGAAAAAACTTTTCACTCACTCGTGATTTGTCAATTGAATTATAACTTTGTCAATCAAAATCAAAGTACTATTTACGTTTTCGAATTATAACTTTGAGTTTCCACACATGTGTTGGACAAAAACGCACGACAAATTGTGTATAAATATCAAAATAACGAGATTAATAGAAAAAAATACGGGAAAATCCGTTTTAAAGTGAAAAAATTAGTGTTTTTCAAAGATGGGCGATATCGCCCATCATCAAGAGCGTAACTACTAATCTTGAGCGTACATGAGAGCGATTTATGAGTGATTTCGCCCATCTTAAGAAGGGGGATAGACTCCGTTTTTTACTTTGGGGTTGTATTTTTATACTAATTTTAGAAAAAAGATGGAATTTTTCAAATTTTCCCAATTATCATTCTATATATTGGAACAAAACACAAACCATTGTTTATCGGCCAATATTCATTATTAAAAAATAAACAAGGTAGAGAACCCAAAAAATTTATTAAAATTATTTTACGTCTAAAAAAGTGTCCTGAGAGCAAAATGATCGCAACACTAAATATATACTATCTTCGTTCCATAAAAAATGTCAACTTTTTGTGGTGCACACGTATTAGAAAAACAATTAATATGTTGTATTTTAAGTAGTGATGGACAAGTATACCCCTACCAAATATGGGACGGAGGTAGTATATATATTTGCAAACCAAAATATATAAAAAAAACAATAAAGTTAAAATAAAATTAAAAAAAAAAGATTGGACCTCCCACCACCCACATGCAATGGAAAATGGACGCAAGGATATTTTCCCAAACATTATATACGGGACATACTGTTGGAGAAAATAGTGGTCGTGTTAATTATTTTAATTGCGTTCGGGATCCTACACATACTATTCAAAAGATTTACTTTTCAAGCATAGAATGTCAAGTTTCCCTAAAAAAAAGGATGTAATTGGTAGTGATAAAGTTGTGGTTGTTAAGGAACAAGGTGATGATGATGTCGGAATGGAAAATGACTATGCAATGAGTCAATGTCAATGCATTCTTAATATAATTTCATTATCATTATCATTATCATCATCATCATCATCATTATTATTATTATTATTATTATTATTATTATTATTATATATATTATATATATATATATATATATATATTATAAAGGAGCCACGATGTGTTTTTCGAGTGTTTCTCCCATTGAAAATTGTTATAAATTTAATTTAGTATTATATATACTATCCAATCCTTTAATTAAATTACTATATATATATATATATATATATATATATATATATATATATATATATATATATATATATATATCCAGTTAATTATCAACCTAACCATAAAAGAAATGATTATTAATATAAAAAAACATATCAAGACCTTATTACTTTTTGATTCAACGCATCTTTTTTCTTTTGGATGGGAATTCAACGCTTTTTTTGTTTGAGAAATTTTTGATAACTTATTAAAAAATTCAATCAGCACGTGAATTTATTTAGTATACCATATATATACATCCAATCAATCATAAGGCTTAATTAAATTCCACGTATATCTATCCAACCAATTATAAACCTAACCATAAAAGGAATTATTAATGATCATTAAAAAAACGTTAAGACTTTATAATTTTTTATTCGACGTTAAGACCTTATTTAAAAATTTCAATCAATTCGTTAATTTATTTCAATAATGAATATAATAATTAAGTAATTATTAAATTATAAATGTAATTCCTATTAAATAAATCAATATCTCTAATATAATCTAATCATAAATATAATCATGTACATCTATCTTTTTCCGCAAGCTCGGTATTTAGCTTCTCTAGACGATCAGAGTTCTTCTGAGCCTCTCGCTGCGCCTTCCTCGCCTCACCAAGTCGCTTCTTCGGACCGTCATTTTTAACGACTCGCTTCTTCGGTTCATTGACCTCAACCAACTACTTCTTTAGTTTGGCATTTCGAGCTTCAAGAAGACTAAGTCGGACTCGCGAGATCGTCCCCAACCACTTTGGCGGCGTAACGCACTGGGTAGCATCCGAACTCGACGCTATTAATCTCCTATAATCATTTATGAACAACAATAGGCAGTTGCGACACCGCCAAAGAGGAATTGAGCGGAGTTAGACGGGACTTCGAAATAAAAAGAAACAAATAGAAAAAGCACATAGCAGGTAGGCGTTTGCCGTGCTCACTGTGGCGCTATATAAACCCCAAAGGTCTTCAATATTTTGGAGAAAGGTGCGGCGAGGATCGGTCTGATTAGCCAGAATGATCCAGTTCACAATGCCCCGGCCGATCTCCAGCTGAATTTGGTTAGGGAGGCTCCATCTTAAATGCCTCGCGGGGCCACAACAGAAATCCCTCTCGAAATTGTCATCGCCTTAGACATGTCGAGAGGTTGTTGGCGCATAAACTCCCGCATGGGGCTTAGTCAAGACTGATTTCTTCAAAAACCTGCCCTCTAAAGCTTTACCCGCTGGTTGCTTAGCCGGCGGCTGTGTCGTTTTCCCGGATAGGGATCCAGAAGATCCCGCCGCATCTTTTCGGATGTCGACTATAAGAAGTGTTGTTTTAACTCCCTTCAACCGTCAAGGATTGAATTAACAACTAATGAAAATTCCCTCAGCCCTATTCCCTTGCTCTCACACGCAGAAGGTAAATTTTGAAGGTGGAAAAATCTGATTAAAAGATTATGATTGCTACCAATCATATGTCATATACAATATCAAAGTCAATAATATAAAAATATATTGCATCATTTATTATATTTGTTTTGTTTTGACACTAATTTAAGGGGGAAAAAACTTTTCACTCACTCGTGATTTGTCAATTGAATTATAACTTTGTCAATCAAAATCAAAGTACCATTTACGTTTTCGAATTATAACTTTGAGTTTTCACACATGTGTTGGACAAAAACGCATGACAAATTGTGTATAAATATCAAAATAACGAGATTAATAGAAAAAAAATACAGGAAAATCCGTTTTAAAGTGAAAAAATTTGTGTTTTTCAAAGATGGGCTATATCGCCCATCATCAAGAGCGTAACTACTAATCTTAAGCGTACATGAGATCGATTTATGGGTGATTTCGCCCATCTTAAGAAGGGGGATAGACTCCGTTTTTTACTTTGGGGTTGTATTTTTATACTAATTTTAGAAAAAAGATGGAATTTTTCAAATTTTCCCAATTATCATTCTATATATTGGAACAGAACACAAACCATTGTTTATCGGCCAATATTCATTATTAAAAAATAAACAAGGTAGAGAACCCAAAAAATTTATTAAAATTATTTTACGTCTAAAAAAGTGTCCTAGAGCAAAATGATCTGCAACACTAAATATATACTATCTTCGTTCCATAAAAAAATGTCAACTTTTTGTGGTGCACACGTATTAGAAAAACAATTAATATGTTGTATTTTAAGTAGTGATGAAAGTATACCCCTACCAAATATGGGACGGAGGTAGTATATATATTTGCAAACCAAAATATATAAAAAAAAACAATAAAGTTAAAATATTGGACCTCCCACCACGCACATGCAATGGAAAATGGACGCAAGGATATTTTCCCAAACATTATATACGGGACATACTATTCAAAAGATTTACTTTTCAAGCATAGAATGTCAAGTTTCCCTAAAAAAAGGATGTAATTGGTAGTGATAAAGTTGTGGTTGTTAAGGAACAAGATGATGATGATGTCGGAATGGAAAATGATTATGCAATGAGTCAATGTCAATGCATTCTTAATATAATTTCATTATCATTATCATTATCATCATCATTATTATTATTATTATTATTATTATTATTATTATTATTATTATTATTATTATTATTATTATTATTATTATTATTATTATTATTATTATTATTATTTATATTTATATATATATATATATATATATATATATATATATATATATATATATATATATATATATATATATATATATATATATATATATATATATATATATATATATATATATATATATATATATATATATATATATATAAAGGAGCCGATGTGTTTAAAAAGTGTTTCTCCCGTTGAAAATTGTTATAAATTTAAAATTCCATATATATAAATTTAATTTAATTATATATATATATATATATATATATATATATATATATATATATATATATATATATATATATATATATATCCAGTTAATTATCAACCTAACCATAAAAGAAATGATTATTAATATAAAAAAAAAACATATCAAGACCTTATTACTTTTTGATTCAACGCATCTTTTTTCTTTTGGATGGGAATTCAACGCTTTTTTTGTTTGAGAAATTTTTGATAACTTATTAAAAAATTCAATCAGCACGTGAATTTATTTAGTATACCATATATATACATCCAATCAATCATAAGGGTTAATTAAATTCCACGTATATCTATCTAACCAATTATAAACCTAACCATAAAAGGAATTATTAATGATCATTAAAAAAAAAAACGTTAAGACCTTATAATTTTTTATTCGACGTTAAGACCTTATTTAAAAATTTCAATCAATTCGTTAATTTATTTCAATAATGAATATAATAATTAAGTAATTATTAAATTATAAATGTAATTCCTATTAAATAAATCAATATCTCTAATATAATCTAATCATAAATATAATCATGTACATCTATCTTTTTCCGCAAGGTCGGTATTTAGCTTATCTAGACGATCAAAGTTCTTCTGAGCCTCTCGCTGCGCCTTCCTCGCCTCACCAAGCTGCTTCTTCAGACCGTCATTTTTAACGACCTGCTTCTTCAGTTCATTGACCTCAACCAACTACTTCTTTAGTTTGGCATTTCAAGCTTCAGCAGCACTAAGTCGGACTCGCAGATCGTCCCCAACCACTTTGGCGGCGTAAAGCCTGGGTAGCATCTGAACTCGACGCTATTAATCTCCTATAATCATTTATGAACTACAATAGGCCAGTACCGACCTGCCAAAGAGGAATTGAGCGGAGTTAGACAGGACTTCAGAAATAAAAAGAAACAAATAGAAAAAGCACATAGCAGGTAGGCGTTTGCCGTGCTCACCGTGGCGCTATATAAACCCCAAAGGTCTTCAATATTTTGGAGAAAGGTGCGGCGAGGATCGGTGTGATCAGCCAGAATGATCCAGTTCACAATGCCCCGGCCGATCTCCAACTGAATTTGGTTAGGGAGGCTCCATCTTAAATGCCTCAGCAGGGCCGCAACAGAAATCCCTCTCGAAATTGTTATCGCCTTAGACCTATCGAGAGGTTGTTGGCGCATAAACTCCCGCATGGGGCTTAGTCAAGACTGATTTCTTCAAAAACCTGCCCTCTAGAGCTTTACCCGCTGGTTGCTTAGCCGGCGGCTGTGTCGTTTTCCCGGCTAGGGATCCAGAAGATCCCGCTGCATCTTTTTGGATGTACTCCCTTCAACCGTCAAGGATTGAATTAACAACTGATGAAAATTCCCTCAGCCCTATTCCCTTACTCTCACACGCAGAAGGTAAATTTTGAAGGTGGAAAAATCTGATTAAAAGATTATGATTGCTACCAATCATATGTCATATACAATATCAAAGTCAATAATATAAAAATATATTGCATCATTTATTATATTTGTTTTGTTTTGACACTAATTTAAGGGGGAAAAAACTTTTCACTCACTCATGATTTGTCAATTGAATTATAACTTTGTCAATCAAAATCAAAGTACCATTTACGTTTTCGAATTATAACTTTGAGTTTTCACACATGTGTTGGACAAAAACGCATGACAAATTGTGTATAAATATCAAAATAACGAGATTAATAGAAAAAAATACAGGAAAATAAGTGAAAAAATTTGTGTTTTTCAAAGATGGCCTATATCGCCCATCATCAAGAGCGTAACTACTAATCTTAAGCGTACATGTTTATGGGTGATTTCGCCCATCTTAAGAAGGGGGATAGACTCCGTTTTTTACTTTGGGGTTGTATTTTTATACTAATTTTAGAAAAAAGATGGAATTTTTCAAATTTTCCCAATTATCATTCTATATATTGGAACAGAACACAAACCATTGTTTATCGGCCAATATTCATTATTAAAAAGTAAACAAGGTAGAGAACCCAAAAAATTTATTAAAATTATTTTACGTCTAAAAAAGTGTCCTAGAGCAAAATGATCTGCAACACTAAATATATACTATCTTCGTTCCATAAAAAATGTCCATTTTTTGTGGTGCACACGTATTAGAAAAACAATTAATATGTTGTATTTTAAGTAGTGATGGACAAGTATACCCTACCAAATATGGGACGGAGGTAGTATATATATTTGCAAACCAAAATATATTAAAAAAAACAATAAAGTTAAAATATTGGACCTCCCACCACGCACATGCAATGGAAAATGGACGCAAGGATATTTTCCCAAACATTATATACGGGACATACTATTCAAAAGATTTACTTTTCAAGCATAGAATGTCAAGTTTCCCTAAAAAAAAGATGTAATTGGTAGTGATAAAGTTGTGGTTGTTAAGGAACAAGGAGATGATGATGTCGGAATGGAAAATGATTGTGCAATGAGTCAATGTCAATGCATTCTTAATATAATTTCATTATCATTATCATCATCATCATTATTATTATTATTATTATTATTATTATTATTATAATTATTATTATTATTATTTATATTTATATATACATATATATATATATATATATATATATATATATATATATATATATATATATATATACATATATACATATATATATATAAAGGAGTAGATGTGTTTCCCCCGTCGAGTGTTTCTCCCGTTGAAAATTGTTATAAATTTAATTTAGTATTCCATATATACTTCCAATCAATCAAACTTTAATTAAATTACATATATATATATATCCAGTTAATTATCAACCTAACCATAAAAGAAATGATTATTAATATAAAAAAAAACATATCAAGACCTTATTACTTTTTGATTCAACGCATCTTTTTTCTTTTGGATGGGAATTCAACCCTCTTTTTGTTTGAGAAATTTTTGATAACTTATTAAAAATTCAATCAGCACGTGACTTTATTTAGTATACGATATATATACATCCAATCAATCATAAGGCTTAATTAAATTCCACGTATATCTATCCAACCAATTATAAATCTAACCATAAAAGGAATTATTAATGATCATTAAAAAAAAAAAACGTTAAGACCTTATTATTTTTTATTCGACGTTAAGACCTTATTTAAAAATTTCAATCAATTCGTTTATTTATTTCAATAATGAATATAATAATTAAGTAATTATTAAATTATAAATGTAATTCCTATTAAATAAATCAATATCTCTAATATAATCTAATCATAAATATAATCATGTACATCTATCTTTTTCCGCAAGCTCGGTATTTAGCTTCTCTAGACGATCAGAGTTCTTCTGTGCCTCTCGCTGCGCCTTCCTCGCCTCACCAAGCTGCTTCTTCAGACCGTCATTTTTAACGACCTGCTTCTTCAGTTCATTGACCTCAACCAACTACTTCTTTAGTTTGGCATTTCGAGCTTCAGCAGCACTAAGTCGGACTCGCAGATCGTCCCCAACCACTTTGGCGGCGTAAAGCCTGGGTAGCATCTGAACTCGACGCTATTAATCTCCTATAATCATTTATGAACTACAATAGGCCAGTACCGACCTGCCAAAGAGGAATTGAGCGGAGTTAGACAGGACTTCAGAAATAAAAAGAAACAAATAGAAAAGCACATAGCGAGGTAGGCGTTTGCCGTGCTCACCGTGGCACTTATATAAACCCCAAAGGTCTTGATATTTTGGAGAAAGGTGCGGCGAGGATCGGTCGATCGACGAGAATGATCCGTTCACAATGCCCCGGCCGATCTCCAGCTGAATTTGGTTAGGGAGGCTCCATCTTAAATGCCTCAGCGGGGCCACAACAGAAATCCATCTCGAAATTGTCATCGCCTTAGACCTGTCGAGAGGTTGTTGGCGCATAAACTCCCGCATGGGGCTTAGTCAAGACTGATTTCTTCAAAAACCTGCCCTCTAGAGCTTTACCCGCTGGTTGCTTAGCTGGCGGCTGTGTCGTTTTCCCGGCTAGGGATCCAGAAGATCCCGCCGCATCTTTTCGGATGTCGACTATAATCACTACAAAAAACTGGGCTTTTTGCGACGGAAGGTTATCGTCGCAAACCAGGCTTATTCCGTCGCAAATCCTAATTTGCGACGGATTTGCGACGGTTTTTATTTGTTGCATTTTTTAGTCGCAAAACCGAGTTTTTGCGACGGTTTATCCGTCGCAAATTATTTGCGACGAATGTTGCGACGGATAATAACGTATTTTATTTTTTTAAAAATATAGTTTCCGTCGCAAAACAATGTAAAATCCGTCGCAAAAAATTTATAATCCGTCGCAAAAATTTTATAAACCGTCGCAAAAATTGTATAATCCGTCGCAAATATTTTTTTATTAAATATTTTTTTTTATTTTTAGATCCTTACATATCCGTCGCAAATACACTTTTCCGTCGCAAATACAACTTTGCGACGGAATATTGCCGTCGCAAAAGTTAAAATTAATCGAAAATTATGGGTTGTTTTGCGGCGGCCCGGCCAAACCACCGCCGCAAAACGGCCATAATTTTCCCCGGTAGCATTACAATTGCTACCGGCTATCAACAACAACAATATAAAAGGGGATACGATACCAAAATAAATAAAACGATATGTCAAAATGCTAAAAAAAACGATATGGGGATATGTCAAAGGGGATATGTCAAAGGGGATAAAACGATATGTCAAAGGGGATACGATAAGCCAAAATAAATAAAAATGTATAAAGCAATATGTCACCCGGTCGGACCCGGTGTACTACCTAAACCCATGTCACTTCCTCCGGGTCCGTGATCGGATCGGTCATCTACTATTTGCCTCGTACCCGGGTTGCATCCCTCCGGAGGGATCCGCCTAAGCCGGGTAATCCACTCCTCCATACGCGCTAGTCCGTCTTCCCGACGCTTTCGTCTTTCTACAGCTCCTCCAACCTCTTTGTGTTTACGCACGTGTCTGTCTTTCTCTCGCCATCTCCTGGGTGAGACGGGTGAGTATGCCCGGAGAGTATGTCTCGGCGGATGAGTGTCGAGCGATAGCAGAGCTGTCGTAGTACATGGAGTCACCGACCCCATGCCAAAAACTCTCCCCTTCTTGTCGTAACCACCGGCGGCTTCGTAATAAAGACGCGACTCGTCGACGGGGGTGTCGGGGGTTGCGTCTCTTGGGCTTTCGCCTTCTTCGAGGTGAAGACGTCTGTAAAGTATGATATAAATTTGTTAGTAACAATATTTACATGATATATATATATATAATGTATATATAATATTTAGAATACATAACGTATCAAGATTTTCTCAAACTTCCTCGAGACGAAGTTGCCCGACTTCTTCTTCTTCGAACTAGTCACCGGATCTCCGGACCGATAGGGGCACTTCTCTATTGTCCTCCATGGCCCGAGCGAAATCGATAACGCCGCGTACGCCCATAGCATGTGTCCCGGGGATCTTCCATTCCTCACCGGATCCGAAGCTCGGTTTATCTTCTTTTTCGCGAGATGTTTCCTTGAATGCCTATTCCGACATAAGATAAACAAGTTAGTACATACATATATATATAAAACACAAGTATTATTAATTAAATATTGAATAATTGCTTACGGGACTCCCAATCCACTCCTCGGGCGACGGAGAATATCCGGGGTCATCCAAAGCCGAGCACGGGGGTTTGTTTGAGCCCGATACATATAATCACGGACCCTGTTGATAGCATACCGCTCAAAAGCTTCCCTAACCGGGCGCTCGTGGCGTAACTCGAAAAGCCGAAATGAGCCCGCAACATAGTTATATATATGTTATATGTATAGTTATAATTATAGTTATATTTATATATAGTTATATTTATATGAACGACGTACCCTAAATGCGTGCCACCACCTTTCCTGTTTGCTCCGGGCGGCATTATGCCACGTGGTGGCAAAAGTGTTGAAGCCGCCGATTATGGCGGTCTTGGCCATTTTCTTGACATAGTTGTCGGTAAACTGTCATATTGAAAACAATAAGTTGTTAATATATTTGGTTAATCAAAATATAAATAAAAATACAACCAAATTAAAGCAAGATATGTATTAACTTACCATCTCCCCTCGGGATCCAAAACCGGCAATCCAAGGTCACCATTGACAATGACACCCAAATCCTCCTCGGTCATCGGTGTATCTCATCATCCAAACCGTGAGTACGTGTGGAGGAAGACGCTCCGGGGGAGGGGGAACTACCCCTACCGCGTCTACCTCTACCTCACCTCTACACGACATCTATTTGACACGAGAAAATGACGTTTATACTAATCTAAATGCAATTATAATAAAAAGGCGTTTATACTAATTAATAATAAATTACAATGTTTAATACATTATTATTCACTATAATGACAAAATAAAATATTTAATACATTATTATTCACTATCACTACTAGAATGGAAGAGTTCTTCCTCCTCTTCATCAGTATCTAGATCATCAACCGATTCTTCTTCCTCTCCATCTTCTTGTTGAATGAAATCCGCCATCTCATCATCATCCAAGTCATTATCCCCAACATCGGAGTCAACATCGACATCAAGATCTTGGTGGACAATGTTAAGAGGATCAGATAATCGGGAAACATCATTGATCACTTGTTCTTGGAAAACGGTTTCCTCGACGGGAGCATCGATAGTCGATCTTGCCTTTGTTTTGAAAACAACCGACCATTGATCTTTGTCTTTTTCAAACTTGGATATGGAGCATAGTAGACTTGCTCGACTTGATAAGCCAGAACAAATGGATCATAAGCGCCATATTTCCTACCACGATGAACTTCAACTATCTTATAATCTTTATGCACATTCATGCCCCGTTCAGAATTATCAAACCAATCACATTTGAACAATACGGCTTTGTAGACGTCGAAGCTCCATAATACACCAACTCAATGATTTCATTTAAAGTGCCATAATAGTCGGCACCTTCCGTGGAACCGACACAAACTCCGTTGTTGGTGAAGATTTACCAATATCGGTTGCCCGGTTGAATGTCCGAAAGTTGTAGCCGTTAATCGAATAACGTTTCCAAGTTTTGACTTGACGAGAAGGACCACTTGCCAAAGCTTTTAGCAAATCATCATTCAACAATGATGCTTGTTGTGCAAACCATTTGGTAAATTCATTTTCATGTTTATTCCAAATATCTGTCGAGGTCAATTGAAATTTTGTTGAACACGAATAAATTGCTCGAACAATCTAAGAATGAATCATTTTGTCGGTTAATGTATATTTGTTCGAAAAAAGCTGTTAAGCATTGTATATATGTAGTAATGAGGTACTTACGGTTCATACGGTTTCATGATTTCGCGAGTTAGACAATACGTACTTGTGCACAAAGTCATATTCTTTATTATCCAAGAACCTCGTCTTGCACTTCCCGAGTTGTTGTACCATTATGATCACGGAATTACTCGGGTAAATGCGAAACGATTGCGATGCCGAAGTCTCACCAACAACAAGATTCTTTGCTTTTGTTTCAATATGATCATCGTAATACATAGAACGAAGTTTGAAATCTCTTCCAACAAATACGCATTGCATATTGATCCCTCTACGAAAGCTTTGTTACCAATCTTTTGTTTTAAGTGATTCAAAAACCTTTCGAATGGATACATCCATCGATATTGCACGGGACCACCAACTCGACCTCATACGGCAAGTGTACCGGTAAATGCTCCATCGAGTTAAAAAACGGCGGAGGCAAAATCTTCTCTAACTTGCAAATAATCTCGGCAATGTTATTCTCTAAACGAATCACGTCTTCTATTTTTAGGGTAGCAAGCACACAAGTCTCGAAAGAATTGACTTATCTCGTCAATGCATTCCACTCATTTTTCGGAATCAATTCTCGAAGGGCAGCGGCAACAAACGTTCCATAAAAACGTGACAATCATGGCTTTTCAAACCACGTAGAATGTATTGATCATGATCTACGCACCTACTCGGGTCGAAGCATAACCATCGGGGAATTTCAACTTGGTGACCCATTCACACAACACTTTTCTTTTCGCTTGTCAAGAACAAGTGTACAATCGGGCGCTTTACGCAAAGCTCTTTCAAATCTTTAGCGAGATTTTGGACCACAAGCGAGTTTTGCCTTTAACGTCCATAACCGTGTCAATCAGTTTTTCAAAGAAGTTTTTCTCAATATGCATCACATCCGGGCAATGTCGAAGCGGCAATGTTTTCCAATACGGAAGATCCCAAAAAATGCTTCTTTTCCACCAACCATTCTTGGAGTTTTTAAGCCGTTTCAAGTCGAATCGAGCCATCAATGATGCTTGGTAGGTGTTGTACAAATTCCCATACCTCCTCACCACTCAATCTACGGGGTGGAGTCGCGTGTTCATCTTGTTTGGACTTCAAAAAACCTTTATCGGTGCGAAAAATATGGTCTTCGGGGAGAAAGCGCCGATGACAATCAAACCAAGTGCATTTACCACTATGTTTGAGCCGAACGACTTGTTTCCATCACCACAATAGGGACAAGCTTTCACACCAGCCGTAGTCCACCCGGATAACATGCCATACGCAGGAAAATCATTGATAGTCCACATTAGTGCAGCCCTCATATGAAAATTTTGTTTTGTGGATTGACGTGGCCTTTTCTAGTGCTAATACCAGTCCTTAACCGACAGTGTATCGGGTCAAACTGTAGTGCTAGTATGGTGAGTCGAGTATCGTATCCTCGGGGAACTTAGTAATTCTTCTAAGTGTGGTTAAACACCAAAGAGCATGTTATTAACTCGATCTAAATCTCGGTTTATAACACGGATCACTACTATTTTACTTAACATAAAATAAATGCATAATTTAAAATTTATTCTAATATAATAGATATAGATATATAAATATATATAGATATACATAAGTTGCGAGAATATATATAGATATAAATATACGGATGCCAAATATATTATTAGAGAACTAGCCAAAGTTTATATAATTGATTTATACGATCTTTTCGGTGAATGGAATGTGCTCGATCTTTCCTTTTATATTAGGTTCAATTGAGTAAATGAAACGGTGCACTCACGAGGTTAACAATTCCTCCTCACATAAGCGTACGAAATTGTCATATGTCCATTGTCATCGAGTCCAAGATCCACAAGCTGTTACGGTTTTTACGAACGGGTCCCGAGTACGATTCTACCTTTGAATAAAAAGGAGTCATTCCGTTCGTCAAACGGTCAATTTTATTTAAAGGCTCCGGTTGTCAAGGCCGGACGATTCAACTTTCCGGTTTAAGTTTCAATTAAAGCGATGATTTAACATTATTACGATCTCGAGTACAAATTTCAATAAGATTCATCTTTTTAGGACAAATCGCCCCCGGGTAGGAGCGGGTTCCGTTGTCATGTTATTCACTCGGCCAATTTTACCCTCCGGTTTTTCTATTAACGAGTTCATAACCTAACTACTAAGCGTCAATTCATAATTAGATTATGAATTCTTTCGAATCAAACTTTATCAATAGAAAAAGATTCAATTAACTCAATTTTAGTCAATTTTACTTAGACAACATTCCTTTACCGTAAAGATCGAAATAACTTTGGCTAGTTATTAGATTTAGCCTACTAACATTATACGAAAATAAAAACAAACATAACAAACATAAATACTTTAGAAATTTTACCCGATTACAACAATTGAATCGAAAATTTGTATTCTTCCGGATGCTACAACGACTTCAACAACATTGATCTTCGATAATTTCTCGAGCATTATACGATACTACTTTATTTATGGCATAAGGCCTATATACATACCTACTACTAATAAAACGAGGTAAAGAAAATATATTTGGTACCCCCTATGTGCTGCAATCTTGCTTTCTATTTATAGGCGATTTTTCCAAGCCGGATCGATCCGAGAAAGGGCCGGATCGATCCGGAAATGAAAAATCTTATCCCTGGATTTTTCTCTGCGGGGCCACATCTTTGGGTAATCATCATGTCTCTTCGGATCGATCCAAGGTAATTCCGGATCGATCCGGATAGATTTTTTTCCAAACTTGATCGAAACTTGATAAAATCATAACTTGAGCTATGGATCTCCAAATGACATAATTCAAGATGCGTTGGAAAGCTCTTGAGAAGATCTACAACTTCCCTGAAGGACTTTTCTTCAGAAAATGCCTTTTTGATGGGCCATTTGTTCGTCGAAAATATAACTTGATACGGTGTCACGAACCATTGATCCACTTGAACTTTAAAACTCGTGGCACTTCCTTAATTCCTTCAAAAGATATGATTTTACTCCAAAAAGTGTCGTCACTCGGGGTCTTGGTTTACCTAAGATCTGTAAATAAAATACCAAAAATACCCACGTGAATCGACACGACATGGATACATCGTAAGTAAACAACCCTGTTTCCCACAAATTTGCTTCAACTCCTTAATCAATGGTTGCAAATAAACATCGAGGTTTCCTTTCGGATTTTTCGGCCCCGGTACAAGCAACGATAAGAATATAAAGCTGTCTTTTCATGCACAACCGGGGCGGAAGATTGTATGGTGTAACCATGGTGGCCGCAAGAGTAGTTCTTCCCAAAATTACCAAAAGGTGCAAAACCGTACGTGCAAAGTCCTAACCGCACATTTCTAGGCTCCTTAGCAAACTCGGGGTGCATTTGGTCAAAATGCTTCCAAGCTTCGGCGTCACTTGGGTGGGCCATTATACCGCTTGTCCTGGGGTTTTCCGCGTGCCACCTCGTTTCCTTGCCTATATGTTTCGTGGCGTACAACCTTTGGAGTCTAGGTCCAATCGGGAAATAAGTCATCACTTTGTTAGGCACACGTTGACCTCTTGCGTTCGTTTTCGGTTTATATCGATCATGGTCACACTTCCGACACTTGTCCGGATTCGCGTCCTCCTCCCAAAATAACATACACCCCGCGGGACACACGTGTATTTTCTCGTGGGGTAGCTCTAATGCCTTTAACAACTTTTTGGTTTGATAGAAGTTCGAGGTCATTAAGTTATTCTTCGGAAGAATATCTCCTATCAAACCGGTAACCCCGTCAACGCATTTGTGAGAGAGGTTGTGATCACATTTCAAAGTGAGCAACCTAGAAGCCGCTTGCGTACGGAGACACTACTTCCATCACATACGGGTTCTCTGCGTTTTTCGGCATTTCAAAAAACGATGCAACTTCGGGGTTTGGTGTCTCATTGTTCTCCTCTTGGTTAAGAAATTCTTCTCTTACGTGATCAATCTTATCACGTAATGCGTCATTAACCATGTCACGATAAGGGTTCACATTCCGTTCTTGCTTTGAACGTTGATCGGAATGGGAAACTCTTCACCATGACACACCCAATCATAGTAGTTTGCGCAAAACCCATATTTAGTTAAATGTAATCTCACGTCATGTTCGATCGAAAATTTAGTGTTCTTACACTTACTACATGGACACTTCATCATTCCATTATTTGCCCGAAACGAATCTAAGCGCTTTGCATGTTTTATGAATTCCTCCACACCATTCACAAATACCGGGTTAAATTTCTTGTTAGCATCCAACCTCTCGTACATCCAACTACGTTCGATTCTCTTCATTTTCAATCCTACACATCATATCATACAAAATATGAGACTAACAATAGTCTTTGAAGGTTGTCTCAACACTTTTGCAAACTCGGGTTTTACTCAACTTACTATGAAACTAACAACACTATAACCTAAATTTTCGATTCATGGTCAAAGGTTCGACGTCAAAATAATTCGGAGGCTTTGCCGGATAACAAAGTACCCCCAGGTACCATTTTCCAAACGGGTAGGAACAAAGCACCCTTTGAGGACCTTATGTATGTTATGCTTATCATGTAAGCACATACTTATCATCATTTCAATCCAAATTCAACAAACCAATTCAACCAACATCTGGTTTCTAAACTAAGCATTTTCAACCAACATCCGGCTTTGCACATACTTAAGCATTCAACAAACCAATTCAACCAATTCAACCAATTCAACCAACATCCGGCTTTGCACATACTTAAGCATTTTCTTAACTTATCTAACTAATACACATAAGTAAGCATTTTCTAACTTATAATTACTACACATATATATCTATAAATCTATACTACATATGATACACTATATAAAAAAATATTTTAAAAAAAAAACATAAAAAAAAACGAAAAAAAAAACGAAAAAATATATTACATACTACAATATACAAAAATTACATACTACAATATATATATATACAATATAAATTGAAAAAAAAATATATATATATAAAAAAATTAAAACTGTACATACATATACATATACAATATATATATATATATATACATATATATATATATATATATATATATATATATATATATATATATATATATATATATATATATATATATATATAAAACGAAAAAAAAAATATATATATATATATATACATACATATATATACGCGGCGGGGGGAGGGGGGGGGGGGGGAATCGGGTGCGGGGGAGAGGGGGTGGGAGGGGGAGGGAAGAGCATACATGTGGGTGGCTACGGCGGTGGTGGGAGGAGGTGGCGCCGGAAGAGCTTCGGCGGGGGGGGGGGGGGGGGGGGGGGCGGCGGGTGAGAAGAGGGGGAATGAAGAAGAGAAATGAGGAAGAAAAGGGATGCTACGGCGATATCCGCCGTTTTGCGACGGAATTTAATGTCCGTCGCAAAATAACCCTAATTCCGTCGCAAACATCAAAATTCAGAATAATAAAATAATTTTATAAAATTTTATTAAATATTCCGTCGCAATTTAATAAACATTCCGTCGCAAAATTGCCCGCCAAGTGGAAAAATTGGTCCCGCCAAATGTCCCGTCGCAAACAATAAAACATCCGTCGCAAACGTAAATTTGCGACGGAAATAAAGTCCGTCGCAAAAATTCCGTCGCAAAACTGCTGTTTTTTTGTAGTGAATAAGTGTTGTTTTAACTCCCTTCAACCGTCAAGGATTGAATTAACAACTGATGAAAATTCCCTCAGCCCTATTCCCTTGCTCTCACACGCAGAAGGTAAATTTTGAAGGTGGAAAAATCTGGGCCTTTATCTGGGGGTTCCCCTTCTCCATACGCGACATACCATATCTACCTACAGCTATATTATGCATAAAACACGGAGGAAACAATCCTCTTGGAAGATGAATTCACTCTCCAAAGCAGGTAGAGCCATCCTCATCAAATCTTCCCTGTCCACAATTTCACACTACACCATGCAAACGGCGAGATTACCCAAAGGTATCATTGATGAAATCGATCGTATATGCAAAGCTTTCTTTTGGGGAGAGGAAAATGGTCGTCGTAGGCTCCACTCCATCTCGTGGCAAAAACTATGCACACCAAAGACGATGGGAGGCATTGGATTCCGGGATCTATCTAAAATGAACACGGCTCTATTGGGGAAACTCGCTTGGAATTTTCTCCGCAATTCGCAAGCACTATGGGTCAAAGTCCTCAGGGACAAATATGGCGATTCTTGTGGAGAAATCAAAACTAATTCTTCTAAGATATGGCGTGATATTAGCACCGCTTGGAGAACACTCGAAGGATTTGCGAAAATGGACAATGGCACTATACGGTGGGGGCCCTCAAGTAACGGTAATTACTTGTTTCCTCTCGCTTACGAAGCTCAACGCGACACCTCTATTGTGGCTAATGATGACGATATCTGGGACCTAGTATGGCGACTCAAAGGCCCCTTGCGTGGCAATTTCCTCCTTTGGCAGCTTTGTCATGATGCCTCCTTGTTGGTTCAGAACACTCTCTGCAAGCACCACGTTGTTTCCTCTCCTACGTGCCCCCTATGTCACCGGGACATTGAGTCCGACCTTCGTGCACTTCGTGACTATACGTGGGCCCGCCGGTGTTTGTCCGGGATTGTCCCCAAGACTCCCAGAGAACCTTTTTTGATGCGTCTTCAACACGTGAATGACTACGATTGAACCTTACTCCGGCACATTCCCACCCCTTTGGGAAAGGCAGTTGGCATTATCTATTTCGAGAAGCTATTGGCGGGATATGGCATTGGAGAATAAGAGGATCCATGGTGATGGGCTAGTGCATCCGCCTCCAACCCAAGTCTTTTTATCTAATGTAATTAAGTATGCTAGAAATCTTAGACTAGCTTGACAGATGATGTATAGTCTTTAAATTTTATTTCGAACGTTGTAGAGCCATTGGCCGGTTTGTTATCAATAAAGTTCTTTTTTATTAAAAAAAAAAACGAGTTAAATACCAAACATATATAAAAAATCCTATTTTATCTTCAATCCTTGTCCTTGCTACCTTAACTTATTTCCGCTAAATTTTACACGTTTATATAAGTTAATAATATAACCATAATAACGTAAGAACTGATTATGCTGCTCTTCATTAAAATACATAAATTATAACCTGCAAGTTTAGCTCGTGTGCAATGGACCTCGATCCTCTGCTGTATATTCACCACAGCAGCGGCTGCTGTGACACAAAACGGCGTCGTTTTGTGTCGAATCGACGCCGTTTTGCTCCGACCAAAAAAAAAAAAAAAAAAAAAACACATTCGAAACGGCGTCGCTGTGTGTCGAAACGACACCGTTTCGACATCACAGCACGGCACGGCAGAGAGCATCACGGCAGAGGATCCCAACTCGTGTGCAATGCTATTTGCAAGTAATATGACCTTTATTTCTCATGAAATTTTTTTGATGCGTCATTTTATAACATTGTTCAAAAAGCATTATCATGTAATTTAACATTTATAAATTTCACACAACTGTTAACTTGTTTATTATATGCTTAATTAAACCTATTTATCATGTGTCCCATATTAATTAACCGTATAAGACGTTTTCATTTACATCACAGTCAACTTATCGATTCACCATATTACATTTACATAACATCAGAACGGTTTTTGAAAAGTCGATTCTTGTCTGAAAGTCGGTTTACTGTGATGCAAATGTAGTATTGCATCGGTAGAATCACGGTAGTGCAGATAACATCCCTTTCCTTATATGTTCACGTTTTGGTCAACTAGCTAGAGTGTACTATGTCTTAAACACCTTCCTTGCAATTACTTTTGTACATACCACGGAAAAAACACACAAAAGCCCCACCCCAATTTCTTAGTCTTTCACAAACTCTAACCATCTTCTTTGTCTCGTATTCCGGATTCTCACGAGTAAAGAAGAACTTAAGAACTCTTATGATCCGTGAAGATCCTTGTCTTGACACCATACAAATAGTGTCTCCAAAGCTTGAGCAAACACCACTGCTTGCCAACTCCAAGTCGTGTGTAGGGTAATTCTTCTCGTACACTTTTAGTGCCTAGATGCATAAGCAATCACCTTTCTATTGTTGCGCATCAAAACACAACCCAAACCTTGACCCGATGCATCTGTATAAACATCATAATTATCAAAAACCTCCGGTAACGCCAACACGGAGGCGCGTGGTCAACTTTTCTTTCAAAGTCGAAAGGCTTCCTCACATTCGTCGGTCCACTCATACTTGACGTTCTTACGAGTAAGTCTCGTAAGAGGTGTAGCTATCTTCGAGAAATCCTTTACAAACTTCCGGTAATACCCTGCTAGACCCAAGAAACTCCTTATCTACGTTAACGATGTCGGTCTAGGCCACTTAGAACGACAGCTTCTATCTTTCTTTGGATCCACACAATACCTTCTCCGAAACTATATGCCCAAGAAAAGCGACATCCAACCAAAACTCGCACTTGGAAAACTTGGCATACGGACTTGTTCTCTTTTAAGGTTTGTAGCACTATCCTTAGGTGTTCTTCATGCTCTTCCTCGTCTTTAGAGTATACCAAAATGTCGTCTATGAAGACAATCACAAACTTGTCGAGATAAGGCATGAAAACTCTTTGCATCAAATCCATGAATTTCGATGGAGCATTAGTGAGTCCAAACGGCATGACCAAAAACTCATAATGTCCATTACCTCGTACTTGAAAGTTTGTCTTAGGTATATCGACACCTTGATCTTCCAGTTGATGATAACCGGACCTAAGATCAATCTTAGAGAACACCTTCTTACCTTGCAAGCGTGCCCCGGAACGGATCATCAATCCTTGGTAAAGGATACTTATTCTTGACCGTCGGTTACTCAATCTACGTAATCGATGCACAAGCGCATACTCCCATCTTTCTTCTTTACAAACAAAACCGGTGCTCCCCACGGTGATGTACTTAGGCTGGATGATGTTTTTCTCTAACATCTCCTTAGGCTGAATCTTCAACTCTTTCAACTCGGCCCCTGGTGCCATCCGCGTATGGTGCTTTAGCTACAGCTCGGTGAAGCTCTACGCGATCAACTCGATCTCAAACTCTATGGCCTATCGGGCATGTGTCCTGGCAAATCTTCCGGGAAAACTTCGGGAAAGTCCTTAGCTACACGAGTCTCTCCTAACTCGGGTTTGAGCTTTCCTTATCTAGCGCGTACACCACAAAACCTTGGCAACCACCCTCAAGGCTTTTAAAGCTTTACTTCTTTGAGATGATCGGATGTATGTTTCTTGCTAGGCTTGTATACGGTACCACGAAAAGTCTTACCGGCCTGATTTTCCTAGAACTTTAAAGATTACTCTCTTGCCTTTGCAATCCAAATAGACATGGTTCTTAGACAACCGGTCCATACACTAGGATAACATCAAAGTACGAGAAATCCAACACCGTCGGGGCATCTTGGCACTTGTAAGTCCCAACTCACAATGTCGGCGAGGGTGTGACTTGAGCACACTTTGGTGACTCGGCCCAAAGGGGTGGATATACTCAAGGGTCTCTCCAACTCCTTAAGCGGTAGGTTTAACTTCTTAACTATGTTTGAAGAAACAAAAGTTCCCGAAGCTCCGGTATCCAACGGAAGTGAAGCTGCTAGATTATCTATGATTATGGTACCTAAAAGTGAATCAATTTACGTATAAATATGTAATATCATATGCGCGCTATATCATATTAAATATTTATAAGAAACACAAACAACGAAAAGTACTGTCACCACAAAGTCATCTAACTCCTCTCGGCTCCGCATACATTGCAAAAACACGGCCGAGTGCACTACGTGGGACGACTACCCTGTTTGGTTACTTCGCCCTCTGCTGCGATTGCCCTGTGATAGCTTCTTAGGACACGCCCTCGAGTAGTGTCCCGCTTCCCAACGGTGGAAACAATTCAAGCTACCGACCATGCAATCTCCTGTGTGTGCCTTGTTACACTTAGCACAAGCGGTGGCGTCCCAGCTTGTCGAACTCTTCATTGCTAAACTCCCTGTCTTCTTTACATTCTGCTGTGGCTGGGTGTAGCCAGGTGCTACGAAAGAACTCGATCTAGGTGGTGGTGGAGGTCGAATTGTCGGCTGAGGAGTGAAACTCAACGGTGTAGACGGAAACATGGATACCTGTGGATAACTGAAAAACTGACTAGCCGGTGGATTAGAAAGTCCCAACCCGGTCCAAGTGGTGGTCCTTGGGGCTGATGTAGAAATTGGTACGCGGGTGCTAAACCTTGAAGGACTGCTTGTTCCACTCGACCTGCTACGCGAGAATTACGAGTCCTTGATTTCCACCGTGACTGGGGTTGTTCACTTCGAGTGACCGGAGGAACCAGTAGCTGCGTCCACTCCTCCTCCTTCTTGGAACCACAACCTCGGTAAAATCCGTCTGCCGTACTTATGCAGGTATTACTACGCCTCGGTGTTTTATTAGTTCCACCTAGTAAGCACCATCCTGTAGCCAAGAGAAAGAGGGGCTAAAGCTAAAACTTATCTTAAGGAAGAAGTCAAGTCCTCTACGGACAAGGAAAACCTTTCTCTACGATTACGCCCCGTTCGAGTCCTTATCCGGAAAGAGCGCTCGGCACATATATTATCAAATAAATTCAATAATATATGTAAGCCTTACGTCGTATTAAAACGACACGGAAGATAAAACGACCCGGGAAAAACAAAAGACAAAAGATCGAACGCACGGTTTTCAATCTTTGTGAAACTAAATCCAATAAAGAAAACTAATCATCCAACATTCAAATCCCAAAAGATCTCAAAAGAACTCAGCTTGGAACTAATCCAAAAGAAAGACAACATTGTTTGAACTTGAATCAACAACATTATTGAAAGAAAGCAAAACTCTAAGTCCAAGAGCTCCATCTCGCACATCCTCGTCAAAGAACTATCGGCCGTAACAACTTTGTTCATTTCTTTGGGGAAAGGGAAAGACAAACATAAAGTAACGGGGTAAGTACATAAGTACTCGGTAACGCGTAGAAGATCGTAACTGGTCTCATGTAAAGAAATAAAAGCAACGCCGTCTTTTATTAATTCATTTCCGTTACTAGCTAACTATCATATTATGTTCATTGCATAACATGAGGTTCCAAAAAGCTTAGCTCAAGTTTGTTACATCATGAATAACAAGGGCACTACGCCTAGTAATAGGATGTACTGTCTACGAAGTAGCCCCGGGAATATCGAGTCCCGATAGTGTGATGACCGGCGGGAGTGTACGCAGTGCTTTATACGGCCAATCGATTGACCGGCGTGGGTACAATCTACTTTGTACGAGTCGGAGAGAACACATCGCGATATTGTACTATGCCTCACCAAGCATTGCATGATGTTTAAGCTTATTAATTGCACATATGTTTAATTAGATGTTTAACTCTAAGTGTTTTCGGGTAAGCTCCCTCACAAACACCTTCCTTGCAATTACTTTTGTACATACCACGGAAAAAACACACAAAAGCCCCACCCCAATTTCTTAGAAAATCATCAAAATCTTACTGGAGAAGCTAAAGAACTCATCAGAGCCTTACCTGCTCACATATATATATATATATATATATATATATATATATATATATATATATACCAATAAAGATTGAACCAAACTTCTCAATACAGACTAGAAATTTAGTTATTGGAAGAAGATGATGACGATGAGCATGGGTGAGATGTGGGCTAGCCTTGGCTCTGGTATGGCTGGTTTAATGTTCATATGGGCTATGTATAAGAACTATTTCCCCCATGAACTGGAAGGCCCTCTGAAGAAATATGGGAAAAAGCTCAAAACTTTAATCTACCCTTATATCCAAATAACATTTTCTGAATACCAAGGGGATGGATTTGTGAGAAGCAAAGCCTATACGGCCATTGAAAGATACCTTGAGAAGAATTCATCAAAAGAAGCTAAACGTCTCAAAGCCAACGTTGTTCATGATTGTAAATCCATAATTCTTAGTATGCAAGATTATGAAGAGGTTACAAATTGATGGAAAGACAGAGGAAGCTGGAGGAAGGGAAAGCAATCACAGTGAAGGAAAGACAGAGGAAGCTGTTTACAAATTGTAAAGGTGAGAGTTGGAGTAGATATACAAGGAGTATGTGGAGCCATGTGGTGTTTGAGCATCCTGCAACATTTGATACTATAGGTATGTAAGATATTTTTTCATAAGTAAATGTTTTAATTGTCGTTTGCATACGAGTTGCCGTACGAATTAATGTTATCGCAACGAAATAGGTTCATGAAGGGATTCATGTATTTTCGGATTCATGCTTTTTCGGATTCATGTTTTCGAACTGATGCACCTCTACATGCGTACATGAATCTGTGAACGGTGATGACCCTTACCCTTTCGTGTAGAAGTGCCTCATTTCGTTTGTGTGGTACTTTCAGCCTATATAAAAGGCACATGCATGCAAACGAATTCGTTCGAAGTTACAGCATCATCAGAACCAAATTTACGAGTGTCCTCGGGGTTTGATTCAAACAAGTCACTGTTTGAATCAAACACCTCCATTGTATCCTGAGAGAGATTTTCGTTTGATCCCTAAGTGACATTTGCGTGGGACGAAACATCTCTTTAAAGATGCCTTGGAGTTTCTTCTTAATCTGCCAATATCCTAAGTATCAATTTTTTCCAACAAGGTATGGAGCCAAAGAAAAAGCAAGAAATAATTGATGATTTGATCACATTCAGTAAGGCTAAAGACCATTATGCAAAGATAGGCAAGGCATGGAAGAGGGGATATTTATTATACGGTCCGCCGGGGACCGGAAAATCCACCATGATTGCAGCTATGGCGAACCTTCTCAAGTATGATGTGTA
Source organism: Gentiana straminea (assembly GCA_036785695.1). Classification (NCBI taxonomy): domain Eukaryota; kingdom Viridiplantae; phylum Streptophyta; class Magnoliopsida; order Gentianales; family Gentianaceae; genus Gentiana; species Gentiana straminea. The sequence continues at coordinate 13,183,058 of JAVUPR010000183.1, forward strand.
TGATCTTGAATTGACTTCAGTGAAGGATAACACAGAGCTGAGGAAACTACTTATAGACACGTCAGGCAAGTCCATTATCGTGATCGAAGACATCGATTGTTCGCTTGATCTAACAGGGCAGAGGGAGAAGAAAAAAGGGAAAAAAGATGAGGAATTATCAAAGAAGGATGAAAAGGGCTCAGAAGCAGAGGAGAAAATGAAGGAAAAAATGGAGGAGAACAATAAGGACAGCAAGGTTACACTATCAGGGCTACTGAATTTCATTGATGGGCTATGGTCAGCCATTGGAGGAGAAAGGATCACTGTTTTCACAACGAATTACGTTGAGAAGCTTGATCCTGCATTGATAAGAAGAGGGAGAATGGATAAACACATTGAGCTGTCTTATTGCGGGTTCGAAGCGTTTAAGGTTCTGGCAAAGAACTACTTGGATGTTGAATCACACAAGCTTTTTACAAAGATTAAGAAATTGTTGGAAGAAACAAACATGAGCCCTGCTGATGTTGCTGAGAATCTGATGCCAAAGTCTTCAGAAGATGATAAAGATGTTTGTTTGGAGAGATTGGTCAAAGCAATTGAAGTTGCAAAACAAGAACAAGAAGAAGAAGCAGAAAGAGTTAAAAAAGCTGAGATTGAGAAAGAAAGAGCTGAAAAAGAGAAAGAGACTGAAGAAATTTCAGACAAATTAGAGGTGAAAGAAAATGGGAAAATTGAAGAAAGTGAAGGGAAAGAAATTAAAGAAAATGGGCACATTACAGAAGGGTGATTTTTGCCATTCATATTATGCCAATAATATAGCAGTTTGGAATAAATAAATTAGATGATCCTTAAGTAGATGAATGCACTCAATTAGGAGAATAATAATCATGTTATTATATGTATAAGTTTTGCTTGAAGCTTATTTCTAGTGGTTTGGTACTGATTATACAATATCAAAGTCAATGATATAAAAATATATTGCATCATTTATTATATTTGTTTTGTTGTGACACTAATTTAAGGGGAAAAAACTTTTCACTCACTCGTGATTTGTCAATTGAATTATAACTTTGTCAATCAAAATCAAAGTACTATTTACGTTTTCGAATTATAACTTTGAGTTTCCACACATGTGTTGGACAAAAATGCACGGCAAATTGTGTATAAATATCAAAATAACGAGATTAATAGAAAAAAATACAGGAAAATCCGTTTTAAAGTGAAAAAATTTGTGTTTTTCAAAGATGGGCGATATCGCCCATCATCAAGAGCGTAACTACTAATCTTGAGCGTACATGAGATCGATTTATGAGTGATTTCGCCCATCTTAAGAAGGGGGATAGACTCCGTTTTTTACTTTGGGGTTGTATTTTTATACTAATTTTAGAAAAAAAGATGGAATTTTTCAAATTTTCCCAATTATCATTATATATATTGGAACAGAACACAAACCATTGTTTATCGGCCAATATTCATTATTAAAAAATAAACAAGGTAGAGAACCCAAAAAATTTATTAAAATTATTTTACGTCTAAAAAAGTGTCCTAGAGCAAAATGATATGCAACACTAAATATATACTATCTTCGTTCCATAAAAAATGTCCACTTTTTGTGGTGCGCACGTATTAGAAAAACAATTAATATGTTGTATTTTAAGTAGTGATGGACAAGTATACCCTATCAAATATGGGACGGAGGTAGTATATATATTTGCAAACCAAAATATATAAAAAAAAACAATAAAGTTAAAATAAAATTTAAAAAAAAAGATTGGACCTCCCACCACGCACATGCAATGGAAAATGGACGCAAGGATATTTTCCCAAACATTATATACGGGACATACTATTCAAAAGATTTACTTTTCAAGAATAGAATGTCAAGTTTCCCTAAAAAAAAAAAAGGATGTAATTGGTAGTGATAAAGTTGTGGTTGTTAAGGAACAAGGTGATGATGATGTCGGAATGGAAAATGATTGTGCAATGAGTCAATGTCAATGCATTCTTAATATAATTTCATTATTATTATTATTATTATTATTATTATTATTATTATTATTATTATTATTATTATTATTATTATTATTATATATATATATATATATATATATATATATATATATATATATATATATAAAGGAGCGATGTGTTTAAAAATCGAGTGTTTCTCCCATTGAAAATTGTTATAAATTTAATTTAGTATTCCATATATACTTCCAATCAATCATAAGCTTTAATTAAATTACATATATATATATATCCGGTTAATTATCAACCTAACCATAAAAGAAATGATTATTAATATAAAAAAAACATATCAAGACCTTATTACTTTTTGATTCAACGCATCTTTTTTCTTTCGGATGGGAATTCAACGCTTTTTTTGTTTGAGAAATTTTTGATAACTTATTAAAAAATTCAATCAGCACGTGAATTTATTTAGTATACCATATATATATACATCCAATCAATCATAAGGCTTAATTAAATTCCACGTATATCTATCCAACCAATTATAAAGCTAACCATAAAAGGAATTATTAATGATCATTAAAAAAAAACGTTAAGACCTTATAATTTTTTATTCAACGTTAAGACCTTATTTAAAAATTTCAATCAATTCGTTAATTTATTTCAATAATGAATATAATAATTAAGTAATTATTAAATTATAAATGTAATTCCTATTAAATAAATCAATATCTCTAATATAATCTAATCATAAATATAATCATGTACATCTATCATCTATTATAATTTTAATTAAAAAAAAGGCTTACGTGAAAGTAAATGCAACGAGCCGACATCAAAATATTACCCACATCAACTCAAAAAGATATAAACTTACCTTTAAAAAAAAAAAAATGATAAACTTAAAAGAAATATTATAATGATTTATCTATATGATGCATTGACACGATGGTTGATGGTGATGCGTGTTGATGAGTAGCGGTGGGATGTGCAGAGATGGTGATAGCGGTGATGTTGTGCGGTGTGCAATAGTGATAGTGATTGTTGTAATGACGAGGGTGGTGTGGTGTGTGGTGATGGGTGATTGTAAGGTGGGTGGTGGCGGACGAGTAGATATCGGTGGTGATGGGGTTTGTTATGGTGGAGGATAGTGGAAGGGGGTGGTGGTAGGGCAGGTTATGTGTGGAAATGGGAAAGATGATGGTAAGGTGGGTGTTGGTAAGAGGTAGTAGTGAAGTGGTTGGTAACGGTACGCGGTAGGCGGATGATGGTGGGTTGGGTTATGATGGGGATGGTGATTACATGCGACAATGATGGTGATATGTAGGCAGCGGCAGCGGCGGTGGCAGGTGGTGGTGCGGAGGAATGCGGTGGTGGTTGGTTTCAGTGGGATAAAACATTTCATTCCATTCATTCAAGCAATCCAAACACACCATAAGCATACGAAGAACATAAGAGTAAACCGTACAATCTAAAAAAATCTCACATAAACTAAAAGGTCTTTTTCCCAGTTATTTTATATCATTAAATATAATAATGTAGGTATTAAATAACATAGATAATTAGTGTGTTGTTCGCTAACCAAATTTAAGAAATAGAATAATAATAATAGAAGTGTAAGTGAGTTTCTTCCCTATATATTCCCTCAAAAAGTGTTTATCCCTAATTAATTTTCTCTTTAAATATAACAATCATGGTTATGAACTGAATACCATAGATAAAATATGTGATAATAAAGATAGGATGAAGTCTCTATAAAAAATTGTGTTCATGGGTGTGGTTTAATGAAGTATATTTCATTGTGCCAAATAACTTTTAAAGGCTATGTATTCACCCTCAGTATCGATATAATTTTATTGTAGTATCAAAGAATTTTTGAACAAAAGTCTAAAAACGCATAAAAACATCAATCACATCATATATATGTCTTCATCGACAAAACCATGTATACTTGGTAAAATTATGTAATATTTGAAACCCTCACACGACACAATTGGGGATGTCCAAACGTCGTGAAATTAATCTCTAGGGGAGGGGAATAAAATAAAATTGAAGTAGCAAAAGAAAGTTTGTGACTTTTATTCTCTAAACAAGCAAAACAATGAGAATAAACAGTCGTGGTGGCAACACTTAGATCATTTTGACAAATAATATCTTGAAAATAGGGGTAGATGTGTGACCAAGACGATGATGCCAAGCACTTTTTGATATTTTATTCACTCTGATAAGTTGGAAAGAGGGAGTTTGGTCATTCATACAATCCATTTTTAACGTTCATTGAATCATAGGAGTATTGGTTTGAAGATCCCTCGAAGAAATTTAGAGGGTAAGAATTCAAAAGAAACGTTATGGGATTGACAAAGCTAAAAGATAGATAAAAAATTACGAGACATTCTAGGAACACTGCGAACATTAAAATAAGTGAGATCGGTCACCCTACATGCGGTACTCCTCAGACTCACATAGAGTGATAAAGGTCATATCAACATTTAGGCCGACATGGTCTCAACTCTATATCGGGACTCAACCATCAAGGCTCATCTTTAGTACATCGCATACCACCCTTATAACTTCAACCGGTATGACGCATGTCGCCCTCTGTCCGACATGGTGCATGTCGCCTTCTATCCCTTATAACCGGTAAGATACAAGACGCCTACATTCTCTTATTGCCGACGTTGTGTAGGTCACCTCGGTTATTTATGCTCAATATAATACATGTCATCCTCGACCTCAAGAAACGATTACATTCTCTTCAATGATCGTTTCGGACTTCACACCGACATTACTCCACGATAGTAACAGCTATAGTGATGGCTCTAAAACATACGTTCCATTATAGCTTGAGCCATAACATGCTCTGTTACTTCAATATGTGATAAAATCCCTTGACCATGACTTCAATGCATCATAATCTACTCCCTCACAAGCTTAGGGAGAGGTATATAAATGATCATCTTCCTCAATTACAAAGTACGCGCATAATATGCTGGATATAAAATCTCGCTTATTGTCTTAACATAAATTCATCTATTCAAATATTGCCTTGAGCGTGAGAGTGTCCCCCGGAGAAAGCTTCAGCACCCTTCACACTTTTTTGTGTTCTGTAGGCCCACTCTCAAATCCATTCGAAAGAACTATTTGGATCATCACTCAGAGGTCTATTTACCCATATATCAATTCAATTGTAACCCGGACGATTTCAAACATCGTCAAGCATCATTCAATGTAAAATATTTCGAAGGAGAAGAGAAAGTAGAACCTATGTGTGTGATGGCAAGATTATTTCCATCACCAACCATGATGTCTTCATTGCTAGAATAAGGCGTATGTAATGCCAAATTACGGAGCATCCAAGGTGCTTAAGAGGATGCAATGTTGAAGGGCTGGACCGAATGAGAAAAAGTTGTAAGAGGTTGAACCTGGTAAGAATTACACCATTTCTCTGAATGTCCTTGCAATTTTCACACTGAAATACCCAAGTAAGGTTTTTTAGGGCAAAAAAAATGGTGGCTACTGAATGCGAGAAAGTATTTTGTGTATGTTTCCAAGAATTAGGAATCTTAAGACGTGAAAATGAAACAGCACTCTGAGAGGGATGTCATAAGGCCTGAATGAGCTGTAGCAAGACCAACAAAAGCGACTGGCTTCAATTTTTACGGAAGAGTCGCATAATTAAGTAGCTTTTCATGGAGCTATTCAAAATCAATGGGGTGTAACATGCTTGAACAGCCCTAGCCAACTCTTTATAGTCATATCTCAAATTGTCCAAAATAAGTTTCACAAGATCATCTGGATCCGTAGACTAATTCAGCAGCTTCAGTTTTCACAACATGAAGATAATTAAAGACTATTTAAGTACATTTTTGCATAGATTTGAGGTAATGTTTAATTTGTTTGATCCACGGGAGGGCTTTGCAAATATATCATATAAAGTAGTCTATGCCTCACGAAGAATTCTTTTCCTGAGTCATAAACGGTATGGTATTTTGAGAAGGAGAAAAAATAAGATGAGTAGATCATGTCTAATCCAAAGATAGTATAACAGATAAGATTGAAGTTAGAGTAATTCCATGATGCATAATCCATCCGTCAAATATGAACGCATTCAATATGCAGGGAGATATGTTGGATTCGTATGTATGGTTTGTCAATTTAATCACTTAAATAAGAACGATAAAAATATAATTTAGAAAACAATTACATCACGGTTATAATGATTAAAGTATATGTTTAACCTTTTACAACCTACAATAAAATTATATGGTTTCACCATTCTTCCTATAATAATAATTAATTAAATTGAATCTTAGATTCCTTCATCAAGTTTTTTAATATACTGATCATTATCTCAAATGTAACTTTGTTTCATAAGATTTACTTTACGATCATTAAATTATATTCATAGGTAAGATATAATAAGCATATAAAACAATATGTACACGAAACATACATGCTATACTTTTTACATGTACACTATCAAAATGAGTCATGTATGTTTAGAGTAAGAACTAGGACGCCCACCCGATTTTTATTTTTGGTACATAAAAAAGCTTATATAATTCAGTCCAACACAATTAGTTATCTTAATCCAGCCCACCCAATCATACAAAAATACTCTATTAGCCCACCCGATCAACAATTCCTGGTTCCGTCCCTGGTAAGAACTTTGCAAAAGTTGCTTATAAATATAAAAAAAAATATCCACGGGATTACTAGATAAGTATGAAGAAAATGTTCTTGATATATATTAGATACATATATTCGTAAATTCAGAATTCTTATTATCTTTATATGTTAATAAATGTATAAGTGTATGCATTATAAATTTAAAATACTAATAAAAAAACATAAGATCATTTTGTATAACTATAATTAAATATTTAATAAATTATTTATTGATTAATATTGTTATTTTTAAAATTTCAAATGTTTTATTTCAGTAAAACACGTGCGGACGCACGTGCATTTTACTAGTACAAAGGAAATTCGTTGAGATAGAACTGTCAATGTGCTATGTTACTAGAAATACGTTAATGACATGGGTATGACCACCGGATGGGCTCAGCTCAACATAGTTTTTTGAACAAATGTTGTTGATGTTGATGTACATATATGTATGTATAATTGAATAAACATAAGGATAATGCATAAACTAGCGTGTAATGAGCCAACATGATTGTGTTTAAAACACTACACTAACAATGAGTTCGGTATGTGTTCAATTACCGATCTGGAGACTCCCTTAAGACCACTCGCAAGGTCTTGAGCTTGTCATACACATGATAAACTCTATGAACTTAACATAATTAGACATAAATAATAAATTACAAATAATAATAATATTTAACTAGTCTCAATATTATTCACGACACGCCTCCACAATCCCGTGGGAAGTGGCTAAACTCGGAGATTGTACTTTAAACTGGCAAAACGAGGTTGTGCCAACGGTTTGGTGAGGACATCGGCTAACTGATCCTTAGAGGAGAAAAAAGAGATGCCGAGCTTGCGAGCTGCAACTAATTCGCGAACATGGTGGAAGTCGATCTCGATGTGCTTGGTGCGGGCATGAAACACCGGATTGTGAGCAAGGTGGCGCCAATATTATCACACTAAAGAGTAGGCGGAGAAGATAAAGGAACATGCATCTCACGAAGAAGGCTTCAAAGCCACTGAAGTTTGGCGGCGGTGTAGAAAGAGTCATATACTCGGACTCAGTGCTACTCTTTGAAACGGTCAAATGCTGCTTACTGCACCAACTAATGAGGTTATCACCAAGGAAGACAAAATATGCCCCAATAGAGCGACGATTATCACGGTCAGTAGCCCAGTCAGAATCAGAATAAGCCCGGAGCGAAATAGGCGACTGGCGGGAGAAGAAGAGACCATCAGAGACAGTATGCTTAAGATACCGAAGAATATGTTTAACTACAACCTAGTGAGCTTCGGTAGGCGAATGCATATACTTGCTAACCTTGTGGACCGCGAACGCAATATCAGGCCGAGTGAAGCTGATATATTGTAGACTGCCAACAATAGTTCGGTAAAGCAAGGGATCGGCGCGGGGGAGGGGGGGGGCATCGTCAAGGGTAAGACGGTTGGAGGCTGACATAGGTGTCGGACAAGGCTTAGCCTTGTCTAGAGAGGCACGCGCGCGTAAGCCGAAAGATATACTTGCGCCGAGTGAGAAATAGCCCATCGGAGGTAGGAAGCACCTCAATGCCAAGAAAATAGGACAGAGGACCCATGTCCTTAACCGAAAAGTTTCGACCAAGATAAGAGATAATCTGCTCAAAAAGAGAAGACAACGGGCCAGTAATAACAATATCAACCAATAAATCAGAATATAGACACGATCACCATCACGAGAACAAATATATAAAGAGGTGTCAGCTTTGGAGCCGACAAATCCAAACCGAGTCAAGACATCAGTGAAGCGTGAGAACCAAGCGTAGGGAGCCCGTCGAAGGCCATAAAGGTTGCGGCGAAGACGGCAAACAGTTTGGATAATCATGGTGAATAAATCCATGTGGCTGCTGCATATAAACGGGCTCAGATAATGCCCATGGAGCAGGGCATTGGCTAAGGCGAGCAATTACTCGTTGTATCTCAACTTAGTGTATACCCCGACCCGATTTTATACCGAAACTGTAACGCCCTAGAACTTGGGTTTGGCGGCGCTACTCCCGACCCGATTTTATACCGAAACTGTAACGCCCTAGAACTTGGGTTTGGCGGCGCTACTTGAGGAAAAATGGATCCAGTAACTACTTAGGCTCATCGTCCTTGTTTGGCTTAAAATGTTTAAACCGAGATACCAAGTACATCATGTCTCAGACTTATATGTTAATAATCATTCTCTCAAATTTTTCAATGTGGGATATTACATAACCTTATCTGATAATCAATAATAGTAGTTATTTATCGAAAATAAGTTAATTACAGAATTTCAATTCATCATTAATCCATTAAGTAGAGAGAATGTGAAAGGTTTCCAGTTTTGGGGAGATAACCGCCTCTGAGTCAATAGGTCACTCTACCACTGAGCCGGTGGGCTCAGTGATCAGAATACCAGTTTCAACAGATGAAAGGTTGTGGAGTGATTCATGGTGAGTCTCTTCATATCCCTTAACCGCAGCTCGGTTTTCAGCCTTTTTAAATCACATAATCAAGCCTTAAGACATTTCCACTTTTTACAAACATCCATACACTTTCTTCCCAACACTTAAGGATTATTCTTGGCACTTGTAGCAGCAACTTCATAGTGCAATGTTCTCAGTTTTCTATATTTGGTCAAGATTTCACAAGTTAAATGATTAGGTTCTGTTGTAGAATCGTCGATATCAAACCCCAACAACAAATAAACTTTTAAAACAAAAACACAAAAAAGATGAAATAAGTTTTTAAATTGCTTAGTGGCTTTTAAGGTGATCTTACAAGCAAGCAAGAATCACAACCAAAACTACACACACAGCTTTTAACCATGCTTGGATCATCACTACTTATAAAAAGTAGCAAAAGATTGCCTTTTTCCTCTTAATAATAGTGCCTACTAACTTACTCAAATTTTGCTTTTACATCATCATCCCTACTTAATATTTAACTAACATTTCTTAATCATCCGTTTCAGAATCAGCTACATGATCTTCATCCAGAACAAATAGTTCATCATCATCATCCTCATGATCAGCTTCATTGGTTGATATCGGTTCGGTAATCTCCAACGTTTTATCAGAAGATGCTAATAAATCAACTGAAGAAACCATATTCTCACTGCCTTCCCCTTCAGTATTGGTTTCCGAACGAGATACTTTGATAAGATAATGCGCAACTGACTTAAAACCGCGAGCATGTACCTAGACAACAACCCAATTATTAGATGGTATATTCACATATGTAAAGGGGCACAAGCCTTTACTACATTATAAAAGGCAAAATACACGTAAAAGATCGAACACGTATCTTTACATGTTATATAATCAAAGTTGATAAAATGATAGCATATGTTGAAAGAAGAGACCTGACGATAAATTGCACCAGTAGGTTCCCATCCTTTCAACCTTCTGCAACGGCTACAGTTGCATATATCCCGACAAAAGGGGCAAATCCAATCTGGATTCTCGTTTACTTCCATCACATTCTCCCCATATCTGCATTAGTCCAAACTAGTTGTGTTCAGTAAAGCTATATATTCATAGTTGCAGTCATATTTGTCTAGTAACAAGATACTTAAACTAAACACAGATGATCCCATTTGAAAGGTTAAGTTTTAAGAAAGATTCTTTAAATAGAATGTCCCGATTGCACCGGACAGTTATACTGATGTCATTCATGTAAAAAGACAAAACATGATGTAATATCCTACTATGTGATGATATAAAAAAGGGAATGTTTTACCACCTCATATATAGGCAATCTCCACAGAGCTGACCAGTGATCGACTTGCACTTGCTGCATTCGGTGCGACGACCAAGTGTTTTCTGCCTGTAATGCAATACTTTATTCATGTAGACTTGCAAATTATCCAACAAGACAAAAACAAAATGCAAGAACAAAGACTAGTAAAACCTTGGTTATAGAAAACAATGGATTTACTTAACATAACATTGCAGGTAAAGAGATTAGAGCATAAACGTTTCCACGTAACCTACTAGCTCGTGCTGAACAAGGAAAACAACAACATTATTAACTATGCCTTAGTAATAGAATGTCCTTTAGTGGCTTAGATCATAAGAGCATTTACATTAACATCTCTAAAACAAGTAAATCTGTAAATTCAAGAAGTACCTCAAATTAGATTATAAGTGTCAAATGAAGTCCAGAACCTAAAAATTAGTTGTATATCATCAGCTAAAGAAACAGAGGATTCCACATTGCCTAGGCCACTCGACCAACCAATAACTTACTATATTTAAGATTAGAAAATGTTTTGTACAAACCTAAAAACCCTTGAGCAGTTTGAAGAAAGAAGTGAAACAGTAGTTACAATTTACAAAGAGAGGATAAACTTGAGAAATGCAATGTTGCTAGAAGAACGCCTTCACAAGCGTTTGTTGGGTAGAGGTCTCTATTACACTGGATAGTGTCATTCATATAAAAAACTTAAAACATGATTTGTCTCTGTATACACATCACCCATCCAATATTCATCCAATGATATAGTGCAATGGACTCTTCATAGGTCAAGCTTGGTGTTCATACAATAAGCCAAACGTATTCCATTCCATAAGTTCAAAGTTTGCTCTTCTACGGTTATATTTAGTCCGTTGCTTATTAGTACTACAATATGATAATTCTCTAACAGGCCTCAGCATCTTATTCCCCTAATAAACTGCATAATGCAACAATTAAATGCAACAGGAGACAATTACATAAGAGAATCAATGAGGCAGAGTCTCTGGGAAGTGCCCATGTTTTGCAGAAAGTAAGGCCCATTAAAAAAGAATCGGAGATATATATAGTATGCACAATAACACCTGCACTGATGGCAACTTTTTCCTTCGATTGGATCATAAATTCGCTGACCCGATTCATCATATCCATCAACAAGGAGAGTCCAAGGAGTCTTGGAATCACCCAAGAGTTTCTCATGTTCTTCTGTGTAGATCTCAGGGTTTGAACCTATCCCTATGTTAATCTCTTTGAGTCTCCTTGTCTTCTCCTCCTTTGGACGCTTTTCAACATAGCTGACTGGAGTCATGTCCTTCAACCTATATATGTCAATACAATAAAAGTAACAAGAACAGATTTTTAAGGTTTATTCCCATCCACACCACAGGAGAATCAACTTGTATACAAATGTCAGAATATATAAATAACAGGAAAACGTTTCAAACACTATAATCATATTTCAAGAACAGAAATTCCTTAACTGATGCGAAGAACCCTAAAAAAAAGTGATAAATCACATATTGTAGAAAATGAACAGAATTATTTTAAAAAACGTACAGTTAAAAAGGCAAAAGCTTTCTTTAAATTCTTCGCTTGGGGAAAGCAAAACATCAAGGAAAGGAAAGGGCTATCTATACCCTATGTTCGGAAAGAGTACCTTGAAGAACGCCTAGGAGGATCACTACGAGCAGATAATGCAGCTTTAGCAGGCTTCCTCTTCTTCTTTGGAGAGATCGTTGCAGTAGTCTTCTTCAGGTTTTTTGATAGTTCTAAAATCCCCAACTTTTTCAACCTCTCCATGTTTTCTTGCATCCTTTGGGCTCTCTTCTCTTCATATTTTTCGGCCACAGCTTCACCACCAGACGAGGATGATGATCCTTTTCTACTTTCTTGATTATTCACAAAGACTCTATTTTCTTCCCTTCCTTTTGGTACCGAGCTCCTCTTTGTACTCACCATTGGGAACCTTCCCTTAGAAATGGGAACCCAAGCGAAGCTATAGAGATGAAGATTACACTTATTGGTCCCTCTTGATAACAGAGAAAACGTGTAGTTAGGTACGCTGCTTTTGGCGCCAAAATCATCAGCAATGGCGCCATTTTTAGACACTTTTATTTTAATTAACGAAAATAAAAAATAATAATAATAAAAAAAAAAACAAAACTCATGCATTAGTAGATCGAATATAATTGAAAAAAGACAAATTGTCATTCTACCGAACCATTATATTCTTTTATGATTTTTTTTTTGTTTTTGTCGAGTTGTTTGGTAGTGAATTTGTTTGATATTAAAAAAATTTAATGGATTTGTTTGATAGTGAAATTGAAGTCGTTATATGTAATAAGGTAATTTCGTCATTTTATTGTTTTTTGTCATTTTTCACCATTTTTCAATTCACTTATACTTTTTGATATTTTTTTTCCACTATTGTCATTTATAACTATTATCCTAAGGTAATGGTTATAATGAACAATGATAGAGTAAAACTTGTCAAAAAGTACATAAGTTATGAAAAATAGTGAAAAATGACAAAAGGCACAAGAAAGTCATAGTCAGAGCAACCCTAGTGGTGATTCAAGGAGAAGGTTGTTGATTGTTAATGCTTGGCTGACGTGGAGAAAGATAAACGGACGATATATATAAAAATGGTTGTAGGGATAATTTGTGTGATGTGATGTTATAATGGTAATAAATATATAAGGACCATAGGGATTATTTGTTTGTGATTAAATGTTGTAATGATGATAAATATTTTGAGTCTATTGATTAGAAAAATATCAAAGATTAATGGCATGATTTTTTTAATCCTAGTTTTAGGATAGATGCCCTTTATTTACACCCAGGCAAATCTATCCATACACCCCATGTATTGTAAAAAAAAAAAAAAAAAAAACTTTTCATACACTACATCTATTATGTTTCGGGTCACACATTCTACTTATACATCCCAGGTCTAATATTAAGTAAAAAAATAATTTTGCCAATGAATTTTTACTATTGCCAAGTTATCAAAATTATAATAACACCCAAGTGTTCTAAAATATATTATCACTCCTATCCCATCTTTAAACCGTTCCCCCCCCCCCACCCCCACCCCTTGATCTTAACCCCCCCCCCCTTGATCGGCTTTTTCCCCACAGTCCCACACTATCCCCTCTTCTCTTGTTCAACCTAATTCCATCTCCAAATTAATTCATCTCCAAATTTCATCTCTTTAATCTTCTTAATTTAATTGTTGTTGATTGGTACCCGGCCGCTCTTAATTTTAGGGCGAGAAGAAGGGCATGTGCCTATAAATACATCATTCCGGGAACTACGTAAGGCTTGATTCCTGGACTTTCACACGAGGATACGTAGGCAATCCAAGATATATTCTTGGACTCGGCCGTGATACACCAAAAACACCATCTTTTGTTCATATTTAGCCATCTCGATCTCTTACGACTCATCCTTAGATTACACGTGGCCTCGGTTCACGGGTGGTGCGTTATTTAGCATCGTCATTTGGCGCTAGAAGGAGGGCCTTCTACCGGTGAGTTGGTAAAGAGATTGCAATGGTGCCGCCGACAAGGAAGAAACCGACGAACGGCAAGAACACACGGATCGAAGAGCACACGGATATAGATCCGGCGGGGGCTCCCCACGAATTCAAGAAGTCCCCTGGATCTAGACCCGCGATTGCGGACCCCCGGGCCTCGGCTTCCCCACGACCGCAAGACATGGCGAGACCACTTGGCATCTTTGGATGAGGACGCCTTGAAGAGGGTGGTAGCCTCGGCATTTATAGGTAAAGGAATATGCAATCCCCCTGATGAACACCAGTTAGACCCTCCGGGTCGTAAGGAGATTGATAATGCTAAGGGAAAGAGGCCTGCTGAGGTTGAAGGGGAGCGTGAGGAAGGCGCGATTGAAATCAGCGTGACTAACGCCCGCAAACGTCCTGAGCAAGAAAGGCATCAGCGGCAGGTCGAGGATAGCATCCGAAACGAGTTCAACCGCATTGTGGGGAAAGATCAACCCACTGAATGGCTTGAGTCGCCGTTTAGTCCCGAGATCGAAATATATACGATGCCCGAATCCTTTAAGCCGCCAAAGATGGAGCCCTATGACGGTATTACGGACCCAGAGGATCATCTATATCGATACATATCTTTGATGAGGTTAAGAAACGCCAATGACGCCATGAAGTGTCGAGCTTTCGATACATTGCTCACGAGGTCGAGCTCGGGAGTGGTTTCACAAGCTACGTCCCGGGTCGATCTCTAGCTTTCTACGGTTGGGACAAAAATTCCGAGACGCTTTCATTGGGAACAAGAAGTTCCATCTTAGTGCTACCCACCTTATGAACATCAAGCGGGAAAAAGGGAATCTACTATCGACTTCATGAGACGTTTCAACCTTGAAGCCATGAAAGTGCATAATGCCGGTGATGCGCGCAAGTTAATGCCTTTGTGGGAGGTCGCGGAATATGAAGGTTTGTATGATAAGCTATCCAAGAAAATGCCGAATGATATGGATGAATGTGTGAACATAGTCCATGGGTTACGCCAAGGTGAAAGAGGCGGTGCGCGCACACCATTTCACTTGGCCTCGGCTCAAGGAACGATTCCCGAAGCGAGAACAAGGGTCGGCCTAGGGGTCGGAATGAAGAAAGCAAGTCCAACGTCTTTGATCGGCGAGCGGCTCCGATATCGGATCGGTTGGGAAAGAAAGGAAATTTAAAAGACCGAGACTTTATCCCCTCAATCGATCTCGGGGGAGGTATTGGCAATCATGATCAAGAAGAACATCGCTAAGACACCTAAGCCGATGTCTAAAGATCCGGAGAAAAGGAAAAATACTCACAAGTATTGTGACTATCATAGAGATGTGGGGCACGACACGGAGGAATGCTTTGATTTGAAGAGGGATATCGACGCCTTTGTATCCAAGAGGGTCGATTGGATGAAGTCGTTGACGGGTCGAAAAGACGAGCCGAAGGGTCGCCGGGAGTACAAGAGAAAAAGCTACAACGGAAAGAAAGATCGGTCTCCACGTCGAGATAATCGGAATCGGCGGGAAAGGTCATCGACCCAACCTACGAGACAATCGCCAAGATGACCGTCAAGAAATCCGAGAACCGAGATCCTCGTCGAGATAATCGTGCCGGATATGACGTTAACACAATCGTGGCGAGCATGAGTCGGATCGACCTCGATCAAGTCGGCACTCGTCGACAAGACGAGAGAGTCAAAAAAGGTCGGGTTAACGGCGGAAGTAGGTTACGGACCCGGGGACGATGTTCCGAGTTCCCACGATCATAGCGAGGGATTGGTGATCGAGGCGGTAATAAGCGAGAGGTCGAGTAAAAGAGTTTGTGTCGACGGTGGAAGCGCCGTTAATATCCTTTATTATTCGAGCGTTTAGAGCCATGAGGTTGAAAGATGAAGATATCATTCCGTTATCTACCCCTCTTTTTGGATTCACGGGCGGGCCATCCATCTGTCGGGTCGATTAATTTGTTAACGACGGTCGGAGACGGAGAAAAGGGGCGGACGATGGAAATGACCTATGTCGTAGTTAAGGCCCCTTCGGGGTACAACGCGATATTAGGTCGACCGGCTTTATATGATCTCGAGCTATTATCTCGACTTTCCACAACGGCATGAAGTTTCCCACAGTACGGTACCCATGAAGTCAAGGGAGACGTTGAAGTAGCCCGGAATTGTAGTTTGGTTACGATCAAAGGAAAAGGGGTTGGGCAAGTGCTAGTTGAGGAGTTGATACCGAGGAAGAGGAAGATCGAAAGCGGGTTTCGCCGACCCGACCGAGGAAGTTCGAGTTTGGAAGGAGGAAGAAGGTCAAGGGGTCCGGATCGGGAAGTGGATGCCACACCCCGACATGAGAGCCTTGGTCGACCTCTGGTTGAGTTTCGAGACGTTTTCGCATGGAAGGCGAGATGACATGCCTGGCCTATCGGCGGATATAGCTATGCACCGGCTTAACGTCGATTCCAAAAAGAAGCCAATACGACAAAAGAAGAGGAATCTTGCCCACGAGAGAAAAGAAGCGATAAGAAAAGAGGTCGACAAGTTGCTAGTTTCTTTGGGATCGTGAAAGAAGTATTTTACCCGGATTGGTTGGCCAATCCCGTGTTAGTTAAGAAGCCAGATCAGAGTTGGCGAATGTGTGTCGACTTTACAGACCTTAACAAGGCGTGTCCCAAGGATTCTTACCCGCTACCAAAGATCGACCGGTTAGTCGACTCGACACGGGATTCGAGGTATTCGGGTTCCTCGATGCATACGGGGGTTATTATCGGATCTTTATGGACCCACGGGACTCGAAAAAACCGCTTTTATCACGAGTTTGGCACGTTTTGCTTCGTTACGATGCCGTTTGGGCTTAAGAATGCGGGAGCTACTTATCAACGGGCCGTCAACAAAATTTTCAAGAGACAAATAGGTCGGAATATGGAGGTTTATGTGGATGATTTATTGATCAAGAGCAAGTCCTTAGGACGGTTTCTTGCCGATGTGAGAGAAGTTTTCGAGGTATTGCGAACGGCGAAAATGAAGCTCAACCCGAAGAAATGCACATTCGGAGTTCGATCGGGGAAATTTCTAGGATATATGATATCGAGAGATGGGATCGAGCTAACCCGGATAAAATCGAGGCCATCAAAAGCATGCCCGCACCTCGGAATGTCAAAGAGGTGCAAAGGTTGACAGGTCGGATGGCGGCTCTCAACCGTTTTACGTCGATATCGGCACGAGAGAGCTCTACCTTTCTTCAAGATTCGAAAAAAGCTAGTCCATTCCGATGGGACGGGGACCGTCGAAGGCGTTTGACGATTTGAAAGAATATTTATCGATTTGCCAACGTTGTCCTCACCCCGAGATGGAGAGAAGCTCTTGGTTTATCTAGCGCGATGCGAGGAAGCGGTAAGTGCGGTCTTAGTTCGAGAAAGAGACCGGGGACAAATCCCGTCTATTTTGTCGCAAAGCCCTACATGGTGCGAGAGGTCGGATATACTCCGCGGAGAAGTTGGCGGCGAGTTTAGTTCATGCGTCGAGGAAGTTGAAGCCATACTTCCAAGCACATCCCATTCCGTGGTTGCGACCGGCCGTTGAAACAAATCTTGGCAAAGCCCGAGACATCGGGTCGATTAGCCAAGTGGGTTGTCGAGCTAGCGGAATACGACATAGAGTTTCTCCCTCGAACGACCATCAAGGGTCAAGCGGCGGTGACTTCATAGGCGAAGGGTTGTCGATTCAATTAGAGCGGGAAAAACGAGTCATCGGAGGAGCGTGGACACTCCACGTTGATGGTGCCTCGAGTAAAGAAGGGGCTGGAGCCGGTTCTACGCTAGTTAGTCCGAAAGGGGAAGAGTTTCCGTATGCACTCCGATTCGAGTTCAAAGCCACGAACAACGAAGCCGAGTATGAGGCCTTAATCACAGGTTTAAAGCTAGCATCGAAGTTGGGAGTCGAGAATCTTCTGGTATACAGCGACTCTCAGCTCGTAGTAAATCACGTACGAGGAGAGTATGAAGCTAAAGAAGAATCAATGAAAAGCTACCTAAGGGTTGTTCAGGGGTTAATGTCGAAATTCAAGATGATCCTAGTCGAACAGGTACCTCGGAGTGAGAACAAGCGAGCCGATGCGTTGTCTAAGCTCGCGTCGAATTTCAAATCAAAGAGGAAGGTTCTGGTTGAGATGCTAGCGGAACGGAGTTATAACGAGGTCGACGTGCAGCCCGTGGTTCAGGGATCGACCTGGATGGACCCAATAGCACTATTCTTAAAAGATGGAGTGCTCCCCACCGATAAATCTCAAGCCAGGAAAATCCGACTTCAAGCCTCCAGGTACGCTCTTTTCGATTATGTGCTTTATCGAAGATCATTTGTAACTCCTTGGATGCGATGTGCATCGGAAGAAGAAGGGGCTTATCTACTTGAAGAGATACACCGAGGGATCTGTGGTAATCATTGCGGAGCTCGAATGTTGGCAAGAAAGTGCAAGCGGCGGGATATTTACGGCCGTCAATGCAAAAGGATGCGAGTCGATTGGTAATGAGTTGCGAGCCGCGGTACACGACGTGGTAACTCGTCGGCAAGCACGAGAAATGAATGCCATCGAGTACGTATGGCCGTTCGACGAATGGGGAGTCGATATAGTCGGACCTCTACCTCGAGCTCCGGGGAATTTCAAATACGTCGTCGTTGCGGTTGATTATTTCACTAAATGGGTCGAGGCTAAAGCTCTTACTGACATCAGGGCTCAAACCATCAAAAAATTTCTATGGGAAAATATTTTGTGTAGGTTCGGAATTCGAAGTATCGATCTCGGACAACGGGACTCAATTTCTTGATGATAGGGTGCGAATTGGTTGAAAGAATTCGGGATCGAGCACGAACGACGTCGGTGGCTCGACCTCGGTCCAATGGACGAGGTCGAGCGGACAAACGAGCGAGATCAAGTTTGGGTTGAAGAAGCGATTGGAAGATGAAGGCCGAGATTGGGCGGCTCGGTTACCCAAGTATATTGTGGTCATATCGCACGGCACCCAACTCGGCAACCCAAGAAACTCCTTTTGCCATGGCCTATGGATGTGAAGCCGTGATACTGCCGAGATCGGACTAGCATCGCCTCGGGTTTTAGCTTATAATGTCGAAACTAATGCTGCCGATCTAAGAGAAGAAAAAGACAATGTTGAAGAGAAGAGGGAAATGGCGGCGTATCGGATGGCCAGTTATAAAAGAAAGATTTCTCAATATTACAACGCGAGGGTGAAGCACAAATACTTCCAAGTAGGAGACCTCGTATTGAGAAAAAATGAAGCCAGCAAGCAGGACCCAATAGGCAAACTCGAGCCGAATTGGGAAGGCCCGTATAAAATCTTGAAAGTGCATCCTAAGGGGTCGTATCAGTTGGGCAGGTCAGATGGAAGCACAGTACCTCGAACTTGGCATGCCACCAACCTTAGAAAGTATTATGTTTAAATTATTTATCATTCTCATGACTTTTGCAATTCTACTTTCATCAGTTGTAATAGGTCGATATGACATTGTGTTGCGATTCCTTTTATGAAGCATGTTTTCTTTCCCTTTTTAATTACACTACATATGCAAAACCGTATGAAAGAGCAAAAGGGGGGAGGATGAAAAAGCGCAATAATCGACCGAGACATCAATTCTCCGACCCGAACAACTCGACACTGTATGGTGAATAAAGCCAAGTCATTGACAATGCTTAAATCACCTCGACACGACTAAGCCGGAAGAAATGGTGAATAAAGCCAAGTCACTGACAATGCTTATATCACTCCCGACATGCCAGTAAGCCACGATGCTAAGCAGTCGTCGGATTTAAAACAAAATAGTGAATAAAGCCAAGTCACTGACAATGCTTATATCACTTCCGACATGCCAGTAAGCCACGGTGCTAAGCAGTCGGAGGATCCCACGATGGATCCTTAACTCGGCTCGATCATAAGCACCATGATGTGCCAGATCAAAGGCGAGAATAGTCGAATCGAGCTCCGACCCAAAAGCCAAGTCAAGCCAACAAGGCGGCACAATGCTAGGTCGACTCGTGCTCAAGTGTACCGGGAGTCATGAACTCTCTACTACACTTCGAGGGCCGACGGGGAATTAAGTCCGAAGGACTACACCCCATAAGGCAACATTTTCAAGGGAATTAAGTTCAAAAGGACTACACCCTAAACAAACGATCAACGAGAAACAAAAGATATTCAGTGAAAAGCATAGTGATGATTCAAATTCAAAGATCAAAATGCAAATTAAAATGACCAAATACAAGTTTAGACAAATAAAAATGTAAATGTTATTACAACCAGATCGAATAAGAAAAGTTCAATAAAAAGGCGACAAGGGAAGAGCATCAGGCAGAAGGATGGTTTGAAGTCGAAGCATTGGGATCGACCTGGTCATCCAACTCGGCGTTCACTTCACCGGCTCCTCCGGGCCGGGACCACGTACTTGTTATAGAGAGACACGCCGGCCTTGAAATCGGTGATGTATCGGCCATATCGGGGAATGGACTGCGGGTCATATAAATAGGCTTTGCCGATGCTCTTGACCTCGAAGTCGGGGACGACCATCTTGACTTCGTCCGGTGCGTTCGAGAATCCCCCTTCATGGCACGACTCATCGGGAGCGCCAAGTCGTTATCAAACTCGTCGGACGTCGGGAAATCCTTCTTAGGCGCTTCCAAGCGGGTCGTGAAGCTATCGACCTCGGGCGAAGATCGTCTCGAGCCTTGGTAGAGGCAGCCGGCTCGGCTACGGTTTGATCCGGCTCCGACTTCACCGCCGCCGGCTCGGCATCTCGCAGACGGAGTCTTCTCGTGCCTTAGACAGATCCGACTCCGGTTTCAGGCGTCTATCGTCCAACTTATTGGCTTTAGCTTTCAGCTTCTCGAGATCCGATGTCAGCTTAGCAATTGTCTCCTTCTCGCTCCTCTAAAGCGCCGAGGGAGACTCGATTCTATTTAACGCCACTTTCGCGGCCGGACGCGTACGCAAAAAAAAAAAAAGGAAACATTGTTAACTTCGAAGTCGGACAAAACCTTGAAGATACAAGGAAATGAAGGAAGACTCACCACTCGTTGACTCTTCATGATAAGGTCGTGTAGCTCCTCGGAGTCATGCCCTCCATCTCTCGCTACGTTCATCTCGGGGATCGCCTCAGTAGATCTTGGTGGAGCAAGGTTACGGGTCTCCTTCCCGACCCCATGTCTCACCTCGGATGTTTTATGGCGTTTTCTCGAGACAAAGTCATCTTCGGTCAGCTCCACCACATTAGCCTCGTCAGGCAGACTCCTTATAATCTCAGATGTCGGAGCAGGAGTAGAAGAGCGAGTCGTACCCCTTTGTCCGCCGGATGTGCCCGAGGAAGGCTTCTTCGACTTGATGCCAGCCATTTCCTGGATTGTGCGAGGATCCACCTTTTTAGGGTCGGGCATCTTCCCAACTGCCTCTAGCCTTGCAAAGTGCTCCACTTGCGAACAAGAGATATGTCGACGTTAAAATAGCATTAAAAATCTAGAAAATACAAGTACAACGAGTTCAACAGAACGGATAAGTCGCCTACGCAAAACTCGAACGTCCTCATCGAGTTCCAGATAAGCGCCTGGACCTGCCATCTCGATGTCAGCAAACGGATATAGAGAATGTAGGTTCCGAGTCGCAACATCGGGATGAGCGCACTCGATGGTCGCACACTCGCTGGGAATATCCGATTTGAGCCGATCATGCCATTTTTGCGGCCTTTGGAACCAAGTATGAATGTCGATATCAATCAGACCATGTTGAATAAAGAAAAAGTTGGGTTTCCAGTCGCCATGAGACGAGATCACCTTCCTCACGAACTCCGATGCCGAGGACGCTTCGAAATGTATACCATCCCACGTCCTGTAAACTCGCCAAGGCAAAGTACTGACGGAATAGTCGAACCGAGAACTCAACCTTGGCGATTCGACACGCCAGCGCAAAACCCATTACGCTCCTGATCCCATTGGGAGCGAGCCGGGTGATGCGGATCTTGTAGTGTTGAAGGACCTGCGATTAGACACGGGTCGAAGGGGAATCTTAATCCCTCTCTCAATTGCGCCTCGTATATGGCACGAGAACCCAGGGGAGGGTCGCATGCGAACCGGTATCGATCGTGTGACACTTTAATGTGGCTAGACGAGTAGGGGATTCCATATCTCAAACGGATCGCCTTGGCTTTCTCTCGGCGTTAGGTTTGACACACATCCATACGGTCCCCGGCCCCGCATTCTGGTTTTGCGCCTGGCAACAGGTCGAGAAGATCCAACGGGTCGAGGAGATGTCTCCTGCTCTCCCTCCTCTTCTTCTTCTCCGGCTGCTCTCTCACCGGAAGCGGTTGGATTCTCAGAAATTGTCTCTTCCGTCGATTCTACCTCAGTTTCAACAATCTCCTCTCTATTTTGGGAGTCACTATCGCTGCTAGACATGGGCGTAAGGAGAAGATGCAAGAAATAAAAATAAGGAGAATTTAAGTGAATTTAGGGCTTACTTGAACTTTCGGCTAAGGAACTGAAACTCGCTGAAGATTATAATGACGAATGAGAAACGTCAAGGTCTTGGACTCCTTTTATGCGTGTGAATCTTGCAAATGATTTGAAAGGGTGGAGATTGTGGGTAGTTATAGAATACGTAACGCGAGAATCAAGGGTAGTGGGCCGCCTAAAACGCTTCGTTTCCTGCACCCATTAATGCTAGTACAGTATGACGTCATCCTACGGCAACCTAGATCGGGTAGATAAGACAGCTGCGTTCCCGCCTAAAGAAGACCACGTGTCAAAAGAGTAATTCAAATTTTCAGACCCGACATCAGAAATCGAGACGATCTGATCTCCGATCTCGGGGGCTTATGATGATACAGGAATTCGCTCCTCCACGTGGGATTATTCCATTGGTCCAGCTGGCATGTGGAAAAGTCCAAGTATGTTATTCGCCTCGAGTCGAAGAAGAGACATACCTCGAGACCGTGGCCTAGGGGAGATTCCGCAAGTACTTGGACTCGAACATCCACAGGTTTCTTGGACAAGGAGGCAAGGCCCATTTAAGGGTATTTATGTCAATAGACCCGGCCGCTCTTAATTTTAGGGCAGAAGAAGGGCATGTGCCTATAAATACATCATTCCAGGAACTACGTAAGGCTTGATTCCTGGACTTTCACACAGGATACGTAGGCAATCCAAGATATATTCTTGGACTCAGCCGTGATACACCAAAAACACCATCTTTTGTTCATATTTAGCCATCTCGATCTCTTACAGCTCATCCTTAGATTACACGTGGCCTCAGTTCACGTGGCTTCATTTTCGCCTTCGCAATACCTCGAAAACTTCTCTCACATCGGCAAGAAACTGTCCTAAGGACTTGCTCTTGATTAATAAATCATCCACATAAACCTCCATGTTCCGACCTATTTGTCTCTTGAAAATTTTGTTGACGGCCCGTTGATAAGTAGCTCCTGCATTCTTAAGCCCAAACGGCATCGTAACGAAGCAAAACGTGCCAAACTCTGTGATAAAAGCGGTTTTTTCTGAGTCCTGTGGGTCCATAAAGATCTGATAATAACCCCTGTATGCATCGAGGAACCCGAATACCTCGAATCCCAGTGTCGAGTCGACTAACTGGTCGATCTTTGGTAGCGGGTAAGAATCCTTGGGACACGCCTTGTTAAGGTCTGTAAAGTCGACACACATTCGCCAACTCTGATCTGGCTTCTTAACTAACACGGGATTGGCCAACCAATCCGGGTAAAATACTTCTTTCACGATCCCAAACAACTAGCAACTTGTCGACCTCTTTTCTTACTTTGCTTCTTTTCTCTCGGGGGCAAGATTCCTCTTCTTTTGTCGTATTGGCTTCTTTTTGGAATCGACGTTAAGGCTGGTGCATAGCTATATCCGCCGATAGGCCGGGCATGTCATACGCCTTCCATGCGAAAACGTCTCGAAACTCAACCGGGAGGTCGACCAAGGCTCTCATGTCGGGGTGTGGCATCCACTTCCCGATCCGGACCCCTTGACCTTCTTCCTCCTTCCAAACTCGAACTTCCTCGGTCGGGTCGGCAGAAACCCAGCTTCGATCTTCCTCTTCCTCAGGTATCAACTCCTCAACTAGCACTTGCCCAACCCCTTTTCCTTTGATCGTAACCAAACTACAATTCCGGGCTACTTCAACGTCTCCCTTGACTTCATGGGTACCGTACCAGGTGGGAAACTTCATGCTGTTGTGGAAAGTCGAGATAATAGCTCTGAGATCATATAAAGCCGGTCGACCTAATATCGCGTTGTACCCTGAAGGGGCCTTAACTACGACATAGGTCATTTCCATCGTCCGCCCCTTTTCTCCGTCTCCGACCGTCGTTAACAAATTAATCGACCCGACAGGATGGATGGCCTGCCCTGTGAATCCAAAAAGAGGGGTAGATAACGGAATGATATCTTCATCTTTCAACCTCATGGCTCTAAACGCTGAATAATAAAGGATATTAACGGCGCTTCCACTGTCGACACAAACTCTTTTTACTCGACCTCTGCTTATTACCGCCTCGATCACCAATCCCTCGCTATGACTGTGGGAACTCGGAACATCGTCCCTGGGTCCGTAACCTACTTCCGTTGTTAACCCGACCTTTTTGACTCTCTCGTCTTGTCGGACGAGTGCCGACTTGATCGAGGTCGATCCGACTCATGCTCGCCACGATTGTGTTAACGTCATATCCGGCACGATTATCTCGATGAGGATCTCGGTTCGGATTTCTTGACGGTCATCTTGGCGATTGTCTCGTAGGTTGGGTCAGATGACCTTTCCCGCCGATTCCGATTATCTCGACGTGGAGACCGATCTTTCTTTCCGTTGTAGCTTTTTCTCTTGTACTCCCGGCGACCCTTCGGCTCGTCTTTTTCTGACCTGTCAACGACTTCATCCAATCGACCCTCTTGGATACAGGCGTCGATATCCCTCTTCAAATCAAAGCATTCCTCCGTGTCGTGCCCCACATCTCTATGATAGTCACAATACTTGTGAGTATTTTTCCTTTTCTCCGGATCTTTAGACATCGGCTTAGGTGTCTTAGCGATGTTCTTCTTGATCATGATTGCCAATACCTCCCCCCGAGATCGATTGAGGGGGATAAAGTCTCGGTCTTTTAAATTTCCTTTCTTTCCCAACCGATCCGATATCGGAGCTGTCAGTCGATCAAAGACGTTGGACTTGCTTTCTTCATTCCGACCCCTAGGCTGACCCTTGTTCTGGCTTCGGGAATCGTTCCTTGAGCTGAGGCCAAGTGAAATGGTGTGCAGGCGCACTGCCTCTTCACCTTGGCAGAACCTATGGACTATGTTCACACATTCATCCATATCATTCGGCATTTTCTTGGATAGCTTATCATACAGCTTCATATTCCGCAGACCTCCCACAAAGGCATTAACTTGCGGCGCATCACGGCATTATGCACTTTCATGGCTTCAAGGTTGAAACGTCTCATGAAGTCGATAGTAGATTCCCCTTTTTCTGCTTGATGTTCATAAGGTGGGTAGCACTAAGATGGAACTTCTTGTTCCCAATGAAAGCGTCTCGGAATTTTTGTCCCAACCGTAGAAAGCTAGAGATCGACCCGGGACGTAGCTTGTGAAACCACTCCCGAGCTCGACTCGTGAGCAATGTATCGAAAGCTCGACACTTCATGGCGTCATTGGCGTTTCTTAACCTCATCAAAGATATGTATCGATATAGATGATCCTGCGGGTCCGTAGTACCGTCATAGGGCTCCATCTTTGGCGGCTTAAAGGATTCGGGCATCGTATATATTTCGATCTCGGGACTAAACGGCGACTCAAGCCATTCGGTGGGTTGATCTTTCCCCACAATGCGGTTGAACTCGTTTCGGATGCTATCCTCGACCGCCGCCGATGCCTTTCTTGCTCGGGACGTTTGCGGGCGTTAGTCACGCCGATTTCAATCGCGCCTTCCTCACGCTCCCCTTCAACCTCGCAGGGCCTCTTTCCCTTAGCATTATCAATCTCCTTACGACCTGGAGGGTCTAGCGGTGTTCATCGGGGGATTGCATATTCCTTTACCTATAAATGCCGAGGCTACCACCCTCTTCAAGGCGTCCTCATCCAAAGATGCCAAGTGGTCCGCCATGTCTTGCGGCGTGGGGAAGCCGAGGCCTGGGGAGGGTCCGCAATCGCGGGTCTAGATCCGGTGGGGTTGCATAATATCCATTTTGTTGGTAGGTTTCGGATATGCTTCGCATTCGACTTGATGCTTGTCTTGGTGTGGAGGTTCTACCGCATCCGACTTGATGCTTGTCGGTTCTTCAGTATAGTCAGCTGCTTGACAAAATGCCCGTAACAACTTCTTTTGCACCAAGAAGATTATCATAGATGTATTATATATAAACCAAGTCCCTCAATTATGTTCTCTCTTCTGCATTGTGTAAATTAGATTTGACCCTTTTTTTGGGTAATAAAACGGTTTTGGACATCGGTGCTGGTTTTTGGAATGAGACCTTTCAATACACCATTCATTAACTGTTTCAGAACACATACCAGGTAGACTTACGCTTAGCGTGGGGAGAAGATCATCTAATTAGGGTTTAAGAGGATGAAGATGATGAAAGATTTTGAGAATGATGATTGTCTTTAAAAAGATGATATAAAAAGGGGCTAGGGACCTTGTTGTAATATATTTTTGGAGTGGAAATAAAATGAAAATGGGGTGTGTAAGTAGGTATGAGAAAATTGTAATTAATTATGTGGTGCAAATAAATAAATAAAAATGCATTTAAGTGTGGTGCAAAAGTAGATTTTGAATTATTAGGTGTGGTGTAGGGTGTAGTGTGTATAGTGGTGTATTAGTATATTAGGTGGGGTGTAAATAATAAACCCCTTAGGATACACTACGATGCAGTCAATAAAAAAAACTGGATCATCCAATTTACCGTTGGATCGATTTTAAAATATGTGTATTTGTTTAAAATGACTGATTTGGAAACTTAATTAGGTATTTAGGACACACAAAAAAATCATCATTTATAAAGATACATTATGTTTAACATTCCTAAATTACCCCCTTTCTTCTCCGTTTATCCTATTCTTTGAATCTCCGTTGCATATTTTATTTCTTCTTCGTGAGATCTGGGTCTTTCATTTACATCATCATCTGACTTTTCTCCAGTGATCACATCTAAAATTTAAGGAAAAGGCAAAGATAGGAGTCGACCGTCATGAATTGCCATTTTCTCATAATCTTATCTTAACTTAATCTTAATCTTATCTTAATCTTAACTATATTAAAATAGCCAATGTGTTTCCCTCAAAAATGTTTTCCCCTCGGGTGTTTCCCCCACGGGTGTTTTCCCTAAAAAGTGTTTCTTCATAATTAATTTATTCCAATAAATATAATATTAATTAATTAATTTAAAAGATATATATAATACATTAATTATCAAATCAAACAACCTAAAAGTATTATTAAAAAAAGCACGTTAAGCTATTCCCGACAGATTTTTTAAATTTATCAAACTTAGTGTGTATATCAACATCCTTTTTTTTTTTAGGGAGTGTTATCAATACATTATCCACAATATAGTGTGCATACAAATTTTATGCATCAAGATTTATCTTCTTTTTTTTAAATCAAAATTTATCTTATTTAAATATAATTACATACATCAGTAAAATAGTTTACATAGGCAAAAATAAAAAATTACACTACAACCAACAAAATAATAATAAAATATTGGGATAATTACTTAAAAGTATAGTTTTTTATACTTATTAGCCTCATAATAACATAAAGGAATATGTTGGGACATAATATATCTACATGTACCAAAATACCCTAATCTAATAAAATAAGCTGAAACCGAGTATCTCAAAATTGGGCGATCTGGATCACGTAGAACCACTCCCATAACCATTAAGAGCCTGAATTTCATTCCCAAAAAAAGAGCCTGAATTTCATTCCCAAAAAAAAGCAGCCGAGCCCACATGAACTGAATTTCATTCCTAAAAATAAAAAAATAAAAAAAGCCTGAATTTCATTCCTAAATCTCAGAATGATGAACTTCAACAGGGTACTAATAATGCTGAAGAAGCAGCCGAGCAGCCCGTGACAAAGCCCGAAACCAGTAATTCACGGATTATTAGCGTTCAAGATGCTATCAGTCTTTTTGAAAGCAAACAGAAGGATCAAATCCAGAAAACTAACTCATTCTCGAATGCATCAATCGGTTCAAAGAAACCTGTTCTAAGAAGGTGGAGCACAGGATTATTTGGAGCTTCGAACGCATACCGAGATTCGGGATCCTATAATTCTGTTGATTTACCAAGTAATGACTTAATAAACGGTTCATCAGAAGTTAAACCGGATCATGATCCTCCTTCTATGGGTCAAAATGTTGGAAGTAATCAAAAGGAAAGTGGTAGCTGAGACAAAAAGAAGAAGAATACATCAGCGTCCAAATCCAAGAACCCACATGAACTGTCAGAAAATACCCAAAAAAACAAAATGCAAGAATTCAAATTAGTTCACCAAGAAAAGATGAAGAAAGAATGAAGTAGTCAATGCTTACTAACTGCTACATAGCCATGAGAGAGGAATCAGAGGATTATGCAAAGCAAAAATGACCTGCTTGCTTAGTGCTTACATATGGAGCAGAATTTTGCTGCTGCACACTCTATTATGATGAAGGGCGGGGGGGTTCTATTGGATAATGACCCAAACTGCAATTGGTACGTGTTGGACACGTTTCATATACTTCCAAAAGCCATTTATGGCTGGGTTCTTATCTAGCATGTGAGCCGGATTTGACCGGTTTTGGTTTATATGGACAAAAAGAAGCAGCAGGTTAAATATAGGAAAGATTCGAACCTGAATAGCAAAACCGATGAAGTTCTGGGTGAAAAGAAAGGTGGTTTATATGGCAGCTATAAAGAAAAGAGAACCGAGAAGTTACTAAGTAAAAAGATTGACAGAAAACTCGCAGACAAGGAGAAAAGAAATCACAGTGGTAACAAACATAACGCAAAAATCAGGCTCTTAATGGTTATTTTTTCATTCCATTCCGATTATTCCATTGAATTTTGGTTGGAATGAAAATCATCGATTTTCATTCAGTTGGAATGAAATCATATTCTATTCCTCCGTTGCCAAACAAGCCAAATTGATATAATGTAATGAAAAAAGCATTCCATTTCATTCCATTACCGCAATCCAAACACGCCATTAGAGTTTCTCCGTTGCGAAACAAGCCAAATTGATATAATTAATGAAGTGACATTGATGTCGCTGAGATGTCAGTTGTATACGTTAGACGATTAATGAAGTGACATTGATGTCACTGCATATGTCACTGCATACATTAGACAACTAATGAAGTGACATTGATGTCACTGCATAAATCGACATAAGACGGTGTCTCTACATCGCGGTGTCTCTGCATTGCGGTGTCACTTCATCGCGGTGTCTCTGCAATGCGGTGTCAATTCACCGCGGTGTCTTTGCATCGCGTTGTCACTTCATCGCGGTGTCTCTGCATCGTCAAATGTTATAACATCGCGATGTCTCTGCAATACGGCGTCTCTGCATTGCGGTGTCATTTCATCGGGGTGTCTCTGCAATGCGGTGTCACTTCATCGCGGTGTCTCTTATTCACGATGTCTCTACATCATCAAATGTTATAACATCGTGATGTCTCTGCATCGGGGGTGGTCACTGCATCGCGATGTCTCTGCATCTGGGTTGGTCACTGCATCGTGGTGTCTCTGCATCGGAGGTGGTCACCGTATCGAGGTGATCAATGGATGCGGCTTGGTCAATGCATCGTGGTGTCACTTCATTGAGGCGTCTCTGCATCGTGGGTGGTCACTACGTCGATGTATCACTTCATCGAGGTGTCTCTACAATGCGGCGTCTCTGCATCACAGTGTCTCTGCATCGGGGGTGGTCACTGCATCACGGTGTCGCTTCATCGCCGTGTCTCTACATCGCGGTGTCACTTCATCACGGTGGTCAATGCATCAGGATGGTCATTGTATCGAGGTCGTCAATGCATCGAGGTGGCCAATGCGTCGCGGTGGTCAATGTATCGGGGGTGGTCATTGTATCGCGATGATCAATACATCGGTTTAAAAAAAAAAAAAACAAACAAACAAACCTGAACAAGGCCTGAAAAAAAAAACAAAACAAAACCTGAACAGCCTGAAAAAAAAATTATAAAAAAACAAAAAATAAAACAACAAAAAACAAACATCACAGCGCCCGCCCTTCTCCCTATTAGTATTATTTTTTTTTCATTATTATTTTTTTTCACAGCGCCCTTCTCCCCTATTATTATTATTATTATTATTATTATTATTATTTTCATTAAGGGTATTTGAGTCTATCTATCTAATTTGTGTCCTTATAAGTCCAACAGATTCCTTTTTGTCCTTATAAGTCCAATAAGTCCGTTTTGTGTACTTTTGAGTCTTTAGCCCTAAAATATTATACATGCCGCTAACAAAAAAATTATATTTATGGTAAATTGATTTTATGAGGTGTTTCCCCATATTAAATTTTAGTTAGTTGATCAACTATGCAATTTTGTTTTTATACATTCAATACAACTACTTAACAAATATTCCTGATAACATATTCTGTATAAATTATGATGTATCACTTATTCACAAAATACAATTGCATTTGATGTTGTTTTCATAAGTTCAATACAACTACCTCACAAATATTCTAACAGAGTACTTCTGCATAAATTACGATGTATCACTTATTAACAAACTATGGTTGTATTTGATTCTCTGTTCATAAATTCAATACAACTACCTGATATATATTCATAACATAGTACTTCTGCATAAATAACTGCAAAGTACGAAGCAAATTTGCATGAACAAGTACTACAAACATCTATAAGGCACTTGAAATTGCAAACGTGATGGACCTTAACGGAAAACTTCATTCTTGGAATTCAAACACGAAATCTCTATGTCATACTTTTATCCCTATAACTATTATTTCAATCCATAAAACAATAATGAAGTGGAAGGACTTAAGCTCATTGATTGATTCCTGATCTTGTCATACACTTCTTTAGATATCTGAATTAACTCGAGGTAATGTTCGTCTGAAAGAATGCTTGAGCATGACATGCTTCGCATGTAGGCTTACCAAACATGAGCCGAAATTATGCATCGTATGGATCATTCGGTTGCAATGGGAGCATATTATGACCGCCTTCAATGCGGCCACCATCACGAGAAGCTCTGGCACTTCTGTTGCCCCTTCTATTTGAAGGCACAAACATAGCTTCTTTTTGTTCACCTCTTTTATCCACTAACGTCATATTGTAGAATGTGATTATCTAAATCCTAAAGAATACCTCAGGGGGTGTAAGAAACTTGGTGCCCCCATTGACGATACCGAATCTCACACCTCCACGTGGCGTCACGAGATGGTCCTCCTGAACGAGAATAAGTGATAGCCTAAGGGTCAAATTACGGGTGGAGACATCGACAACCGACATGATCAGAGAACCGAGACGATGGGCCCATCTCGATACCGCAAGTCGGCAAGCTCGGGGTGCGGACAAAGTCCACTCTAAACACGCAGGCCCATTATCCACGTGGTTACTTGCATAAGTGGGTAAAGCCCATATAAGCTGGTAAAAGCCCAAAGGGCTAATACTTTATCTTACCCAAACCGACATGGTTTAGGGTTAGGGTAATGAACTCCCTATAAATATACACTTCAAGGAACTACGTGTGACTTGATTCCTGGACAATTACAGGATACGTAGGCAACCGAGAGAAACTCTCAGGCTAGTCTAAAATCACCCCCAAAATCATCCTTGATTCGATCATCCCTAGATTAAATTGACCCGAAATTATACATGACAAATTCCAGCATCGTCATTGGCGCTAGAAGGAGGGTCTTCTATCGGTGATGGATCAAGGAGTGATGGTGATCATGTAAATGGCAAAATAAGGCCAAAAACGCAGCGAGATCGGCGGCTAATTTATGGAGTTTGAACCGTTGGAATGAAAATTCCTCCGGTCAAATTGAAGAGGAAGGGAAAAAAACAAGCCCTCCAAATTTCAGACCGATTGGAGTGCGTCTTGATGCCCGATCGTCGCCAAGAAGTTGCTGATGTATCAAAAACGCAGCAGAACCCTAATTGGGAGCAAACAGGTCGGCGGCCTATTGTCGCCAATTGAACCGTTGGAAAAACAATTCCACCGGTCATAATCAAGGATTATCAGGAGCGAACAAGACCTAAAATTTTCAGGCTGATCATAGTTCGTTTAATTGCCCGATCGTCGCAAAGAAGTTGCTGCTGTATTATAGAAACGCAGAATAACCCTAATCAACAGTTTCAGGTCGGCGGTCTGTTTCCAGCAATTTAACCGTTGGAATGAAAATTCCTCCGGTCATATTAAATAATACAGATAGAAGAACAATATAAAAAATTTCATGCCGATCGGAGTAGGTTTCGATGCAAGATCATCGCCTAAAAGTTGCAGTTACGTACAAAAAAGCAGAAAAACCCTAATCTACAGGTTCCAAGTCGACTGAATATTCCCGACAATTGAACCGTTGGAACAAGATTACCACCGGTCAGATTCAAGAATTATGAGGACCGAACAATCCCTCAAAATTTTAGGCCGATCGGAGTTTGTTTGATTTCTCGATCGTGGCAAAGAAGTTACTGCAGGCACCAAAAACGCAGCAGGATTCTGGACAGCAGCTGCCAGATCGGCGGCTTATTCCCGGAGATTGAGCCGTCGAAAGAACAATTCCACCGGTCACATCGAAGAAAAGTGAGGGAAGAACGATCCCTCCAAATTTCATGCCGATCGGAATCCGTTTCGAGGTCCGATTGCCACCGGAAAGACACTGTTGTGGCGCCCGAGAAAGCTGCGAATTATCTACCATATCTAGCTATCCACGAAACGAGTTCTCGAGCTCCAAGGATCGAGCCGAGCTCTTTAGATCTCCAGGTTCTTACAATCGTTATTTGAAATTCTTATACACTTTGTAAGCCTTTATTATATATGCAATGTTTTTTTATCACAATCACATTGCACCACAAAGACTCGAGATATCGAGCACCAGCATTCGAGCTTTACGGACTCCTCTTGTCCGAAGGCTGATCTCGGCCTCGGCATCATATTTGGAGCTCTCTCGAGCGAATCTTTTATAAGACCGAGCTCGGCTCGGCATCATCTTTTATAAGACCGAGCTTGGCCTAGGCATCATATTTGGAGCTCTCTCGAGCGAATCTTTTATAAGACCGAGATCGGCTCGGCATCATCATTTATAAGACCTCGGCCTTGGCATCATATTTGGAGCTCACCGATGAGCGAATCTTTAATAAGTCCGAGCTCGACTCGGCATCATATTTTGGAACTCTCCTAGCCGAGCGTGGCGGGACGAGCCTTCTTATTTCGGGAACTCGCCCCACGGTAGAACCAACGCTAACAAACTTACAATCGATAACAGAGTCTGCTAGAAGTATAATGAAGACCACAGGTAATCATCATACTTCGGGGGCAACAGACGATATGCGAATATCGATAAGTGACAAGCAAAATAAAGCTAGGCATCATATTTGGAGCTCACCGATGAGCGAATCTTTAATAAGTCCGAGTTCGACTCGGCATCTTATCTTGGAACTATCTTATTTGGGAACTCTCCTAGCCGAGCATGACGGGACGAGCCTTCTTATTTTGGGAACTTGACCCACGGCGGGTCGAGCTATCTTATTTTGGAACTCACCCTACCGAAATAGCGGGTCGAGCTATACTATTTTGGAACTCACCCTACCGAAATGGCGGGTCGAGCTATCTTATTTTGGAACTCTCCTAGCCGAGCATGGCGGGACGAGCCTTCTTATTTTGAAAACTTGACCCACGGCGGGTCGAGCTATCTTATTTTGGAACTCACCCTACCGAAATGGCAGGTCGAGTTATACTATTTTGGAACTCACCCTACAGAAATGGCGGGTCGAGCTATCTTATTTTGGAACACTCCTAGCCGAGCATGGCGGGACGAGCCTTCTTATTTTGGGAACTCGACCCACGGCGGGTCAAGCTATCTTATTTTAGAACTCACCTTACCGAAATGGCGGGTCGAGCTATACTATTTTGGAACTCTCCTAGCCGAGCATGGCGGGACGAGCCTTCTTATTTCGGGAACTAACCCCATGGTTATTGTGACTTTTTGACTAGTGTCTTGTGTATCTCGAAGATCCACTCCGCAAAGGATCTACTCAACGGTCTACGAGGATCCGCAAATCGGACGCCTTCAGTGTTGACAGTCAACGTTTATAAGTCCTAATGGGATGAAAACGCAATGGCATCGAAGTCCGAGTCGACAACGACGTAATCTGACTCCTAAGGGAGAGAATTTACTAGGGCATCGAGGTCGGGCAACATGATCATTTCGATCGACAGCCAGTGAAGCTAAAAGTTCCATGGAACCAAAAGGCTAAGGCATCGAGTTCGGACCATGTCCAAAACTCTCGGCGTCACGTGTGCGAGTCATGAACGACAAAGAAACACCACGACACCGAGATCCGGAGCGACAGTTACGTATTACCAGTCTTTTTAGACAGTAATTACTAGGACATCGTAGCCGGAAATATATATCGACAGCGACGTAATCTGACTCCTAAGGGAGAGGATTTACTAGGGCATCGAGGTAAGGCAACATGATCATTTCGATCGACAGCCAGTGAAGCTCAAAGTTCCATGGAACCAAAAAGCAAGGCATCGAGTTCAGATCATGTCCAAATCTCTCGACAGTCATGTGTCATGAGTCATGAACGACAAAGAAACACCACGACACCGAGATCCGGAGCGACAGTTACGTATTACCAGCCTTTTTAGACAGTAATTACTAGAATATCGTAGCCGGAAATATATATCGACAGCCGAAAGGGCATCGATTTTGACAAATGAAAGGAGACAGCCAGGGGCATCTCTTCTACTACGCAACAACAAATAAAAGCCCAAAAAATCGACTAGCCAAAAGCAAAACAAGCCTAATAGGCAAAAAATGCTAAGGCAAAGAGACGGTTCGCAAAGTCGGGCCAAACGCCCAAGCCAAGAGCCAAACGAGCCCAAGAGGCAAAAAAGGCCAAGGCAAAGGGACGGTTCGCAAAGTCGGGCCAAACGCCCAAGCCGCTAGACAAACAAGCCTAATAGGCAAAAAATGCTAAGGCAAAGAGACGGTTTGCAAAGTCGGGCAAACGCCCAAGCCAAGAGCCAAACGAGCCCAAGGGGCAAAAAAGGCCAAGGCAAAGGGACGGTTCGCAAAGTCGGGCCAAACGCCCAAGCCGCTAGCCAAACGAGCCCAAGGGGCAAAGAAGGCCAAGGTAAAGGGACGGTTCACAGAGTCGGGCCAAACACCTAGATGATCGACCTGCCCATAGCAAAACCGGTCCGCGTGACAAAAAATGCCAGGGCAAACATGTCGATCTCAGCTAAACTCACAAGTGCGATAAGAACCAAGAGTTCATAACACACTTGGGGGGCAACACGATATCGACATGATAGAGCAGATGGCAAATAGAGCCAAAGGCTCGACAAGCAAAAAGCTAAAAGGCATCGAGACGTGAAAGATAGACAATAAAAAGAAATGAGCATCGACATGCAACAAAAGTGTAAAAGAAATGAGCATCGACATGCAACAAAAGTGTTTGACATCAAATAAGGAAAAATGAGAGAAGTCAAATGCATCAACAAAAGGTCTGCACTGTAGACAGGGAGAGTCCGCAGGTCGGACAACGTGCCCAATAAAGTACAAATATGATCCAAACCTAAGGTTTTCATGATACTTGGGGAGCAGATATCGACATATATGCATCGACATGAGAGAAGCTGATGTGCGAATAAGGCCAAAGGCCGCAACAAAGAAAGATAGTCTATACCAAAGACAAAAGAAAAGAAGGAAAAATGTAACAATTTTCAAGGAAAAAATAAGCCAAGTCCAAATGTCCGGCTAAATGTTTATACAGATGGAAGCCAACGACAACGTTTGGTTAAAAGGGCAAAGCCTAAGAAGAAGCATCATCTTTGGCGCTAAGGCAAAGTCTCAAGACTGTTAGACTGACATTTGAGATCCGCATGCCGTACTCCAAAATCAGGGCAAATCAGATTCTTCAGAGAAGTCAATTTCAACCGAGACAGTCCCAAGCAGACATCTCATACATTCCTTCGACAGCTACGGCATAGAAGTCGATGTCAACTTAGCCACACATTATAAGTCCAAGGGACAGATAATGCTAAGGCAAAAAAGTCTGCAAAGCAGACATGGAAACTCCGTATGTCGGACTCCACGGGAAGTAAGTCCGCAGGGGAGATTTAAGTTCAAAGCATTGGATGACAGTGGCCGAGATACACCTTTGACAGATCAGACCTGACCTCAAGAGCTCGGATTGATCTGGGGGGCTTATGACGATACCGAATCTCACACCTCCACGTGGCATCACGAGATGGTCCTCCGGAACGAGAATAAGTGATAGCCCAAGGGTCGAATTACGGGTGGAGACATCGACAACCGACATGATCAGAGAACCGAGACAATGGGCCCATCTCGATACCGCAAGTCGGCAAGCTCGGGGTGCGGACAAAGTCCACTCTAAACATGCAGGCCCATTATCCATGTGGTTACTTGCATAAGTGGGTAAAGCCCATATAAGCTGGTAAAAGCCCAAATGGCTAATAATGTATCTTACCCAAACCGACATGGTTTAGAGTTAGGGTAATGAACTCCCTATAAATATACACTTCCATGAACTACGTATGACTTGATTCCTGGAACAATTACAGGATACGTAGGCAACTTGAGAGAAACTCTCAAGCTCAGTCTAAAATCACCCCAAAATCATCCTTGATTCGATCATCCCTAGATTAAATTGACCCGAAATTATACATGACAAAATCCAACAATGGGAGCATATTTGACCGCCTTCAATGCGGCCACCAGCACGAGAAGCTCTGGCACTTCTGTTGCCCCTTCTATTTGAAGGCACAAACATAGCTTTTAGTAATATCATCCGCAACGGAAGCGATTTTAAGGATCTAGATCTATAAAATACACGTAATAAAATAACTAGATCTACTCTACAAAGGGGTTGTAGAACATACCTCTTGGATCTCAAAATCCAAGTTGAAGAACCGCAATAGAAAGAACGAACAAGGTGTGAAGAGCACCACGATCTTCCGTACGTGTGATCCAAGCAACTCCCGGTGGAAGGAAATCCTCGTCTCGAATCCTTCCGATATGCTACCCGGAAAATCTCCAAGATTTTTCCCTTATTCCCTTGGCCGAAAAATTTCACCTTCTCCTCTCTAAGAGGTGTAGGTCGAAATATTGTGTGTCTAAGGCTTGGGAGAACTCTCTTTATATAGGAGAGTAAAACTTAGCCTCCAAGGATTTAATAATTAATACAAAATCAATTATAATAATCCCATTAAATAAAAGATAATCCCATAATATTCTAGAACAAATCTAGAATAATATTTATCTTTATTTCTTACCATAAATATTTATCCAATAAATATTTTATGCACATGTCTTATTAATACACAAGAAAATAATTTCTTGTTCCATAATAATAAGCATGGGGCGAAAATTATATGTTGACCTAGTCAATATTAATTTTGCCATTACAACAATTGGGCCAAGATTATGGAAAATGTCTTTTCCACATATTTAATTATTTAGCCCAACTAATTAAATAGTCCACTAAACAATTAATTCACATATCATTTTAATAAAGTCCAACAAGAACTAAATTAATATTATTAGGATTCGACGTCCGAGAATAGCTATGCTATATTAGGAGGCACGTCGGGGACCATGGACTAATAATCGCCGGCTCCGATAAATCAAATAAATAATTATCTTACGAACAAATAATTATATTCGATAAATCAATCACAGGAATATGCCACCATAATCCCGTGACTGCACTCCTCCGATTATGAGATTATATTTATCTCCTCACGAGAATAATAATAAGCGTCCATTGATATAATCATTACATATGGATTAATCCTCCATAGAATGTTCATTCTAAATCGGGAAGTTACCGTTAACCCTTTCTAGAACCTCTTATCCTTATTTACCATTAACCCCCTAGTGATCAATTAATTCATACAACTCACTGTAGCTAATCGGTGTAATATGAACTCCATGGATCGATCGGTTTCTAGGATTAACAAATAAGGGAAGCGTCTATCTACTTCCGAAATGGAAGGAATGGATTCCGTATCCGTGATAATACGGACTACTCACTCAATCCAAGTACAATGCCAAGATGGGGTAATTCGGACCACGGACTCGGTGTAATCCTTAACCGTCAAGTCAAACTTCATACCGATTCAAGCGGTTGATCGTGATCACCTCAGATTAAGATATATCCATAAATATGATCATCCATTGATTCGATAAGAATTCTCAATTACGGAATTATATCGTGAACTCTAATCAAATCGGTCCAGCCCTATATGATATATCTATCATATATAAATGCCCCACTAGGTTCTCTTAACCGAATGTCCGGATAAGACAATCACACCAATTGTGTTCTGGGCGCATTAATAGCACGTTAAAGGAGAGACCCGATACTCTCGATTAACTTCACTACGGGCTAATTGTATTTTAAGTACATCTTCACTAACTCAATCCTCCCGTGTATATACCATACACCGAGTTAAGTGATTACATAAACGATATACTTAGGGTTTTTCGTAGTGTAAATACTATTGTCACATCGGTGATTATGAGAATAATAAATATGAATAATAATATCATTTCATTTATTAAATAAAACAATTACAAAATTGTCT
Source organism: Gentiana straminea (assembly GCA_036785695.1). Taxonomy (NCBI): domain Eukaryota; kingdom Viridiplantae; phylum Streptophyta; class Magnoliopsida; order Gentianales; family Gentianaceae; genus Gentiana; species Gentiana straminea. Next base: position 13,221,806 of record JAVUPR010000183.1, read on the forward strand.
TTCGGGCATCACACCTAACAATCTCCCACTTGCACGAAAGCATGTGATTAATTGTTTTAGAGCACACCCTATTATTTAAAATACAACAAACTACATCTCCCACTTGCTCTAAAGCAATGGAGACTCATCCCGTATTCTAGTACCCACTAAGCATATCATAACCATTTCAGATTCCAAAGTACACTCCGAGTATGCCGTCGTAGGATAGGTCAGTGACTCAGGGAGTACCTACATCTAAATGTCATGGGTCTTAATGATTAGTCAGGTTCTCGGCTCGAGACGATCCGTAGAATCGAAACGTTACCGGTCCATCTAATCATGTGGTACTAAGTAAACATTGAGCCCGAGATCGACTTAACGATCATCCTCAATCTGACTTAAAGTCAAAATCGGTGTATCACACATATCCAAGTTCATACATGAATATGTCCGCATATTGTTCCTCGTTCTCGCAAGATACTAAAGGACATACTAAACTTGCTTTGGTAACCGCCGAATCTAAGATTCGATCAAAATTGACGTTCAATAACCTGACCATCTCTTACTAGAAAGAGAATCTATCCCATTTCTCTTGATCCGAAGATTTAGAGAGTCATTCCTGAGCCATAGGGTAGAACTTCCTCGTTGAATGTTGCATACACAGATGCATCATCTTAACCAATAAGATGGATGGGAAACCAGTGACTGATACACCGAGTCAAACTCTTAAGAATGTTGTCCAAATCTCTGTTGCAGAGAATTGTGGTATTGTCAGATTCTGACTTCAGATAGCACACCCTTGTTGTTGCCAACTGGTGCAGTGTTATCCTTCACAAACACTAATATATATTTATATTATCACTACTTTACTAAAATCGATATCCAGTCTACAAAAGACTTATCAATATTCGGTCAAATCCACATATTGTAGAAATATATGACTTCCCAGTGACCGAGAGGTTTGCTTTTTATCCACAAAGGACATAAGCCTTGACAGTCATCCTGTCATAAGTTCATAAGGCAATACCCTTCTGTTTCGAATGAATCCAGACTCCGTTTGTTTGGCAAGAAAATCTTAGGGAATCACCCCTATTTTCTGCTTATGAACGAAATCATGCAATACTAAATGATAAGAGAGTTCAAGGTCTGATTAACTCTCTAGACCACTCAAGCTTTGCTCTGAAAGATAAACTTTCCTATGCATTCTACTCTTTTCCGTGTAGATCCAATTACTCCCACCGGGCCCGAGACGCTCGGGTGGTTCTACAAGAGCATGAACGAAGCTGAGTACCGAACTCCATTCACGGGGTTATGGCTATTAAACCAACCTCTATTATCGAATCTATCTTGCTCACAAAAGAGCCATAGGTCATCAATCGATCCTCGGACTACAAAGTCCGCGAGAACCCGTAATGGGTAATGGATAAACCATACTCCCACTACATTACGGGTGGATCGAAATTCTGATATAGTTTAGTAGTATTTAGTGTTATCACCAACAACCAATGTTGGATGTGGTCTGATTTTAATCAGTTAGTAACTACCTTGAGTAAACGTACTTCAAGGTTCAAGGTTTTACTGTTCATGGACTCTATCAGAAAGGATGCAACGGTATAACTGTCCCTTCCCGATTTCAAGAATCCTATATCTAACCTTTATACTCAATAACTTAAAGAAGATATATCACGAATGGTCATTGACCGAACGGATGCGCGAAATTGCCGGTCTTACCTTCAAGCACCGTGTGCTAAATGCTTATATTTACGGAAGTGGGGTGAACCGAATCCACACCTTATCCGTAAATTCCAAAGCATATTCTAGGTAGACTTCTCGGTCTTACATTTCAATGTAAACCGTTATTTCGCTTCCAATATCTTTATTGAGTTAAGCAGTGTGTTGTAGCACATCTAAAAACTATATAAGGCAATTTAACGGTTTCTCACTTAGTGAAAGCATTTCACTATGAGGCAGGCTGAGCATCAGTCTCGAGGACTATGAATGGCCTATTCCGAGTATAGAATACTCTATCTGCGTTGAAAACGAGAGAAACCTCAAAATATTTTGGATAAACATTTCGGAGTGTTTGAATAGTTATCAGACAAGAAGTCACTACTCGGAAGCTCCTACTAGCTTGTATCTTTCATCAGACCCCGAAGGTCGTCATAAACAAGCTATGTTGCTTCTTTATAACCATTATCCTTTCCCGATTGAAAGGAAACTTAGTCATTGAACCTTTGAGACAATATAACCAGACTGGGAGAAAGGAATCACCCTGAGCCAGTCTTCAGGTCTTGTCTTTTAGGGACTATGCACTAACTATGGAATATGAAGAAGCGTTTATCTAAATATAGAAACCAATTGCTTTTAACGAGTTCTTAAGATGTGTTTTATATACATATTTCAGCAGTTCTAAGTGGTTTTTGACTTTATCAAACAAAAGTCGAGTCTTGGATTCGTACTACAAATGGTATATTCACTTTACATACGACAAACAAATTATCGAATAGAAGGTAAATCCATTCGTTCCAACGAATCTTAAAACAGAAAATAATTTTTCCGCGATATCCAAGGATTGAATCCGAGATTCATTTCCTTATATCACTCCCACTTTTCTAGCTAAAATTAACTGCCCGTTGTTTACTCCTTTAATCGTTAAATGCCTTTGCTACATTGTTCTTCCAAAGAACTTAGCTCGAGAAAATCGCCAAGGATTCATAGGTTGGTGATCCAAAATCACTTTGTCCTTATCCTATGATTTTCGGTTTAATTAATTTTTGGTTCGACCTTAAAATTTTCTCGGTTTAGATGACTAACACTTTTAGACATATTCTCCCATTCTTGACTTTCCGTGAATGGAAACAGTCTTGAACCAGCGGTTCGTTTGAGTAGACACTACTCTTGAACCGTGGGGTGTCTATTTCGAGTGTTACTCGTCGGGACTTCTCGGATTTTCTAATATACCAGGAAAAACAACAAATCATAACATTAAAGCTCCCACTAGTTTATCGGTTTCAAATACCGTCTAACGAGCAATGCTTTATTTTTATGATTTTCCGATTTTTCGATTAGAAAATCTTTTGTACATAGTTCCAATGTTTCCAGAAAAACAAATCATAGAACTCCCACTAGTTCATCGATTCCAAATATCGTCCAACTAGCGACATTTCATGACTTTCGGTTTTTCAATTAGAACGTTTACGTGTGTAGTTAGTTACACTTTTCTAATGTTCTAGAAAAACAACAAATCATAAAGCTCCCACTAGTTCATCGATTCCAAATATCGTCCAACTAGTAACACTTCATGATTTTCCGATTTTTCAATTAGAAAATTACTCGTGTAATCACTACACACTCAAAATTCACTAGAAGAATTTCAAAGTCCGAAATCACCTAAGTTTGTCTCCCGTTTGACACGAATGACACTAGTGACATACCTATATGTCACTCTGGTTTTTAAAAGGCTTAAGAGAAAAATATCTCTTCCGAAAATTAATTGCATTATCGATTAACTAGTTCAACTTCCTAGTTACTTTCCACTTTTTAACGAAGTCAATACTAGTCAATTATAAATTTTAAGCAATTTAGTAGGGGATATAATGCTGTAAATAAAATGACATATATTAATTCAAGTTTAACACTACTATATTTTATTTTAGGAATTGTAAACTAAAATTATGTCTACTCTACCATTCCAAGGTTTTAACCTCGCACACTACTAGAATTTCCCGGATTTGTGACGAACATTTGTGACGAAAATTGTCCATCACAAATTTGCGACAATAGTGCTACGACTTAGTGACAAAACACAAAATAAATATTTTTCCAGCAAATTACGACGACACTGTGGCAAAATATGTTAATGAAAAAACGTATGTGACTATTTTGTCACAAATCTTAGCGCCATATTCCGGCGCCTTAATTTGTGACAATTCTGCGGCAAACTAGCTTGGTTGCAAAATTCCACCGTAGCTAATTCGACACTAAATGATAAATTTGTCCACATCGGAAAACTGTCACAAATTTTCGACAACATTGCTACGAATTTGTGACAAAACTTAAAAAATCGTGGCAAAAATATGTACATGAGAAAACGTACGTGATTATTTTGTCACAAATCTTAGCGCCAGATTCCGGCGCCATAATTTGTGACAATTATGCGGCAAACTAGCTGGGTTGCAAAACTTGACAGTGGCTAATTCGACGCTAAATGATAAATTTGCCCTCATCGGAAAACATTCACTAATTTTCGACAACATTGCTACGAATTGGTGACAAAACATAAAATATTGTGACAAAATATGTACATGAGAAAACTTACGTGACGATTTTGTCAAAAATCTTAGCTCCAGATTCCGGCGCCATAATTTGTGACAATTCTACAGCAAACTAGCTTGGTTGCAAAACTACACCGTAACTAATTTGACGCTAAATGATAAAATTGTCCACATCGGAAAACTGTCACAAATTTTCGACAACATTGCTACAGATTGGTGACAAAACATAAGAAATTGTGACAAAATATGCACTTGATAAAACGCACGTGACTCTTTTGGATATATTCGGTTCGGTTTTTATTCGGTTTGGTTCGGTTATAGTTAATTTATATCACTAACCGTACCCGAACTATAAGTTTCGGTTTCTTCAAAATAAGAACCAAAACCGAACCGTGGGTGGTCATTAACCGAACCGTAATCGCTATTGACCCCGCTAAAAAAAAAAATAGATTTTTTTTTATATATATCATGTCCATTATCCTACCGTACTACAGAATAAAATATGATTCTTTCCCTTTCTTTTTCAGCTGTTCCGTCCCTCAAATTCACAATTCAATTCAACCAAATCCCCTTTTCCTCACGCCCTCACCAGTTCACGCCGACACAGCAACTAAGATTCGAACTCAATATAAATAGTTACGCACTTTACCAACTTAGCACTAGGAAAATTTGAATAAAAATGTTCGAAATAATATACATACACAATGTTAGCACCGAAAAACCGTAAATAAAGTAAAAGGATTGGTTCATTTCGTCCTGTGGTTAGGACATCGGTAGTAAGGGTAAAGTACAAATTATTTCAAAATGCAGGGTTCGTCAAATTATTTCAAAATGCAGGATTCGTCGAATTACGATAGTCATTCATCTAAAAAAATTAAGGGTAAAGAAAGATTATTAAAATAATAGTTCCAATGTGTATATATGTTGGGAAAATTTTATAATACAACAATTGTATGAAAGTTTTACCAAATGACATAAATTACAACTATTCATTTCTAACCTCTCACACACGATAAAAGTGTATTATGTGAGATTGATACAACCTTCCTATGACCGTTGCACCATAAAATCTCTCATATATGTTGTTCTAATTTTTAAAGGGTCCACATTAAAAAAAAGCGTTTGAAGTTACACCATTTTCAATATTTAATAATAAATATTCAACATGAAATAAAAAAAATTGTGCTGAAATAAACAAAATTCAATTTTTACGTGTTATAATTTTTTTTGAAGATCACGTGTTATGTTTTAGAGGGAATGAGGGAGAAGGACAGAAATATTTCATCAATTGAGTAGAAGGACAATCTTTTAAAACTTTTGCATAAAAGACAAAACTATTTATTCACTGTCGAAATTCACTTGTGTTTGAAATTTCCTGTTTAAATTCACTGAAGAAATTCACTGTCGAAATTCACTAATTTTTAAAATTCATTATCGAAATTCACCGATTTTTGGGATTCAATGTCGAAATTCACTGATTTCGGGATTCACTGATTTTCGGGATTCACTGTTTGTCATTCTCGCTATAAAAATTATGCAGTTGTCCTTCTCCCTATAAAAACTATGTAGCTGTCTTGTTACATAAAAATATTCCAGATTGTGTCCTTATCCCTAATTTCCCATATTTTTTTATTAAATGTCAACAGTTATATTTTTTAGAATTGCACCATTTTCAATATTTAATTAAAAAAAGGTGGGATCAAAATATTCAACATGAAATAAAAAAATTCAAATTCTTCCGTGTTAAATTTATTTTGAAGATCACATGTTATTTTTAATAAATGTCAATAGTTATGATAAAATATTATGTCTTTAAGACTCCTCACCAGTATGGACTTCATTCTAAAATATATATATCTCTAAACAAACAAACAATTAAAGGAAATCAGAATAAATGTCTGATGATCTCACTCAAATTTAATTTGCAAACACGTTACAACCAAAAAAAAAAAAAAATTGCAAATGCTAAACGAATGCTAACGCTTTACTTAATTTCGTTCTAAAAAACGAATGTCTTCCCAATTCTGTGTTCACTAACAATTTTGGAATCAAAATTTTTAAGTATTTGGCGGGATCCGAAAATTTCGTCTTATGATTCCCCACAAAATTGTTTATCATCTGCCAAATCATACAAGGAAATATCGCCCAAAATTTCTTCTCTAACCTTTGTTTCGGCTTCTACAGATCAAAGGTACTATGTTTCTATTATCACTTTTATATTGTTCTCAATCCTATTTTCTGGACTTTCAGATAAAATTGGTTTCAAAAATGATCTTTTTTTTGTCAAGGGAATTTAATTGGAATATGTCGGTTTAATTTATTTTTTTTCTCGACTACTGAAAATTAGAGTGTCATGTTGGATTAAAATTTGGATATTTGAATGAATTGATGCATAAATCTGGGTTTGTTTTTGAGAAATTTCACGCTTTAGTTATTTTTACGATTCAACATAGATTAATTTGTAGATAGATTCATTTTATAAACCCCTTTCAATCTCGTTGGGGAAATAGTTGAACAAATCAACACTTAAAATTACATAGATGGATTACCGCTCACTGTAGTTTGTCGTTTCTGCTATTTCACAAATATTTTTTATGCATCTTGTGTTAGCATAATTGTTGGAAGTTATTAAATCACTATTTTTTTTTTTTGTAAATCAATATTGCTGGAAACTCTTTTTCATGGATCTTGTTAGCATAATTGTTGGAAGTTATAAAATCACTATTTTTTTAAATCAATATTGCAAGAAACTCTTCTCACTATTTTATTACTTATGTTTGCAATTATGGCCGCCATTGTCATCGAATTGCTTATAGTATTTATGGGAACGTCTATCAAATATATATATTGCTGGAAACTTAATACATCTCCAACAATTTTACTAAAAAAGAAATATTGATTTAATTAGCCGAGAGTTGTATTATCTCAATTTGTTTACTTTTCACTACCAAACTTTTCTTTTGTTTGTTACAACTTTATGGCATGTGGCTAAAAAAATATTGCTTTGTTTTTTTGTATTGCAGCATTTACATTGACTTGTTTTTTGGCTATGTTTTTTGCTTTGCAGACACCGTGATGCCGTGATGGTTTGTGGTGATAAAGTGTGCTTTCGGGGTTCTCAAACAAATGGTAGTGCCTCATTACCTTCTATTACACAATTTTACCAGCAAAGGCGCAAAACCACACCGTCGACTGTTACTCATGATCAGTCTAGACGGGAACCAGACGGGGTTCCTTCATCCCCTACACATCACTAAAGAGCTTATGGAACCACAGAACAAAATCTACCATCCCGTGATACCGAAATGACTTATAAGTTGAGTCCCAATGACATGCCTTCTCCTGGTATTAGCTTGTCCCCTACTGGCACGACTAGTTTCGGCGAGGATGCGAGAACATGTCATGTGTCTATGATCCATCTGCAACTGCTCGAGTAGTGGCATCTAGTAGCAATTCTCGACTTCCACTTTCCGCTGACAATGGATAGTATGTACTCTAATTTATTTATTTTGGATCGTTTAGCTATAAAATTATTGACATATTCTTATTTTATTGAACAGTTGGGTGCCATTAGATCATGATCCTACTAAAATTCGTGTGCGTATAATGAAGCAAAAGGTTGATATGTTTTGGCCCACTTACACAAAAGTCTTGGTGGAAACCCGAGATCAGTTTACGGTACATTTTTTAATTTAATTGGGATTCTGAACAAAAAAAGTCGTGATGCTGAGCGAGATCGTTGGGATTCTGAGCGTGATGCACAACTCAAGATGGTTCTAGAGAAGATTGCTCGTTCACAAGATTGAGTTGTTTTTACTTTTTAGTTATAAAATAATTTGTTTCTTGAAAATTGTCTACTAGTTACGAATAAATTTTGATTTCATGTTGGAGATGTTATTTGACTCTATGAATAAAATGATTTTGGGTTTTTTTTTTCATGATTTTATTTGTGATTCAATTATTTATGATAATAGAACATGTTTATTATTTTACGATATAATATTATAATATCTTTTTTGAATAAAATACTATTATAATATTGAATAATTTTTTAAATTATAAAAATAAAGCAAAATATGAAATATAAATTTGAATGTATAATCATTCCAAAGATTTGGATTTGTTTGGTCACAAATCTATACAATATGTGGTTTCATATCCATCATTAAATTTGGTCGTAAATTTGTCAAAAATAATTTCATCACAATTTTATGGAAGAACATTGTCACAAATTTATTTGAAATTTGTAAAAAACTCACAGATTTATTTTAGAATTGTAAAAAGAAATGCTGTCACAAATTTATACTAAATTTGGTAGCAATTTTGTCATTAAATCCATCACAAAATAATCACTATGATTTGTGGAAATTTTGCCACAATACTTTGTTATAATTTTGTTGCAAGCATTCGTCACAAATTTATTTCATATTCGTGGTCGAAGGTTGTCACAATGTCGTTAACATATTTTAGTAAAAAAATTATCACATTATGTTGTCACATATTTGTCGTTATTTTATGTAACAACTTTGACACAATGTTCGGTAACAAACTCATTGCAAACTTTAATCTAGAAGAATTATATTATATTTTTATAATTTTTATATATTATCGCTTATTTTGCTCGAGGCGAGCAAACGGTAAGTAGGGTGATGTATGAAAAATATATCATTATATTATAAGACTTTTTATTATTATTTTATGATATTTTAGTATAATTTCATATAAAACTTATAAAAATCATAGTTAGTTATAATTAGATGCATAAGTTATAAAAACGATAAAAATGATGGTTTTTTGTCAGATTTACGTTTGGTGTTTCGTTGATTTTATTGCAGGATCAGATGTTTACCGAGATCCCAAAATATGACATACTTTGAAGTATAAATCATGAGTTTTTGTGGGATAAAAGATTATGCCAAAATCTAACAACTTTGAACGGATCAATGCGTCCTTAATGTTTCTACCGTAACTCATCTTCAACGGACATTTGACCTAACTTAGAGGCATTTTCAGAGAAAAAGTCCTTGATGAAAGTTGTAGATCTTCAAGAGAGCTTTCCAACGAATATTAAATCATGTCAATCGAGGTCTACTGGCTCGAGATAGGTTTTTACGAACATCGATATGTTGGATGGCCGGCACGCGCCGAGAAGGCCGGATCTTGCGGGAAAATCTACGACATTGGGCCCACAAATCTCGACAAGGGAATATATACTATTTGACCGGCACGCGCCGGTTGGTGTTCCGGCACGCGCCGGCCTTGTGGTGTACTCTATAAATACCCCTCAATTGCAACCATTTTGAGATGTACCAATGCATATATCTCTCTTCTATATCTATCTATAGTCTCTTTTGTTGTTTTTAGTTAAATAAAAGATGTAAACGGCACTCTGCCGGAATAATGCTGTAGTATAAAGTATCGTTATAATACTTAGAAGATGTATCAAGGCTCATTGATGTAAAAGAGTTGCTATTTCCGGAGGGTACAACTCTGAAGCTTCGATTGTAATTCTGGTAACTTTTCTAATGTATTTATGTTGTTATTAGTATCTATATATTAATTATAATGATATTAGGCTAACTTAATATCTAGCCAAGATATGAAATTGGATTAGTTTTTACTTTTTAGGGAAATAGATAACGACTATGTTAAAATTGATTAAAAATCGGTTATAATGAATCTCTTTCTATGTTTGAATTGAAGTAGCTAATTGATTTGAAAGAATTCATAATCTAATTATGAATTGACGCCTCGTAGTTAGTTTATGAACTCGTTAATAGAAAGACCGGAGGGTAAAATTGGCCGAGTGAAAACGTGACAACGGAATCCGATTTCTAAACCGGGGGTAGATTTGTTTCGGGAGAAACAAACTCTTATTGAAATTTATACTCGAGAGATTATCACGTTAAATTCGCTGTTTAATTGACATTTCTTAAAATTGGCCATATGACAAAACGGGAGTGACCCATGCTTGAGGATGACATTGGACGAGAGGACAAGACATATGACAATTTCATACGCTCGTGTGAGGAGAAATTGCCTAGCTTAGGAGTATACCGTTTCGTATAATTGATTGGACCTTGGAAAAAGGAAGATCGGTCTTATCTAATTTCCACTAAAAAGATATAATATTTCAATAACATATTCTTGGCTAGTCTCTAATTATAATATCTATCTCCCTCCCTTAGATATTGTTTTGGTACCTATATATACTTATATCTATATATATATATATGTATTGCTATATATCTATATATATATATTTATATACTTATATATATCTGTTTTAGTTTTATGCTTTTATTTATTGTTTGTTTAGAGTTTGGTTGGATAATAAAATTGCGACTTAGATTGAGATAATAATAGTTTCTCGGTGTTAAATCACACGGTGAATTACCAAGTTTCCACGAGGATCGACACACGACTCACCATACTATCACTACAATTTGATCCGGTACACGCCGGTAAGGATTGATAGCATAGAAAAGGTCCGTCGGCTTTTTGGCGCCGTTGCCGGGGAACGACGCTAATTCATTGTGTTCGAATGATTTCTACTTATATTAACTCAAAAGTCTCGAGGATAAGTCAACACTCTTCTTACCCCATTTCTATTTTCTTTTTCGTTGGTACTTACCTTATAAGTAAGTTACCAATCTTTACTTTTATCGATTTCAACTATTTTCGGTTTTCGTTAGTTGATGACCGAGAAAAAGTAAGGCCCCACTTACTCCTTATAAGCGACATAGATACTTACGAAAGGCGAGTTAAGAGCGAGAGTAAAGAAAACAAGGTCATACTAGTCGGGGAAATCCCGACGGAGAATCATCATCAAATCAAAATATGAAAATGGTGAAATCGGTGATGAAACACACGAACAAGGGCTAGATCATGCTCAAGGGCATGGCCAAAATCTTAATCGGGATCTACCAATACCAAATAACCGAATAGAAATAATCAAAATCGGAACCAGAACAATCGTAATAATAACCCACCGAATCCGAGACCTATTTGTGATCAGACCTTAAGAATAAACCAGACTAATAATCCAATTCGTTTACCCAATGAAGGAGCAAATAATTTTGAAATAAAATCTCATCTTTTTGGTCTAATTGACGCAAGAGCCCAATTTCTAGGAGAGGATGATGAGGATCCACATCACCATCTCTATCTTTTCGAAGAATTGTGCAATACAGCCAAAAGTCAAGGTGCTCATCGTGAATTAACAAGGATGTCTATGTTTCCTTTTTCTTTAAAAGGAAGAGCACGAGATTGGTTTATGTCACTCCCACATCATTCATTGACTAGTTGGGAGGAAATTCAAACCGATTTTTTAAAGCGATATTTTACTCCGGGTAGAAATTTGGAATTGAAGGTCGAAATTGCCAACTTTAGACAAGGATGCGAAGAAACGCTTGGGAATGCGTGGGAGAGATTTAAAAAGTTGTTAAGATCTTGTCCCGATCATGGTTATTCCTTAGATATGCAAATCCAACTTTTTACGTCGTAAATTAAGGAAAGATTCACGTGCGGATGTAGATCATGCATGTGGTGGTTCATTAATGATGAATGAAGCCCAAATAGTTTACGATGCTATAGAAAAGATTTCCAAAAATAACGAGAATGTGGGAAACCGGTTCTAGCATCGGGAAAGTAGCATTTGCGGAGAATGCACATCAAATACGGAAGTTCTAGCACACTTGGAGAATTTGAGTAGGAAGTTTGACAACCTACGGGCTAGTAGGATCGTAAAACCGAAACTATCATACCAAATGACTACTCAAGTCATGATAATGTGTCATTAGGGATAGAAGAACCGAGAAGGATACTCAAGGGAAGAGGTGAGTTTTTTACAACGAGCATAGGAATTTGAACAACGCGTATTCAAACTCCTTTAATGCTATTAGAAGAGAGCACCCAACTTATAGATGGTTAGAAAACCCTAATAAGCCGGGACAACCGCCATATCCGGTTCGGTATAAGAATCCATATAGTAATCAAGTTCATCAAGGAAATACATCAAATCGAACCTACAATCGTTACCTAAATCTTATCCATAACATACTACTCAAACTATACCGGTCACCCAAAGTTCAACCCAACTTTGAAGGAGTTGATAAATGGGATAAATTAATGGAAAATATGATGGGTGTAGTATCTACTCAAGCTCGAGAATATGGAAACTATGATAACTTCATAGGTTCGGTCTCTAAGGATATGACTATGTTGAAAACGTCTATGGGTGGACATGATACGAGAATGAGAACTATAGAAGCATCATTAAGGAATATGGAAGATCATTTGAGTAGAGAAGGAGAACGTAACAACGGTAGACCTCGGGAGGATTACCAAGTAATGCGAAAGAAACCCGAGAGAGGTAAATGCGTGATTACGAGAAGTAGGAAATATTGTGAAGATACTTAGAGCGAGAAAACGCGAGGAAACAATGAGGTAGAAAATGATTTAAATGATAATATCGTAAAGGAAAAGGACGAACTTGAATTTGCGATGGAGAGGAAGAAATTATCGAAGAATTCTTAAAACGAGAATAATAATGTTGAACACGAAATTGAAGGTGAAAAATGGGTAAAAGTCCCTAGAATTCGAAAGATCCTATGGATAAGGACACGAGAACCCTATTTAAGGAACATGTCGAGAAAATCGGGGAGAAAAACGGGAAGATTTAAAAGTAAGCGAGAAGGATAAAGTTGATACGGGGGATGTTTTAAAGGAAAAATCTCAAGATAATGAAACTTGGCGATCAAGTAATGCTCAAAGATTCAAGGAAAAAGGAAAAGAGAAAATGACTTCAGAACCAAAGGTTATAGATTTAGAATCTTTGCCTTATCCACCGAAAGATCAAATTAAAAAGATAAAAACTGATAAGAAATATGCTCGTTTCCTTGACACTTTTCGTCATATTCATGTCAATATCCCTGTTATAGAAGCTTTAGTCAACATGCACGCCTATGGAAAGTTTCTTAAAGATATCCTATCTAACAAAAAACGATTAGAAGAATATGAGAATATATGCTGAATGAAGAATGTTACGCAATACTCAAAGCATCGACTACCTCCTAAACTTAAAGATCCTGGTAGTTTCACTATTCCATGTGAAATTGGAGGATTTACGTTTAAGAAAGTATTGTGTGATCTAGGAGCAAGTATCAATCTCATGTCTTATGAGGATTATAAGAAACTAGGAATAGGAGAGCTTACGAATGCGAAATGACCCTTCGGATGGCGATAGATCAATTAAACATCCTAAGGGAATAATCGAGGACGTGTTGGTTAAAATTGATAAATTTTACTTCCCGGTAGACTTTGTAATAATGGAAATGGAAGAAGGATATTCGGCGCCAATTATTCTAGGTCGACCATTTCTAGCTACGGGAAGGACTTTGATAGATGTTCAAAAAGGTGAACTAATGCGAGAGTTAATGAGGATAAAGTTTCGTTCAATATCTTCAAAGCTTTAAACCATCCATACAAAGAACGAGAATCATGTTCTTTTATAGATGAATATTCTACTATACGGGATGCCAAATTTAAAGGTTATGAAAATAAATTAGAAGAATGTTTGGCATTTTCTATCTATAAAGAAGATGAAAATGATCTTGAAATGAAAGAAGTAATCCTTTATTTAGATAAAGGAGGGTTTGTTAAACATCCATGGCATCAAAATTTGAAATTGGAATTGGAAGGACCGAGTTTAAAACCATCGGTAGAAGATCCACCAAGGAATGCGGAGTTGAAACCACTTCCTTCGAATTTGAAATATGCTTTTCTTGAAAATAATAATCTGTTACCAATTATTATTTCATCAACCTTAACAAATGAACAAGAGGATCAATTATTAAGAATGTTAAGACAACATAAGAAAGCTTTTGGATGGACAGTGGCAGATATCAAAGGTATTAGCCCTGAGATTTGTGTTCACAAGATTATTTTGAATGAAGGAGCTAAACCTTGTATTCAGCCACAACGCCGCCTCAACCCGAATTTGCAAACAATCATTAAGAAAGAGGTCATTAAGCTATTAGAAATGGGAATAATCTTTCCCATATCAGATAGTGAATGGGTAAGTCCAACTCAAGTAGTTCCAAAGAAAGGAGGTTTCACGGTAAAAGAAAATGATAAAAATGAATGGATTCCGACAAGGGAAATTACGGGATATCGAATGTGTATTGACTTTCGGAAAGCGAATGATCATACTAAAAAGGATCATCATCCACTTCCATTCATCGTACGGATGTTGGAAAGATTGAGTGGACATAAGTATTTCGCTTCTTAGATGGTTATTCGGGTTATTTACGGATATTCATTGCGGCGGGAGATAGAGAAAAAACTACTTTCACTTGTCCCTATGGAACTTTTGCTTATAAAAGAATGCCGTTTGGATTATGTAATGCACCTGCTACATTTCGGCGATGTATGATGGCAATATTTTTCGATATGGTCGAGAAATTCTTAGAAATCTTTATGGATGACTTTAGTGTTTATGGAGATTCTTTTGATAAATGCTTATCACACTTAGAACGCGTTTTACAACGCGTGAAGATACCAACTTGGTACTAAAGCGGGAAAAATGTCATTTGATGGCATACGAAGGAATTGTACTAGGTCATAGAATCTACGAAGTAGGAATTGAAGTTGATAAAGCTAAAGTCGAAGTAATTGAAAAATTACCTCCACCAATTAATTTGAAAACGTTAAGAGGATTTCTTGGACATGCGGGATTTTATAGAAGGTTTATTGCGGATTTCTCAAAAATAGCAAAGCCCCCGAGTCATTTGCTAGAAAAAGAAGTACCTTTTAACTTTGATGATAAATGTATGGAAGCCTTTAAGACCCTAAAAGCGAAATTAACTACTGCACCAGTACTAGTAGCACGAGATTGGGATTTGCCGTTTGAGATTATGTGTGATGCAAGTGATTTAGCTGTAGGAGCTGTTTTAGGTCAACGGTATAACAAAATTCTCAAAGCTATCTACTATGCTTCTCACACATTAAACGCGGCTCGGCTTAATTATGCAACTGCGAGAAAGAAGCGTTGGTTGTGATATTTGCCTTAGATAAGTTTCGATCATATATTGTTGGTTCTAAGGTAATAATCTACACGGACCATTCGGCTACGAAGTATACGTTAAGTAAGAAAGATGCAAAACCGCGTCTTCTTAGGTGGATTACGTTACTTCGGGAATTCGATATTGAAATTAAGGATAAAAAAGGAAGTGAAAATGTAGTAGCGGATCATCTAAGCGGGATGGATAATGATGAAGGAAAAGGAAAAGAAATTCGGGATTCGTTTCCGGATGAGAAAGCTGTTTAAGATAGATACTCCCTCAACCATGCGATTATTAAAAAATAGAATACCATCAAAGGAAGATTCGCCATGGTTTGGGGATATTGTTAACTACATTACCTGTAAGTACATCCCACCTCATGGACTTGGCAACAGAAAAAGAAGTTCTTTTATGACTTAAAGTTTTATTATTGGGATAAACCGGATCTTTTCCGAAGATGCTCGGATGGAATAATTAGGAAATGTATTCACGATAGTGAAATTTTAAGTGTATTATCATTTTGTCATGATCGTGAGGCGGGAGGTCATCATGGAGGATGGAAAAGCTGCTTTCAAAGTTTTACAATGTGGTTTCTATTGGCCTACACTATATAGAGATGCATATAAATATGCAAAATCTTGTGAATCATGTCAAAAATGGGGAAATATATCGAAAAAACATGAAATGCCTATGCAACCGATATTAGAATGTGATCTATTTGATGTATGGGGCATAGATTTCATGGGACCTTTCCTATATCTTTTGGAAAAAGATTTATTCTAGTAATGGTTGATTATGTTTCTAAATGGGTAGAAGTTGAAGCTCTCCCTACTAATGATACCAGAGTAGTGCTAAGGTTCCTTAAAAAGAATATATTCACACGATATGGCATTCCGAGGGCTATCATTAGTGATAGAGGTTCACATTTTTGTAACCGACCATTTACTAAGGTAATTGAAAAATATGGTGTAACTCATAAACTTGGAACACCCTATCATCCACAAACAAGTGGACGGTAGAGGTGTCTAATAGAGAAATTAAAAGAATCGTGGAAAAGACGAGTGGACTCGAATCGTAAAAAAGCGAGAAAGACTTGATGATGCATTATGGGCATACGAAAACGGCCTTTAAAACACCGATTGGTGTTCTCCTTACAAATTAGTATTTGGTAAATCTTGTCATCTCCCTGTTGAATTAGAACACCGAGCTTTACGGGCTATTAAATTTCTACACTTTGATCCTAAAATTTGTCGGTGATCATAGATTACTTCGATTAACGAGAACTAGAAGAATTTCGACTCGATTCTTATGAAAATGCTCGAATCTACAAGGAACGCACGAAAGCTTTTCACGATAAGAGAATCTATAGTCGTGAGTTCCATGTAGGTGATCGAGTACTTTTATATAATTCACGTTTGAAGTTGTTTCCGGGAAAGCTTAAATCTAGATGGACGAGTCCATATGACGTAACAAAAATCTATAAGTCTGGAGCTGTTGAACTAACTGATGGAAAAACAACTTTTATAGCCAATGGACACAGGGTGAAATTGTTCGTGGAAGCTGAAGGGATACCTCAACCAGAAGAAGTATTATTACTTATCGACCCTCCAACGAATTAAGGAAGCAGGAATTTTAAACTCAGCCGATTACGGGTACTATCTTTCTAATTCACCTTTTAATATGCATTTTAAAGTAGTTTCGTCTTTTACCGGATAGACGTAAAAGAGCTGGATGCCTTTCATAGATAGGATAAGAGTTTTTATTTTACTTTTAAGATTAGGTCCGAATAAGGATGTCGCGTTTAAGATAGAAGCCTTAGTTTCTAAATTAAATAAAGAATTGCTAATCGAAGTCAGAGAAAGAGAACTTTGTAATGGAAATTCAAGGAGTGCAATAAAAGAAGAGCAAGGTTTCTAATGAGATGTAGAATCTGTGGAAAAAGTGAACATGATGGACAATGTGGAAGAAATACAACCATATCCCAGGATGAGTGTTTGAATGTTATTAAGAAGGGAACGATTAGGTGGTTATCCGAAAATCCCGAGGGAATACAAAGAGATAATTCAAACGCATCACTCCTAGGAGAAAGGTTAAGGGATCGTTATGATAACAATCTTGAGGATGCGAGATTGAGGGAGTTAGCAAAAAATCCTAAAAATTATAGTGTGTGCTTTTAGTCTTTTAATTGTTTTTAAAGTTGTGTTAATTCTAAAAATTAAAAGAAAATATTTTTATGAAAAATTTATAATAAACCTATTTTCATCTCATGTGATTTTAAATAGGTATATTATATCAAAAATATGTGATTTCAATATTATATTAGTTTTTATGTATTTTATCAAATTTTATATAGAAAAATAGTATTGAACTTAGATTATATAACATAAATCATTTGATTAACATCAAATGATCTTTATGTAGTATAATTAGAGCTCATTACACAAAAGATGATAAAAATCTCGATTTTTAGGGGTCATGTGACCGGCACGCGCCGGTACACTACCGGCACGCGCCGGTAAACCTGTACACTTAACCCTAACCCCGAATGATAGCCTCATTTCTCACATCCCCACTTCAATTTGAAGAGCAACCCGACTCCACTCCATTTTCGCCCAAAAATATATCAAATTTCATCACTTTTTCATCACAAATTCAACAATCCATCATCTTCTCTTCATCTAAAACATCTAAGAAGATCAACATTGGAAAAAAGTTGAAGCTTGGCAAGCTCAAAGCTCTCTTTTCTCTCATTCCGGCGACCCACCATTAATTCCGGCGACCTAGCTTTTCTTTCTAGCATATTAATGTAATATATAGATATATATTTATATATATATATATATCAAATATTTCAAATTTTAGTTAAATTTCTGAAATTATTTTGAATTTATTTTGATTTTATAGCCTAAGTAATTGTTGGTTCTTGTTGTTGGTGTTGTTTGTTTGTGTTGTTGTATTGTCATACCACTATCGTAGATGGCCTCATCATCTCGAAGCAATCCTAAGAGGAAAAAGACTGAATTACCAATCGTAGTACCGGTAGTTCAAACTAGGCCTTTAACCAAAAGGGAGAAAACTTTAACCTTTGAAAAAACCGCTAGTGCAGAAGCTAAGCGGGCACATGATGAGTACTTTAGTAAAAGTAAGGTTTGGTTAGAACGAGGGATTGATTTTTCGAAGATTGGGAAAGAAGTGAAGGAAATTTTCAAGGATAGAGGATGGTTGGATATAGCTATGGATAGGAAAGATAAGATTAATGTTTCTATGGTATCAGAATTTTATTCAGTATTATCTACTTATGATGCTGATACGGTTGAGGAGATGACCTATATCCCTCTAAGAAGTGTTAATGTTACTTTTTACCCTGCTATGATTAATGTATTCTATGGTTTAGCTGAAATACCGAAGAGGAGGATTATCGAATGTTTGGGGTTTAGAACATCCTATGGCTCTACAAACCAAAGCTTATGAAGCCCAACAAGCCTTTGACCCCACCTTTGAATGGATAGAAAATAGGTTTGCTTATGGGAATTGTATTAGGGACATAAGGGCAATAAAACAGTTCTTAGGCCATAATGTATGTCCTTCCACACATGTTTGTGCATTTGGTCGAGAGGAAGTGGTTATTGCTTGGGCCATGGTTAATGATATTCCTATAAATGCTGGGGAAATTGATCTTTTCTAAGGCATGTGAGTTTGCAAGCACTCGTTATCGAGGGGGACGTCTCCCGTTCCCTAGTCTCATTTACGCCTTATGTGAGCTTGCGAAGTCCCTGTCTTACCCTCGGATAGAGCTGTGTCTCCCTACATTCCTCCCATTGGTCTTAAGGCGAGAGCCTTACCTCGGAATAATAGATTACAATAATCCTAATCGTCAACAACAACAACCGCCACCTCCACCTCCTTTTCACACTCAAGTACCTAGGCCACCTGAGACGGTCACACCGGCCACGGCAGAGCCAAGTTGAGGCTATGTTTCGGCATTTAGTTCAAGCCCGAGGCTAGAAGCGATGCTAATATAGCTTTAGCTTGTGAGAAGAATAGACAAGTGGGGCGAGGACATTCGAGTTGGTCAAAGAGGATATCGAGATGCTATGAGTGAGTTTGATCCTAGATTTGCCGAGATTTACGCTAGACACCCCTATAGTCGGCCCGACCCATATACTATGCCGAGATTGGATTCCGCCGATTCCACCACGTTATATATCATGACTATACGCCGTCATCCATAGGACGGGGTGGTATGTTTACGGGTACACCGGGGACATCCTTGGGCATGGGAGGAGTGACACGTAGCGGATGTGACGGCGGGATTTGGTTCATTTGGTCTTCGGGGATCGGTTTCTATGTCGACGATGAGGGGCGAGACATCATTTCGAACTTCGTATCGGATCCACGGCGGTTCGGTTATGGTATTCATACGACGCAGTCGCAAGGAGCTGATTTTACTTCGATACTATCTACATTTGGATCATCGTCATCTCAGTACGACCCTACTGGTGACATTGATCTTAACTATGATGAGGACGAGTGATTATTTTTTTGTTGTATAACTATCTACTTTTGGTTTGACTTAGTATCTTTTATATTTTTTGTGTACGTTAAACGTTTGATGCACTCTCGGGGTAGTGCACGTTGTTATTTTGTATCTTTTTCGTAATTTTCGGATGTTTTTCGATCTTTTTCACCACGTTTTAGAAACCATATAGAACTCTTGATGCAGGAAATAGATGCTGGAATGATCTGAAAATAGAAATATCTCTGACCGAGCACTATTTGACCGGCACGCGCCGGTGTGGTGGGCTGCAGAATCTTCTCAGGATATTTCCATTTCAGTCCTCCTTTGTCTATAAAAGGAAACAGATGCAGCATTCCTAAAGTGCTCATTCTCTTCCTTTACCTTTAATTTTCTTACTATAAAAGAGTTTAAAATGTCCGATCGTTCGTCAGTTAACAGTTATTCTCCTCCGCATACACCGAATTCTGTCATTCCAAATCCATTTTTTCATCAAATCCCTTACGAGCCTATGTATGCTTCGGCTCACAACCCTTATATAAGTAATTTCAATCAGTCACCGGTGTTGATTGAAAGGGGTTTAAATTTCAGAAAGGTTAACAATTGGGCATTTACGAGGATGGAAGTAGATGGGTGGGATTATTTTTGTCGTATGCCGAGAGGTAGGATTAATGTTACTATGGTAAGAGAATTCTATTCAGTACTTTCAGAAGCTAATACTGTGTCGTTAACACAGTCTGTTACAGTGAGAGGAGTTGTTGTTCCTTTCACTTCTACCAACATAAATCAAATTTTCCTTATTCCACCAGTCCCCACATCACCAAGTCATTTTGAGTATCAATGGAGATTGAATACCGCTAACGGTTTTATTACAAAATATTCGGAAGCTTGTCCACTCTTGTTCTACAATTATGATATTGATCAAAATGTCTCTACGACTGCTTTGCTTCCCCATCTTAGAACGTGGAAACGATTCATCAATTCACGAGTATATCCAAGCGTTAATTTCTCGGAAGTTAGTGATGACGAATTGATGCTTCTATATGCGATTACTACTGGAGCTGTTATAGATTGGGGGGTGCTGATTCAGAAATCAGCTGTGAGTTTTGCGTTCGGGAGAAGCCCGAATTATCATCCTTTACCATTTGGATGGTTGATTTCTAGGTTATGTATTCGTTTGGCAAGGGTTCCGGAAAGAGCGACAGATGAATATTTTCCAGCTCACATTCCTCGTGTTGGGCTTTTACCAGTCGATATTCCGGGAGGATCATCAAGTGGTGAAAATTAGATAATTGTGTTGGTAGTCAGGAAGGAATAAAAATCATAAAAGTATTACGGTACGTTAGTATAAGTCACAATAAATTAAAATAACTTAGTTTAATAAATTAGTTTAAATTAGTTTAACTTAATTTATGGTTTAACATTCCTAGTAGTTTTAATTTGTATTTTAGTATTGTAATATATTTGCATGTTTTAACTTATGTTTTTAAATGTTATTATATAAACGCTCGTCTATTTGACACCTAAAATAATCTAACCATGATAAAATTCATTTTATTTTCTAAACCGATTTTTACTACTCATTAGCCATCGAGACGATGCCAATTCGTAAGTGGGGAGTAGGGATTGGTTAGTAAATAAACCGAATTTAATACATCAAATACTTACACACTTAGTTTAATTTTTCTTAAGGGAATAAGTGAATAATATATAATTATTATGATAAAAATGATATATTTGGATAGAATAAATTTTTAATTAAGTAAAGTAATCTTGATATATTATTTCTATATTAATTATGTCTATTTTAGATTTTTAATAAGATTTGTAGTATATATATCTTGATAAATATTATGAAATATTTTTTTATGAAATTAGACAAAAGTTACTTATAATTATAATGAAATTTTAGAATAATTTTCTTTTCAAGACAAAGTATGAAATTGGAATCGGATTAGGAATGATGAGATTTTTGGCATAACTTTGATAAACCGAGAGCCAAATAAGCCTACCCGAACATGATTTCTAATTTTTGTCCCCACCTCACCTTGTAGAGTGATCAAGACCTCACTCGAAATAGCCATTATTATTAACTAGAAATTACTAACCCTAACTTAATAATGGTCTACATTTCTTTGAAAATCCCGCAAGTTTAGTATGTATTTATGAATAGCGGTGACGACATCGAAATTTGATATATGTCGAGATTGAAATGAATGTTATTCGGAAGGCAGTTTGTTATCAAATATGGTTATTAAAAAAAGAAAAAAAAAACAATATATATATATATAAGAACAGAGTATTATAGGTATCTTTTCAGTTTTTGATCGACAAACCAAAAATAAAATATCAGATATAGCTGCCTGATGATAGTAGTCCAGCTAGGGTATTATCACGAAATGTCCTATTGCTGGGAATGAAGGTATATGCTACAAATCTGGTGAAAAAGAAAAAGTCGAATCAAAGCTATCAAGAATTATCACGAGTTTAAGGAAACCGGATTCGTGATTTTCGATCGAAAGAGTAGTACTCCGATCAATCTTGATAAAGCAATGCCTATGTTCTTAAGTTCTTGAAAAAAAAAAAACCATATTTTGGAAATTATCAAGGAAAATAGTGCCAGGAGTGTTACTGATTGAGAAATTTTTGATCAGAAGATGAAAGTGTAAGTACGTACGACTTGCTTCTATCTCTTTTGATTTTCTTTTGTTATCCTTTTCGATTAGCCAACTATCCTAAGCCTGAACGTTACAATCCAATTTGCCAACTACTTGACTTAGTCTTTGATTCCGATAGATCATACAGTGGAGATTAAAAAGTTGTTCTAAATATTTTATTTATACTTATAAAGTAATTCATGTAAAATTTCATTTAAATAATATTTTATAACTAATTTATTATGTTATATACACTTCTTATCTTTTTAAAATATCTTAGATAGATGAAATTAATATAATTATAATGTTGACAGCATACGTTACTAAGTTAGGAATTTAATCTAGAAGAATTATATTATATTTTTATAATTTTTATATATTATCGCTTATTTTGCTCGAGAACGATCAAAAGCTAAGTGGGGAGTTGTGATGTATGAAAAATATATCATTATATTATAAGACTTTTTATTATTATTTTATGATATTTTAGTATAATTTCATATAAAACTTATAAAAATCATAGTTAGTTATAATTAGATGCATAAGTTATAAAAACGATAAAAATGATGGTTTTTTGTCAGATTTACGTTTGGTGTTTCGTTGATTTTATTGCAGGATCAGATGTTTACCGAGATCCCAAAATATGACATACTTTGAAGTATAAATCATGAGTTTTTGTGGGATAAAAGATTATGCCAAAATCTAACAACTTTGAACGGATCAATCGTCCTTAATGTTTCTACCGTAACTCATCTTCAACGGACATTTGACCTAACTTAGAGGCATTTTCAGAGAAAAAGTCCTTGATGAAAGTTGTAGATCTTCAAGAGAGCTTTCCAACGAATATTAAATCATGTCAATCGAGGTCTACAGCTCGAGATAGGTTTTTACGAACATCTGATATGTTGGATGGCCGGCATGCGCCGGAGAAGGCCGGATCTTGCAGGAAATTCTCTGACATTGGGCCCACAAATCTCTGACAAGGGAATATATACTATTTGACCGGCACGCGCTTGTTGGTGTTCCGGCACACGCCGGCCTTGTGGTGTACTCTATAAATACCCCTCAATTGCAACCATTTTGAGATGTATCAATGCATATATCTCTCTTCTATATCTATCTATAGTATCTTTTGTTGTTTTTAGTTAAATAAAAGCTGTAAACGGCACTCTGCCGGAATAATGCTGTAGTATAAAGTATCGTTATAATACTTAGAAGATGTTTCAAGGCTCATTGATGTAAAAGAGTTGCTATTTCCGGAGGGTACAACTCTGAAGCTTCGATTGTAATCTGGTAACTTTTCTAATGTATTTATGTTGTTATTAGTATCTATATATTAATTATAATGATATTAGGCTAACTTAATATCTAGCCAAGATATGAAATTGGATTAGTTTTATCTTTTTAGGGAAATAGATAACGACTATGTTAAAATTGATTAAAAATCGGTTATAATGAATCTCTTTCTATGTTTGAATTGAAGTAGCTAATTGATTTGAAAGAATTCATAATCTAATTATGAATTGACGCCTCGTAGTTAGTTTATGAACTCGTTAATAGAAAGACCGGAGGGTAAAATTGGCCGAGTGAAAACGTGACAACGGAATCCGATTTCTAAACCGGGGGTAGATTTGTTTCGGGAGAAACAAACTCTTATTGAAATTTATACTCGAGAGATTATCACGTTAAATTCGCTGTTTAATTGACATTTCTTAAAATTGGCCGTATGACAAAACGGGAGTGACCCATGCTTGAGGATGACATTGGACGAGAGGACAAGACATATGACAATTTCATACGCTCGTGTGAGGAGAAATTGCCTAGCTTAGGAGTATACCGTTTCGTATAATTGATTGGACCTTGGAAAAAGGAAGATCGGTCTTATCTAATTTCCACTAAAAAGATATAATATTTCAATAACATATTCTTGGCTAGTCTCTAATTATAATATCTATCTCCCTCCCTTAGATATTGTTTTGGTACCTATATATACTTATATATATATATATATATATATGTATTGCTATATATCTATATATATATATATTTATATACTTATATATATCTGTTTTAGTTTTATGCTTTTATTTATTGTTTGTTTAGAGTTTGGTTGGATAATAAAATTGCGACTTAGATTGAGATAATAATAGTTTCTCGGTGTTAAATCACACGGTGAATTACCAAGTTTCCACGAGGATCGACACACGACTCACCATACTATCACTACAATTTGATCCGGTACAACGCCGGTAAGGATTGATAGCATAGAAAAGGTCCGTCGGTAGGGGGTAGTTGATGAGAGTCAAATTGGCTATCATTTTCTATGTAATTATACCTCGTTTATACCTCGTTTTATATGTTTTCTGAGACATTTGGTTGTATTTTGATGTATTTACACCTTGGTTATCATTTCGGGACCTAGGACGTAAAGTCCGGGATTCTCGGTCTTTTTCGGTGTAATTTACTATACTCTCGGTGACCCTAGTGTCATGTAGGGATTATGTGTGGTATTTGTTGTGATTTTGTACAGGACTTAGGTGTTTGAGATGTCCGGAAGGCGAGATACGAGGATTGGAACGTGTGCCCGAAGCTTAAACATTCAAATGGATCAAAACGCGGTGGTACTACAACCATACCTTCCATTGATCTGCATTTTGATCCACCTTAGAGGCATTTTCTGGGCTGGACATCTTCATTAACGTTGTAGACAATTGAATGAGCTTTCCAACGCATCTAGAATCACTCAAATCGGAGGTCTACAGACAAAGTTATGGCTTTTTTTCTGAGGGCCTGTCACCATAGAAAGTTGCTGATAGGTTTTGTGAAGGGAAAAATCTGACAGGCGGCCGTCTGTCAGTACAGGCGCACGCCTAGCTCCCAGAACTCATAAAACACTATAATACCCCCATTTTGGATCTAGATCCACACCATCTTCTTCCCAACTCGTTTTTTCACAATTTTTCTACACTTTTCATTAGATTAGCTTAGTTTGTAGGTATATTAGCTTAGTTTAGTTGTAGATTGTTGTAATCCATTGATTCTCGAAGATAGCTTTGTTAGGAAATCTATGCGGGAACGCAGCGGAATTTAAAATTTTATTTCCTTTTAACCAAGATCGACTTCGTTTAAGCAATAAACAAATAAGCTAGAGACGGTGATTACATTGGTTGATCTAAAAGATCGATGCTTTGACCATCTAAGGAGAGTAGTTCTGCATAGAGCCGCCCAAGTGTTCGGCCTCTACCGCCAGTCCACACGAATAGCCCGCCGGAATCCCATCATGGATTGCTATTGGAAAACTTCGGTTGCTAGACCGGCCATTTTCCCCTCTCTCCAACTCTCTATAGGATGCTCTCTAATTTTTCACAATAACTATTAGCTCTTGGAATTATGATGTACAAAAGAGCTTGACACCCACCTCTTATTTATAGTAGAAGGTGGCGCCATATCAAAGTGTGGAGGAGAAGAAAACTTTTTTCCAATAAAATAAGAAAAATATAATTGATTGATTTATCTCATTTATTATAATATCTTATATCAAATAAATCTAGGATATTGTCAATATCTTATATTGAATATTTCCAAGATATTGTCAATATCTAATATTGACTATCTTTATTTTATTACCATAAATCAATTTACACATGTGTGCAAATCTATAGTCATTAATATCTAATATTAATATATGATAATCTTATTAATTATATTGCACAATCCAAGTGTATCTTATACACATTGAAAATGGCGCCCCATATCCCAAAGATTTGGCATCCGGAACATTCTTTAATTAATATAATGCTATGATTAATTAATTTGCAAAATACATGTATATCATATATATATATATTTCGAAATTATATGTATCAATATACATATTTAATTAATCAACATAATTAATATCTTGTATTTAATTTATTCATAATAAATAAATACCACCATATTAATTTACCACTATAACCTTTATAGTCTCGAGATAAACTTTCCTTATTTGGTTATCATCTATAACCACATTTTAATCCGGCTAGATGTTCTTATGTGTGTGACCCGATAGGCTTCCGAATATGTTGGCCGTAGACACAAAGTGCAAATTATGAAAATGCCCTTCATGCCTAACGATCACGGGATAGCGTCTAGCAACACACCGTGACCCCCAATCATCGGAAGAGTCAAATGCAATGACTACTACCTTTCATGTGAAACAGTTACCGTGTAACTTACAATCCTATCGTTGTAATAATATCCATACGATCGTATCTCGAGTGTCGATACATTAACGATCGTATCTTATAATCTGGATATCATGCTCTCTCGAAGTAACTCATTTACTCCCACTTTGCAAAGATTCACGAGAGTAAGACATTCCTTATAAGAAGGCCATTTCGGATATTCGATCCCAATCATAGGATACGCGATTCCCGGACGACCAATCATGTATACTCCGCATGCTTCAGTATCATACCCAATCACTACCGCATGATCGCCACGTGGTTATGGGAAACCTCAATAGTGTCAAAGCATGACAATCCACACAGTGATGCCATGAAGACTCTGGTCTAAAGGATAATTACACAACCGCCACATAGTGTGACACTTAATGTAAGTGGGTCAGTCTAACGTACGCATTCTCTAATACACGTCCACGTACAGTCCAAGTGTCTCTACACTTCGATAGACGAGATCTATCCCTGCCCTTAAAGACAGAAGACATCCAATACGTGCTAGTCTGTTTATACTATCAATGCCCTGTTTAATAGTACATCAGCCTAGAGACATTTAAGTATCAAACTTATTAAAGTGATTAGAGATCTCATCAACCATAATCGCCTATCATGGTTTCTCTACCACAGTTTAATACTAAGGACGTTATCATATAACAATTCATAATTGGTTCTTTTAAAGAACATATATATGACAACAGAAAAGCCATTTAATATATGTATAAACATAAAGAAATAGTAGAAATGATCCGACCCGGTCGGATCCGGTCCAACCCGATTGGGTTTAGGACACTATTTCAACAATCTCCCACTTGGCCTAAAACCAATCACTCGCACACACAAGACCAAGTTGAAACACAAGAATCTCATGCAATACTCGCAACCGGCTCTAGCCATAAACGGATCGCTATCCGTGGGGACTCGTACTATCTTCATATCATGTTCCAAATGACCAAGTCAAAGGAACCGCCTCAACACACACATGAATCTCTGACGAGACCCTGGTCCTTGCTTCAAGCAATGAATCCACTTACTATATCAACTATATAGAAAAGGTGGAAGAACCGTACAAGGTTCAGGAATGAACCTTCTAGATCCATGTATTGCTCCCGCTGCGCCTCCAAGGCACTACTATGTTTTGGCCTGGTTGTAGAATTTACAGTGACCCATAGGCTAGAACATTTCTAGCTCACTGTATCACTTAATCAAAGTGAATGCAAACCCAGACTGTAGCTCCCACTCGCCTTCATAAGACTTAGGATATACGTCTGTATAACTATATTTATCTAATTCCAAGTTTCGATAAACTAGGAACTCTCCCTTAACTTGTTTAAGGATATTCTCAACATTCACCGATTTACTTTCATACTTGCTCATGACTATTCATGGACTATGAACATCCGGCATTACCTATAAGATGGTTCTATCGCGATGTAGCGAAAGAAACCTTCCATAAGCATCATCTTTCACCTTATCTTTAGGACCATAGATGTCTTGAGAACAAAGACTAGAAGTATCTCGCGATCTATGCTAAACTTCTTTTAGCATCACATCTATATAGGTAAACTATAATCTAACAACGAGTTAAATCTATCGCTATAGATTCTTATTTCTAAAATAAGAAGCGCTAATCCAAGTGCTTTCGTAAAGACCTTGAACTACCAAACATTAATTGACTTGTGACATGGGGTGATAATTCTCGAGAGAGATATCTAATACCTTACTCAAAAATCATAACACACTCCCACTATCCATCTTGCACATTGGGCATATCTTCTTTTGACTAAATCAAACTCCTTTGATTATCAAACAAAGAAATCGTCTAGAGAAACTTGTTTGAGTCCATAAATGGATCTCGTGGGCTTACATATCATGTCATCGTCTATGAACATCGATTTGTTTGCCCAACGTCTTCAACACTATCATATAGCCATGATACGAAGTTATAACAAGTATTATTCGAATAGAAGCGGGCTCGACCTTACGGGGACATTCCCCTCAGGTAAGACATACTAGGTTCGTAACCTGGTTGTCACCGATGGAATCTAATTCGGATATTATGGCTCGGCCATATCTCTCAATCTTGCCTTTCAAACATTCTTTCATAAGTTGTGAGATATTCATTCTTCAAGAAGAACATACCAACAGCCTTTTCAGGCCTGAGGTTATCTACAGACTTACAGAACTTTTGTGTGCACTGAGTAGTGATCTACACCTCATCGCTATGCGGCGTCTGCTCATGTTCCATTGGTTGAATATATCTTTGTGGTTCTCAAACTCTTTGGAGATCTGATTCACTCCCACTGTTTCTTTTGGAAGAAACACTTCCTTTAGAAGACAGCATGTTTGGAGACAAACATTTTGCTCCGCGGACAAGTAAATAATATCCTAGCGTACTTGCTAAGATATTCCACAAAGTTGCATATGTCGTACTAGGCTCCAAGCCTTTCGATTTGCCTATGACAACTTCAAATCATCGGTTAAGATAGATTCGACATTATCCTCTTCCATATCTAATATGGAATTTATTCAATCTTTATCTTTGGAACTCGGTTAAGTATAAGGGCACTATCCCGAAACGGGTAAGGGATACTTCGCATGGCTTGCGTCACGGCTTTATCATATAAAGTGTTGTTTCCATTACGGGAACACAATCTAATTGCGTATCCCAAAGATGGTATCCTTCAAAGGAGAATCTTATTCCTTTTCGGACGACTTCGAAACACCCTTCAAGTATTAATTACTTCAATCCAATTGAAGATTAATTCCTAAGTAGCTCATAAATCTCATATTCGTACTAGCTCGAACTTTTCGGGCTTTCCGAATTGTCGTACTTTAATAAGTACATTCAACTATTTCTAAAATAGTCATAGAGATTAATAAACAATTATTTGTGGCATTAATTGTCATAAGCCAACAAACATCGGTATGTTTAGGCCTTAGACAATTTTTCTAGGTTTTACAACCCTTTTCATAAAAGGGTATTTTAGTCATCTTTAGATAAGATACGTATTACCCACATGATTCATAATCATATGGTTCAACATCATCAGAATGACGTTTGATTACACGCTTCCCTTCCATAGAGACTGTGCCTAGAGTAACCACAAATCAAGGATAACAGCCATACAAATATTTAGTTGAGATCTCATCACATATATCAACTATATAGTGACAACAATCTAGTATGTTAGATTCAGTGACCTTCCAACTTTATCGGAATAACATTTATTCTTTACAATTGAATATGTCTACTAAATCCTAACAAATAAGCGAAAGTATGTTCTTCATAAGAACCGGAACATAATAACATTTATTTAGTTCCCTTATCGATTTACTAGATCCGAATGTGGTAAGTGTTACAACGTTTGCTTCACCTTCCATATCTGTATTTAATCTTTCTAATTTAATCACACTCGCAAGATATCATATATCTAAGAGTTGACTTGAACTTAGATAGATTTATCTCAACTCACTTGCCTAGAATAGAAACTTCAATAATTTCTCTATCTAAGCACACACCCTAACTTTCCTTTTTTAATCCTTTAAGCACTTGTAAATATTTCTTAGTGTAGTCTTCATAAGACTTAAGAAAGATCACAAGAGCTATGTCTTTAATTTCCTTTCATAAAGAAAATCTAAAGTTTATTAAATAGTTTATTTAACATTTTAAATCGTATTTAAAACATTAACTATTTAATTAACCTTTAAGCAATGATAGAATTAAGTCGATACTTAAATCTTACAATTTTGAAAACAACCTTTCCAAAATTAGATGTGGTCATTCTTATCCAACGTTTGAATTAATTGTCATCATATGACTGAATGATCATATTGGATCGTATCCAATGTCATGAGCTTCCGCTTTCATTAATAATTAAAGTCTTGGAGTACTGCATCAAATATGTAGTCTCCTTGTCTCTAACTACTATAACGGGATTGCTCGTGTCATTGCTTATTTTAAAAGGATTAAAATTACTTAACCATATTTGAGAACGTTTCTCAAAAGGTAACAGTCATAATTTGGTTTTTACTAATCGAGAAAAAAACATAAATATAAAGTTTGCTAAAACTACAACATAAAAATAAAATAAAAGAGTGTTGTTGTTTATACACGCAAAATCAAAAATGGTCTTTTGGTTTATGATTTTGCTCCCACTAGTCAACTACTTCCAATTGACTTTCAAGAATTTTCAAAATTCTTTAGTGGCTGAGATCCAATCTAGTTACCTCGATTCCCGGCGGTGGTCGATCAACCAAGATAATTTCGAAAGGTAGGTAACACCTTTACCATTCACATCTCTATGTGATTCTTAGTGGTTGACTAGTCAACTCTTTGGCGATACACATCACTATGTGTTAGTCAACCCCTTGTCTCTAAAGTCAGACGGCCCTGACGGTGGCCAATCACCGAAAGACTCTAGTCAAGTCATAACCCAATATTCACGAGATCTCATACGATCATATCTCAATAACGACGATATACCCGAGGTAAGTCAACTCCCGGCGGTGGTCGATCAGTTGGATCCGAACACATGCTCTTCACCGTCGTTATAATATTGGGAGACAATATTTCGACTTGATTTTTGTTGTGGAAGTATTTATGTAAATTAATTCACTTAATTAATTTTTAATTACGGTCTCATCAAATATATCTATCTCTATAGACATACATCCTACACATTTATCTAGATCGTGCCTAGTCATGCATCTATCGTATCATATAAAATAAATACAAGCACAAAATAAATAAATGCGTAAAGTAACCGGTATGATCATGGACTTTTCCTAGATGCGGTTTCGAATACAAACTGACGAAACCGCGGGTCACAATCTAAGGTAGCTGCAACCGCCAATAGGATCGTTAATGCGCCATTCTCCAATGGGATCTTTATTATTTATTCTTTCGTTTCCATCTTCTGCTCCATTCTTGTTACATTTAATTCTATCTAATAAAATAAATACACCCGCCGCAAACGGGGGGGGGGGGGAGCCAACGGGAATGGGATAAATGCGAGAAAATAAACTAAGTCACGTTCTTCATAACGGCCTAGGACAATTTTTAAACCAACGAGAAAAATTAAATCATTCACATCATCTATCTATCGAGTCGAGCATGATCAATCGGGTCCATATAATCATATTATATCTACTATATCTAATCCATACAATAACATCTTATGAAAAAGATAAAATTAAAATTTAACTACTTGCGTCTTAATTAATCAATTAACATTTAATCTATTAAATAATTTTATCCAATCAATTAACTAATTAACATTTAATTAATTAAATGATTTTAATCGAAATAAAATTAACGATTAATTTTAAACGATTTTAATTTTAATTTTAATTTTAATTAATTAGAACTATTCTAAAAATAAATCAAAATTAAAATTAAGTCTTTTTTTTTCTTTCTTTCCTTTTGATTCCTAATCAAAAGGGATGCTTTGGTTTCCTAAACCAAAAGGCATCATTCCTAAACCAAATTTGGTTTAGGCAGCAGCCACTTTCCAAAATCAAAATTTTGGAAGTGGCTGAAAGCTAAGCCTTTTACAAATCAAATATTTGAAAAGGGCTTAGGCCTATTCCAAATCAAATATTTGGAAAGGCCAAATAATTTTATTTTTGCGCCTGGTCACTTTCCAAAATCAAAATTTTTTGGCTTTTACAAATCAAATATTTGAAAAGGGCCTAGACTATTCCAAATCAAATATTTGGAAAGGCCAAATAATTTTTCCAAATCAAATATTTGAAAAGAATTTGGAAAGGCCAATATTTTATTTATATTTTCCAAAACAAAATTTTGGAAAGGGCCTAGGTCTATTCCAAACGAGTTTGGAAAAGCTAATATTATTTTAATGCCATGTGGCATCCCAATGACCCTATTTGAACTATTGAACCATTGATTAGCGACACATGACACAACTAAACAAAGAGATATTAATCAC
Organism: Gentiana straminea; assembly: GCA_036785695.1. Classification (NCBI taxonomy): domain Eukaryota; kingdom Viridiplantae; phylum Streptophyta; class Magnoliopsida; order Gentianales; family Gentianaceae; genus Gentiana; species Gentiana straminea. The sequence goes on from JAVUPR010000183.1 coordinate 13,254,463, forward strand.
AACTATGAAAATATTGAATCACAAATACACAAAACAAAAACTTGGGACCACCGCATCACACCGAGCCGGCCGGCGATCACACGCACCACCACCTTTGCCCCCCCCCCTTTTTTTTTTTCTTTTCGTGTATCGAATTTTGCGAATCAAAAATCTTTCATCTTTTAATTACGTGATTTAAACGATAAAATTAACTACGCAAAATAACATGCTTATTGCTTAAGCTCGAAGCTCGCTACGATACCACTTTGTTAGGAAATCTACGCGGGAACGCGGCGGAATTTAAATTTTATTTCCTTTTAACCGGGATCGACTTCGTTTAAGCAATAAACAAATAAGCTAGAGACGGTGATTACCTTGGTTGATCTAAAAGATCGACGCTTTGACCGTCTAAGGAGAGTAGTTCGCATAGAGCCGCCCAAGTGTTCGGCCTCTACCGCCGGTCCACACGAACAACCCGCCGGAATCCCATCATGGATTGCTATTGGAAAACTCCGGTTGCTTAGACCGGCCTTTTTTCCCTCTCTCCAACTCTCATAGGATGCTCTCTATTTTTTACAAGAACTATTAGCTCTTGGAATTATGATGTACAAAAGAGCTTGACACCCACCTCTTATTTATAGTAGAAGGTGGCGCCATATCAAAGTGTGGAGGAGAAGAAAACATTTTTCCAATAAAATAAGGAAAATATAATTGATTGATTTATCTCATTTATTATAATATCTTATACCAAATAAATCTAGGATATTGTCAATATCTTATATTGAATATTCCCATGATATTGTCAATATCTAATATTGACTATCTTTATTTTATTACCATAAATCAATTTACACATGTGTATATATCTATATATTAATATCTAATATTAATATATGATAATCTTATTAATTAAATTGCACAATCAAACAATGTATCTTATCACACATTGACAATGGCGCGCCAATATATATATATATTATTTATATATTAATATTAATATTAATATATGGTAATATGATTAATTAATTTGCAAAATACATGTATATCTTATATATATATATATTTCGAAATTATATGGAATATAAATATTTAATTAATATACATAATTAATATCTTGTATTTAATTTATTCATAATAAATAAATACCACCATATTAATTTACCACTATAACCTTTATAGTCTCGAGATAAACTTTCCTTATTTGGTTATCATCTATAACCACATTTTAATCCGGCTAGATGTTCTTATGTGTGTGACCCGATAGGCTTCCGAATATGTTGGCCGTAGACACAAAGTGCAAATTATGAAAATGCCCTTTCATGCCTAACGATCACGGGATAGCGTCTAGCAACACACCGTGACCCCCAATCATCGGAAGAGTCAAATGCAATGACTACTACCTTTCATGTGGAACAGTTACCGTGTAACTTACAATCCTATCGCTGTAATAATATCCATACGATCGTATCTTGAGTGTCGATACATTAACGATCGTATCTTATAATCTGGATATCATGCTCTCTCGAAGTAACTCATTTACTCCCACTTTGCAAAGATTCACGAGAGTAAGACATTCCTTATAAGAAGGCCATTTCGGATATTCGATCCCAATCATAGGATACGCGATTCCCGGACGACCAATCATGTATACTCCGCATGCTTCAGTATCATACCCAATCACTACCGCATGATCGCCCCGTGGTTAGGGGAAACCTCAATAGTGTCAAAGCATGACAATCCACACCGTGATGCCATGAAGACTCCGGTCTAAAGGATAATTACACAACCGCCACATAGTGTGACACTTAATGTAAGTGGGTCAGTCTAACGTACGCATTCTCTAATACACGTCCACGTACAGTCCAAGTGTCTCTACACTTCGATAGACGAGATCTATCCCTACCCTTAAAGACAGAAGACATCCAATACGTGCTAGTCTGTTTATACTATCAATGCCCTGTTTAATAGTACATCAGCCTAGAGACATTTAAGTATCAAACTTATTAAAGTGATTAGAGATCTCATCAACCATAATCGCCTATCATGGTTTCTCTACCACAGTTTAATACTAAGGACGTTATCATATAACAATTCATAATTGGTTCTTTAAAAGAACATATATATGACAACAAAAAAGCCATTTAATATATGTATAAACATAAAGAAATAGTAGAAATGATCCGACCCGGTCGGATCCGGTCCAACCCGATTGGGTTTAGGACACTATTTCAACAAGCTTGACGCCTTATTGATGGGATTTCGTTCGGTGGATCGATTCTCTACGGCATAATATATTTGGTATTTCGTTTTCATTTCTTGTTCTTGCTTTTAATCTTGTTTGTGTTATTTTTATTGTTGATTTCTTGTTGTTTTTGTTGATATAATGAGTAGCTAATTTTCCGATAGTCGAGTTATGTGATAGTCTATGAAATCGAACCTTAGCTTGTTCATGTGGTGTTCTTGATGTTTGATTGTTGATTCTCGATGTTACCATAGTTCTAGAACTTATTCTTATCACGTTTGTTGAATTAGCTACTTAATAAACGTATCACACGTATCGTCTTTATAGATGTATTTTGCGAGAGGATACGGGAGCCGGGGTTCTAGGATCACTGTGTAAAACCGACTGAGTTGTTCAGACTCGGTTTCGTTGTGAGGTTTTGTATCGACTTGTCGAGCGTTTCATGAATCGTAGACCGTGTGAGGTCAGTTAAATCCGTTGATCGGACTGTTGAACCTGACATAGGAGGGTAGATTATTGAAATAATGTTTATTCTCAGAGCCAGGAAACGACACCCTTTGTGACATCGAGAACGTTTAGGTGAATCAAGAATACCTCGGGACTTAGCTAGGGTTTGTGAGTATTAGATTGGATCATAGCTCGGCTATCTCTTTTATATAGTTTTAGTTCTTTATTTTGTTGTGTATATTTTGTTTGTAGAACCGGTGATCTGACAAGTCACCACGTTCAATATTTGTGTTGACCTGAACTAGGGACGAGACCGACTTTGGTACTCGACCAGATTCCCTGTGGGATACGACCTTGACTCACCAATTCTAGGCCACAGTTGACCCGGTTCACTGCCGGTGAGATTGGACACTTAGAAAAGGCCGATCAGCCTCCAATCATTTTAGTTGTCTGTTTACGGTGATTTTTATGATTTATATTACATTATTTCGTAACAATGTCCTTTGTATTTTATTGATTTTTATAGAAAATTAAGTGTTTAATTGAATTATTAAAAGAATGATTGTGGGAATTATTGAAATGCAAAGTTGGGTTATTTACGTGATTTAATTAGTAATTATCTATTTATATATGGGATGTTACACTTTGCATGTTCTTATTATTTTTGTAGGTACACAAACATATCATGGAATGAGTCAAAGAGCTGAAGGAGTTTCAAACAACATTTATTTGAAGATTAAACAGAAGGATAAAATAGGGATTATCTTTATTTTTATATTTTGTTTAGGGTTTAGATTTTTCTTTTTCAAATAATAAGAGAAAAGAATAATAATTATCCTATTCTCGAAAAAATAAGTATAAAAGGACGGGGAGTCAGTGACAGAAAGGACGAAGAATTTTCTCTGGAAACAATTTTCGGCGCAGAACCCTAGAAATTTTGGTTCGGTCGACCGAACCCTTCCTCTCGGTCGACCGAGCATTATTTTTATTTTTTTTATTTTGTCTGGAATTAACGATGGTTAAAGGATGAAGCAGTTTGGAACAAGCTCTGTGAAACCGTTCTCAGCAGCGTCTTGATTTCGACTTTTGGATTGTCTTGTGAGTTTAATAAAATTGTATCTTTTCTAAAATAAAATAATAAAAAAAAATTTAGTTCGGTCGACCGAACTTGACCTCTCGGTCGACCGAGAGCTATTTTTTTTCTTTCTTTTCTCTGTTTAGGCTCTGTATTAGTCTTACAGTATTCTGTTTCAGTTTTATTTACGTTTTTTTTTCAAACCTGTTTCGAGTCTGTTTTAGTTTAGTTTTTTGAGTCTAATTATAGGATTATACTTTAAGGTTTCTAATTGTTTATTATTGTTTTTGTCTTTCATAAAAAAATTAAAAAAAATAAATAAATAAAAACTCGTAGCAATTCGTGCGGACAACTTGATTTTGGTTGTGGTTTATGCAAACTCGAAGTCAGAAAGGCCCACTACTTTACACCCCTGACCTCGAACGAACCATAGTCAGACCAAACAGGCGAAGAGTCCGTCTTGCGGGTCGCCCAGACGAAGGAAACACGGCTAATCAAAATTTTGAGCAAAATTTCAAGCAAAATCTAGCAGAGGAGATTGAAGAAATCGTCATCATGGCTACAAATAATAGATGCACGTTGGCTGACTACGCCATGCCTGGTGAAGTCAAAGTCAACCCATTTGTCATTTTGCCGCCTATTAATGCTCCAACCTTTGAACTCAAACCAGGTCTTATTCAAATGATGCAACACGCATCTATCTTTCACGGGCTTCAATCTGAGAATCCTCACACTCACGTACACACATTTTTAGAAATATGTGGTACAACTCGCTTACAAGGGGTTAATGAGGATGCAATTAAATTGAAATTGTTTCCGTTTTCCTTAAAAGGGGAGGCGAAAGAGTGGTACTCTCTCGCCCGCCGAGTCAATTACAACCCGGGTGAACTCGAGCATGGGTTCCTGAGTCAATATTTCCCACCCTCAAAAACGGCCCAGTGCATGAGTGAAATCTTCACATTTTCCCAAAGGGAAAATGAATCTTTCTTTGACTCTTGGAAGAGATTTAAGGCTCTCCTGCGGAAATGCCCTCATCATGGTTTAGACTTGCAGAGGCAAGTCAACACTTTCTTTAGTGGATTGACCGAACTCACCAAGGGTATGGACAACAGTTCATCAGGAGGGGCATTTTTAAGAAAAACGCCTAAAGAGGGGTGGCAATTATTTGAAGATATTTCCAAGCACAACTATGCCCCTTCATCTCACGCTATCCAGACACCTCCTCCACCCAGGATTGAGGAGGTGAATATGCAAAATCAGATCTCCATGCTACAACAGCAGGTGGCAGCTCTTAAAATATCCTCTAATCCTATGGGTCAGAACCAATCATTTCCTCAGAACTCTCAAGTTCTGTTCTGTGAAAGTTGTTGTCAACCCGGCCATGTGGTTGGACAATGTCAGTTTATTTCCCCTTCTGCCTATCAAGTCAATGCTGTCCAGAATCAGGGACAGTTTAGTCCAGTCACGTGTCAGACATGTGATAATGTGGGGCATACCGCTCGTTTCTGTCCCATGGGTGGACAGAACGCTGAAGTCAATGCTTTCAGCGGCCACCAAAATCAGAGATTCAACAATCCGTTCTCTGGCCAAAGCAATTTTCAAAACCAGGGTTTTAATCAAAATCCGAACTTCAATCAGAACCAAAATATAAATTTTCCTAATCAAAATCAGAGGTTCAACCAGAATTGGCCGAACAATCCAAATCCTGTGTTTCAAAGTCGGTCTAGCCAATATTTTCCACAAAACTTTCAGAATTCTCAATCTAGTGATCTTGAGACTAAATTGGACTCCTATCAGAAGGAGCAGAATAATAATTTCCAATTCCTTCTTAGTACAATTAAGAATCTTGAGAGACAGCTCGGGCAAGTAGCTGACCAAAAAGCTTCTAGACCCTCAGGACAGTTACCCAGCTTCACTGAGAAGAAACCCAAAGGTGGTCAAGTGGCTCAGACAGAGTTGAATCAAGGCCAATGCACTGATCTAGTTCCCACACTCCCTTATGGTAGAGAAGAGGCCAGTGCTATGAATTTAAGATCCGGCACTCAACTTAGTGGTCCCCCGAACCGGGAAACCACTAACCCCTCCCCGCCAATACCGAGGCGGGGAGGGGAAGTTGTGCATTCATGTCCCCCCGTTCCGGATGATAGTACTCGGTGGCCGATCCCTTGATCGGCAAGAAAGGCGAAAATGTGGTGAGGTGGAAAGATTTGGAAGATAAAGTTTGTTAGTTCATCCTCAAAGAAAGTGTTTTTTCGAGAGTGACTTAAAGAAACTTCCATTTCCACCCGAAAAAATAACATCTCCTTGCATGAAGACAAAAAGTATGAGAAAGTGCTTAATCTTCTTAAAAATACTCGGGTAAATCTTCCATTATCGATGTTTTGGTTGAGATGCCTAAGTATACAAAGTTCATCAAGGATGTTGTGTCCTCGAAAAAGAAGCTCGAAGACATGGATCGTTAATTGGTGAGAATTGCTCGTGATTGGTTATGATGACTTACCAATCAAGAGGGGTGACCCTGGGAAATTTGTGCTCACATTGTTGATGGGAGGCTTCTTTCCAAATTCTTTATGTGACCTAGGTGCATCCATTAGTCTGATGCCATTGTCTGTTTGTAAACAGCTTCGTTTAGATAATCTTTTAGAACCCACAACCATGAATCTTCAATTTGCTGATAGATCCTCCAAGAAAGCTGCTGGGATGTTAAAGGATGTTTTAGTTCAAATCGATAGATTCACCTTCCCAGTTGACTGGTATGTCCTAGACATTGAGAATGATGAGAATGTCCCTTTAATACTCGGCAGACCTTTTCTTTCTACAGCCAGAGCCCTCATTGATTGCGATGGTGGCAAAGTGACCATACGAGTTGGTGATCAGGAGGTGAGCTACAATGTCTCTAAAGCTATTCAGAGACCCTCTGATTATCCAACCGGCTTCTCCATTGAAGACATGTTAGATGACTTTAACGACTACATGGAAAAGCAAGTCATGGCTGTTGAGACTGAGTATGAGCGATTAGTGGAGAATCTGAATAATCATGGTTTGGTGAGTCTAGAACAACTAGGAGCTGAAGTTGATGAAGGTTCATCGAAAGGTGAAGCTTTGTCAATGGGACCACTGAGTAAACTCATTGACGTTGAGCTGAAAAGTGGGGAGCTTAAATCTATAGTTTAGAAGAACCACCTGCGGATTTGGTACTGAAGCCTTTACCTAAGCACCTGAAATACGTTTTCTTGAGAGAAGGTGACAAGCTTCCTTTTATTATCTCTGCCAAGTTATCCCGGTTAGAGGAAATGAAGTTGTTGAATGTGTTAAGGAAGAATGCGAAGGCTTTTGGATGGCAAGTGGGAGACATTAGAGGGATATCTCCTGACATATGCATGCATAAGATCAAAACCGATGAGGGTGCTAAGTGTGTTAGACAGCCCCAGAGAAGGCTCAACCCTCACATGCAAGAGGTGATTAAGAAAGAGATTATCACGCTTTTGGACATGGGTATTATTTTTGCGATTGCTGACAGTGAATGGGTGTCCCCTACTCAAGTAGTTCCTAAGAAAGGAGGAATCACTATCGAGAAGAATGAAAAGGGTGAAGAAATAGCATTGAGGCTAGTGACTGGTTATAGAGTCTGTATTGACTACATAAAACTCAATGAAGTCATGAAAAAGATCATTTCCCCCTTCCTTTCATTGACCAGATGCTTGAGCGTCTGGCAGGACATGCATTCTACTGTTTTCTTGATGGTTATTCGGGATATTTCCGGATAGCCATAGACCCGATTGACCAAGAAAAGACAACTTTCACCGCTTCTTATGGTACATTCGCTTACGTGCGAATGCCATTCGGTCTCTCGCAATGCCCCAGCCTACATTCCAAAGATGTATGCCGGCAATCTTTGATGGGCTTGTCGAGAAGTGTATGGAGATATTCATGGACGATTTCTCAGTCTTTGGTCAATCCTTCGATCACTGTCTTGCTAATCTTGATCAAGTAGTATCCCGCTGTGTGGAAAAGAACTTAGTCCTAAACTGGGAAAAATGCCACTTTATGGTAGACGAAGGAATAGTTCTTGGACACAAGATATCAGAAAGAGGAATGGAAGTAGATAGGGAAAAAGTTGAAGCTATAGAGAAGATGAATTTCCCTAAAAATGTGCATGAAGTAAGAGGTTTCCTTGGACATGTTGGTTTTTATAGGAGGTTCATTAAGGATTTTTCCAAGGTAGCCAAGCCCCTTTCCACTTTACTTAGAGAAGATGTTGCTTTCAATTTTGATGACAGTTGCAAGCATGCGTTTGATGAGCTTAAAAGTCAAGCGATTTCCGCCCCGATCCTTATCTCTCCTAACCGGAACCTACCCTTTGAACTCATGTGCGATGCATCCAACTACGCCGTTGGTGCGGTCTTATGTCGCCGAGTTAAGGGAAAATTCCAGCCCATCTCTTACGCCGGTCACACACCGAACCCCACACAAGTAAACTACACAACCACCGAAAAGGAATTATTGGCTGTAGTCTTTGCTATGGACAAATTCCGTAGTTACTTGTTGGGCGCCGTAGTAATCGTTTGGACCGACCACGCTGCTCTGCGCTATCTTATGACTAAGAAAGATGCTAAACCGCGCTTACTACGTTGGATACCGACCCGCAAGAATTTGATGTTCAAATTAAGGATAAAAAGGGCAGTGAAAACGTAGTAGCCGATCATGTTTCTAGAATGAAGAATGAAGAAGAGAAAGAGCCGAAGAAATAGACCTTTACTTTCCTCTCGAGCATGTTATACGTATAGAAGAGTGCACTCCTGATATTCCGTGGTATGCCTCTATCATCAACTACCTGCATTCCCAGTATTTAAATCCAGAATTTTCATATCAGGAAAAAAAGAAATTTTTCTCTGATTTGAAAACCTACGTGTGGGATGAACCTTACCTTTTCAAAATCTGTAAAGATGGATTGTTGAGAAGATGTGTCCCCGAATCAGAGCAACAAAATATCAATGAACAGTGCCACAGTGTACCTACTGGTGGCCACTTTGGTCCCTGGAAAACCGTTGCTAAAATCTTTCAGTCCGGGTTTTATTGGCCCACGATCTTCAAGGATTCAGAAGCCTTCTGCAAGGCTTATGATAGGTGCCAACGGACCGGAGCTCTAACTAGGCGTTTTGACATGCCATTGAAGCTCATTTTAGAATGTGAGGTCTTTGATGTATGGGGTATTGATTTTATGGGCCCGTTTCCATCTTCCTGTGGAAACAAATACATCCTAGTCTGCGTTGACTACGTATCAAAATGGGTGGAGGCTGAAGCCACTTCTTGCAATGACCACAAAACGGTCATGAGCTTTCTTAAGAAAAACATCTTCGTGAGATTTGGATGTCCCCGTGCCTTAATCAGTGATGAGGGAACGCACTTCTGCAACCGGCCACTAGAAAAAGTTCTTGAGAAATATGGTGTCCGGCACAAAATTGGCATACCATATCATCCTATGACTAGTGGCCGGTCGAGAGAAGTAATCGAGTTTAAAAAGGATCCTGGAAAAAGTTGTGAACAAGTCATAGGAAGGATTGGAGTCTCAAACCTGGATGATGTGCTATGGGCATACCGTCGCCTATAATACCCCCATGGGTACATCACCCTATCGATGGTGTATGGAAAACCCTGCCACTTGCCAGTCGAATTAGAGCATAAAGCGTATTGGGCCATAAAGTTCTTGAACTTTAACACCCAGTCATGTGGTGAACATCGACTGATGCAGTTGCATGAATTGGATGAGTTTCGACTCCAAGCATATGAAAGCTCTAGAATTAGCAAGGAGAGAACGAAGCTGCTCCATGATGCTAAAATTAAGAAACGAGAGTTTAAGGTGGGTGAATTAGTCTTGTTGTATAACTCCAGGTTACATTTATTTCCTGGAAAGCTGAGGACCAGATGGTCCGGTCCATTTGAAATTCTTACTGTCTTTCCGAGTGGAGTAGTGGAGTTGAAAGGGCATAACGATGAACCCTTCAAGGTTAATGGCCAAAGGCTGAAACACTACATAGGTCAACCTAAAGAAAAGCCTATGGTTATTTACCTTAAGGATGTCAGAGGTTGTGAAGCAAGCGAAGTTTGTAGGCTGGATGAAACTCTGGCCGACATGTTTGGTTTAGATGAAGATGCTTCAACCCTTATCAACAATGGACCGTCTATTCCAGAGAAGGAAGCTGAGATTGATCCAGAACAGATTAGCAAACCAAGTGTCAAGAAGGAGACTGCAAAGAAAAAACCTGAGAAGAAGAAGAAGGCAAAGGTTAGAACGATCTGGATGACTAAAACACAAGAAATTTCCGCGTTCGTAACTTGTTGTTGTTGTGGCCACACGAATGATCAGAGCTTGCACGAAGTAATGGCCGGCAGGAAAGTTAAATGGCCCGACCCGGGCTAAATAAAAATATTGTCGAGCCAACGACATAAAACAAAAGCGCCACAGGGGCGGCCCTAGCTATATAACTATATATTTTTTAGTCACTCTCAACGTTACGTATGTCTATGGTTTTGTGTGTCTTAGTGTTTAGTCTAATAAATATGTTGAGTGAATATGCTTCAGTTCAGCTGTGTTTTGACATGGAATACGGATGTCCCCCGCATGAGCTCACATTCATTAATAGAATTCGCCACATCAATCTAGATGATGGGCCTGGAGGAACGCTTATCCTTGACGTTGATTACCATATCATCACACGCATCAGGACCATTACTTATGTTGTCATTGTCCCGCACACTGTGGGTGGTGGAGAGTTCAGTACTGAGGACCTTCAACGTGCGTTAGGACGGCCATATACGATTCTGAATGACCCGATGCTTACTGATTTGTTGCTGGTACTCCGTGATGAACATTTTAAAGGAGTAGATGTCGCGGGAGAGGACTGGAACTTGCAAAATGAATATGACCTCCCTCCTGCAATTGACATGCTTCGTCGCCTAATCCGGATTGTGGATTGGGGCGACATCTATGAAGTTTAGCTTGGCCTAGTATTTGTGTTTCTATTTTCTTCGTGTATCCCAGTATTCTTTGTATTATTAGTATAAGTGCATCGCATTTTGTGACATTGTGTTTATATGTCTGCCTCTTGTCATTCTGTTGCATCTAGCCCTGCTACTTTATAGTCTCCTCTATCGTTACTTTCGCGCGACATGTTATATTCCCATGTGTCTCCCGAGATATTGCCATGTTTCTCAAGTCGTGCAGGTACATCTATAGCTTTTTTGTCAAGCTAGCATTGAAGTCGTTGCTGAAAAAGGACTACATATGACATCTCGAACGTTGGCCTCTTCATGCTCGTATCTGATCCACAAGTCGATTATCTATCCCACTTCAGCCACTCTTCGCATCATTACCAAATCGCCTAAGTACTTTATCTCTTTTTAAATTCTGCACAACATGAGGACATGTTGTTATTTAAGTGTGGGGGAGGGGTTGGTTGTACCTACAAATGTGCTTAATTTATTATGCTTATCTTTTCTATGAAAAAAATTTTAGCGTCCCGAGCATGATTTCATTTTGGCTTACTCACTTGTTATATTCTCGTACTTGTGCTGAGTTGACTAGTATTTCAGCATAGACCTTTGATAAATAAGCCTTTGCTCGAATTTTTTTCACATAAGCCTCCCCAATGACGAGCTGAACTTAGAAAGCGTACCCAATTAAACCAATAATGCTTGATTCTGGTTATAAGACCATTCGCTTAGTGCTAATGAAAATGTCATGAAAATTGTAATATGTGCGTAGTTGGAATTGAAAGTAGGAAGTATCGTGAATATACCAAAGCCTGAATGTGATATGGAAAGAAATAGCGAAATGTAATAAATAAATAAATGCTTATCGCCTAGAATCCAATATCATAACCTACCTCGGCTGGGGCTTGGCTTGGTATTCGGATAATGGGAAAAGTGTCCTGTGGGTGACCGCTCTTCGGTGGGTTGGTGCTACACCTAAGGTACATAAGATAAGTTAGTTGTGATGGAAGTCAACAAGGTCACCATGCCTGAGACGGAAGTATCGACTTTCCAAAAAAAATAAATAAATAAATAAAATAAAAAATAAAATTTCGAGACTAAGAGCAAAAGGAAACATCAAAATGATGTAAAATAAGAATGTCTTAGTCTCAATAATAATAATAATAATGAGAACATTGATATATTTTCCACATATCCCCAGTATAGGCCAAGGTATATGTTGTAGGGAATATCCTCTCCGGTACAACCGAAAAGATTTCAAAAACGCATGTATTACTCTAGTCATGATGTGAGTAGTTTTGTAGGGCGTATGTATAATCGAATAATTCATTATCCGTCTTAAATGGGTACTTGTTGGTTAACTTGAATTTAATCGTCAAGTGTGGAATCGATGGAAGTTGAAGGAGGCTTTGCACACACCACACATTCGAATAATCGCTTATTACATTGGATGTATGTTATTGATGCTAGTCGACCGGTTGTGATTTGAAATATGGGACTTTATGTGGTTCGATGCATAAGTAAGTCTATGTTTTCTCTTTTGTCTTCCTCGGGACGAGCAAAAGCTAAGTGTGGGGGAGTTGTTTACGGTGATTTTTATGATTTATATTACATTATTTCGTAACAATGTCCTTTGTATTTTATTGATTTTTATAGAAAATTAAGTGTTTAATTGAATTATTAAAAGAATGATTGTGGGAATTATTGAAATGCAAAGTTGGGTTATTTACGTGATTTAATTAGTAATTATCTATTTATATATGGGATGTTACACTTTGCATGTTCTTATTATTTTGTAGGTACACAAACATATCATGGAATGAGTCAAAGAGCTGAAGGAGTTTCAAACAACATTTATTTGAAGATTAAACAGAAGGATAAAATAGGGATTATCTTTATTTTTATATTTTGTTTAGGGTTTAGATTTTTCTTTTTCAAATAATAAGAGAAAAGAATAATAATTATCCTATTCTCGAAAAAAATAAGTATAAAAGGACGGGGAGTCAGTGACTGAAAGGACGAAGAATTTTCTCTGGGAACAATTTTCGGCGCAGAACCCTAGAAATTTTGGTTCGGTCGACCGAGCATTATTTTATTTTTATTTTATTTTGTCTGGAATTAACGATGGTTAAAGGCTGAAGCAGTTTGGAACAAGCTCTGTGAAACCGTTCTCAGCAGCGTCTTGATTTCGACTTTTGGATTGTCTTGTGAGTTTAATAAAATTGTATCTTTTCTATGATTTTTATTGTTGTGCAATTTCAATTGATGAATGTGTTGCATATTTGATTGTTTAATAATTGATGAGGATTAATTGTTAAACCAAGATCACCATAGTCAAGATTAGATTTTTAATCTAATAACGATAGTCGTTAGGTTAGAATCTAGGTTGCGAGACTGAACAAATCTCACACCTTGTTAGTCAAGGCGTTAATCTTTTGAATCGATAGATGAAAGAGATTAATAGGAGAATTTTCTAAGACATTAGAAATTCATACCCACGATAGGTGAATCACAATTTTCGTTAAATCATCACAAGATAACCTTAGAGAAGAAAATGAGGGCTGCGGGATCGGTGGATCATTGTTTGTTCATCGTTAGATTAATTGAAAAAAAATCATTTGTGCTGATTTTCGTTATCACCGTAGTAATCGTAACAATTTTATAAGTTTTATTGTATTTTTAGAATCATCTTCGTTAATCCGGTTCGCAACTATTTTAACTGGCTTTGGATTTCAGATCCACTGTCCAGTTTGTTTTCTATTGTTTTCTTTACTAGGTTCATTTTTTTTCATTTTAATTGTAGTTTTTCAATTGTTAAGTGTAGGACATTTTTATTTTTTTCCTTATAATTCTAGTGATAATAATAATAACTGTGACAAATTTAGAACAATTGATTAGAACTAGACAAAGTCCGATTCCCCGTGGATGACCCGGTCGAGCCACCGCATTACTAAACTTTGCACTTGGGGTTAGACTGGATTATAAATTTAAAACTTAAAATTCCCAACATTGTCATTAATGTGTACGAAATAGAGGGTAAAATCCCTATAATTTTTGTGTTAATGATCGGTTGTTTATCGTTCATAGTGGTTAAAAACTCTAGTTTTTGCCATGAAATTTGTTTACGGATAGTCGTCCTATGATCATAGTGTTAATGGTGTTATTGTAATAGTGTATATTATAGTAAGAGTATTATTGTCAATGTGTATGGTTAGGTTTAGACATTGTAACTATAAATATATGTGTGGTGATAATACAATAGATCAAGTTTTTCCCGAATCATTTGTGTTTAACAGGGTATCGGAGCGGAAGGTCTTGGGTTCACACCCCACTGCCAGCAATATTTTCCCCCATTTATATTGTCAAGTGTTGGGCTGGCCTAGTTGGTCTTTGTGAGCCTAGTTGGCATAGCCTTGATATGAGCCCACACTTGAGGGGGCGTGTTAATGATAAGGATATAAAGTAGCACCATTATTACCACCAATTGATTTTAGTACAACGGTAAGCGCTTGATCCTAACATGGTAGGATCAAGCGTATTTTACTGTATTTGCCTGATCCTGCTCGCCTTCAATGGGAAGCGTATTTTAACCAACCTCTGATTTGGGATGATGCTGAGTCATTTTCTGCGCTTCCGGCCACTAATATACCTGCTCTACTGTACATGCCCCTGCTATGCCTGATCCGAGTCTTCTTCCCCCTGCGGGTACGTCTGATTTTAGGGGGAGTGAAGAAGTAGGGTATTCTGATGATGTTCCTAGGGATGCCGAAGTATTGGGCCGTGGTCATCGACAAAGACTCCTTCCACAAAGCTTCGAGATTATGTTACTCATACAGCAGTTCAGCATATTGACCCCATTCCGTCCATTACACCCTGTGCTCCATCATGCTCCTCTGGTAAACTTGTTGATATAGCTTGCTATTAAATTATAATAATTTTTCTATACGACATAGATGTTTTCTCACATCTGTTACAAAAGGAAAAGAGCCAGCTTCCTTTCAATAGGCTATGCAACATCCAGGTTGGCGTAAGGCCATGCAAGAAGAGATTGATGCTCTTGAACGTAGTGGTACGTGGACTTTGGAGGATTTACTCCCGGTAAAAGTGCTATTGGCAGTGGTTGGGTGTATAAAATCAAGCACACTTCTACCGGGGAAGTTGAACGTCTGAAAGGACGTCTTGTGGTTCATGGTAATCGCTAGGTTGCTAGGGTTGACTATAATGAGACTTTTGCTCATGTCACCAAAATGGGGATTGTTCGTGTTTTCCTTTCCGTTGCAGTGGCTCTTAATTGGGAGCTACATCAGATGGATGTTCATAATGCATTCTTGCATGGTGATTTAGATGAGGAGGTTTATATGCAACTTCCTCCGGGTTATCGCAGTGCTGCTCCGGGGAAGGTCTGTCGGTTGCGTAAGTCCCTGTATGAGTTGAAACATGGTCCCCGCCAATGGTTTGCAAAATTGTCCGCTGCTTTGAAGGATTATGGTTTTCGGCTGTCTTATGCTAATTATTCTTTGTTTAGTTATGTTCGGGATGGCTTGTCTCTCCATGTTCTTGTGTATGTGGACGGTTTGATACTTGCTGGTTCTTCGCATGAAGCGGTCCTTCGCTTCAAACGTTATTTGAGTTCTTGTTTTAAAATGAAAGACTTGGGCCCGTTAAAGTATTTTCTTGGTGTTGAGGTGGCGCGTGGTCCGGATGGCATTTTTCTCTCTCAATGGAAATATGCCATGGATATTTTGTCTGAGTCTGGTATGTTGGGTTGTCGCCCTATTAATACCCCCATGGAACAAAATCATCACTTGGAGTTAGTCTAGGGAGAGCCGTTTTCTCGGCCTGATCAGTATCGGCATCTTGTGGGACGTTTGGTTTACTTACCCGTCACGCGTCCGGAGCTGAGTTATACCGTTCACACCCTAGCTCAGTTTTTGAGCGATCCCCAGGTTGCACATTGGAATGCCGCTTTACGTGTTCTACGTTATTTGAAGGGTAGTCCAAGTCAATGTATTCTTCTAAGTTCTGGGAATGATTTTACCTCACGGCATTTTGTGATAGTGATTGGACGGCATGTCCGTTGACTCATCGCTCGTTCACTGGTTACTTGGTTTTTCTTGGTCGTTCCCTTGTTTCTTGGGAGACGAAAAAACAATCTACCGTGTCCGTTCCTCTGCTGAAGCCGAGTATCGTGCCATGGTTGTTGCCATATGTGAGTTGAAATGGCTGCGGGCCTTATTGTCTTCTCTCGGAGTTTCTCATTCACAGCCGATGCGGTTGTTCTGTGATAGTCAGTCTGCAGTTCATATTGCTCGTAATTAAAAATCTCCTCCTTTCTAGAACATAACTGAAAACAAAACTCTTACTTTTTTTTTATCATTTTTCTTGGAATTACTCTTTATTCGACTGCACCGCTGCAAAGGTAGTCATCTTACTCACGGGCAGAAACGACATTTTTTTGAAAAAATAGAGTGTCTCTCCTTGTCTCCACCTATGTCTCATACTGTAGAGATACCTTCCTATTATATTACTTTAATTTCTCATTGTATTTGTGTCCGCTGCTTTTGAAGTCTAGTCTTAGCACTGTAGAGAAGAGGGCGGCCCTACACAGACGGCATTGGGACCTACGAAAGCAAGCCCCGGCCTGGTCCGTACCAACCAAGAAAATTCCGGTGTTTCACGACCGTACTAAACATATCGAAGTTGATTGTCATTTTGTTCGTGATGTGGTGTTGTCTGGGACGATTGTCCCTTCCCATGTTCCTACTACCTATCAGTTGGCGGATATTTTGACCAAAGCCCTTGGTCATCAGCAATTTAGTTTTCTGTTGCACAAGTTGGGCATTCGTGATCTTCATGCTCTACCTTGAGGGGGAGTGTTAATGGTGTTATTGTAATAGTGTATATTGTAGTTAAGGTATTATTGTCAATGTGTATGGTTAGGGTTTAGACATTGTAACTATAAATATATGTGTGGTGATAATACAATAGATCAAGTTTTTCCCGAATCATTTGTGTTTAACACTTAGCATTAAATCAATCATCAAACCTTTTCCGAGATTTATGGATTTGGATTTTTGGGGTTTGTTGTAATCATTGTTGGGTTTCTTTTGTTAGGCTCATGAGTGTAGTCTTCTGTTTGTTTTCAATGTGTTTTGGTTGCTCTAAGACACTACACTAACAATGAGTTTGGCATGTGTTCGATTACCGATCTGGACACTCCCTCAAGACAACTCACAAGTCCTAAGCTTGTCATACACATGATAAACTCTATGAACTAAACCTCAAGGCCACGAGCAGGGTGTTGGCTAAGAGTGAGCAATTACCCATTGTATCTCAACCCGGTGTAATACCCCGACCCGAGTTTATATCGAAACTGCAACGCCCCAGAACTTGGGTGACGGTGCTATTTGAGGCAAAATGGATCCAGTAACTACTTAGCTCATCGTCCTTGCTTGGCTTAAAATGGTTAAACCGAGAAATCAAGTACATCATGTCTCGGACTCTTATCTTAATAGTTTTTCTCTCAATTTTTCAATGTGGGAGTTTACAGAAACCGAAACCTTATCTGGTAATCAATAATAGTAGTTATTTATCGAAAATAAGTTAATTACGAAATTTAAATTCATCATTAATCCATTAAATTCATCAGATGATTGACATATGTATAATTAAACAAAATAGGTTTGTCTTTTTATGCACGTCACAGTTATCCGACGACCGGTTTTTTAGAGAATCTATACATGAGAATTTTCTGGCATAGCTAGACATTGGCCACCGACTAACTTCATGGTTTTTGGTTTGTTACTCGTTTGTAAATAATCTCCTGGACTCTACTATTGTTCTACTTCTATATAATAAGCCAAGTAATTATATAAATTTATTAATGTTGCAATATAATTAAGATGTTGTTATAATATGGAAAAAACGATTAAACACAAATAATGTCGCGTAGTGAGAACCAATAATATGTATGATTATATAGAAACAATAGTTACACGTGCTTTGCATTAGGGTTGTCAGTGATCCGAATAGAGTCGAGTGCAGCATGGAGCTTATCGAGTTAAGCGTATTTCAAAATTTACGAACTGGGATCCGAGCATAAATTTGACATTCGAACTCAAGATAGATCATGAGTACATTTGAACTCACAATAAATATGTTAAATGAACATGTTAAAAGAAAAACAATTATTAAACAAAATTTCAAAATTATCGATTCGACTCATAAATAAGAAGCACATAAAATCTAATAAATATGAATCTACCTTTTTTTTTTTTTTTGCGCGGGATACGAAAGCTTATCAACTAAACTACGGGAAGGGGGATTCAAACCCTAGACCTCCCACTGGAGGCCAGGGTAAGCTCTAAGTGGCTTACCATTAGGATGAACTTAAACTCAAATATGAATCTACTTAATACATAAGATTTTAGCACCTGTTTTTAATTCGACTTTTAAGATTTTAGTATATGCTTTTAATTCGAGTGTACCCGCAAACAAATGAGTCAACCACAAGAATATTTGAGGTGATCTTACAAGCAAGCAAGAGTCACAACCAAAACTACTTATAAAAAGTAGCAAAAGATTGCCTTTTTCCTCTTAATAATAGTGCCTACTAACTTACTCAAAATTAGCTTTTACATCATCATCCCTAAATAATACTGCATCCGTCCCAATTTGTTTATGACATATTCTTTTTATGGATGTTCCAAAATAAGTCTCATTTCTAATGTTTAGATTTAAAGTTGTTTATTAAATGTCTAAAATGCCTACATATTAACATTTATTGAAAAATATAAGGACATATAAAAGGGATATAATTGTAAATTAGCCATGTTTTTAATGATTAGACAATGTAATAAATGATGTTTTCTTAAATTTCAAGAGTTTTAAAATGTCCCAAACAAATTGGGACGGAGGGAGTACTAATTAACACTTGTTAATCATCCGTTTCAGAATCAGCCACATGATCTTCATCCAGAACAAATAGTTCACCCTCATATTCATCCTCATGATCACTACCTGCATCCGCATTTTCTTCATTGCTTGATATCGTATTGGTAATCTCCATCGTTTTATCAGAAGATGCTAATAAATCAACTGAAGAAACCATGTTCTCACTCCCGTCCTCTCCAGTCTTGCTTTCAGAACGAGATACTTTGATAAGATAATGCGCAACTGATTTAAAACCAAGAGCATGTACCTAGACAACAACTCAATTATTAGATGGTATATTCACATATGAAAATACATATGTAAAGGGGCACAAGCCTTTACATTATAAAGGCAAAGGCAAAATACACGTAAAAGAACACGTATCTTTAGACGTTATAATCAAAGTTGATAAAATGATAGCATATGTTGAAATGAAAGAAGAGACCTGACGAGAAATTGCACCAGTAGGTGCCCATCCTTTCAACCTTCTGCAACGGCTACAGTTGCATATATCCCGACAGACAGGGCAAATCCAATCTGGATTCTCGTTTACTTCCATCACATTCTCCCCATATCTGCATAAGTCCGAACTAGTTGTGCTAAGTAAAGCTATATTCACAGTCTGTGTGTTTCCATTGCAGTCATATTTGTCTAGTAACAACTAACAAGATACTTAAACTAAGCACAGATGATCCCATTTGTAAGGTAAGTTTTTAAGAAAGATTTTTAAAAAGAGTCCCAATTGCACCAGTTAGTTTTTTTTCCATTGAAGTCGGTCTTTTGGGTTTTTTATTTTTTTTATTTTTGTGTAATCATGGAAGTACCTTACTATGTGATAATAAAAAAGGGAATGTTTTATACCACCTCATATATAGGCAAACTCCACAGAGCTGACCCTTGTTCGACTTGCACTTGCTGCATTTGGTGTGACGACCATGTATATGTGACCTGTAAAGTAATACTCAAATATACTTTATTCATGTGGACTTGCAAATTATCCAAGACAAAAACAAAATGCAAGAACAAAGACTAGAAAAACCTTGGTTATAAAATTTCACAATTCAGGAGATATCGTAGAGAAGCATAGGTTAACTTAACAATTTCATTGCAGGTAAAGAGATTAGAGCATAAACTTCTCCACGTAACCTACTAGCTCGGGCTGAACAAGGAAGATAACAACATATTAACTATGCCTTAGTAATCGAATGT
Organism: Gentiana straminea; assembly: GCA_036785695.1. NCBI lineage: Eukaryota > Viridiplantae > Streptophyta > Magnoliopsida > Gentianales > Gentianaceae > Gentiana > Gentiana straminea. The sequence goes on from JAVUPR010000183.1 coordinate 13,274,340, forward strand.
CCTTTAATGGCTTAGATCATAAGAGCATTTACATTAACATCTCTAAAACAAGTAAAAATGTAAATATATAATCGTGAAACTTCAGAAACCTCGAGCAACATAATCATGAAGCAAGAAAAAATCCATTTTCGACAATATTCAGGAAAACTGAATTGACTTGGGCATGAAATGAAATCAAATGAAATAAGAACCTTTACAGTTATATAAATGTTTATATTAATCTACCATCTCCCAAAGGATTCCCCAGAAGAACTTTCTATCCATTAATGTCTATAACTGTGACACAACCTACATTCCAAAGAGAGAAAAAAAGAAAGAAAGAGAAAGCGAGCTTATCTTTGGATCAGCTTTAGATTGAACTTTCTATTTTCACAACAAAGTACCACAAATTAGATTATTAGTGTCAAATGAAGTTCAGAACCGAAAAATTAGCTGTGTATCATCAGCTAAAGAAACAGAGGATTCCACATTGCCTAGGCCATTGGACCAACCAATAACTAAAACCCTTGCAGATTGAAGAAAGGGTTGTGAAAAGGGTAGTTAAAAGAAATACTTTCAGCCCTTTATGATGCAGTAAACCTATTGAAATTGAAGAAGAAACCCTAGCAAACGGCTAGGGTTGGGTATATTTCCAGCAAAATGATAATCTGATTACAAATATTAGGGTTCTGACCTTAAATACCTTCCCCAAAATACAAAAGAAATGACCAAAATACCCCTCAGCCGAAAAACAGAATACAAACGACATAGGTAAATACAACCCACAATATAAATACATAAATAAAGCTAATTAAGCTGCATCACTTTATCTCAGGATAAACTTGAGAAATGCCAGGGTGCTAAAAACACACTTTCACAAGAGACTGTTGGATTGAGGTCTCTATTACACTGGATAGTATCATTCGTATAAAAAAGCTAAACATGCTTTGTTACACATATCACCCATTCAATATTCATCCAATGATATAGCGCAATAGACTCTTCCTAGGGCAAGTTTGGTGTTCATGCAATAGGCCAAACGTATTCCACAAGTTCAAAGTTTGCTATTTTACTGTTAAATTTAGTCCGATAAAGTCGGATGCTTATTAGTACTTCAACACGATAATTTTTCTAACAGGCTTCGCATCTAATTATGCCTTAATGAAGTGCATAATACAACAGTCAAATACAACAGAAGACAATGACAGAAGAGAATCAATGAGGTAGAGTATCTGGGGGGTGCCAATGTTTGCCAATGTTTTGCAGAAAGTAAGGCCCATTAAAAAAGAATAGGAGATATATATAGTATGCACAATAATACCTGCACTGATGGCAAATTTTCACTTCGAGTTGATCATAAATTTGCTGACCCGATTCATCATATCCATCAACAAGGAGAGTCCAAGGAGTCTTGGAATCACCCAAGAGCTTCTCATGTTCTTCTGTGTAGATCTCAGGGTTTGAGCCTATCCCTATGTTAATCTCTTTGATTCTCCTTGTCTTCTCCTCCTTTGGACGCTTTTTAGCATAGCTGACTGGAGTCATGTCATTCAACCTATATATGTCAATACAATAAAAGTAACAAGAACAGATTTTTAAGGTTTATTCCATCCACACCACAGGAGAATCAACTTGTATACAAATGTCAAAATATATAAATGACGGGAAAACGTTTCAAACACTATAACCATATTTCAAGAACAGAAATTCCTTAACTGATGCAAAGAACCCCAAAAAAAAAGTGAAAATCACATATTGTCGGAAATGGACAGAATTATTTAAAAAACGTACAGTTAAAAAAGACAAAAGCGCTTGGGAGCAAAACATCAAGGAAAGGGCTATACAATATGTTTGGAGAGAGTACCTTGAAGAACGCCTAGGAGGATCACTACGAGCAGATAATGCAGCTTTAGCAGGCCTCTTCTTCTTCTTTGGAGAGACCATTGCAGTAGTCTTCTTCAGGTTTTTTGAGAGTTCTAAGATTCCCAACTTTTTCAACCTCTCCATGTTTTCTTGCATCCTTTGGGCTCTCTTCTCTTCATATTTTTCGGCCACAGGTTCACCACCAAACGAGGATGAGATTGATGATCCTTTTCCACTTTCTTGATCATTCACAAAAACACTGTTTCTTTCCCTTCTTTTTGGTACAGAGGTCCTCTTTGAACTCACCATAGGGAACCTTCCCTTAGAAATGGGATCCCAAAGCGAAGCTATAGCAGGGGCGAATCCAGAGAAAAAGAAAAGGTTCAGTGGAGTCACCGGTTACCAACATATAGTAACCCTAAAAAAAAAAAAATTGGAAAACAGAGTTACAAGACAGTGTTCAATTCCAATTTAAAAAATTAGGGTAACAAATTTATTTTCTTCGACTTCGAAGATACATCGATTACCAAGTATCAACACAACAAATAAACTCAACTCAACTCAAGGGGCTGCTCAAATTTAAACAAAATTTAAAATCAAAATTATGCACACAATAAACTTGAAGTTGGAATCGAAAATGAATTTGGAAATGGTATTTACCTTGTTTAATGAGGAATGGATTGAGGAGTAGGAGCAGACACCGTCACACCGGTGACCGGACCGGAACCGGACAGAGCTCTGAACTCTGAAGCGCCACCGACGCTGCTGTTCCTGAGAGTGAGAATTGAGAGAACAGCACTGCAGCAGCAGGGCCCCTGGTGGTGCCGTGGTGGAGCCTCAGCCTTTCCGTTCGCCGGACGATTGCTTGCTGGAAGAAGGAGGGAAGGAGGAGGTTCAAGAAGCCAAGGTTCGCTGCTCTCCCGTTCTTTTCTTTTAGGTTCTAGGAAATTCATCCAGGCTCTTCATGTATCATGTATGATGTTTTTGGCGCCATTTTTTTAGACACTTTTATTTTAATTTTATTTTAGGGGTTTTGAGACGTATTATCTCGCTCATGTGGGGTTATTTTTAATGTTTCCATAAATTGACATAAATATTTTATCACGTAAACAGTTTTTGAAGTCGACAAAACTATTTAAATGTCGAAATTACTGTGTTCGAAATTAATTTATTTAAATTCACCGACTCGTTTAAATTCACCGATCAATTCATTCGAAATTCACTAATTTTCGGGATTCACCGTCGAAATTCACCGTCGAAATTCACCGATTTCGGGATTCACCGGGAGAGATTCACCGATTTTCGGGATTCACTGCGTTTGTCCTTCTCGCTATAAAAATTATGCGGTTGTCCTTCTCCCTATAAAAAATATGTAGGTATGTCCCGTTCTTAAAAATATTTCAGATCGTGTCCTTATCCCTAATTTTCCATAAATTTTAACACGTAAACATGAAGTCGAAAATAATTACCGGGAGCCAATAGAATTTACCTTTCGTTAATACTAAATAAAGGTGTTTTCTTAACTGTCTCGATGATTGTTTGGTTTGTAGGAACATCCACAATGAGAACAGTCCATATCACTCTGAAGTCTGAACGTTATAATTTTTTTCCTCTAAACATTTCATTGTTTGTTTCAATTGTATTATATTTTTAACTTTGAATAAACATACTCTAATAAACATTGTTTATATATTAGTCTCTAGATTAATACCTCTCCCAAATTCGTTACATTAAGGCCTGCAAAGCTACATACAAAAGATATTATCTCAAACAAGAATATAATGTGTAGGCCAGCAAAGTTGTTTTCTTCATATATAAAATACTAGTGAATCGCGGACTGACGATATTAAATACGAAGAAATGAAGCACGTAACGAACCGTGCAAGCGCAACAACGAAAAATACGGACGTCGCCTTTCATATAAGTTTTTAAGCTATATTGACGATATTAAATACGAAGAAATGTAGCATGTAACGAACCGTTCATAACGCAATTTTTTTAAGAAAAATAAAACATTTTACGTCGATCTCATATAATACATGTATTTAATACATTAATCAAACATTTACGTTTTTTTATTATAAGATAATATAATAAATGATACCACAATCTCACCCTACAAGTTTACAACATACTCATTTTCTTAAACATATTTTCAATCACCCGGGGGTAGAATTGGGTTTTGGCATTTGGGTAGTAAATATGTGGAGGTAATAGGTATGATGATTGAGTTTTTTGGTAGTAAACCTAGTAAGTATGTAACTATGTTGGAGTGGAGGTGGAGGTATGAATGTAATAACAGTTAGAACTTTGGGCCTTGGGGTAATTTAATTCCCATTGGATGGATTGGTATATGGTTGGGCTTAGTCTTCATAATAATCATTCGTTGATGGAGATCCCGATCCGGATGTTGTGTATTCTAACCACGGATCTTCTTCGTCGTTTTTATCTTCTTCGAACTCCATGTCTTGTGTCCGTCTATTGGCTCTTTCCCAATCACGTTGCGGACACATATCTTGACCGACTCGGCGGTCAAACTCGTCCGGTAGTCGGTGACGAACCCGAACTAAATTTTTTAACACTCCTTAACTGCTTTTAGGTGGACGATACCACTCATCAACGTCAACATAAATTTTCTCTTAAGTCTTTCTTATTTACTACAAAGCAGGACATTATTTGACAACATTCTACATATTATCAATCACCCTACAACTAATTGCATTTTTTAACACTCACCTATCCAATCCCTCACCACGCCCTACACGCACACATTATCTTACCACATATTATCTTACCACACTACCCTATATTACGTACTTTATTCAATCTACCAAACTTTACTTAACTTATGCCACATTATCCAACCATACCATCCTACCCTACCATACATCACCGCATTACATCTCATACCTCGCCTCACCTACATTAAGCAAGGGTACACCCTACCGCACCGCCCCTAACAAATTAAATATGGTGATTAAAACTCTATTAAAACCTACTTACAAACCTTAACCCACCTCCCAACCTACATATTAATTCACTATCCTAGCTAAGCTAGGACCGGGCTATTACAAAACCGGGCCGGGTCCGGCTAGCCCGGCCCTATCTATTACACCCTATCTTATCTCGTCTCACTCCCTACCCACCCTACCTTACCCTACCGCACCTCGGTCCATCCTACTCGAGGTTTAAAAGAACTTTCTCCTACAACTCCCTACCTACCGTGCCCACCACAAAAATCAACAAATGAGAGTAGAAGAGATTATGTTTTGGTGGTTTATACAGGTGAGGAGCGAAGAAAAAAAAAAAAAGGAAAGGTGCCACGTGACATAGCCTTTCCTTTCTTATTTAGATAGGAAAGATAGTAGAGAGATAGAGATAGAGAAAAGAACCTAAATTCAGTTGTTTTATAACATATTGGTAACTATCAAAACAATGCTAAATATTTTAACCCTAATTAAACAGACACCTAACACGGAAAGTAAAAGTTCCAAATTAATTACTAAATTTAGTAATCCGTGATATATATGAACGAAAAAAAATGTTTTCTCAATGCAAAACAATATGAGGCGCTATTAAATACAATGCAAAACAATATGTAATTAAATTGGAACCGGATACACCTCAAGCACAACACACATAATAAGATTAAATTAAGGCTAATATGTAGATTAAAAAAAAGATAATAATAAAACAAAACAAAACAAAACGATGAACAGTAAATGTCTGTGCCATGAACAGTAGAAACAGTTGTGCCGATGAACAGTAATTTTAAATTAGAAAAAAGGTTGGGCTGGGCTTCTGGGCCCATGAACAGTAAAATAAACAACCAATAAAAAAAAAACACTTGTCACACAAACACAACTTTTCCCTTCTTATTAGTATAGGAAGAAAATAGAATAAATAAAAATTAAAAAACTTGTGGAAGGCACAATGTACATAGAGAGTAAATCAGCGCATTAATAGTACTTTTCTGTCTTTTTTATATGTCGCAGACAGAAGAATCACACCGATTATTAAAGTAATTAACATGTCCTAAAATATAGTATTGGAAATGTATCTTTTTATTAAAGATGTAAATACTTTGTTGCTAAATAAGTTTTTTTGTATTGGAAATGTTTTTTTTTTTACTAGAGATCTAAATACTTTATTGATAAGTGAGGAAAATAATAAATGATGTATTGAAAATGTAAAATGAAAGATAAATAAAAATAGAGCAAGTTATGAAATGTGACAGATAAAAAAACGGAGGAAGTATAAAATATGTCCGAAACGTTTTCAAATATAAAAGAGTAGGCGATTAGAAAATGCGCTAAGAGCATGTTCTTGCTAAGTGTTCGTTGTGTAAGAGTACACTCGAAAGATGCTCGAAACTCTAAAGGGATCATCTTTTTTTGCCGGAAGAACTGCCTCACCATATCTCCCACCTTCCTCCACATCCCATCTATCTTTGACCTCCACTCAGCCCCTCGCCCCATTTCTTCATCTAAGGAATAAGACGATGATGAACAGATGATTATTGTTTTCCGATGGCAATTGTTTTCCGATCCATCCTTCTCTCCGCTCCCCATTTTCCCTTTTATTTTGCAGATTAAATTCTTATATTGATTGTGCATTTTGGCTTCTGTATCATACAATTTTTCTGACGGGCTTTGGTGGAGATTCAAGGTAGATGGAGGGAGACTTCAAGTCTCGGTGAACAGGAGGCGGGGGGCTGGGTGGGTGGAGCAATGACACAGGACGACGGTGGGAATGTCAAAGAAGACAATGTGAGGACATTTTTGTCATTTACTTTATTTATTTTCAAAAGTAGCCATGGATATAATTCTTGAGCCCTGGCCATACCAATGGCCAAATATATATATATATAGACATAGCAATGGAAATTTGTAAACCTACAATACTTGAAAGCAATTTCGAGAGCAAGCTACGACTTGAAAGTTGGAACCAAAAAGGAACAAAAAGGACAGTGATCAAGTCTAGAAAGAGACCAATAAAAAGCAAAGTAGAAGCACAAATTGGCGGAGCAGCATATTAGTAACGCTAATCGGTTTTTAACCAACCGAACCGAGTTCATCCCACTTCTTTTTGATCCAAACTAAACCGCAAAATCAGATCAAACAAAAAACCATCCGGAATTCACTACACGGCTAGAAGCTGAAAGCCAGCCAGCCAGCAAATGAGATAAAAAGAAGTTCATATGTCTATTATCCGAGATTTCACTTACTAATTAATACCGCCATCATGATCCAAAATTAGGGGCTGCATTCCCCACCTCCTCCAATCACATAACTATTATTACACATCAGTCCTTAGGCACATATTTCTGCATTAATTTGTTCAAATCACCATCAAGTTCCTTCTCAAATGCAATGGTCTCCTCCCAATGTCGCCGCTTCAAAGCCACCATCTTTTCATCATGGGTTTTCAATATCATATCCCTTTCTGCTACAAACTCATCCATCTCTTTATCTTGCAACTTTATGAACTTCTGAATCTCCTCAACACTACACACAAATAAATAAATAAATAAAAAAGACCAATCATTTGAAAACGTGTTTTAACATATATGCTTTAAAACAATAAAACAAAGGAAATGAAAACACATCACATCACCTGTGACGAGGGTCCCCTGCTGAAGAAAGATCTGGAAACTGGGTTACTTCGTCCCGCTTCTCCTGCTGGCTCTTCTCAAAGTTGTCCTCTCTTGCAACACGAGCATCATGCATCGCTTGGATTTGCTCTTTGAAGAACTCCTCTTGGTAATCCATCTGAATATACCAAAACACAAATGTGAACCATTGCTATATTGATTTATTATGCAACCGCCCTAAATGTTATCTTTAAATGAATCATTAGCACCAGGACGAGATTATGCAATACATATATCAGATATAACCCAAAACAAGTTGAGATGTCTGCATAACCTAACTGATACAACAACAAATGACCTCTATGACTTGGTATATGCATCAGATCGAAATGAAAGAATCATCATAATATCCACCCTCTATACCATTTATTGACTTGAAGGTTTAGAAAAATAAGTTTTAAAAAAGTTATTAAAAACCTTTCCCCAGTAGCAAGTCACAACTTCCCAAGTATTCCCCAGGGATCCGATTAAGAATGATTACTAAAGACACCTTAAAGGCACATCCATAAAATGTCAGCACATAGACCTGCTTGTTCGGTTTTTTTTTTTTACAGCTCAATGTGGAACAAGAAAGGAACAATGCCATAACAGAAGATTTATACACAATCCCACCAGACAACATTTGTTAAGGAAAACCCGATCGCCTACTTATAAAGCTCACAAACAAATTAAAAAGTACCTCTTCTCTACTCTGCTCATGGTACAGTTTAGTTCGAAGGCGAACGATACGATTCTCTTCTTCAGTCTTCTTCAGCTTCTCACTCAAAAACCCATAAGATTCTTCAAGAGCTTTAGAGTGCATCTGTTCTCTAGCGACCTTATTTTTTAGCCAGGACAACTGCTGGTTGTCTTCACTCATCTGCTTCAACTCTTTGACCACCTTATCAATATAGGATTCCATCTCGTATTTCAGCTTTTGTTTACCTAGTCAATGACAGACAAGTTAAACTTCCAGGAGCCGTAAATCAAGGAACATCAAAAATTACATTTTTAAGCAACAAGATAAGTGAAACCACCTTGAGAATGCTGATTAAAATCTTCCAAGTCCCTTTTCTCTGCCATGTAACCATACAGTGGGCGATTACCACCGGGATAGAATGGCACCCGGTAGCGATCCCAAGCGTCCCTGTCTCTTCCAATATCCACAAAGTGCTTGCAGAGACGCTCAGCGTCCAAGTACCCAAGAGCAGATGCATTAAATATCAGCACACTCATCCCTCTATGCCCTTGAGGCCCGTATGAATGCCGAGCCCTTGAAGGAGAATATTCGTCAAAGGAGTTGACAAGCTCTTGATTGCCCATTCCAATCCACTGTACAGACATAAAAAAACGATTAAAGAAAAAGAGAGGAAAGGAGAGGAAAAGTTAAGAGGAGCCCTCAAAGGGGCAACGTGGGCTAGAGGATTTAAGAAGCTCTTGATTTCCCATTCCAATCCACTAAACAAGAAAATAAAAGAGAGGGGAATAACAGAGACAGAAGGAGGGAGAGAAAGTAAGAGGAAGGATACATTGATATTTTACTAGTCTAGATTTGTTGTCTATATGAGGGTAGCTTGAATACGATTAACCCAGATTACCTCGGTAAGCCTAACTCTGCTCATTGAGTCTACTTGTAGCAAAGATAGGCAAGAAAAGAATGAAAAGGTAAATCAGATTGTTAGGCAACACTTGGAGAGTAAAGAATAGGCAATAAATTAAAGAACAAATTAAACACCTTACATCTAATTATTTGAGTTCGTCAAAAGAATGAAAATTACCTTATCGTTCATATCTTGCTCAAGTCTTGTATTCATAATAATGACCATCGGTGGCCAAACGATTTTCTTCTCAGCCACATTGTCTAGTCCCTTCCACTTCCCAAAATGTTCTCCTGCAGGAACAGCTGAGGTACCCCTCCTTCGGAGATCCTCGTCCAAAAGCTTTGCTAGCTCTCTGTGGAGCTTTACCCTAGTCGTACCTTTGGTTTTTGCATGAGTTATTAGCGGCTGCAAGCCCCGGTACCAATCAATGGCACCAGGACCACCTTTGCAAGCTGGGCAATGCCAACGCCTCTCCGGGTCACCAATCTCATCAGGTGTCAGACTATCCATGCACTCAAACAGCTCCTTGAACCAGTTGTTCTTCTTCCTTGTCTCATGACTTTTGTTGCTGGAGTCGGAGTCAAATCCATCACTTATGTCGTCATCAAAGTTATCATCAAAATCAGAACCATCATCAACATCATCATCATCACCACCACCACCACCATTGTCCACAGTGTATTCAGGAACTGGCGACGTCTGGTTACCATCAGCCACCTGATTAGTAACTTGGGATGCAGTATTAACTCTACCAGAAGACTTCCTTGAATCAGTACCCCAAGAGGGCCATGAACCTGCAGGCTTTGATGCATTGCTGCTCCGCAATCCCAACTTCTGGACGACATCAGGATCTCCCCATGCTTTGTAACCTGGATTCTGTGAAGAAGACTTTCCTGCATTGGCAGCTTTGTTTTTGGATTTCTTAGCATACACCTCCCATCCATCATCTTCTTGGGGATCCAAAGCGATATTTGCAACTCTATTGCCTAATTGATTGACGGCAGGGTCAGATATCTTTTTTCCTTTATTCGTATTCCCAGTGCTAGGACTGCCACCACCTTTCTGTGAGCTCATTGTTGCTTCTGGTTCCTGAGTGAACAAACAAACGTCAAATAGATATTTCAGTAACCTTAACAGCAGCAATAATGGGATTCAAATCCAATTATTCACCACCTAAGGGTAGTGTGGAGAAGGCAAAGGAAAATAAAACTATCGTATGCAGCCTTAGATATTCTACAAAGGATTGTTTATGCGACTATAATAAATGACCTTTTTACTACAGTGCAAAGGGCTCCCCTTGACTGCAATACAAAAACAAACAATAACATAAAATACTAGCAAGTAGAGAAATTTACTTTTGGGAGCAAGTGAGAATCATTCTCTTAAAAGCTAAAGCACACCTTAATCTGAGGTTTTCAGCCCCCTCCCTCCCTCCCTCCCTCCCTCCCTCCCTCCCTCCTAAAAATGAACACACACACTCACACATACACCGGAAAAATCATAGTCCACTGTAAAAGTTGTGTCGACTTCCTTCTTGCTTGACATGATTATAAAGTACATTGACGATTCTAGATCAAAGTAAGTAGAATTGTAGTGAGGAACGTCCATAACACAAGCATGCAATAAATCATGGCAAAGCCTCAATGGTGGTGACAAATCCACAACAACAAAGATCGAGTGTCCTCCAGGGCATTCTACAGATTAACCGGTCCCAACACCAAAAAAAAAAAACAAAAAAAAACCCTCAGGGCATTTCACAAAGAAAATTAAACAGGGGATTTCTTCGCTGAAACCCCTGAACCTTCCAACCGCTTTTTTTTTATTTAGCCAGTACTAAATTTTCCTTTCCCAAAGAAAGAATCAAAGAGAGCATATATACCTGTAGCACTGAAACTCTTAGATCCACGCAAAAAAAAAACAAAAAAATGAAGTAGACAACAACAAAAAAAAAAAAAAAGCGGTGATCTTCCAAAATTCTCAGTCAAGAAACGAAAGACGTAGCAAAGAAAAAAAAATTACCAAAGAAATTACCAAAGAGTGAGACGAGAATGCCGGCGAGAGAAAAGGCGGCAGCGCGCAACAACTACTACAGGTGAAGAGGCTAGAAGAGAGTGCCAAAAGGAGTACGAGGGACTGTGAGGGTATATAGTGAGAGTGAAAGCGAGTGAACGGATGTGATTGCTCCTGTGTATTAATGATCCTACGGGTGGGTAAACGGTGAAATTCATAGAAAATTTACGGACTTGAAAATTTGGTCAAAGACTCTAGGGTTCCAGCTTTCTGGGTGGAGTCAAATTCGCTTGCACTGTCACGGCTATTAACAATAGGAGCCAGAATGAAGAGAGCTTTCCCATCGTTCAAGACATCCTCAAGATGATGGAGGAAGACTGAGAGGTCCAAATCTCTTCCAAACACAGGGAAACTAACAGAGTTGCTGATTGTCTTGCTAGGTTGGGGCATGAAGGTCCTCATGGGGTTACCATCTTGGAAGAGCCTCCTATGAGTGCGATGAGGATTTTGGAAGAAGACTTTAGGGGAGTTCATCTCTCAAGGGATTAGTTCAGCTGCTGTGTAGTAAGATTTGGAAACCCTGATCCTGCTGACCTTTGGGCCTATTCTTCTTCTGCTGATCGATTCATATATGTCTGGTCCACCATATTAGCTATCTTTAGACTTGAATCCAAGTGGATAGCCAGACTTCTTATATCAACTTTCTTATGTGTGGCCATTAAAGCCACATAAATTGCACTGAGCCTTTTTGAACATCTTGTCTTTAGAATTAATTGCAGGCATGGAAACTGGTCTGCTGACTGCTTGACTTTGGTCTTGTCATTCTTCTGAGCCATTCATCCTGAATATTGATTCTTAGCCTTGTTTGCCACGTATAGATTTTGCCTTTCAAACTTTATTGCCATTGCAATGGCATCATGAATCTCATGAAAGGGCACCATCAGCATTCCCTGAGACACCATAGGCTCAAACTCATCCATGAGACCTTTCAAGAATTTCATCACATGTTCTGCTTCCATGTGATCACTAAAGTACTTATAGCATTACAATGACATTGTGGATCACAAGAACATGTAGGCATTGGCCTAATAGTCTTGATTTCTTCCTAAAGAACCATTAATTTGGTGAAATACTGATTTACAGAATCAATTCCTTGCTTCAATATATGCATTTCCTCAAGGAGATCAGAAAGTCTTAGTGCATCAACATTTGAAAAATATAAGCAAGATTTTTCCATACTACTTGGGCACTTTGAAGTACATTAAACTTTGTGCAATGGTATTTTCTACAGAATTCAAGATCCAAGATCTTACCATAGTATCGCATTGTCTAAAAATGTGCTGAATCTGCTTATGGCCTCTTGATTGTGCCGTATACGAAGCCATACTTATTCTTGGTGATGAACACCCTCTCCATTGACATCTTCCAAGGATTGTAATTGTTGACATTCATAAATGGTTGTACCAACATCAGGGATGGATTCTCTTTAAGATGAACATAGAATGGTTAGAAGGACTCGGTTCTTGCTTCTTAGCTGCCACGGCTATCAAGAACATAAACCCACACTAGAATACGAGTAAAAATGATCAAAAAAGCGATCAAGAACTCATAATTAACACAAAAATTTCTCAAGAAATTGTGCAAAAACAAGAAAATATGAAGAAAAGTCTCAAGTTTCTTCTTAAAACAAAGTAAAACGCAGAAATCAATGAAAACTCTCAAGTTTCGCTCTCTGATACCATGTTGAAGTAGTGAAATTAAAGAACACGACTAAATAAAATGCGGAATTCTTATTACTTAAGAATAATGAATGAGTTAAGTTACAATATTGCTGATGATGGCGTATTTATAGCACATACACCACATGAATCGGTTGAAAAGAAGTTACATGGCAGTTATAACAGAATAATTGGTCTTCTATACTACTCAGTTGATTGTTGTGTCTCCAGCTGTGTTGAGTTCCTCGGGTACGTTGAGTGACCTTCGATCTTTGAGTTGATCCGTTCAAATTTGTGCACATCATCTTGCATCACCAATCCTTTATCTATACACTGTAACATACCTCTAGTTCCAATATGGATATTCAAGGGCAAATTTCTAGCAACAAGCTGATCACTTATTCCCTATCATCAATATTAATGTCATGTTCAACAGTATCATCTATGGATTTCTTGGATACTGCTCCCTCTATTTTTTTAACTGACGGAGAGAGAAGAATCACACGGATTAAGAAAGTGATTAATATGATCTGAAATAAAGTGTAAAATAACAAAAATACCCTTCATTTCTTGTGTATGGAAAATTGTACAAAAAATTGGGTTATTGAAATGAAGGGTAAAGGAGGAAAAATAATAAATGTTGCATTTGTAATATAAAATGACAGATAAATAAAAACAAAGTCAACTCTGAAAAGTGACAGTTATAAAAAAAAACCGGAGGGAGTACATTCGTAGTTGTTTGAAGTGTTTCAATCAACAAGTGGCTTCAACTGTACCTCCTTCATTCCTAGTTGTTTTAGCTCAAATTCCTGCAAATTGGAGTCTACCACATGCATCTTTTGGTCCAACCGTCCCCTCCACCATAAACGAGACGTGCCTTTGAGTCTCGAAGCTGCTATTTTGCACTTCAAGGCCTCGGGTGGGTTCATTTATCCAAAATATTTTTCGATTGTGGTGCCCCAGTCAAACAGATTCAGCGTAATCGATGACCCATCAAAGGTCAACAATTTTTTTTCTGTAATTGAAAATGTGCGACCCATTAAGTATCCAGCCCTTTTGCGTTTGTTCTTTGAATGAACATCTATCCTTTACTTGAATCCCAATAGTATAAATCATGAAAACCCTTGTTGATGTAACGTGTTACGGTACGAGGGAAGTCTCGACCAGGAGGAGAAACCTTAGCTCTAGTTACCAAAATGATGCAACGTGTCTATAATTTAAGAATCGAAGAAATATAATCCACGGTCATGCTTACGGATTCATTTAGTGAAATATTTTGATGATAACATGAAAACTAACTCCCAGCAAAAAAAACCATAAAGCAACTTATAATGAGTTGCTTGAGAAACAAAAAAAAATGATACTAACCGGCCTAGGACCAAAAAGGGAGTGTTTAGACCATACAAAGACTAAAATACCCCTTGCTTAAATACTCACTACGTACTAAGGCTTAAAATAGCGCACGTGCAGCCCAGAACATCTAAGGGCATCACAGACCTGTTATTGCCTCAAACTTCCGCGGCCTAAAAGGCCGTAGTCCCTCTAAGAAGCTAGGTTTGTGGAGGGATTCCTCCGTATAGCTAGTTAGCAGCCGAGGTCTCGTTCATTAACGGAATTAACCGGACAAATCGCTCCACCAACAAAGAACGGCCATGAACCACCACCCATAGAATCAAGAAAGAGCTCTCGTATCGGATATGGTAGTGTGAAGGATGGGTGTTTAAAAACGGCTCGAACGGGAGCGGGAGGAGGTTCGAACCCCGCAAGGGCGAATCGCTCTTTGTCTCGTCAATGGGCGACTGTGTTCTAAGCTACTAGGTACCCAGATTTACATCTCTATAAAAAAAAAAAAAAAAAGAGCTCTCAGTAAGAAAGAGCTCTCAGTTGTGTGTGGATTTCAGAGAGTTGAATTCTCTCAGCCGGCTCTTTCTCCTTCTAGAATGAGCTTGCCAAATCCTTTCTTTTGCTGTGTTTTAGCTCTTGTTTCCTGCTCGTTTTGCATTCTTGTTACTTCTTCTTCTCTTTACTGAATTTACAGCTTCTGTTTTGAGCCATGGTTCGAAAAAATAAGAAAACTTCTGGAGATGGCACTATTCATGAATCGGATCCTGATGAAGCTGTGTCCTCTGGTGATTTACAGGTTGCAGCAGCCCCTAAAGCCATTGTTGCTCTTCCTGCAGCTCCAATTGAAGACCATAATGTTGTGGAAAAGATTTCATTACAGGACCCCCCTGTTCCTGTGCAACTTGCAGATGTTGAACTAACTTCTGAGGCTGCTGTAACAGATAGTCTTGTGAGGGTTGAATTGAAAGAAACTGCATCTAAATGTTGCAATCCTAGAGTTTATGAAGCAATGAGGTTGAAATCTGGGAGGTTAGTTACACCTGCTCCTTCCATCTTGAAGAAGAAGACTGTCCTGACTGATGGTGATTCAGCAGGTATTTCAACTCTTTCTGAGCTGTTAGAAGTTGAAAAACAAGCTGATAATGTTTCCATTGATAGCTTAAAGATTGGTGGTATGTCTGAAAGGACTATTGAGAGTGTTAGGGCATTTTGTTGGGCGAGTGTCCCCGCATCCGTAGAAGCCCTGTTTCTGATGATGGTGTGATATAACATGGCTCTTCAGTTGTAGAGCTTGTTACTGAAGGTGTTACCGCACTTTAGGACCTGGTGGTGTGATAGAACATGGGACTCAATTAGAGGTGGATCCTGGTTCTGTTGTAAGTAAGAAAAAGAAAGTGTTTCTGGTGAAATCTTACTGATACTCCTTCTGGGGTTTTTTTGGGAAAGAATGCTGGAAAAGCTGTGGAGGATGTTGCTTCTTGGGCACAAATGGTAACAAAGAATAGAGAGCCTTCTGATGAGGTTGTTATCTTGACTAATCATGTGGACTGTGTTACACAGGACACTGTCTTTTTGGAAGAAGAAGATTTAAATGATGATTCTATGGAAAAACTGAGTTTGATAGGCATCTTTCCATCCAAATTTCCAGGAAGGGATGCTGTTCAGAATATTGTTAATGCTTGGCCAAGGAAGTGCAGATATCATTATCATAATTCTGGGTGGATAGTCTTTCTATTTAAGCAAGAATCTGATCTTAATGAGGTATTGCAGGCTGGTCCTTTTTATGCCTTTGGAAAGCCTTTGCTGTTGAAGAAGATGCCTGTCATGTTTAACTTTAGTAAAGATGCTTGTACTGTTGTTCCAGTTTGAATTCAGTTACCTAATCTACCTCTAAGGCTTTGGAAGGACAGGGCATTAAGTAAGATTTGTTCCTTTTTGGGGAGTCCTCGGTACACTGATAAGGTCACTGCTTCTAGAAAAGTTTTGAGTTTTGCAAGATGTCTTGTGGAGATTGATTTAAAGATGGAATTGCCTTCTGTCATTCCTATTACTATGCATGATGGGAAGGTGTTATTGCAGCCTGTCTTATATGAGGAAAGGCCCAAGTTTTGCTCCAAATGTAACAAACTAGGGCATAATGAAGATGGTCATGATGATTCTAAGACTGAAGCTCCTGCTTTGTATGTGGCAAGGTCAAAAAAACCTGGTGTTTCTAAACCTAACCCTCCAAAGAAGAAGAAAGTGATTGTTCTTGATGCTGATGGTAAAACTGATGAAGCTCCTGTTGTTAATAAGGCTCCCGGTGTTGTTGCTGCTTCTAGTGCTGCAACTTCAAATCTTGATAAAGGAAAAACTGTGGATTCTAGTAACAAAGGGAATGATGTTGACAAGCCAGTTACTCCTGTTTCAAATACTTTTGATATCTTATCTCCTGACAAGAATAGAATTTGGGCAGATGAAGTAGAAGAGGATGATCTGGCACAAAAAGGTGGAACTGCAGCTTCTGGTTCAAAAAAATCTAAGAAGAAAAAGAGAAATAACAGGCATAACACCTCTGGTGTTTCTGGAAATGATAAAAACAGAAATGATATTGTCTCTAGAGGTAGATCACCTCTAGGTAGGCAAAAATGATAGGGTTTTGGAATGTTAGAGAGTTCAATAAGGCTGTTAAACAATCTGCTTTGTCGGTTTTCTTAGACACGACATCGATTTCCTTATTTGGAATCCTTGAGACAAAGTTGTCTCAAAATAGTTATGATTACTTTCTTGCTAAGAAAATTCCCTCTTGGAAGTGTGTTGATAATTTTGATGTTCATATTAGGAAGAGAATGCTAGTCATTTGGGATCCTACTTTTATGGAGGTTGAGGTGTTAGAGGTTGCTGTTCAATGGATTCACTGCAAAGTGAAGTTGTTAGTTTCTGGTGATTGCTTTCTGGTTACCTTTGTTTATGGTTTTCATACTATTGGTGATAGGAGGCCTATGTGGGATAGAATCAGGGAGCTTAGTGTCTGTTCCACTATGCCTTGGATGGTACTTGGTGATTTTAATGCTATTCTGTCTGTGGAGGATAAGATGCATGGGATTACACCTACTGAGTATGATTTGCAGGATGGTGTTGACTGCTGTATTGATGCTGATCTTTCTGACTTGAATTCTTCTGGTGAGTTTTTCACTTGGAATTCTGCTGGTGTTTTCTCAAGAATTGACAGAGTTATGGTTAATGGCTTTTGGTATGATTGGAACTTGGATGCCTTGGCTTTTTTTGATCCCCCTGGACATCATTCTGACCACTCTCCCTGTAGAATTGTTCTTTCTTCATATTCTATGGCCAGAAAGAAGCCCTTTAAGTTCTTTAATATGTGGCTGCAGCATGACAGTTTCAAAGATGTTCTGACACAGGTTTGGAGGCAGGATATTGCAGGTACAGCTATGTATCAATTGTGTAAAAGACTTAAAAAGCTCAAATATCCCTTGAAAGTCTTGAACAAGAAGCATTATGCTCACATCTCTGTTAGGTCTGAAACAGCACAGCACTTGCTTGGAAATCTGCAGTCTCAATATAATTTGGGCCCTACTGATCTGTTGGCTTCCCAGATCTTGGATCAGAAAAAGGTTTGCATTGGTTTAGAGGCTGCTGAAGCCTCTTTTTTATCTCAGAAAGCTAAAGGTGTTTATTTGAAGAACAGTGACAGGGGGTCTAAATTTTTCCACTCTTTGGTTAAAAGGAATAATGCCAGGAGGCATATTTCTTCTATTAAGCTTTCTGATGGTTCCTTTACTACTTCTTATGATCAAGTGGGGGACCCTTTTGTGGATTTATATTCTGATTTGTTAGGTACAGTGGCTTCTGCTGTACCTGTTGATGAAGATGTTGTTAATGCCGGTCCTAAAGATCCCGCTTCTTCTTTTGGAGCTTTATTGAGTGATGTTACTAGAGAAGATGTTAAGAATGCCTTGTTTTCTTTCTCTGATGATAAGTCCCCTGGGCTTGATGGTTATTTTGTTGGTTTCTTCAAAAGTTCTTGGGATATTGTTGGGGAGAATTTCACTGTTGCCGTGCTGGAATTTTTCCAAAATGATAAATTGTTAAAACAGATCAATCATGCTGTCATAGCTTTGATCCCTAAATCTACTCATGCTAGTACTGTTGGTGATTACAGGCCTATTTCCTGCTGCAATGTAACTTATAAGGTTATCTCTAAGATTTTGGCCTCTAGGCTTTCTGCCTGTCTTCTTGATTTAATTGATGAGTCTCAATCTGCTTTTATGGATGGTAGGATTATGTCTGATAACGTCTTTCTTTGTCAAGAGTTGAACAGACATTATGGTGTTAAAAGGGCCCTCCCAGATGCTTGATTAAAGTGGACATTAAAAAAGCCTTTGACTCTGTCCATTGGTCTTTTCTTGAAGCTGTTTTGAAGGGGTTTGGTTTCCCTGACTGATTTTTTAAGTGGATTATGCTGTGTGTTACCACTGCTTCTTATTCCATGTCTATTAATGGTGAGATGAAAGGGTTTTTCCCTGGTAGAAGAGGTTTGAGGCAGGGTGACCCTCTTTCCCCCTTTCTGTTTGTTATTGGGATGAAGTATTTTTCCAGAATGTTGAGGATTCTGGGAGAAGATTCAGAGTTTAACTTCCATGCTGGCTGTCAAAACTTGAAGATAAATCATCTTGCCTTTGCTGATGATCTGATGTTGTTTGCTAGAGGTGATCCTATCTCTATAAATCTTTTGATGAATTGTTTAACCTCTTTTGGTGCTTCTTCTGGTCTGGCTGCTAATGTCCAAATATCTGAAATGTTCTGTGCTGGATTAACTGATGAAAATAAGACTGATCTTCTTGATATCACTGGTTTAAGATAGGGGTGTTTCCTATTAGATACCTTGGCATTCCTCTTTGTGCTGTTAGACTGAATGTTGGACATTATGATCCTTTGTTTAATTCTTTGAGGAGCTATTTCGGTAGCTGGAAAGGGGCAACTCTTTCTTATGCAGGCAGGTTGCAGCTTATCCTTTCTGTTATACAAGGTGTACACTGTTTCTGGCTTGGCATTTACCCTATCATTGGCAGTGTCAAATTGAAGATGGACCAGCTTTGTAGGAGGTTTTTGTGGGGAGGCTCTTGTGACTCTTTTAGGAAATCCCTTGTTGGTTGGGATGAGGTCTATGTTCCAAAATCTGAGGGTGGACTGGGGATTTTCCAGTTGGATGCCTGGAACTTGACTCTTCTTTGAAAAATCCTGTGGAATTTCCAATGTAAAAAGGACTGCCTTTGGGTTAAATGGATCAGTGAAGAGTATTTGAAGAACACTAACATTTGGGAATATCAGTACAAGCATGGAGACTCAGCTTTGATCAAGGCTCTGTTTAGAATCAGAGATAGGATCTTAGGTGCCACTGGTTCTTCTGCTACTGCTGTTTCTTTGATGTAGTCCTGGACTATAGGCTCAAAACTTTGTCCTAGGATGGCTTATGACTTCTTTAGGAGGAAAAGGACTAAAGTTTGGTGGTGTAGATCAGTCTGGAACCCTAGGGCTACACCCAAACACTGTTTTATGTTATGGATGGCTTTAAAGAATTGCCTGCTTACTTCTGACAGGCTGGTTTTTTATGATAAGGTTTGCTCTCTGTGTGGTTTGGTTAATGAGACTGTTTCCCATATGTTTTTCCAATGCCCTATTTCTTGTATGGTTTGGGGGAAAATCAGACAGTGGCTTGGCATTAGGAGGACTTTGGAGACTGTGGTTGCCTCTGTCAGATGGCTGAGTAGGAGCTGCAGGGGTACTTCTTTTGGTAATGTGGCCAGAAGTGCTTCTGTTTCTGTGGTGGTGTACTGGCTTTGGCATATGAGAAACAAAAGGAGATTTGAAGGCTTTCTGATGAAGATACCTGATATTTTGCATTGTATTAAGACTCATATCTACTATATAATGCAGGCTGCTTTTCCTTTGTACACTTTTACCCCATGATGTTAGGGTTTTGTACTTCTTTTGTGTTTTCTTTTGGTAGTTGTTGGTGGTTGTTTGAGATTATTTTCTTTCTCTACACACCTAGGGACAGGCTCTGTGAGTTATGCTCTCATATGACCTTTTTTTTTTTTGCGGATTTTGAGTGTTGATAGGGGTTTTGGGTTGTTGTTTCTTGTAGCATATAACCTCGGGGTCTTATGCTGCTAGAAATCAACAAATCTAACCTCTTCTCAACATTTTGTAGAAACTAGACTAGATCTTTTGTTTAGGATGTAGCTCCTGTAGTTTGCATACCTTGGTTTAATATATTTACATTTAACCAAAAAAAAAAAAGAGCTCTCAGTCTGTCAATCTTTATTATGTCTGGACCTGATAAGTTTCCCCGTGTTGGGTATGTCCGTACGCCGTTTTATTTTATGGTGGTGCAAAGATGTAGTGACCGAAAGTTTCCTTCAATTCTAAGCTTTAGGTTATCAACCTCTTTACGACATTACCATGCATTAAGGGGGATCATTGTCAAGTTTGACTTCTTGTTTTTGGTGGAGGCACCTCCCCACTTTGGCACATGCACTAACCTTTTATCTTTTCCCCAAATTATTATGCCTTTAATATGTTTTTTTAAATTTTATTTTCAAGTTATAAATATACCCCTCGTCGTGTTGAACATTGGACAAGCCATTTCTCCACTCCAACAACCCCACTGCCACCCCTCACACCCACCTTAAAAAAACAAAAGATTAAATAACTACTTGTGCATTAATTTCTGTCTTGCAATTTCACTGTGTTGTGCCCTTTTGGTTTGATATATATATATATATATATATATATATAACTGTCTGCAGCAACATATATCCTCCAAAACTATTTTTTTTATTTTTAAAATGGCTACAATATTGAACTTGTTTTATGTGATAATGTTAGTAATATTGGAGCTTATAACAAGTAGAGTAGAATGTCTGAGCATGGGTTACTACATACGTTCTTGCCCTTTTGCTGACATGGCTGTCAGAAACACTGTCAACATGGCCTTACAGTCTGATCCTACTTTGGCTGCTGCCCTTGTTAGAATGCATTTTCATGACTGCTTCATCCAGGTATATATGTTCTCTTTTCGTCGTAACATCTTTAATAGTTACCGTTGAAGCGTTTAAGACGTTAATTATCTACGTCCCATGCATCAACTTAAGTTTTTGGAAGATACGGTAATTCAACAGTTACGTTATCTACTGGTATATATATGTATCGTGAATAACAATTTTTTTTTTTGAGGATTGAAGGGATGTGATGCATCGGTATTGATTGATTCGACGAAGAACAACACGGCAGAAAAGGACTCCCCAGCAAATTTAAGTTTAAGAGGGTACGAGATAATCGATGATGCAAAAGCACGATTAGAGAGGATGTGTCCAGGTGTTGTCTCTTGTGCTGATATTCTTGCTATGGCTGCAAGGGATGCTGTCTTCTTTGTAAGAATTATTATTACTATTATTTTTTCTTTTTAATTTCTTTTCTCATAGTTTACCCTTGCATGTGTTTGTTTAAAAACCATTAGAATATATAAAGATGCAAGTAAGTTTCCATGTGCAGCAGGCTAGGCTAGGCTATGATGGACGGATACTTTTGTCTTGTAACGTATCCCGTATCTGGGTGCTAAGGCGACGGTCTCAATTGATAATTTCAAAAAATGAAGAGTTTCTGTCAAGATTAAGCACTTACCGTTGTACTAAAACCAATTGGTGTTAGTAAAGACGCAACTATATTTCTTTAGGTGTTTATCTAAAGAAATATAGTCGCGCCTTTATTAACATCAATTGATTTTAGTACAACGGTAAGCGCTTGATCTTAACAGGGGCGGATGTACATGGGTGTTATGGGGGCAATCGCCCCCCCTCGGATCTGGAAAAAACACTATTATGTATGTTGTGTATTTTTTTTGTCTCCCTAAAAATTTACATTCGCCCATAGTATCGCCCCCCCTCACCCGGGATCCTGCGTCCGCCCCTGGATCTTAACATGGTATCAGAGCCAGATGTCACGAGATCGAACTCAGTTGTGCAAGTGTTGGGGCAGATGCCCACACTTGAGGAGGGGTGATGGGAAAGATCACACTCTTGAATGTATAAAGAAATATAGAGGAGAGGTGTTGGGAGGGATTGCCCGCACTCTTGAATATATAAAGAAATATAGTGGCGCATTTACTGACACAAATTGGTTTTAGTAGAACATTAAGCGCTTTATAACGGTAAGCGTTGATCCTTACATGGTAGCAGAGCCAGAGGTTATAGAAACAAACCCTGGTTGGAACAATATTTAAAAAAAAAATTATATTGTGCAAGTGTTGGGAGAGATTGCCCACACTAGAAGGGGGTTGGGAGAGATTGCCACACTTTTGAAAAAAAAAATTGTGCAAGTGTTGGACATATTGCCCACATTTGGGGGGGGGGGGGGGGGGGGGGTGTGTTGGGACAGATTGTCCACTCTTAAACGATAAGGAAATAAAGTAGCACCTTTATTAACAGTTTCAAGGAGTCCGTGGCCCAAAGCCGACGGTGCTTGCCCTGCGTATCGGGCACCGATATGCCCCAGAGACTTAATTAGGATACACATCTAGAAATAAATTTATCATTTTAAAAAATTAGATATAGGATTCATATATACATATATATATATTTACAATTCGAATATGTGAAATGAAGAAGGATGTTGGAAAATCGAGTAAATAACATCAAATAATGAATGAAAAGTTGTGTAAATGATGAAATACTACCATTTTTTTTTTGAAGGGAACCGATGCTTATATTTGTAATATTTATGCGAATGTCCCGTATACTCGTATCTTATATTATTTTTACAATAATGTCGTACCTGCGTATGTCGTATTTGTTAATCCATGCCTACGTATATATCCGTATCTTTGCAACCTAGCGGGCAAGAATGTCCATCATTGTACAGACATGCTCAATACTATTTATCAACATACATGTACATTTCATCATGCCTATGGGACTGAGTAATTATTAGGGGGAATGAGTGAGAAGGACAGAAATATTTCATCAATTGAGTAGAAGGACAGTCTTTTGAAACTTTTGCATAAAGGACAAAATTATTTATCCACTGTCGAAATTCACTGCCGAAATTCGCTAATTTTCAAAAATTCATTGTCGAAATTCACTGATTTTCGTGATTCACTGATTTCGGGATTCATTGGGGAGATTCACTGATTTTCGAGATCTACTGTTTGTCCTTCTCGCTATAAGAATTATGCAGTTGTCCTTCTCTCTATAAAAAATATGTAGTTAATCGTATTACTTAAAAATATTCCGATTATTGTGTCATTATCCCTAATTTCCCATAAATATTATTGTACAACACCACCAAGTAATGATGAAGGATTTGTACAATTTTTATATATATATTTATTTATTTATTTATTTATTAATTATGTAGGCAAATGGTCCATATTATGAAATACCAAAAGGAAGAAAGGACGGAAGAAGATCAAGAATAGAGGACACAATAAATCTGCCAGCACCCACTTTAAACGCGTCTGGCCTCACCACTATGTTTGCTCAGCATGGCTTTAGTGCCCGTGAAATGGTCGCTTTATCTGGTACTATTTTTTTTTTTTTTTTCCTTTCCTTTATTTAATTTCTACCCCCCAAAAAAGAAAAAACATAAATATTATTGTATACTACATCCAGCACAAATGATTATATATACCACATCATTGTGTCACTAATAAATAAAGGAAGTTTTCACATAGTGCAAAGTGATCACAACATTTTATATAGTGTAATGATATAATTCAGAACATCTATCGTTTTCATTTCAATTATTTTTTTTTACAAATACTGTATAAATTATTTATATGCTTATATAACAAGATTGAAGGACTAAAATGTTTGTCTTTTGCATTTGTTGTTCATGTATGACGTCCATCTTTCGGATACCGAGTTTTTATCCCGAAAAAAAAAACGTCTGACACACTTTAAGTGAGATTCAAAATATTAAAATTTTATTCGGCATACTTGATGGTTTCAACCAATGAACTTGAAGGAAAAATGGTGGACCTTTGTTTTTTGAAAAATAACTTCCTTTTTAAAAATTTAATTGGATAGAAGTAATGACATTGGGGGGTTCAAAACATGATCCACGACCACCATAAAATCACTAATTAGTGGTATTAATCAATTATATACATAAGACCGGCATCATCTACATCAGAATATAATGCGGAAAACGAAAAAATGGACTTGAGAATCGAAAAGACATTTACAAATAAAAAAAAAACACATAATGTGCAATTAAAACAACTCCAAAGACATTTACACAATAACTGATGCGTCTTTTTCCAGATAAAAGTTCGGTATCCAAAACAACGACGACATCTCACTTATTTGGCCGGACCTCCTTATTCTTTTCTTTATGTATCTTTGCTTAGAACAGAAGATAATTCCAACGCAAAAAACAAGGGTTCTCTCTCTCTCTTAAAAAAATAGCACTACTAATATACTTCATCCGTTTCAAAAAACTGAGACAATTATATTTTTTTTTATTTTTTCTATACATAGTTTTAAATACACTAGCATTATTTACTCCATTTTCATAAGGGTATTCTAGTCTTTATCTAATCAAAGTCAAAACAATTAATTACTTTCTTAATCTGTGTGTTTTTGACAATTGCCTTAGTTATTGTGGAACGAAGTGAGTACTCTATAAGAGTAATGATACGGGCACAACGGTGGGCAAAACGGTATGACACAACGGTGATCTGTACCGTTGTCTAAATTGATCAGATGTAAATCTATCATGATCAACGATACAGATCACTGTTGTGTCACTCGTTGTGTCAGTATCACTACTCTATAATATAATCCTTCCGTTCTTAATGGCTTATAAAATTTATGTTTAAATAATTGAGAAATCGTATTTAATTTATTGATTGCTTTTCTTGACCCATTTGTTGTAGGGGCACACACACTAGGGGTAGCAAGGTGCTCATCATTCAAGCAAAGATTAAGTAACTTCGACCCAACCAATGATGTGGATCCAACCATAGACACACAGTTTCTCAAAACCCTATCTAAAACATGCAGTGGAGGGGACAATGCAGAACAGCCCTTTGATTCCTCAAGAAACGATTTCGACAACGATTATTTCTATCAATTGCAAAAGAGAAGTGGGGTTCTGTTTTCTGATCAAACCCTCTTTGTTTCTCCATCCACTAGAGGCATTGTTAATGGATATGCTAGGAATCAAGCCATGTTCTTCTTTGATTTCCTTCAAGCCATGATTAAAATGGGTACCCTTGATGTTAAAGATGGATTCAATGGTGAGGTCAGGTTCAATTGTCGCAAAATCAATTGATTGATTTTGTAGGAGATGATTTGATTGTTGTATGTAAATTATGGCCTTAATTAAAGATGTTCTTAAATAGAATAAATAAATAAATTATATTCTCTTTTTAGTAGAAAAAGAATATATATGTTGTTTTACATTCTATTTATTACGGGCATATTTTCTTTTTCTTTGTTCTTTTTTTTTTTTTTTTGGCTTAAAACTCCCGGTATCTCGAACTCACTGGTCCGATTAATCCGGAGTTCGGTCGAATCGTGTCTGCGAAGGTCTAACTACTCAACCATAGCTATTCGGGGGCGTTCAACCGGTGGGTCAATGGTTGTCAACGATGGGCCACATCGCCATAATTATAAAAGACGGTAACGCCAATTACAAAGTCGATCTCCTTCAACATGGCTCTTTCACCATTACGGGCATATTTTCTGCTAGTATGATTTCCTCAGGGGCGGCCCTCGTGTGAGGCCGGAGAGACGGTCGTCTTAATTAAGCCCATGGCCAACGTGCCGGAAGGGCCCAACGGTACATGTTTCGTTAAAAGGAAAAAAAAAATTCGTGTAGATTCAATCCGATCCTAACCTAATATAACATTTTTTTTTTATAAAGACCCAAAATATTTTTTACTCCAATCGATAAAGGTCCCAATAAAAAAATTACTTGGCCCAGAAAAAAAATTAGACATATAAACAAGTTTTATTAATTTTTTGTTTGGAAAACTATAAAAATTAAAAAGAATATATTATTTTATATTATTATATACCTATATAAAAAAAGCACACAAAGATAATAAAACAAACAAACAAAAATAAAAACTTCGTTTCACTCCTATGTACGTCCTCCTCTTTATCCCTCCCCTGCCTCTTCTTCACTCTCAGCAGCTGCTTTTTTTTTTTTTTTTTTTTTTTCTTTCCTTCTT
Source organism: Gentiana straminea (assembly GCA_036785695.1). NCBI lineage: Eukaryota > Viridiplantae > Streptophyta > Magnoliopsida > Gentianales > Gentianaceae > Gentiana > Gentiana straminea. The sequence goes on from JAVUPR010000183.1 coordinate 13,300,728, forward strand.
TCAATTTCCCACAATTCATAAATTTTAATCTCAATCTTCAAGTTATAAATAATATCAAGTATCAATATTTTCCTACACAACAACACAAGCCCTAAGTTAATAAAAAACCATCTTCGAAGCACGATGACTCAAGAACGTTTGAATGGGTTAGCCATGATATCAATTGAGAAGAATATGATTAATGAAATTGACAATTCTACTTTGATTAGTGATTTCGCCTCTAAATGTGTTGCAAGAGCGATATTAAAATAGTAATATGTAAGTATGTTTTGTGTATACGTATGAATTTGGTTTTTGTTTCTAAATATGCTAGAAAATACTACTTTATAGGCATGTTTTGAGGCCATCAATAAATTAAATTTTATATTTACGGATGTTAAAAACGCGATAAGTATGTTTTTAAAAAAAAAAAAACTTCAACTAAAAAGCCCAATTCGAGGACTTGGTCATAAACACAAAAAATGCCAGGGCCGGCCCTGGATTTCTTGTCTTTTTGCATCGTCTTCTGTTGGTTTTTATATAGGAATATGAAATACTTATTATATATATCAATATAAACTTTATCAGTTATTACACATGGTCTTGTTACAATAATTTGTTGTTGTTGTTGTTGAAGGAATTGTTACAATAATTGATCTAGATAAATAATTGGCTCAACACTATATCACATTAATTGGCAAATTTCAAATCAAATTGCAACGGACCGACTAGAAGCCCGAGTAGATTTTCGAATACGGCTCGTTCGGCCATGACCTGAGAATAATATAAAAGAAAATTCTCGAGTCATGAAACTTAATTCATGAGTTGGCTACAAACAAAAATGCAAAAGATGAAACATAAATGACTTGGTTTACTACAAATCTCAATACGTGAATTTTACATATTACATGCGGTACATATTTCTCGTGAATCCACAAATACATGTAACCATGGTGTATTTAGGGTACCTTTTGAAACATCAACACTAATCCATCATATAAGGTCAACATCATAATTCACTAACGCTTTTCAAGTATTGGTAATTGACCATCATCATAATGGTACCACAATTAATTGCCATTGATCACAATTGTTAGGCCAACTATTATCATCTGGGTCAAGCAAAGCCCTGCAACTTATCTGGATGAAAAGTTATGGGTGAACTATGAATCGCAGTAAGGAAATATTGCTTCAAAGTGAACTAATACTCCATCCGTCCCATTTTATTTGTCCACGTTTCATTTGTAGGAAAAAATAGTCATCTGATTTCCGTTTATAGTAATCTGTTTATTACTTATTATAGAAACATTCCAAATGAAATAGGCAACATTCAACAACAGAGATGAAGAAACAATTTGCAGAACATTTATTCACATTCATGCAACACAACAACACAACAATATGCACAGAAAATAGAATGACAAAACAGAAGTAAAAACGAAAACTTATTGTTTTGACTGAAGCGCGTAGAACGATATCCTTTAGACTTTAATGCCCCGACTATGTGCTCACGGTGATGGCATAAGTCTATCATGATACAACAATCAATCCATTTCCTGATTGTAGCACTTCAATGCGGAAAATCAGGCGAATTGATTGGGTATTGTTATCTCAAACTTTATGAATGTAGAGAATTTGTGCAGAGTTTTGGTAAGTATGCAGAATGATTTTCTGTCTCTGTTTTCATTCAGCAGTGCAAGGATTTTATAGCGAAAAAATAGGTAGAGTAGCAACCTTTCAGAAATGGAAGTTAGGGAAGTTATATGTTGGTTTGAAACCAACAGAATTTCGGCTAGGACAATTCGTATGAACTGGTGCCTTTACTGATGCTTCTCTTCGAACTGGTGCCTTGAAGCTTCTGGCCCGAGCCCGGACCGAGCCGAGCCAGCCGGATGGCGGCGCCGTACGCGCGTGTGTGGGGTTGTGAATCAACAAGCATCTACGTCTTCCCTCCTTCACAAAATTCTCTTGCCCCTTGAGGCTTACCTCTAAGTGTCACACTACTCCTTAAGTAATGATTTCACTTGAGGCTCTTTTCCAATGTGGGACAAATGAATACACATTATTCGTTAACACTCCACACATTTTACTCTACCTTTAGGCATTAATTTCTCATTCACCCGATATCGGAATCGAGTGATTCAAAAAGACTAACATCCACTTCTATCTTATTAGTTTCCAAAACCGTTTTAGCTCTGGAAATTATTCCGTAACATCATCAAAATCGAGTCTAAAGTGGATTGTTCGCCACTTGTTCCAAAACTCAATTTAGCTAAAACTCCAGCAATCCCCCTCATGAATGAAAATTAATGCATATGCTATCCAGACTCTGTAGAGATAACAAACGGAGCTCTATTGCATCGGGCTAGGTGGGGAACCTAGTAGTGGCTAAGCAATGAACTAGGTCTTAAACGCGCTTAGGCTTTGAACCGATTTATATTGATATATTTTATGATAATTTCCCTCATATTTGTATAATTTGCCGAGTGTTTAATGGAATTATTGAGTAAATGAGGTTTTTAAATACCAAAATATGTTAATTTTGGTGTTTTAATTTTGATTTTATGATTATTTGGATGATATTACGTTTTCGGTACATGTTTGTTGCTCAAATGATGCACAAAAAGAGATAAGAATCGAATTACATTGATGATAGAAGAGATAATGATGATTTGGATTGAAGAAAAAGAGATAAGTATGGAAAAATCAAGATTAAGTCTTCCAAGTCCCGTCCTGGACGGGCGTCCAAGATCAAAGGCGTCCGGCCCGATGAAATCAATACAGAGTTTTTTGATGTCGAATTTCAATACGAGAGAGTTTCAAGCCCATCCGGAGACAACGGGCGATACTTTGCCCAAACCGACTTTGTTCCTATAAATACTTGTTGTTTTTCCACATGAATGATACCATATACTCATTACTCAATACCCTAAACCTAGGGGCGGCCGCGTTTTTACACTTTTTATTCCAGTTTTTATGATTCGATTCTAGATTAAAATTAGTAGTTTTTATGTACTTTTCTTCTACAATTTCAAGTTGCAAGAGGATGTTTAGAGGCTAAGGTTGTATCAACACGTTTTTTTGGTTTCTTCCCGTGAGTTTTTATCTAAAGTTGTTTCCTTTATCTTGTTTTATATTGTTCATTGCAATTATATCGAAAGATGTGCATGTTTGATTGTTTTATGTTGATGAAAGTCATATAAACATTAGATCATCGTGATAAGGAATATATGTTTAATCTATATAACGAGAGTTAATAGGTTAGATTTCTAGGTTACAAACGTTAAAGTTTACACCTTTAATTAGTAAAGTCGTTAATCTCTAAATCGAAAGATGTAGATTAATAGGTGAACTATCTAAGAAATCGGGGTTCATGTTTTAGACAAGGTGAAATCACAACTTGGTTAGAAAACACCGAGATAGGAGTTGATACACTTAGAAAACACAATATAATCGAGATAGGAGTTGATACTTGTTAGGATAGGTGGATCAATCGCTCGTTTGTTCGTTATAATTTGAATTTAATCCCTTAAAACTTGAGTTGTTTAGTGCATCTTAGGTTTAGTGGTAGTTTAAATTGTTATCTTCCCGGCTTTAGATTCATTTTTAAATCGTCCAGTTTTACATTCGTGTTATCTTTACTTTCAAGTCTCGTTTAGTTTTATTCGTTTAGGTTAGTTTTCGTGACATAGTTAGTTAGACAAAAACTAGATTAACAATTCCCGTAAGATCGACCCGGTATTAGCCTCTATATTACAATCCCTACACTTGGGGTATACCGGATTTATAAATATTTATTACTTGTTGTTTTTCTTAGATAAAATCCGAGACACATGCCTAGACAATGATATCAACACAATAGATTTTGTTCATGGTTGTATCCATTTTGGCCCTGGAACACCTTGGTTTTAACTTAGAATTCAGCCAACAAATTCTCACAGAAGCGGCCTCACGTCCACTTACATAGGTGACCTCCTATAAATAGTACTTTGTAATATCCCACTTGGCTCAACCAAGATATATGAATCATTAAAAGCTTTATGCTTAAACTGAACCATTCAGAAGACAACACTTTTGTTCTCATAACTTAGTCGTCCCTTTTGAACCATAATCTTGGGATCTCCAGTCACTATGGTTGGGTTACCATTATAAGGGAACATGCGTAATAGGCTTTAGTCACATTCTGTTTGTCAAGATTGATATCTGATCTCTAGGTACATCTTTTGTCAGTGGATCCGCAAGATTCTCCTTTGATTTTATATAATCAATGGAAATCACGCTATTAGAGATCAATTGTTTGATGGTATTATATCTACGACGTATGTGTCTAGACTTACCATTATACATACAACTTTGTGCACGTTCTATAGCCGACATACTATCACAATGTATGCCAATTGGAGGAATCAGCTTTGGCCAACAATAAATATCTTCTAAGAAATTCCTAAGCCACTCTACCCCTTCTCTAGCTTTATCCAGTGCAATAAACTCAGATTCCATAGTGGATCGAGCTATGCACGTTTGCTTTGAAGATTTCCAGAACACTGCACCATCACCAATAGTGAATACATATCCACTAGTGGATTTTGAATCCTTACAGTCAGATATCCAATTTGCATCATAGCATCCTTCCAATATTGCTTGATATCTTGTATATTGTATCCCGAGATTCATTGTAAACTTCAAATACCTTAACATCCTGTCAAGGTCTACCCAATGGTCCTCACTTGGATTACTCGTGAACCTACTTAATTTATTCACTGCACAAGCCAGGTCTGGTCTAGTACAATTCGTATTGTACATCAGACTTTCAATCACTTGTGAGTATTCCAATTGCCTCACAGGTTCACCTCTATTCTTGACCAAGTGTTTACTTAAGTCAATTGGAGTTTTTCATAGGACTATTGTCAAAAACATTAAATCTTTTAAGAACAGACTTTACATAATGAGCCTGTGACAACATCAGTCCATTAGATATTTTTGAGACTTTTCTTCCTCCGGAAGCCCAAAACACTTTCATGTACCGTCGCCTATAGACACCTGCAAAATACTACCTCCATCTCAGAATGTATGTCCATTTATGACTTTTCACACACTTTAAAATAGGGGAAACTTAAAAAAATTGACAAAATATGCCTCGATGCGTGCGTGCGTCACTCATGCGTCGCGCGTAATATGCCTCGATGCATGCGTGCCTCGTGCGTCACTCATGCGTCGCGCGTGCGTCGGACGCAGACATAATTTTCAAATGTTTACTTTTGGAGCATATTTTTCCAACTTTTTACTTTTCAGACATATTTTTTCAAGTTTCCCTTAAAATAGTAGTTAAGTGTGATTAATTTTAATGATAAAAGTCTAAAATAACATTTGATCGCTATTAATGCAAAAGTTGTGTAGTAGTGAAAAGTAGGTGTATGTATAGTAAAATAATGGGTAGAAGGAAGAAAATATAATAAATATTACACTGATATTCTAAATACAGACTTATATTATGAGACAAAATCAAAAAACTTAATGAACTTATATTTTGAGACGGATGTAGTATCAGAGATGTTCTCCCGCTCCATCATAGATATTTCCTTGCTAAAATACAAACTGTAAGTAATTTATTGTCTGGCCCGATAAAGCTCCATAACCATAACTAGCGAATAAATCAAGTAAATTATCCACCGCTCCACCTGTCACTCCGAAGAAGAGCATGCTGTCATCCACTAACAACAAATGAGAAATAGTTACCGGCTCCTCACGCTCAAATTTCACCCCTCCCGTCTTAGGGCGCCTCTCATGACATAACTATTGATAAGAGGTGTAAGACCCATAACACATATAATAAACACAAAAGGCGATAAGGGATCACTTTACCGAATACCCCGGGTTTAGACAATCATGCGACTCGGCTTCCTATTAACAAGAACCTGAAAGGTAGCTAATATCACTCACACCGACGAATTAAATCCACCAAGGCCGGAAGAATTAAAAGGTACTCCCTCCGTTTTTTTTTACTGTAATTTTCAGAATTTAATTTATTTTTATTTTTTAGACATTTTAAGATTTCAATACAGTATTTAGTATTTTTTTCATATACACATTTCTTATATACTACTTCAATTTTTAAGAAATAATCAACATTTATTGAGCGTAAATATACTCAAAAAATTAAAAAACAACTTGGTCATATTATATCCTATTTTTAGATATATTAATTACTTTTATAATTTATATGTTTTTTTATGCGATATTTAAAAAAACCGGTGTACTTTACGTACTCCAACATTATTTACGAGAATCTCTACACATAATACCGCATGCGAATCTCTACCGTACTACAATAATAAAGAATCGTAAACCAAAATAATTATGACATATTTACAAAAACAAATACACATATAAATAATTTATTGTCTATTATTATAGTGATAGATATTACGCTTGTATGGATATTCAAAATATGTAAAGAAGGTCTTATTAATGAAATATTTGTAGAAAAGATTTTTTGTATTTCGAAATATATATATATATATATATATATATATATATATATATATATATATATATATATATAATGTTAGAAATAGAAAAACTTGAAACGTAAAAAAAATTCGGATTGCGGTAGATATAGAGTATGATGTCGATTTTATCCAGAATCTGTTGAATAGAGATCATGTATACAGATTACGATCTGATGCAAAGACATTTTAGTTGGATCTCGGAATTTGTATATACGATTTACCACTTTTTACAGATTCTAATGCAAGTGCTCTTATGATGGAATCACTTGATAGAAGAAGTTATTAATTTAATATTTGATGATATAGGGATTAAATGCGGATCCGCAAGATGAATGAACGAAGAAATCCTACCCGATCCAACATCCGACCTGCACATACTTGACCAAATTGCGTTTGCAGAAGTATTTGATCGATCGTTAGACAAAAGCTCTCATCTCATAAACTGGGTTATACAGTACAGACAGATCCATTAATCTCTTCTTCAATTAGGGAGTTGTTCGTTTGCGGCGAAGAATAAAGATGGAGAAGATGAATGTAGCATTTGAGAAATGAAAATGCTAGTGGGAATGGAAGTAGACGAGGAATCTGCTCAGCCACAGGATTCTTCTTCCTCTTTTGCTTTCGTTGACGATTTCAATCGTAACTGCACTTTGTCTACTCAACAGGTTTTCTATAGTATCTTTTCTCTCATTTTTTTCGTGTTGGTGCATTTCACCGATTAAGTTCTTGATTTGTGTGTAGTTATTTTGTCTTCTATTGTGCTATGAGCATCAATGATGCTACAATCTCCTGGATAAGTATCATTACACTTGATACCTTTCGTCAAAGACCTTTAAACCATTGGAAACTTATAGAAGTAGGTGGTGATTGTAGTGGTTTTCCATGGAGAATTTGTGATAGGATATATATAGTATGTTACTACATTGGTGAGAGTTATAGCATAGTTTGCAGAAAAGGATGAGAGCATAATCAATGGATCGGAAGATTTATGAACTTGCTGATTCATTGAAGTTAGTGTTCTTCACAGATTTTGCTAGATTTCCCCCCAAAATATTAAGGTCTCACGTAGCAACCGTTTTACCATTTAGAAACTGATTTTAACCTCTATTATTGTTTTATCATTGTATTTTTTGGGGGCGTAACAACCATCTTGCCATGTTACTTTATTCTCAGTAGCCAATGTTACTTGATCTTCTTCATCTGATGGTTAATTTTGGTCACCGTTGGATGAGATTTGTCCCCTTGATCATGTTGGTCCAGCCAATTGGTGATAAAAACTAAGACATAAAAAATGAAAGCAAAGCTGGAAACCCAAGGAGAAAAGGGTAAAGCAAAACACTCTGAGGATATTTTTGGAAATGCAGACAACTGTGTGCAGTAGTTGCCAAAGTTCCAGTATGCTGGAAAAGTTCGTTTCATAAAACTCTACCTTATGGTCTCTAAAATGAGCAAAGAATTCTGTTACAGATTCCAAGAGCGTATTACTTATACCTCTGCGTACTAGTACTACAGATTTAAGTAAAATGACAAATTTCAACAACTTCTGGTGTACTTAAAGATTTCTCTTTACTTTGTGTTATTGAACAGAGGCTATATGGTTTTGCCATATGCTTGGTTGCTGGAGTAACATGTACACTATTGGTAAGTTGATTTACTTCTTTCGTTTGTCCTTCCTCAATACATTTTCGGATTCTATTTACGTCTTATGCGCATGTCTCAAATAGAGGTTGCATAAACTTCGGCTTCAGATATTGTTGTTGAATTATAATCCAGTTTCCGTGCCAAATACTAAAAGCTTAAAATAATACGATGAGAAGATGTTTCTTTGTATGCATTCATTATGGATTGCAACTTTTGCCACAAAACATAGCAGATGTAATATCAGTATGTTGCATGTTATACCCTTTTTCCTGTATGTATTGCAAGTTATACCTATTCATGCAAAAATGCCATGTAATCTACGTTTTGGACACGGGAAATGTGTTGTTTTTCAGTAGCTTTCATTTTACTTTAATTCCTTCTGTGTGTCTCAAAAAATCCACTGTTTGATACAGAACACCCTTTTCTGTATCCTTCTGCAAAACGTACAAGAAGTTTGCCCAGGTTTTCTTAATTATTGTTCTATTTTGCCTCCTTAAATGCTTAAGCTATTATATGTAGAAACACTGGCAGTAAAATCACATGCGAGGAATCACTTATGCGAAATCTAATTTTTGTACTAAATGATTGGTGAGAATGCCCAATTGCAGGATCTCTTGTTGTAATACTTTATTACTGTGACAAATGATCACCTCAAGTAGAAGCCTAAGCCTATAAGGGGTATATGAATTATGCATTTAACATTCTTAACAGCTGAGTATTCAATTGACTCTATAGCTTATGATATGGGGGGATTGAAAAGTTTAATGCAAGATAACGGGACAGGTGGACTGGTTGCCGGTCAGGAACATGCTTTTGCATTTTGTCTAGTTTTCTGATTTATTTTTGTTTTGAACTTATCCTGTTGTAACTTATGCCCTTAAATGTGCCTCTCCAAGAAAGTCTGTTCTGAAGGAATAAGTTTTGAAAGCTGCGAGAAACATGTCATGTAATGTGGAAATTTTCCTTTACCACAACTATAGTATTGTATGCAACTTATTAATATGGTATGACAAACCAATGCAGTAGTTACATAAGGTGTTGAAAAAATTCCAATATATGCAAGATTGTACTAGTTCACGTTGCCTGCTTGAGTTTACCTAATAAATTGTTTTTGCAAGACATGTAATTGTTTCTTTGGTTCATAACACCCAATATACATTGTATGATTGTTTAATGAACATTTTCTCCAAGTAATGATGTTCTGCTTTATACAATTATACTAGTGAGTTGAAATTATGGTGATGTTTTGTTCTTTAGAAATCTTACTACATTGAAGGGAACGGGAATTCATAACTCTTCTGTGCATGAATTTTTTCCCCCTTAAAATAAGTGCAGGAGTAATATGGAAGAGGCCATTACCACAATATGTCTTCTCCTGACCTTCTTCAAATTAGATCTTTGTTAATATGAATATAAAAGCAACCTAAAGAAAGGCCATAAGATTAGTTCAGTGAACTTTTCTCCAATATTTTTCAATCTTCAAAGTTTGTAATTTCTTTGTATTGGCATTAATCATATTGAACCTATCCATTACATACAGAGGACGAGTCTTGGTTCTTGCAAATCTGAAATTATTTTCAGGGTTTTAGTTTTCATTTCATTCCTTGAAGATAGAACAGAAATATAGAAATAGTTGGTGTTTGAATTGTTAAGGTGTACAACATCGAGGTCTCATTTTGTTGGATACTGTTGATTTTGTCTACATGAACCGTGTATTTTATACTAAACGATAAAAGTAAATGGTCATGTTAATGATTCAGCTAGTGGGATCAATAACCTTGCGAAAAGAGTTTTTGATATGTTGTGAGCTACAGAACTGAGAATGTTTTCTTTGTTCTTACAGTCGATGCTTGTCTTTTTCCATCCAATCAAATTTGGCATAACATTCTCCTTTGGCAACTTACTAGCTCTTGGAAGGTTAGTCTTTGTTATTTATAGACCTGTGTTTATATTTCTTCGTTAAACTCGTCCTTGGCACCAACACACAAGCTGTTTTAGAGATTGATAACATATTGTATTATCTTCCGGGTTCTTTATCTCATTGTTGTGTGCTACTATACTAGTTCAGTTGTATTCTTGACATTGTACTGGGCCTATTAATGTCTTTTGTGCAATTGTATGCAACAAACTTATCTTATTCTTTTTTTATCTTTAGGAACACTCTTGATGCATTTGCTCATTTAATACTTCCTAGATGTTCTTTGATGCATATAGAATTTAATGCATTTAAAGTCTGATGTATTGTATTTGTGTGGCTTCTAATGATGGGTATGCTCTTGGCAGCACAGCATTTCTTATTGGCCCGAAACGACAGGTGACAATGATGCTTGACCCAGTGAGAATATATGCAACTGCTATATATATTGCCAGTATCGTAATTTCTCTGTTTTGTGCTTTATATGTGAGTCGATTCATTTCCCTTTCAAGCACAAGAGACATGCTTTGCGTTTGTTTGACATTGGATAGGACATGCTAATAATAATAGTTTTTGCAGGTACGCAACAAGCTACTGACACTTTTGGCGATTGTCCTAGAATTTGGTGCACTTGTTTGGTTAGTACATATATATACGTATACCGTGATTAGCTTAACCCCCTCTAGACTCTAGCTATGTGATGGTTAATCTGTTCTTCAATCAACTTGCAGGTATAGCTTAAGCTACATTCCCTTTGCTAGGTCCATGGTTTCAAAGATCATGGTTTCTTGCTTCGACACCGAGTTTTAACTCTTTTTATTTTATTATATATATATATATATATATATATATATATATATATATATATATATATTTTATTTTTTTTATTTTTTTTATTTTTTATACTAGTACTAGAAGAGAGTGACTTGTATACTGGAAAGTGAGTTTATATCACATGACTCTAGGTTAGGTTAGTGTTTTCCCAACAATATATATATCACTCAATTTGCCCAAGATAATTTTTTTGTAATGTTGTTCATTATGATAATTGCTTGTTTTGTTTCTTACCTCAGGGTGTGTTAGAATGCTGAGTTGATTATGAAAGTTGTCGTAGCTGGCTTTTCGAGAGGCGTTATCATTCGCACAACAATTGATCTGTCCGTTGTCCCCTACCTATCAATGCACCACAACATTTTCACATAATCGACTCCTGCAGTGTCGAACTGGAAGGTCGAATGTTGGTTATAGATTCGACTTTCACATAATCGATTCTATTGTGGTGCACATGTAGTGTGGTACACCGGTAGAGTCATGGTGGTGCGATAAAAGCCCCTTTCGAGAGCGCCTTACAATCTCTTAATGAGGGGTAGGGATCTTCTGTCCTATCAGTATGTCTAATAAGCCTGTCCAAGTAAATACGGTGCCGTTTTAGTGCAGCCAAAACCCAACTAAAAGAAGAAAAAAAAATTGCCTGAAGTCGTCTTACTCACTCTTCCTCCTCCAAATCTTCAATTTTTCCTAAGCAGACTCCAAATGCATCAAATGAACCAACATTCAACTTCTTAAAAAAATCATACATCTTCTCAAGGGAAAAAAATTCATACCAAAATGGACACAACTAATTAGAACAATGTAAACAAAAAACCAGCAAAACAGATTCAATTTTGCACCTTCTATCATGTTTAGGGAATGTAAAGAGAAATGGAATGGGTATGGAGGAGAAAGAGTATGAAGAACGAACCATGAAGAAGGCGGCTCCACAGTTTGTTTTTTAATTTTCTAAGGTTTTGGCTGCATCTGTGTATTGTGTATAAAACTGCACCCTATTTTCTTGGACAGGCAGGCTTATTAGACATTGTTTGGAGAGAAGATCTCAACCCCTCAAGGGTTCCCACAATACACGAAAACTTTTTATTAACTAGGAAAAAGTCAAACTGGCATACAGTCTTTCCAAAAAAGGCCTACATCAAACCTGAAAGAGAGGACAACAAGGTCATGCGCGGTTTGTTGCTTTCTCTTTCAATATACAAAATGATACGGTTATCGAATAAACTAATAAGGTGCTTAATATCATCCAAAAGAACCCAACCATCTACCGGAGGGGTAAGCGAACTATTACAAAAGTTCACTAACATCTGGCAGTCAGAATAACAAACTAGAGATTTAACTCCCAAGGCTAAACATCTTTGTAGACACCATCTTAAAGCATCGGCTTTTCTGTTGCGAAGGTTGAATTACTAATAAGACTTGAGAGAAGCTCATGCTTCCAAAAGAGAACCATCAACCCCAAAAAGCACTGCACCATGACCAGTTAGGCAAGAGTCTGGCTTCCAGGCTGCGTCAACATAAGCCCTAACTGCATCCATAGGAAGGTCTTCGTGTTGCAAGACTGGAGAGGAATGAAAAATATTAGGAGAAGCCCTCTCCTCATGAAGTGCCTGTAAGAAGTCATTTCTTGCCTCCCTAGCAAAGTTAGCAGTATCAAAAAAAGACCACTGCCCATCCTCGTAAATTTTCCTACATCGCTTTTTCCAAATAAACCACAAAGCAAAACAAGAAATGTTAATACGCTCCTGGAACATAGCAAGATTATTATTAGTGGAGATAGTATTCCACCAAGCAACTAGAGAAGCTTCACGATTAGAAAAGAGTCCCAAATTACTCCAAGGATTTTCCACACATTTTTTGCAAATGGGCAATGAATAAACAGGTGCTCGACATTCTCAATTTCTCCCCACATTGAACGCAAGGGGCAAAGTCAAAACCAAATCATTTATGCAACGCATCAGAAATAGGAAGAACGTGCTTGAGCATTTTCAAATAAAGAATTTAATTTTAGCTGACAAAGTCATAGCCAAATCAATTTTCAAAAATTGCGGTAAGAGAACTAGTATTAGAAGAAGAGTTACCAATAGACGATCTCATCAATTGTAGGCAAAAATCGTAAGCAGCTTTCGAAGAGAACTCGCCATTTTTTGTGAAAATGCAATAACGTATGTCATGAGCATTTCTCAGACTTACCAAATTTTAACAATTTGGTTAACGTCAACTTGCCAGAAAAATTCAGAAATCTTAGACATAATGTTTGGACAGAGGATCCAAACCCCTTAATGAGAGGGGAAAAAAAAAAAGAGTTGAAAGTTGTGAACAAGTTATTTGTTTGTCGCCGGCAAAGCAACCTTCTTCCTAGTCAATATTTACAATATCCTAGTCGACAACGGGAACTCGATCCCCTACGGTGCAAGGGGTGCACCGCGCGGTGCTGTGCACCCGAAACAACGCATTTTCGGTCCGATCTATAAAAAAAAAACACAATCAAAACGGCGTCGTTTCGGTCCGAAACAACGTCGTTTCGGGTGCACAGCACCGCGCGGTGCACCCCTTGCACCGTAGAGGATCGAGTTCCGTCGACAACGTGCGTATGCATGAGAGCGACATGTATACACACCCAAAACATTTTAATGACTTTGAAGCTATTAAACCTCTTAAAATGGTTTGGTTTTTATGTCAAAAAAAAAAAAAATGGTTTGGTTTTTCAATGTTTCATATCATCTATTTATAAACATTTTCATCATAAACCTCTTTTTTTTTTTAACATAAACTTGCGAATTTGAATATGAGTGTGAGTAAAAACATTTACATAAGGCTAGGGGTGAAAAAAATTTGGAAACCAAACCAACCGACCGGATCTATAAACCCCAAGACCCCGGGTCTGATAGCGCTAAATGAATCATAAATGATTCGGTCAACTGCTTAGACCGTCGTCCTCGTTTGGGTAAAAGGGCTAACCCAAGTTGACGAGACATTTATGTCTCACACTTATATGTGAGTGAGTATTCACTTACTTTACCGATTTGGGATTTTACATTTCCTCTCTCTCCCCCCCCCCCCCCCCCCCCACCTATAAGGGATCGACGTTCTCGCCGGGACGGCCAAGACTTGTTTTAGTAGACTGTCCCGGTTTCGTCCCTACCGAGAGGTAACCGGATGCCATCCTTACACCATCTATAACGGTGCAGCGCAAAGTTTCGTATGATAGTCGGCTTTGATACCATTTTGTAACGCCCCAATACCCCGGGCCTGGTCGCGCTAAAGAAGTCATAAATGGTCCAGTCAACTGCTTAGACCGTCGTCCTCGCTTGGTCTAAAAGGGCTAACCCGAGTTGACAAGACATTTATGTCTCACACTCATATGGGGGTGAGCATTCAGTTACTTTACCGATGTGGGATTTTATATAAATGTAAAGTAATTAGATCTAACAATGGAGCTGAGTTTCAGCTTACAGATTTTCATGCTCAGACATAATGTGTCAGCACACCTGAGCAGAATGGTATTGTTGAAAGGAAACATCAGCATCTGCTGAATGTTGTCAACGGTCCGAGTTCCAGAGTAATTTACCCATTGAGTATTAGGTTTTTTGTCTTTTACATGCTGTAAAATTGATTAATGTCACCCCTACACCACTGCTGAAGGAAATCACTCCAAACGGAGTGCTTTATGACACCAAACCAGATTATTCTTTATTTAAAGTTTTTGGTTTTCTCTTGCACACTCCTCGTGTGCACCGCTTCGTTGGATGTGCGACGTAGGCAAAAGAAGACAAATTAGTATTTGTCTTCTTGCGCACATGTCGCACATTAGGCGGTGCACACGAGGACTACCCGGATAAGAATTTCCCCGAAACTAAGATAGGGCGGTGGCATTTCAAGCGTACGTGGACCTTATGCATGTAAAATCAAGTGGGACGGTCAGAGCTAAAAATTATGGCTTACAAAGTTTGTAGTAGATTGCTAAAGTTCTCATTGCAAGGTTTCTGAAAGCTAACTTCGCACTTCTCTACATCATGAACTTTTTGGAGGCATATACATCGGTGTTGTATGTTACGGACGACGGTGGTGGTGAGACCTATGCTCCGGCGATCCATGTCATACTTAACACCGACATAACAAGTTCTCGTGACATTCAAAAGGTGGGATCATAGCCTGATGTGGTAATTAAGAGTTTGGTGAAAGGGATGTACTCAAAACACAGACGCGACAACTTTTGGAGTAGACGCAGCAAGTTATTCTACCGTAACCAGCTAGGGCTAGCATGGCATTGGGCTGGGAAATTTAACGTTGTTACCCGGCTCATTAACTAAATAGAAGTCAGTGTTATCAGCCGTATCCATTGGAGGCGAAGCTTAAGAAGAAACCATGTGTTGTGTTTTGGGTGGGACTACGGAAGAAAGTTCCGATGGAGGGGAGAATGAAGGGTAGCATAGATGACCCATTGCTTAACTAATGGGATGGCTGATAACCATGCCTTGTACTTAGTTTTACACTATCTCCGGATCCACAGCTCCACCCAAAACACAATATTTGGTTTTTTCTTAAAGCTTCGCCTCCAATGGGATGGCTGATAACCATGCCCTTGGTTAAAGCCCGTTAAATTTGACCCAAAGCCGTGCTAGTACGAGATGGTTACGGTAGAAGACTTGGTGACTCTATTTCCTCCAAAAGCTATTGCGTTTGCGCTTTGACTACATCCCTTTAATCATCAAACTCTTAATTACCTCATCAAGGTAGGCTCCCACATTCTGAACGTCACGAGAACTTATTCTGTCGGAGCTAAATATGACCAGGAATCGCCGGAGCATATAGGTCTCCTCACCACCACCGTTTGTAACATACAACACCGCCATATATATCTGCAAGAAGTCAATGGTGTGACAAAGAATGAGAAATATATAAATTTTTACTATGCAATGAGAGCTTTAAGCACGTTACTAAAAACTTTATAAGATAATATGGAATATCATCCAAGTAATGAAGATTATTGGAATTGCCTTTTCTTGTTTGAATGGTGTACTTGTTGCAGAAAATCATTTAATGAAAGTCAAAACCATAAGAAGATTGAAAGAGTATCAATACATTGAGGAGTCTTCATATCATCATCATCATATAAGATGTACATCTTCTTCAACCGTTTCCTCCTGTTACCACACCACCATTACCAATCTTAGCCGCAGAAGAAGCAGCAGCAAAACATCTTAGCTTTTGTAGTAGCCTCCTCTCACTCACACGAAGCATCACCGAATAAAACATTTTTGCATCCTTTCCACAACATGCATCTAATGTTTTCATGTCATCTTCAACAGAATTTGAACCATAAAAACTTTCACGAATATCAGCAAGCGAAGTTAAAGCCTTGCAAACACTTTCAGTCAGTAAGATTTCCTTCTTTCAACTCAGACACCGCTTTACAGAAAGGATCGTTTTCTGACAATGCAGTGACATCACTGGAAGAAGATGCCACCAAAAGATCAAGTTTATGATAACCTTCTTCTGGCAATAAAATGATGTAAAGTAAAAGCAAAAGTTCATCCTGTGGTTCACCATCAAAAGACACTTCAAAGTATTCTGAGTTTTGACTGACACAACCTGAATAACCTAGTTTTCTCCAGAGCAACACACGTCTCCTGCTATAACGACGTGAAAATAGAGAAATGCTCCAGTTGAGAACCAATTCAAGATCCAAATTTACAATGTCATATGGGTTATCCATCTCTGTAAAACCGTATCTGTGCAACAATGCAGCATTTCCTAAATACCCGTATGTATTGTACACCTGAAAAGGTGATTGGAAATACCACCAGTATGAGATATAATAATGGTTCCTTATACTATTAATCAAAGAAGCAATTCAGAATGAACACCCTCATGGTATCAGAGCATAGGAACACTGCATTTTGTTTTGTGTCACTACACACTAGTAAAAATTTGATCAATGGGTGTGAGACCCATAATCGATCGATCGGTACCATCATGATCAATGGTCTACAAATGAGTACCGACACAATATCGTTGCCCCAATAATTTTCATATCAGCATAATGAAATAATACCAAATGTACAGATTAGAGTCATGACTCATGAAGAAAAGCAAAACAATCATAACAAAACCTCAAAAGCCTATCCATCCCACTAGATAAAGAAGTTTCTTCTTCTGTTAAGTAGGACATAAGAAAGCCAACTCAGCCAAAACAAGTCCTTAGTGTAAGGATTTTCTATGTTGAAGAAAATACAAACCACTGGTTTCACCTCATAAATTCTACAGGAAAAACTATACGACAAATGTCTTCTGCCAAACGAGCAGCCGTGATCCTAAGGGGCAATATGTGAAGCTGGTGAACCAATAATTATCGATATTTCATAAGGTAAAACTAGCCCACAAAATGTAAGTGCAAGGAGTTGTATTCAGCAAGGTATCAGCTAAAGGATGATGATCTAATTCTAGAGCAGATACATTAGTTCGATTGATTTTACACAAGAAGTTCATAACTGTACTCACCCTGTTATTATATCGGATCCTTGAAATGCAGAGAAAGAATCTATATTTATTGGACACATGCAAACCTATTTTTATTGGACACATAGGAAAATTATAGTCGTCATTCCAAATGCAACAGGAACAGAAACCACAAGAGCTGAGAGCAGTAGAAAAGTTGCTTACTTCATTACCCGCCATGACATCTTTCACCATGATCATTTCTAGAACTGTTGGATCATCCCCAGAAAGAGAAGAATATTCTAGGTCACTTGCGGAAGACCTTTCTCCTTCAACGTGATCCGGGGATGGTGATACATCACTCAGTTTGTCTTCAGCTTCACTGTTTGTCTGGTCACCATCTGCATCACAATCAGATTCATCTTGAGAAGATGAAAGTGTAAAGTGCACATCTTCCGCACCAGTTTTGTGGTTGAAGCTGTAGATCACGCACAGACACAAAAATACATAAAAATAACAAAACCTGAATTATTATATGAATTTTGACGTATCACCAATCAAAGGAACAACTCACAGGTCAGCCAAGGGCACCATCCCGGATCCATAATAATCATCTATCTCAAAAGAACGAGAAGCAATAAGACTTTTTGCAGCAAAATACTGTTCAACGCCAAAATACTTCGGCTTAAGCATAAAAGGAGCATATTCTAGAAGTGGTTGAACTGATTCTTTCCAGTCCGCATACACGAGACCTTGGTCTTCTTTAACTATCTGCCTAGAAAGACAGTGTGAACTATTACAAAACAAAAGCACAAGTTTTCAAACATCTGGAGACTCTACCCTTGATATTATTTCTCATTTCTTCGCCATTTACATTATATTTCAGTTTCATTCAGCAATACTCTGAAACAGTATCTTATATTGCTGTAAAATCACACTTAAATTTCATGTATCAAAAAGGGTTGACAATGACCAAATATTTGTAATTATACATTACTATTAGTTCAAAACGAAAAAAAAAAAAAAGAAAGCAAAACCAACATAAAACAACATACTCTGACACAAAATTAGCAAAGTACCGAGTAAGAGATAAGTTTCTATAGATTCAGCAACAATAACCAAGTGCAGCAAGGGGCAGACAAGGAGACAATGTGCCTCAGGATTACTAACACGTCCGTAATGTGGTACTTAAAATGATGATGCAAGGCATAATTGAAAATCATATCGAAAGAAGAGAAAAGGGTTAAAGAAGGATCACCAAAAAGCTCCTTTAGAATCCTAATATATTCTCTTTCTATAAGAATAACCTTTTCAAACCAGCATGGACTTCTTCACCTACCACCACTACAAAACTGACATCCGTCACTTAATAAACTAATGAACTTTCGCTTTCTTTCTAAACCATGCTTACACCTGCAGAGTTACATGTATTTTAGAATGATTATTTTTTACTTCAGGTGGGATATGCAATATAAGTAACAGAAATGTTGAATTACCATATCTCCCAACAGCTTAAGCTATTAAATAAAGTGTAAGTTATATATTTATATCTAACATTTCCTCTCACATGAGTGCTTGCTAACGTGTGAGTAGACATGTTGTAAGAGAGTCAACATATAACCCAGCCGCAGCAGTAGCTATTTTGTTATAGCATAGTTAACAAGCCCAGCAATAGTAAATTTATTTTTCTTTCTTTTTTTCTGTGAAGGAGCAGGAGTGGGGTTTGATCCCCTCCCCTGACCTCCAATTCTAATACTATGTTAAATTACCAACTCACCTAAGAGCTTAAGTTGTCAGGAATGCAATCATATATTCAAGAAATTTGAAGAAATTTGAGTCTTCAGACTCGCACTAAATACAGAGTCCTCTCAAATGTCATCCCTGGCTACATTGTGAGGTACAGAAATCATTGATAGCTTCTTAACGACAACCATGATCCAAAAAGTTCTCTTACACATCATAGTTGGCGTAAGAGTTAAAGCATCAAGTGAAGATACCAGGATTCCGTACTAGGAAAAGCTTCTACGGTTTTGTTCAATACAGAAAATATAAGCGACACATAAGCAAGTTCAAATGTGAAGCTCAATAATGCTTTATAACTCTCATTCAAAAAAAAAATTAATGCTTTATCATTATTCAAAATGAATACTCGTTTCAAACCGTTTGATTTCCAGAAATTTTCCAGACAATTGCTTTCACGGAACCAAAAAAACATTCCATTTAAACGCACATTTTTCACAAGCATAATGCGCATAAATTAGCAGATATATAAAATCTACACAAACAGTGATCCAGATTTACCTTGTGGATCTCAGTTCCAACAAGAAGAGAATCAATTTCTGCAGATGACCAAAGCAATGGAATCGGCTCACTATCAGGCAACAGCTGAAGATAATCAAACCAAGCAGATTGCGGCCCAAGACTGCGCTCATACATTAGAGCAACAGCAAGCCCCAAGAGACCATCAAGTCTGGCCTCTTCAATCAAATGACAAGCACTCGAAGTCTTGATTGTCAGGCAGCTCTCTTTAGGTATCCTAGCCACCACGTCGCCTTCATGCAGGTCACATAATGCTCTAACAGAAACAGAAAACAGAGGTTCACATTCATCATCTGTGAGAACAAGATCTAATGCTTCGGAGCACTCTATGCCTCGCCATTTCATCCACTTCTTAAACCCCCTCATTTTCCTACATATCAAAATGTATGCATTATCACTTCAACAAAAGGAAATTTTACGTAAAATGGTCCAGCAACAGAAAGGCAATGCCGGACAGCCGGCGCGTTAGTGGGATGGGCGGCTGTTGTTTACCTAGAAGCCATGGCGGCGGCCGAGATGAAACCTCTGCACGGCTAAACGAGAGCGCGGGAACGGAACGGACTGTAGTTCCCCTTCGCAAAAATTAGGTCTTTGGGTCCTATATTTTTTTTTTTTTGAGGGGTGGGTCCTATATTTGAAAAGAGTAATTAGCGCAAAACGCATCTATCTATGAGTCAATTTTAAGACTTATCATGTATCTTTAAATTTAGAATGTTTATCATTTATTTTGTGTAATATTTTACAACAAACATCATTTTATTACCGCAAAACACTCATATCTATGGGTCAACTTTAGAACTTGCCAAGTATCTTTAAATTTAGCATTTTTACCCTCTATTTTGTGTAATACTACCTCCGGTCTAAAATATAAGTCATCCTAGGAGTTTTCGCATGATTAAGGAATTGGTTGAATATCATTAATTTGAAGGTTAATGTCTAAAATACCCTTGACTATCATTAATGCAATAGTTGTTAAATAATGAAAAGTTGTTGAATTCATAATAAATTAGGGGTAAGATAGAGAAAGAGCAATAAATGTTGCATTGGTAATGTAGAATGACTTATATTATGGGACAAGTAGATTAGTGTAGGATGACTTATATTTTGGACCGGAGGTAGTATTTTGCAACAAACACGCTTTTCGAAAAAAAAAAACCCGAATTTGACGTTAAATGAAACGGAAAGTACGCGTTTGTCATTCACTCGCTATCAACATTTCATGCGCTTTCACTTTTTTTTTTCTTTTAATCAAATAAATCCCCCTAAATTATTTTCTTCCTCAACGTTAAATTAATCACTCTCCTATTAAACCCTAACTTGTCGACCAACAATTGCTTCTGCTATTTTATTTCGCATCTCTATCTCAGTGATAGGGATATTCCTAATAATGACTCAGGACTGTCGCCCCGATCGCCTGGATACCAGCTGAGCACATGTCGGACCGGCTGCTCGCTCAGAGTAAAAGAAGGGGACGACCACCTTCGGGACAATCCGCCTGCATGTGGTGTCCATCCCAAGTTTAGAGTCGCCCCGGCTCGCTGACAGATAGAGCATTCGATATGTACTCGCATCACCGATGTCCTTTATCGTAATTATCTAACAATGTATAACATTTTCCCTATAAATAGCGTCATATGTAACCCTCCGAAAGGGGACATTTTTTTATCAATAAAAGAGGAGGCAAAGCCAAATTCTCCCATTCCTTTTCTTGCGTTACACGACACCACCACCGGAGCACCAGCTCCCCCATCCACACCAGTACTACAGCCAGATATCCACCGTATAACCACCCTGGACAACCCGAGATAATTTCAGCGTTATCAGTTGGCTCCGTTACCGGGAAAGTTCACTCTTTGGCCAATCTACAGAGCTCATAGCCACCGTGGATAAGGCTCCTTTTACCGGACCATCTTCAACACTCCTCAGTAGGAAGCTTCAATTCTTCAGGCAACTGCATTGACACGTCCGGTTCAACATCGAAACAACATCACTATAAGGTAACCTCCTCGACTCTCTGTTCAGAATCACGAGTCTGTGTTTGAATCATCACCTCCCTCGTGGTTTCTGTATAGAGAAATTCGTCGGAGTTGGCATCGTAGGTTTCATTGCCGGAAACTGCGTCTCAAAACTTTCATTTTTACGCTTTGGATAGTTGCTCAATCACGGATAAAGTTAAAGCACCCATGAAACTGTCGAGTGTGCTCCCGAGAAAATTAAGCATTCAGAATTTATGCATCAAAAGGAATAGCGAGAATCACGCCCGTTGCTCAGATTTTAATAAAGCATAGTTTCAGAGGTCGTTGCATGCTATCCTGAGTCCTCGCACAGTTAATCGAAGACAAGGATCAGCGTGCTACTTTGTAGGATATTGGGAATCCAGGGGCTTCACGCTTGAGAAATCGCAGTTGTCCCCCAGAAAAATTTCTTTTTTCTCTTTTCCAACATCCGTACATCGATTCCGGTGGAAAATCCAACAGACAAATCGCCATCAGAATATCCACGGCACGTCACCCCAGTAATCGTCAAACAGTACAGGGTTGGTGAGTGTCAGAGCAGCTGAGAGTCAGAATATTATTTGACTTCTCGTACAACTACCCAGTCAGAGTTGGACAGATGGCAGGGACGAAGGAGAAAGTCCACGTTCCACCTACCACAGGAAAAGGATCTGCAAGGAACCCTCATCAATATAGTGAGGCGGATCCCACTCTGGGAAACCCCACCGCAGAATGGGGTAACGCGCAGAAAGAGACGGACGCCAGAAATATAATAAATCGAAGAAGGTCCAATTTTGGGAATGACACGGGGAATTCGACATCGGTTCACTCTGAGTCAGCATGTGAGAAAAACAGGGCAGGAACCTCGAAACAGCGCAAAGGTAAAGAGCAGCTCGTTGAAAAAACCCGAGAGGGCGAGAAGAGACCCCGGGGGCGGATTCACCACGTAGCCAAGACGGCTATAGCATACGCGAGAATACGCGAAACAAATGTATGCAGCTAACCTGCGTTTGGCCGCGTGTAACTTACCCCTTATCGCTATTGAGGAACAGATCCCTATTCCCCCGGATCATAGAGAAACGGCCCCCCTAAAAGTGCGACCAGCCCGAGCACCTGGGACAGCGAGGGAAGAGCCGGAAGGAAGCGTATATTCGTCAGCAGGGCAGAAAAGAAAACTTATGCCTGAAAAAAGCGGCGAGAAAGCGTCGGTCCCTGGAACGATTAGGGCACATCGAGAAAAAAGCGTGCATCAACGGTTAGGTCCACCCCCTCCGAGAAAAATGCCGCATCGCCTCGCGGGGGCATGGATCCCCACGATGCGAGGCTCATCATAGACAAGAAAAAAGCGAGGACAAGACATGGAGTCGGCATATTACGCGGACTCGGACGACGTCGTCGAAGGAAAATGGTACCCGCCGAAGCGCCGCGCCGGTGGGGGTCGACCGAATGGAGAGGATGGAAAGAGAAATTTCCGAGTTGAAGAAATCCGGGCCCGATGGGAAACCGAGCCGACCCAAGGAATCGACATTCTCTCAAGCGAAATGCGGAGTCACTACCCTCCAAGGGCGTACAATACTCACGTACGTCTATTACAAGGGAACTACATGCCCGTTGGAATGGATAGCCGCTTTCCAGAGCCGGACGCTCTTAGCCACATCAAACTAATCGGCATGGTGTGTGGCATTTGTAGGAAGCATGCAGGATAGAGCCGCTGCTTGGCTCAGAACCCTACCCCGCGGCTCAATTAAAAGTTGGGAGGAGCTAAGGATAAAGTTTCTAAAAGAATTTGAGACGGCAGAGCGGCCTAAGAAAACCATTGAGGATCTCTACGAAATACGACAGGGAGATGGAGAATCCTGCAAAAGCTACCACGATCGATTCGTTAGAGTGTATGAGCAAACAAAAAACCTACCTGAGAACGAGGTTCAGAGGGGTTTTCTGAACGGTATCGCCAAGGGCCCCATGAAAACACACTTCGCCATGAGTCCCCCTCAAATCTACGCGATCTCCTCAATCAAGCCCGCATCTTTGGGCTGACGGAGGCGGTTCCTTTGTCTTCCGGAAAAGGAAAAAGTCGGAATGAGTCCAGGCACTCGGGTGAGGAGAATAGGAGCGAGCCCAAGAAAGATCGGAAGGATGATCGAAAGAGAGGGAAAAATCGAGATAGGGAGGTCAGAAAACCGTTCAAGTTCGACGAGTCCGATTTTGTCCCCATCAACGCAAGCCTATCTGAAATTCTATTTGAGATCAAGGACAGGGTTGAGCGGCCAAGACCTATAAGGTCCGATCCAAGTACGAAAGACGATACCAAGTACTGCGACTTCCATGAGGATCACGGACACCTCACCAACGAGTGCTTCACACTGAGAAGGATCATCGACAAAATGATAAGAAACGGGGAATTAGACAAATACAAGAAAAATGGTGGCGGAGGCAAGTATGACAGGGGGCCTCGAAGATACCAAAACGAGATTAAGGTAATCATAGAGGAATTCCCCAGCAACCATCTCATCAAGAGTCAGATTAACGCGATCAATGTCAGGGGTAGGGAGAAACCAGTCATCCTGGCTCCCGACGAACAGGCAATAATGTTCACCAGGGAGTGAGTTAGCGGGCCCACCGGGGGCAATGGAGCGCCAATTGTGATACGGGTCGGGATCAACGATTTCGGGGTCAATCGAGTACTCTTGGATACGGGGGCCGCACGCGACATCATCTACTTGGAAACATTGAAACAGCTCAAAATCGGTGTATCCAAACTGAAGCCTTATTTGGGAATGCTGGAGGGGTTCTCCAATGATAAAGTATCCGTCCTAGGCATCATTGACTTGGAAGTAGAGATCGGCGATCACCCCCCATACCGCAAAGAGAAAATAAACTTTCTAGTGGTCGATCTGCATTCCCACTATACTGCAATCCTCGGAGTCCCCTCTCAGAGAAAATTTCAAATGATTGTTTCGATCCCTCACCAAAGAACGAAATTCTACACCGACGAAGGGATCGGGCTGGCCGTCAGCAGGCCGCAAACCCTGCTAAACCATGTCACTATAAATCGAAGCGATTACCCTGCCAGGGGCATGGGCAAAAGACCCCAGGGGGAGACGTCTGAGCCAGCATCTAGAAGGATCCGCATCGACACTATCGAGGCGACGAAAGCTCGAGGCGAGCCGCACCCCGGTAATGATGACGCCCCAGTCGAATCCAAGACGGTCATCTGCGACACCCTTCAGGTCAGAGACGAGTCAGACTTCACCGCTGAGGACGAGTTGGTGGAGGTAATCGTCAATGAGAAATACCCCGACCAGAGGATAAAAGTGGGCGCTCAGATGAGTGAAGAGGAAAGAGAAAAGCTGCTCCTGATATTAAAAGAGAACTTGGATGCGTTCACCTGGGTAGTCACAGATATGAGAGGCGTGGAACCCGAGATAGCAATACATCAACTGAACGTGAATCCAGGCTTCAAACCCATCCAACAGAAAGCTCGACAGTTCTCCAAAGAGAAAGAGGACGCCATCAAGGTAGAGGTGGGCAAGCTAATTGACGCGGGAATTATCCGGGAGCTTCAATACCCAACTTGGCTGGCCAATGTGGTCATGGTAAAAAAGCATAATGGAAAATGGCGCATGTGCGTCGATTTTACCGACCTGAACAAAGCTTGTCCTAAGGATCCTTATGAGCGCCCGGAATCGACGGAATGGTCGACCGAATAGCCGGATTCGAAATGTTAAGCTTCTTGGACGCGTACTCAGGCTATCACCAAGTGATGATGTCCAGCAAGGAAAAAGAATTGACGACTTTCCGAGCCACGGGCGGAATGTACTATTACGAGATGATGCCGTTTGGTTTGAAGAATCGGATCTACATACCAAAGGATGGTCAACAAAGTATTCAGCTCCCAAATCGGCAGGAATATGGAAGCTTACATCGACGACATGGTGGTCAAATCTTCCACCGCCGGCCACCTGGCCGACCTTCAGGAGACTTTCGATAACGTCAAGGCCCATTCTATGAAACTCAACCCCGCGAAATGCACCTTCGGAGTCCAAGCCGGGAAATTCCTAGGTTTCATGGTAACTCAGAGGGGGATCGAGGCAAATCCTGAGAAAATTCAGGCGCTGACTAACATGGAAGAGCCGAGATGTGTGAAAGAGGTTCAAAGACTAAACGGCAGAATCATCGCATTGGGAAGGTTCGTCTCCAGATCCGCAGACAAGTGCCTCCCTTTCTTTAAAACTCTCAAGGGGAACAAGACCTTTGAATGGACAGAAGAATGCTCCCAGGCCTTCAAAGCAGTCAAAGAATATCTAGCAAGCCCTCCGCTGCTAGTTAGCCCGGCATTGGGGGACAATCTCTTTTTGTATTTGGCCGCTTCGGACCGGGCCGTTGCAGCTGTTCTTGTCAAGGAGGATGGGACCCTCCAAAAGCCCGTTTATTATGTATCAAAGGCCCTCAGTACCGTTGAGAGCCGCTATCTTAATGCAGAAAAGTTAGCCTACTCGCTTGTTGTCGCTGCCCGAAAACTCCGGGCCTATTTTTCTTCACACTCAATCGTGGTCCTAATGAATAGTCCTTTACGACAGTTATTGCACAAACCAGACCTCTCGGGCAGAATGCTACGCCGGGCCATAGAACCGACCGAATTCGACGTTCGATATGAACCCGAAAGGCTATCAAGGCCCCAAGCTGCGCGAGATTTTATTGTTGAAACTAGCTTCACGGAGGAAGGACCCACCAGACAGCCTAGTTCGCCGAGTGTCGACAAATCGAACACCCCAATAGAGGTCGAGCCGAATAGACCGACCCTCTGCTGGCAGATGTACGTCGACGGGGCCGCGAGCCGAAATGGTTGTGGCGGCGGGATAATACACGGAGCCGGGCTCATCCGAAGAGATTGAAAAAACCTTGCGGTTCAATTTCACCGCATCCAACAACCAGGCCGAATACGAAGCGGTCATCGCTGGTTTGGAGCTGGCAAGATCTATGAGCGTCGAAAGCCTAGAGGTGTTTTGCGACTCACAAGTAATAGTGTGCCAAATAAATGGCAAGTTTGAAGCAAGAGACGAGATACTCAAGAAGTATCTCAACCTCGTCAGAAAACTCAGGGGCGCCTTCAAATATTGTGAATTCAAGGGCATACCGCGAGAACAGAATGAGCGGGCGGATTACCTGTCCAAACTCATGTCTAAAGACGAATTCAGCAACCCCGCGATCATGTTCGAATACCTGGAGGAGCCCGCCGTCAACCGGGCCGAAATCATGGACATCCAACCATCAACCCCGTCCTGGATGGACGAGATAAAAGCGTACATAGAAAACGGGGTATCACCAGAGGACGCCAAAGAGGCTCAAGCCTTGAGAAAAAGGGCTGCACGGTACACCATACTAAATGGAATTTTATACCGGCGGTCATTCTCGAAACCGCTACAACGGTGTGTTCGGCCAGATGAGATACAGGGAATCCTCACAGAGCTGCACCAAGGAGTGTGTGGCGGCCACCCCTCCAGCCGTACCCTCGCGCAGAAGGTACTGCTGGCAGGATACTACTGGCCGAAACTTGCGGAAGACGCTGAAAGATATGCAAAGGGTTGCGATAAGTGTCAACGCTTCGCAGATATTCCCCGACTACCTTCGGTAGAACAGAGCATAGTCACCGCGGCCTGGCCTTTCGACATGTGGGCCATCGACCTCATCGGCCCATTAAAAAAGGGCAGATCAGGATGCGAATACGTGGTCGTCGCCGTGGATTACTTCACAAAATGGATTGAGGCGAAAGCGCTCGTGAAAATATGCTCCATCGATATCATATATTTCTTACTGGACCAAATCTGGACAAGATTCGGAGTCCCACGAGCTATCATATCCGATCACGGACCACAATTTAGGGACGAGTTCGACAACTTCTGCCAGGAACACAACGTCAAGCATTGGCAGTCCTCGGTATGCTATCCCCAAGGAAACGGACAGGCGGAGAATGCCAACAAGAAGTGCGAGAGTGCGAAAAGAGCCTAGATGATAAAGTAGGCAAGTGGGTGGATTATCTGCCAGAAGCCCTCTGGGCTCTACGAACAACTCGGAAAGCCACAACAGGGGAAACCCCGTTCTCGCTAACTTACGGCTCTGAGGCAATGGCACCGGTAGAAATGGCACTCCCAAGCATTAGGGTCTCTCACTTTGACGAAGCCAAGAACGTGATAAATCGACAAATCGAATTGGATTTAGTGGAGGAAAAACGTTTGAAAGCCCGGGCCCAACTGGTCAATTACAAACAAGCCGCCAAGAGATACCATGACAAGTATATCCGAGATCACTCGCTCGCGGTGGGGGATTTCGTTCTCCGAAAACGACAAGCCACGGGCCAAAAAACGAGACAAAGGAAAGTTTGGTTGAAAAGCGGGAAGGTCCTTGGCGAGTGTCAAGGATTGTCAAAAGGGAACCTACATTCTCGCAGATAAGGAGGGCCATGAATTCAACGAGCCCCACGGCACGCCGACAACCTAAAGAAATACTACATGTAAGACCAGCGGCCTCAGGTTTTCTTATTTTTAGTTTCCATGACGAAATAATGATTAGAATAAGGGCATCCAACCTCTTTCATCTCTTATTTATTACAAATGAATTTTGTCTCAAACAAGTGAAACAGAGCGGTCAAAATTTCAAAATTCGAAATTCATTAAAGAAAATTTTGTACAAAGAGGGAAATCCCCCCCCAAAAAAAAAAAAAAAAAAAAAAAAAAAAAAAAAAAAAAGGGGGTGTTCTATTGTTATTATGCGTCGGGAGCTGGGGCTGCTATATATACATCAGTGGTTGGACACACCGGCATGCCATGGCTTCGGATACACATATTGGAGATCATCCAAGAAAATGGCATTACCAGACCGACGTCCATCAGTCGGGCGAACTTGATCGCCTCCTGGTGAATCAGACGACCCCAGTTAATTGGCACGTCCGGCAATGAAAGGGCGTGAAGCACGAACGCCTCATCTTCAGTGACCACCTTATAATCGGGCATACAAAAAACCCGAGTGTTCAAGAAACGTTTCCAGTCCCTCTCCGGCCGACTGAGCATATGGACTCTGACCTCCATGTTATCCGCCCACTCGTGCCGCAGCAAAGACTCAAAGGCCATGGCAAGAGTGCCAAAATAGTTTATCGGATCTTCGAGGTCCCAGAGGTCGTCGTAATCCTCAGCCGGATTAGGGAGGCCATAAAACTCGTTGATAATGGCCGGAGTAAAGTTCACCGTCACTCCACGAACAACAACGGTGGCGGTATCCTCAGCATCATTATCCGTCGCCAGGGCGGAATAGAATTCACGAACCAATGTCAGGTTATACTCCCCAACCGGAGGAGCCACGAATCTCTCCCAACCATTGACAAGAATTCTAACCCGGTGGCCTGGACCAATACGATCTTGATCCAGTCCCCTCTCATGCATAAGGGGGCAAGTGCCGAAGTAATTATGGAAAAAACGCTTAGCCGTGGGAGAGGCAGTCAGGCGAAAGCATATCGAAAGCCCCTCATCTAAAGCAGGGTTAGATATGACAGACTCGGGATCAGAACTCTCAGATGAAGAAGACATAGTGAAATAATAAGAACACACAGAGTTTGAAGATGTGATTTCGAAAGGAAGAAAAGATTGCAGAAAAATAGCAAAGAAAGGAGGAGGAGAGGGCACTCCTTTTATAGATTGAGAAATCAAAAAGGCGGGAAGACAAGGGGTCGCGAACGTTTGAATTCAGACGCCACTGCCAACATTAATGGGCCCGACGTTTCGAAAAAAGCAACGGTCATTAATACGCCGATTAGGTCAAGGGTCACAAGACTTCAAACGAATTCGATTTCGACATCGACTCCGACAAAGAGCGAGAGTCCAGACAGGCAAAACAAAATGATACAAAAAGGAAAATTTTCATACAAATACCTACAAGGCCGATTATATACAAGACAAAACGAAAAGAAAATCTAAACTCAGTCAACTTCGGAATCTGTCGACGTGTCCGAATCGATACGGGCGAACTCGACATTAGCTCGGGGCGGCACAAAAACATCAGCAGGAGACGCAGGCATCTCAGGAGAACCAACGCACAAGTGCGAAATCAGCCTTGGGAAAGGGATAGGCCCATGGAGGTCTGTCTGAGCAGCAAATGTAATTATGGAGCGGTAGATTAGCCGCCCCCAGTCGATGCTCACTTCCTCACCTCCTTCCAGAATCGCATAAAGAAGATGCGATTCGGCCTCAGAGATCTCTTCAGCGTCGAAAGAGGGAAAAACCCTGGAATTAAAAAACCTCTTCCACTCCCGACGGAGCTGGGACATCTCCGAAGCATAGCCCTCGGGCAACGGATTCCAATCACCGGGGATCAACCGCCTAAGTGCGCGGCCCCGTAAACACGCCTTCTCACATCTTCGCCCAGACACCAAGCCGTCTCATAATGTGCATAAGCTGGAGGGGAAGGTAAATGGAAGACATCATTGATGATTTCAGGGGAGATAACAACATGGACACCCCGGAGAGGAACAACAGTTGAGGAGGTATTGGGCAGCACCACCACAGATAATGCGGAATAGAATTCCCGCACAATGGTGGCGTTGTACACCCCCCTGGGAGAAAATCAGACCATCCCATCCGGACAGTACGTTGGTGTTGAGCATAGCAAATCTTCCGACGGTTCAAACCCCTTTCAGCCAGGAAAGGAAGATCACTAAAAACAGATAGAAAATGGGAAATGGCAAGAGGCGAGGCTGTCTGAAAGAAAATCAAATTATTGAAGTCATCCATGACGGCGGAATGATCAGAAAATGGAGTAGAGTTATGATATGCAGAAGAAACGTGAAAGAAAGCCCCTATTTATAGTAAAAAATAAATGATCCAACGGAGGAAAAAACTTTTGATCCAACGGCGTGGGCGAGACGCCTGTTCAGATTCCGAAAATCGAAATCTCATCAACACGGGAGCAGTCATCTGAGCAGGCTGACGTGCTCACGGTTTCCCAAGCGTCAGCAACAGGAAAATAATGGCAGCTGACCAAACGTCACGGCTTTATGACGGGACGTGACGGGGAAGTCAAACCGTCAAATCATAAGAAGGACATCGCCTAAAACTGCGATACCACTCGAAACAAGGAAGCCGCATCAAGCCGCCATAACCGCAGAAGCGAGAGATGACTCGGCTAAAAACTTGTTTTGACCAAGTTAATCATCAACCTTGTTCCAAACAGAGGGAAACAGGGTGAAAATTTTCAAACATCGCGACGGGTTATCTGAACAAAGGGTGTCTCAATTGTTTTCGAAAGCTCGACGTCAGACTCGACCTTACCAAAACCAGGGGGCCGCTATTTAGCGCTACAAAGCTACAAAGCGCAGGAAAACTTTTCGTCTCGGCAATGCCGGATACGAAGGCTACCGACCTCACCGACACGAGGGGCCCGCACACATATAATACATTCAGAAGGCAAATGAGCTTGAAAAGACGCAAGACAAGCAAAAATCAAGCACCATGCAAAATACAAAGTCATAATAAAAAAGGTACAGACAGGAGGCCGGAGCCGAAGGATAGCAGTCGAACTCATGAATACAACAGAAATCAAAATGAGTCAAATCAAGATTGTTTATCTGAGGGAGGAGTCTCTACATGAGGCCCAGTCAGATTCAAAAATTTGTCACACTCCTCCTCGGGACTTTTGCCCTCGCCGACACCAATGACGGCGGCCCCTGCATCCTTCGCGACAAGCTCGAGAACTTCTTTTTCCATCTCCAGCATCATGCCGCGGAGATTCCTCTCATTGATTGCGGGGGGTTCCCAAATCGGCTTACCACGCTTCAGGTTTTCGACCCGGAAATCCTCAATCTGGGCGGCAGTGTAAGGAAGGTAAGGGTGAAACACCCTCAGCTCAGGATCATCCTGGTCCATAAGTAGCCAATCCTGCAAGGTTTCGAGGTTCGGGGCGCCTTCACAGAACGCCTTAAGGCACCTCGAGGCATGGTAAAAACCCTGATCGAATCCATCCAGCAGGGCATCGCCAACTTTGCGGGCAGTGTCAGCAGCAGCGGCTCCAGACTCAACCAACTCGCTCTTCAGCCGGTCGACAAGCTCATGGGCCTCCCTCACCTTGGCGAGAGCCTTCTCCCTCTCCGACTCAGCAGACTTTTGGAGATCGGCCGCAGACTGAGCTTTCCGGGATAAAGTCTGAACTTCGGCCACAAGCTTTTTCTCTCTCTGCTCTGCCGCGTTCGCCCGATCTACCTCAGCAACCATTTTCATCTTCATCTCAGCCATCTGACTCGCAATTTGCCTCGCCTCTTCATCACAGGTCCACTCGATCTGCTTAAGCTTGGTGGCAAAAAAAAAAAAAAAAAGGTTTAGAGCCAGAAAACTCAACAAAGGAAAACACAAAAGAGGAGATACTTTACCGCACTAGCCGTGGTCCCGTAAAGACCAAGTGTTTCGAACAAAAGCTGCCGACTAGATGAGGGCCCCAGAGAGGCTGTCGACGCCACCACGTCGGCCTGGGCAATTCTGTTGACGACGCCATGACCGACCATCAGGTGAGGGGCATCGGGCAGTTTTAGCTTCAGATTTGGCAGAGGAATCACATCAGAAATAGAAGCAGATAACTCCCCAGCTGTCTTGGAAGAAAGAGGCTGTTTCAGGAATTCATGGTCAAACCATAGGGCCGGCTTCCCCTTGAATCCCACGGGAACCTTCATCTTATTTGAATCCTCCTGCGCCGACCCGGTAATGGCAGGCTCAGTGTCGGTGGCAACCCTTTTTGTAGATCGTTCGGTCAAATCATCAGTGGCCACTACCTCACTAGAGCCTCGACCACCTTCGACCCCAGACTCCCTGAGCAATGGGTCGATGAAGACTTCAGACGAGGGCTCTTCCTCGTCCAAGACAGAATCCTTCCTCCCAGCAGGTCTTTTTCTCTTCGCCTTACTGACCACGGCGGTTTTCCTCACCTCTAAGGCCGCGGCAGATCTGGTCGATTTGGCAACAGCGGCACCGCCGACTACGAACACAACTTCAGACGGCCCCGTAGCGGACGTGCCTTCACCAACAGGAGCGTCTTCCATACTCACGGCAGGGGGAGGGTTCATGGGCTCACGGGCACCCAACAAGGCCTGCCGAGCTTTCTTCTCATCCCTAAGACGGTTCATTATAGCATTCCTGTTCGTGTTGGCGATCACCATAGTGCCTGCAAAACATGAAGGAAAAATAATCAAAATCCCAAAATAAATGAATAAAGCTACCGAAATGAAAATTAGAAGAAGAAAAACGAAATCAAAAGGGGGAATTACTAGCGGGCCGCAACGCTTCAATCCCCGTACAGATCTGACACTGGGTAGGGAAACACCTCCCATGATGACACTCGGCATACCAATCCTCATAAACACCCAGATTGGATGCTTTCACAACGGGCTGAGCGATGATCGGTCCAGGAATACCGGCTACACAACAAAAGGGGGCCTTCATATCAATCAAACTTCTCCAGCTGAAGGTCCTTTTCTGAGTCTCACTCTCCACATCCCAGCCGAGAAATTCGTGAAGCTTCTCAAGAAGTTCCTGCTCAACATGGTCGAGAATCTTGGACACGACAACACTGTTCTGCCTCTTTTTGGGGCGAACGTCAAACTTAGGGAAGGGCCACCCGGACTTCGACTCCACCAACATGGCCCTCGTGTTCCGGCCTCGGACCTTATTCGAAGTCCAAGTAAAACGGGCGACATTTCTTTGCTCGGTCGCCGGAAATTGCTTGAATCAACTTTATTCGTGGCCGCTTTTTTGAAGGTATAAAACTTCGAAACATCTTCATCGAGGGATCGTAACCCAAGATACGGCAAAGAACGATGAAGGCCATAACCACCCGGACGGCGCCGGGGGTAAAATCACGGGGAAGGGCGCCAAGCTCCACATGACCTCGACAAAGAAAGGGTCAAATGGCGGCCTAAGACCGGCCATAAAATGGTCAAAAAACAAAACCAGGCCGTCTTTTTCAACCTCACGCCGGCTCGGTCTCTCGACGTCTCGAAGCCGCTAAAACGGAAGTCGGGAGATATATGAAATTCGAGAGAGGAATTGGGGGTCCCTAAGGCGAGAACAAACGGCCGCCCAATCTGCTTCGACCTGTTTGTCGAGGGCGTCGATTTCATTGTCCTCCTTAAGGGCCTCGACATTGCGAGGTCTAGGAGTCTTACTGCTTTCCTTAGTTTCCTCCACATTATCACCGCCTTCCTGATTCCGCTGGGATTTCTCAGACATAACCGCACTGGAGCAGGAACCTGCAACCCTAGCGGATTTCTTCCCAAACTTCTTTAACTCCCTGGGAGCCACAACCGAAGAGACGAGTTTTCTTTTCGGTAGCTTACGAGATGCAGACCTCAAACCACCAGGTTGCAGGGGAGCCACTTGGGCCAACACCAAATCATCCTCCGTACTCTCACCTTCATCGCCCTCACCGGAGCTAGTACTCACCTCATCGGCTTCTTCAGAGGCATAGCCATGAACACCATCATCATCGCTATTTCCTTATCTGTCGCTATCAGACATCCTACAAAAGAAAAGAACGAGGTGGATAAGTCATCACCCAGAACAGCGGTAACCGGGCCGAGATCATCTGAACCAATCCGTCTCGACACCCCGTCTTTTCATCTCACAACGCACCCCATCAATCACAGGGAGCAAACCTTAAGTGGAGACCCATTACGGCAGCAACCGCGCCAAACTCAATTCAAGGATCTGGGCTATTCAACGCCCCAGACTGACCAGAGGATTGTCAAACAGGAAAGGGGGAACGACGAGTGTAAACTCAGTTACACCAACCCAAACGAAAACAAAGCCAGGTTTAGAGGGAATGCTATAAAGCGAGAAAGGAAACAGACTTACTTGATGATTAGCAGGAGACACAAGCAGAAGGCAGGAGTAAATCTTCGAATCCCTACCGGAAATCGCCTCGTCGGAGAGCGTCCACTCAGGAGCAGCCGATAAAATTACTAAAACAGGAAATCGGAAAATGTTTGGGGTTGGGCAACTCTCCCCTTATATAAGAAGAGAAAAGCAGATCCAACGGTCCATCGCCCATAGATCCAAGGGATAAGATTACGAGCGGGATTTTCGAATTTTGAAATTTGGGACTGCCATCATTACGCACGAATACCCGAAAGGTCACGACCAATCAGAGCTCGCGGCGGGTCACATCAGTCTTTTCCCCAAAACTACGGTAAGTGGGAATTGGGCAAAGCAGAGCCGTAATAAATACGCTTGCCAGGGGGCCGACACAAGGTGAATCCGCCCAATTACAGCTTCGCCACAGGCTAGGCTAAAAGCCCAAGATGCCGAATCCTCAGAAGCTTAGGCTATCCGCCCAATTACAGCTTCGCCACAGGCTAGGCTAAAAGCCCAAGATGCCGAATCTAATGAAGTCAAGGCTACTCGCCCAAATACGACTTCGAATCAGGCTAGGCTAAAAGCCCAAGATGCCGAATCTAATGAAGTCAAGGCTACTCGCCCAAATACGACTTCGAATCAGGCTAGGCTAAAAGCCCAAGATGCCGAATCCTCAGAAGCTTAGGCTATCCGCCCAATTACAGCTTCGCCACAGGCTAGGCTAAAAGCCCAAGATGCCGAATCTAATGAAGTCAAGGCTACTCGCCCAAATACGTCTTCGAATCAGGCTAGGCTAAAAGCCCAAGATGCCGAATCTAATGAAGTCAAGGCTACTCGCCCAAATACGACTTCGAATCAGGCTAGGCTAAAAGCCCAAGATGCCGAATCCTCAGAAGCTTAGGCTATCCGCCCAATTACAGCTTCGCCACAGGCTAGGCTAAAAGCCCAAGATGCCGAATCTAATGAAGTCAAGGCTACTCGCCCAAATACGACTTCGAATCAGGCTAGGCTAAAAGCCCAAGATGCCGAATCTAATGAAGTCAAGGCTACTCGCCCAAATACGACTTCGAATCAGGCTAGGCTAAAAGCCCAAGATGCCGAATCCTCAGAAGCTTAGGGGCACTCGTCAAAAATACTACCTCGTCGTTGACTAAGCCGAAGGATTGAGGTATCGAATCAAAAGAAAATGGAGCCATCCAATAAGTGGCGATCTTCTAAAAGTACTCCCCACCCTTCACCGAGAAATGCCAAGGGTGCGGAGTAGGGGGCCATTGATAGGGATATTCCTAATAATGACTCAGGACTGTCGCCCCGATCGCCTGGATACCAGCTGAGCACATGTCGGACCGGCTGCTCGCTCAGAGTAAAAGAAGGGGACGACCACCTTCGGGACAATCCGCCTGCATGTGGTGTCCATCCCAAGTTTAGAGTCGCCCCGGCTCGCTGACAGATAGAGCATTCGATATGTACTCGCATCACCGATGTCCTTTATCGTAATTATCTAACAATGTATAACATTTTCCCTATAAATAGCGTCATATGTAACCCTCCGAAAGGGGACATTTTTTGATCAATAAAAGAGGAGGCAAAGCCAAATTCTCCCATTCCTTTTCTTGCGTTACACGACACCACCACCGGAGCACCAGCTCCCCCATCCACACCAGTACTACAGCCAGATATCCACCGTATAACCACCCTGGACAACCCGAGATAATTTCAGCGTTATCACTCAGGTGAATAGTTGTTCGTCATTTTCTTCCTCAGCCTTCAAATGGTGTTTGTTTGAAGCAATGATTCCAGAAATAGGTTGCTCAACACCCATTCCTCGAAGTGTCATCTTGAGCACAATCTCGTCTGCACCGGTACGCACTCGGCGGTGAAGTACTCACGATTGATTAATCTTTTATTGACGAGGAAGGAAATAGAAGTTATTGTAGATGGGGAAGGGAAATTAGAAATCGGGAATGACAAAAGGTTTGTATTTGACAATTGGGTTGGGAATAAACGACGATTTTGGGGAAATAATAATAATAATAATAATAATAATAATAATAATAATAATAATAATAATAATGTTTTATTTTTATTTTTATTGTTAAGCCGTGAAATGTTGATGGCGAGAGAACGAAAAACGCGTATTTTCCGTTTCATTTAACGTCAAATTCGAAAAAATGATGTTTGTTGCAAAATATTACACAAGATAGAGGGTAAAAATGCTAAATTTAAAGATACGGGGCAAGTCTCAAAGTTGACCCAAAGATAAAGGTGTTTTGCGCTAATTGTTCTATTTGAAAATAATGAGAAATGTTTAGGGGTCTTTAGTTATATAAGTTTGTAGACCGAAATTGTTGCAACAATAATCTTATCACATAATTCATGCCATGAATAAGCTTGGACTATACAAGTTGGGTGAAAATCCATTAATGCCCTTCCCCCTTCTTGATTTGGGGTGATTTAGTTAACACTAAAAAGGTAATTAACCCCTAATTAAAAATCAGATTATCCATTCTTAATCCGACCCCCAATCCCACCCCTTAAATTAGGGCGGTAAAATAACCACCCTAATTTACGCGCCAAAATCCGATCAAAAGTTTAAACTTGATGATAGTGTGACACAAGTTTAAACTTGTTAACGGCTATGTGAATTTCTATCTGTATTTCAAGGTGAATGACAACGTATTAAAAGCTTGATTATAGTGTGAGACAAGTTCAAACTTGTTAATGGCTATTTGAACAGAATTGAAATTGATTTTGATTTAAAATAAATTGTATGCAATGCTACATTCAAGAGTTAAGGATTTTGTCTATGTGTATATTGGTTTGTAATCATTGTATTGAATAAAAACAGGATCTCGGTGAAGCGTGATGAAAGATAAAGTTTGTATTTTTATATTTTACCCTGTGGAGGTTGAAAAAGACGTCAATGGTCTATGGTCTTGGAAGTATGTAGGGTGTGAATCCGAAGAAGTCTCGACGATTTTGAGTGTCAAAAAAAACATTACATTTGAAGAATTGTATGACATGGTGAAAAATGAGTTGGAAATCGATACAACATTCTATGAGTTTGAGATGAAATATATGGTCCCCATTAGTAAAGCTAGACCGATGGTGCTTGATTGCGATAAGCTTGTGAATCGGTTTATATTTGTTTGTAATTTAAAACAAGATGCTTTATTAATATGTTTGAAGGAAAAGGAAAAGTGTACCTAGGTTTATGAAAGTCAAGAAACTTGTGAAGTAGTATATGTGTCGGAAACTCAAGAAACATGTGTTGAAAGAGATGAAGAGACAGATGTTGATGTTTTGGGAAATGGGATGAAAGAGATGTTGGATGTAAGAAGAGAAAGCATGGAGACATGTGTTGAAAAGAATGTTAATGAAGAGACATATGTTGATTTTATGGGGAATGAGATGAAAGATATGTTGGATGTAAGAATAGAAAGAATAGAGACATGTGTTGAAAAGAATGTTAATGAAGAGATAGATGTGGATGTTGTTGGGAATGCCATGAAAGAGATGTTAGATGTAAGAATAGAAAGCATAGAGACACGTGTTGAAAAGAATGTTAATGAAAAAACAGATGTCGATGTTGTTGGGAATAGGATGAAAAAGATGTTGTTGGATGTAAGCACAAAAAGAATAGAGACATGTGTCGAAGATTCTCATTTGAACACGGGGGTGACAACATGGACTTTAATGAGCAACTTGAAGACTCCTTATTGGTGAATTTGGGTGAAGATGTTTATTTAGAAGAATCATATCAGAGAATTAGCATGAACGAGGCTGATGAAATGTCAGATGA
This sequence comes from Gentiana straminea, assembly GCA_036785695.1. Classification (NCBI taxonomy): domain Eukaryota; kingdom Viridiplantae; phylum Streptophyta; class Magnoliopsida; order Gentianales; family Gentianaceae; genus Gentiana; species Gentiana straminea. The sequence goes on from JAVUPR010000183.1 coordinate 13,339,040, forward strand.
GAATCTTTATGGCTTTGTTGTGAGAAACGAGATTGTTGATCCCTTGAATGCACCCCCAATTGTGGTTAACATGTAAAGAATTGAACAAGAAGACTTTCGTTGTAGCCGTACTGTAGGTGATACTTTAGTGTGCATTCCCGAAAATGAAGACTTTCGTGTGAATGATCCCTTTAAATGCAAAATTTTTTTGGTATTCAAACCTGCGAAGTCAGCTACGAAGTATAAGTTTGAATTCAAAACGCAAACTTCCAACAAAAGCGTTTATTAAGTTTTATGCGAAGCCACCGGATGCAAATGGCGTTTGCGAGCCACCAAACTTCAAGCACCTTCTGAGCGATTTGTAGTGGTAACGTATGCAACTAAGCATAGCTGCCTACCTATTGCTCCTCGAAAAGACCATAGACATGCTACGCACAAGCTAATTGGCACATACTTTGCCACAAGGAGTAAAGATGCCAATCGTATTAACGCACCAAAGGACTTGATGCATGATTTCCAGCAAGAATTTGGATATGATGTAACTTATTTCAAGGGTTATGCAGAAGGATTGATAAGGGGTAATCCAAACAAAAGTTGGGGAGAATTACCCAAATATTGTTATAGGATAAAGGCTAGAAACCCGGACACTGTATACCATATTGAAAAAAGTGATGGGAATTTTTTCAAATACTTTTTCATGGCACTTGGTCAAAGTATTAAGGATTATCATTTGGCGATGAGGAAAGTCATTTCTGTGGACGGCACGCATTTGAAAACGTGTTATAAATGGACCTTACTTGTGGCAACATAGCGAGATGTAAATCATCAAATATTTCCACTTGCTTGGGGTGTTGTTGCTTCTGAAAGTATAGAGTCTTGGACATGGTTTTTTGATAAGCTAAAACCCATCATTGGGGACACGAATGATCTTGCGATACTTTCTGATCGTGCCGATAGTATTAAAACATCTTTCAAGACGGTGTTTAAGAATGCGCACCATGGGCATTGCATGTATCACATGCAAAAGAATTTGAGGATGAAATATCTGAGACGTGGTGCGGGAAAGCTCTTTCAGAAAGTTGCAGAGGCCTATACAGAAGCGGAATTCAAGTTGCATTTCGACACTTTATGTAGTAAATGTCCGAAAGCTAACGAATATTTGAAAGAAGAAGAATTCCCTATGTGGTCTAGAGCTAAATTTGAAGGATTTCGTTACAACATAATGACCACAAACCATGCCGAGTCTGTGAATGCTAGGCTAAAGCGTGCTCGAGAATTTTCAATTGTTGGGTTGATTGAACATATCCGGGAGATGTTACAGGATTGGTTTGCTAAAAGAAATGAATCATCTACAAATTGCCTTGATGCTCTTACTCCAAAAATTGAAATCGAAGTGAACAAAAGCTTCGAGTCAGCCAAACGATTTCAGTTAATACACTTTCCTCAGATAAGTAAGATGTTTGTGACAAGGATGCTATTATTTCTTATATCGTTGAGTTGGATTTGAAGACGTGTACATGTAAAAAATTCCAGTTGGATATGTATCCATGCGAGCATGCAGCTGCTGTGTTGAAGTACACAGGGAAGCAAAACTCCAATTATTGCACTTAATATTATAGCGTCAATTGTTGGAGGCTACCTTATTCCAAATGTGTGTTTCCACTTCAAAATGAAGATGAATTTGTGTATCATGATGATGTGCTTAACGATGTGGTTTTTCCACCGAAGGTGCCAAAGAGACAAAGTGGACGTCCATAAAAAAAGGAAACGCTCAGCCGGGGACGGAAAGACGAAGTATGTTTGTGGAAAATGCGGTGTCAATGCTCATTACTCTTCCACTTGTAAGAGTTTGATTGGTGGAGAAATGCTCACCAACGATACTCCTACTTTGCCATGATAAGGTATTGTATGTATTAATATTTATAGCTTTTTTTTTATTCAATCATGTTACATTGCATTAAACTTGTTACCTTTTCTTTGACAATGTTACATGAAGGCGATGGGATACATATTGTGGCTGTTTAAGTATTAATGTTGATGAAGAGGATGATATGTTTACATTTTGTGGCTAAACATTGATAAGCTAAACATTGTTGATGATTGGTTGATGTGTAAGTTTCGAAGACGTAAATTATGTTGTATTTTGAATAATGGAAAGTGATGTGTTGATGTGTTTGTTTGTTATTGTATTTTGAATAATGGCAAATTCTATGTGTTGGTTGTTCTCATTTGGTTTATTGGTTGATGTTTAAATCTGGAAGATGTAGATGATGTTGAATTTTGAATGATGGCAAATTGATGTGTTGGTTGTTCTCATTTGTTAATGTGAAGGGAAGTTGTTCGAGTGTCACGAATGTGATGTTTTGCGTCCATTAAGGGTGTTGTAAAACATTCACTCTAGAAACATGTTTAAACTTGTGTCGGCCCTGGAAACAAGTTTAAGCTTGTGTAGCCCCAGGAAACAGGTTTTAGCTTGTGTATGCTAGGAAATCTACGCGGGAACGCAGCGGAATTTAAAATTTTATTTCCTTTTAACCAGGATCGACTTCGTTTAAGCAATAAACAAATAAGCTTAAGACGGTGGTTACTTTGGTTGATCTAAAAGATCGACGCTTTGACAGTCTAAGGAGAGTAGTTCTGCATCGAGCCGCCCAAGTGTTCGGCCTCTACCGCCAGTCCACACGAACAGCCCGCCAGAAACCCATCATGGATTGCTATTGGAAAACTCCGGTTGCTAGACCGGCCCTTTTCTCCTCTCTCCAACTCTCTATAGGATGCTCGCTATTTTACACAAGAACTGTGGGCTCTTGCAATTGTGATGTACAAAAGAGCTTGACACCCACTTCCTATTTATAGGGAAAGTGGCGCCCCAAGAAGTGTGGAGGAGAAGAAAACCTTTTTCCCAATAAAATAAGGAAAATATAATTGATTGATTTATCTCATTTATTATAATATCTTGTGGAAATATTACTCAGCATACTGAGTCTGCTGAGGTTCCAGCAGGGTGCTCAGCAGACTCTGATGAGCCTCAGGATTTCGTGCATAATATTTTGTACACCTTATTTAATTGTAAAAGACATATTAATTGTACACCTTATTTAATTGTAAAAGACATATTAATTGTGATTCATATAAACAATTAATATGTCAAACTCTAGTTTACTTTATGTCATAGACATAACTTTTACTTTTTACTTTTGCATGCTTGCCGCCCACATCTACATACTCAAGTGGCCGCCCAAGCTAGCTAGCTAGTCTCTCTATCTCAATTGTATCTATTTATACATCTTTTTACTCAATGAATAAACTAAGTTGAAGTTTACTCTTGTGTTTATCACATTCTCAAACTCTCTTCATGGTATCAGAGACTTACTAAGTTCTAAAATCCGCTGCAAAACTCAGTTCTTTTTCAGAAAAATGTCAACATTATCTGAAGTTTCATCTTCTTCAGTAGACTCACAGTGCCTCGACGGACCGGGATAAGCGAACACTATTCTTTTACAAATCATAAACTTGATGGTAACAATTACTTGCTATGGTCAAGGTCTATGAAAATGTATATCTCCGGCCGGGGCAAGATGGGATATCCGTCGGTTCCAAACCCGCCCTGCTCGAAACCGACCCCAAGTTTGAAGCATGGGACACGAGAAAATAACCAAGTCATGACCATTCTCACGAGGTCTATGACAAAAGAGATCGATGAGAACTTCATGATGTATGACACGCTAAGGAAATGCGGGACAATGCCGAGACCTTTACTCAAAAAAGGACAATACATCCGAAGTCTATGAACTCGAAGCTCGGATTCAAAATTGCGGACAAGGGGATATGTACGTAACTCAATACTTTAATCAACTATCTAAGGCATGGCAACACCTAGATATGTTGGAAACTCACCCTGGAATGATGTTAAAGATCTTGCACTCTTTAAAGACATTATCGAGAAAAAGAGAGTATTCAAATTCCTTGCGGAATTCGAATCCTACTCTTGATGATGTCGAGGTAGAATTCTTGCTACTAAACCTCTTCCAAATCTCAAATCCATGTTTGCGAGGTCAAACATGAGGAAAACGAGGAGGAAAGTGATCTTTCGAACTCCCCGCCGACAACCCTGCGAAGGTGCGCCCGCCGAAGGTTAATGAGACTTACGGGAAGCCCACCGAGAAGGCCGGAAAAGCTGTTTCGTGATCACTGCAAACGCACAAATCACACCAAGGAAAATTGTTGGAAGCTACATGGAAAACCTACCCCCTCTAAAACCTCAAAACCAACCGGGGAAAGTCAAGGCAAACTTGTCGGTGAAGAGGAGAATGACGATGAAGTCGAATGCTCGGTTTTTGCCTTTAAAGCCTTTATTGCTCGGCATCGGGAAGGTAGCTCCCTCTCGAAATGGCCACTCATGCTAAAACGGTATATTTTACTCACCTCGTAGTAATGAGACTTGAATTGTTGATTCGGGGCTTCTTCCCATATGATTTGGTAATAAAAACCTTATTTCCCAATATATGCCATGCAACCAAATTCACGAATTAAGGCCGCGATGGTTCGTTTCTTATGCAAAAGGTGTTGGGAAGGTTAAACTTACTAATCGGATATATCTACAGAATGTCTGTTTGTTCCACGGTTAGACCGTAACCTTATATCGTCGGTAAACTCACTAAAGATCTGAATTGGACTGTTGTTTTTAATAAGAATCAGTGCACATTCCAGGATCTTTCTTCTCAGGAAGTGATTGGGCAAGCTAAACCCTGCTCAGGACTGTTTGTGATCAACCCTGCTGAAGACAGAAGACTGAAGACAGAATCTGCCTCAGCAGCCTGCACTCAAAACCTAGACAATATCATGTTATGGCATTATAGACTAGGACATCCAAGTTTTGGTTATTTAAAGTCTTTAATTCTGAATTGTTTAAAGGATGTAATCTTAATGATCTTCAATGTGATATTTGTCAATTTGCTAAACTCACCAAATCTGTGTATGCTAAGTTACCTCACTTGCCCTCTTCCCCTTTCACCCTAATTCACAGTGATGTATGGGGACCCTCAAGAGTGAAAAGTATAACAGGAAAAAGGTGGTTTGTAACCTTCATTGATGATCATACCGAAACACTTGGTCGTTCTTAATGAAAGACAAATCGAAGTTGGACCTATCTTCCAAGAATTTTATCACATGGTCTTCACCCAATTTGATACTAAGATCAAGATCTTAAAGGCGATAATGCTCGGAATACTATGAGTCTAACCTCGGTAACTTCTTGACAAACGGAGAGGAATTGTTCATATCGGTAGTTGTGTGGAAACACCTCAACGAATGGGGTTCTTTGAAAGAAAGAACAGGCATCTGTCGGAAATGGCCGAGATCAATCATGTTCACTACACATGTTCCTAAATAAATGTGGGGTGAAGCTATATTGACTTGCAACATATTTAATCAACGAGACTTCCCCCGGCGAGTGTTAGGTTTCAAAACTCCTCTCCAAACCCTGCTGACCACACACTCCTGCTCTCATCTTATTACCCAATTGCCTCCAAAGATCTTTGGTTGTACTGTGTTTGTTTATATCCATGCTCAACACAGAAGTAAACTTGATCCTAAAGCTCATAAGTGCATTTTCCTTGGATATGCACGGGACGAGAAAGGTTACAAGTGTTACTCTCCCTCGAAAAGAAATTTTACAATTCTATGGATGTGAAATTCTTTGAAAGGACTCCATATTACGGCAAACCTCGAGCCGGTCAACGATGGAAACCGATTGAGATTGAACTAAGTCCGTTCCCTCGGCAAACCATTTACCCTCGGCGAGTCCTAACCCTCGGCGGACTCATAACCTTCGGCATCCCGCGGATACTCACATTGCGACCCTCGGCGGTCGCGACCCGAGTCCGCCGACCCGAGCCTGGCCGAACCGAACCTCGGCAACCTGCGAACCGAGTCCGCCGGACCTCGGCCTCGACTCTCGGCGGTCTGCGAAGTGGATGACGGACCTATTGCTCTAAGGAAAGGGAAAAGATCATGCACCGATCATTCTATTCATACTTATTTATCTTATGATCGGTTGTCTCTGTCTTTGTCATGTTTACACGGGACACGGACTCTCACTCTATCCCTAGAAATATTCGGGAGGCCCTTCAAAATGATAAGTGGAAGGTCTTGTGAAAACGAGATGATCGCTCTCCTGGATAATCATACTTGGGACCTCACAACTCTTCCCAAAGGCAAGAAAACGAGTTAGCTGAGATGGTTATTCACTATCAAATACAATGCGATGGTAAAATGACAAGTATAAAGCCGGATTGGTAGCAAGGGGATTCACTCAAACTTATGGCATTGACTATAAGGAAACTTTTGCACCGGTAGCAAAGCTCAACACCTTTGTCGAGTCGATTTCCCTAGTTGTCCAACTTGGTCGGCCTCTTCACCAATTGGACATCAAAAATGCCTTTCTAAATGGGGACCTCACCGAGGAGGTTTATATGTTGTACCCCCTGGTTTTATCAATCCTCATACTCAAGGCAAGGTGTGCAAGCGAGGAAATCTCTATATGGCCGAAGCAATCACCAAGGGCATGGTTTGGAAAACTCACTACCGTGGTTAAAGGCTGCTGGATATCATCAATGCAACTCGATCACACCATGTTTGTCAAGACAACCAACCGAGAGGAGGTCCATTCTAATTGTATATGTGGATGATATCATCCTTACTTGGAGATGACTCTGCGAGATCCGAACTTGAAGACTCTACTGCGGCAAAGGTGTTCCAAGTTAAAGATGCGGGCTACCTCAAGTACTTTCTTGGTATGGAAGTAGCTAGAAACACCAATGGCATTTCGGTCTCCCAAAGGAAGTATGTCCTGGACCTGCGAAGGAAAGCGGCATGATGGGATGCAAACCGTTGTATCTCCGGTAGACCCCGGTCATACCCTCGCATGGTGACATTCTTTGTCAGGAAAGAACAATATCAAAGGCTTGTAGGCAAACTCATATACCTTTCTCACACAAGACCGATATTGCATATGGGGTCGATGCCCGGTCGGTCAATTCATGCATTGCCCTACCGAGCAACATTGGGATGCGGTGAATAGGATGCGAGGTATTTAAAATCCACTCCTGGCCAAGGCCTGCACTTCACCAAGTCTACTGATAGATCAATCAAGGTCTACACTGATGCTGATTGGGCTGGATGTCACATTGACGGGAGGTCTACCACGAGGCTATTGCTCATATATATGGGGGAACCTGGTTACTTGGAGGAGCAAGAAACAACCTCTCGTGTCAAGAAGCGATCTTGAAAGCCGAACTAAGGGCACTTGTACTTGGCATTTGTGAAGCTCATGGCTAAAAAAGTGCGGCGAACTTCGGCAACCGTATCGGCAACCTATCACACTCTGTTGTGATAATAATTCAAACCTTATGCATGGCGAGAAGATCCGATCCATCATGATAAAACCAAGCATGTGGACATTGACGGACACTTTCGAAGGAGAAGATTGATGCCAAGATTATTCAACTCAAAGTATGTTCCTTCGACAGATCGAATGCGATATTCTTACCAAGGCTATTCCACCTCTTATGTTCGACGAGACTAAGTAGCAAACTTGGTGCATCAACATATACGACCCGGATTTGAGGGGGGTGTGGAAATATTACTCGGCATGCGAGTCCGCCGAGGTTCCGGCGCAGGTGCTCGGCGGACTACGATGAGCCTCATGATTTCGTGCATAATATTTTGTACACCTTATTTAATTGTAAAAGACATATTAATTGTACACCTTATTTAATTGTAAAAGACATATTAATTGTACACCTTATTTAATTGTAAAAGACATATTAATTGTGATTCATATAAACAATTAATATGTCAAACTCTAGTTTACTTTATGTCATAGACATAACTTTTACTTTTTACTTTTGCATGCTTGCCGCCCACATCTACATACTCAAGTGGCCGCCCAAGCTAGCTAGCTAGTCTCTCTATCTCAATTGTATCTATTTATACATCTTTTTACTCAATGAATAAACTAAGTTGAAGTTTACTCTTGTGTTTATCACATTCTCAAACTCTCTTCATATCTCATATTAAATAAATCTAGGATATTGTCAATATCTTATATTGAATATTTCCAAGATATTGCAAAAATCTAATATTGACTATATTTATCTTATTACCATAAATCAATTTACACATTTGTATATATCACATATATATTACACATATAAATCTATACAAATATATACTTTGGAAACAAGTGTGCACATGCACATCCTATGTGCAACACGCATTTATGTATATAATTATAAATATTAATATCTAATATTAATATATAATACCATTAATTAAATTGCACAATCCAAGTGTATCTTATACACACACAAATTGCGCCACCTTAGCCAATAAATTGACATCCGGAATATTCTTTAATTAATATAATATTATTAATATCTTGTATTTTAATTTATTCATAATAAATAAATACCACCATATTAATTTACCACTATAACCTTTATAGTACGATATAAACTTTCCTTATTTGGTTATCAACTATAACCACATTTTAATCCGGCTAGATGTTCTTATGTGTGTGACCCGATAGGCTTCCGAATATGTTGGCCGTAGACACAAAGTGCAAATTACGAAAATGCCCTTCATACCTAACGATCACGGGATAGCGTCTAGCAACACACCGTGACCCCCAATCATCGGAAGAGTCAAATGCAATGACTACTACCTTTGCGAAACAGTTACCGTGTAAGTTACAATCATATCGTTGTAATAATACCCATACGGTCGTACGTCGAGTGTCAAACATTAACGACCGTATCTTATAAACTGGATATCATGCTCTCTCGAAGTAACTCGTTTACTCCCACTTTGCAAAAATTCACGAGAGTAAGACATTCCTTATAAGAAGGCCATTTTGGATATTCGATCACAATCATAGGATACGCATTCCCAGACGACCAATCATGTATACTCCGCATGCTTCAATATCATACCCAATCACTACCGCATGATCGCCCCGTGGCTAGGGGAAACCTCAATAGTGTCAAAGCATGACAATTCACACCGTGATGCCATGAAGACTCCGGTCCAAAGGATAATTACACAACCGTCACATAGTGTGACACTTAACATGTGTAAGTGGGTCAGTCTAACGTACGCATTCTCTAATACACGTCCACGTACAGTCCAAGTGTCTCTACACTTCGATAGACGAGATCTATCCACGCCCTTAAAGACAAAAGACATCTAATACGTGCTAATCTGTTTATACTATCAATGCCCTGTTTAATAGTACATCAGCCTAGAGACATTTAAGTATCAAACTTATTAAAGTGATTAGAGATCTCATCAACCATAATCGCCTATCATGGTTTCTCTATCACAGTTTAATACTAAGGACGTTATCATATAACAATTCATAATTGGTTCTTTAAAAGAACATATATATGACAACAGAAAAGCCATTTAATATATGTATAAACATAAAGAAATAGTAGAAATGATCCGACCCGGTCGGATCCGGTCAAACCCGATTGGGTTTAGGACACTATTTCAACAGTGTAGCCCCAGGAAACATGTTTAAACTTGTAAAACATTGATGTGTTGGTTGTTCTCCTTTTTGTTTAATGTGATTACCATTCAAATCCTTCAAATAACCATTAGATAAGAAAACCAAATCCAGAATACAAAAAAATACAGAGAAATACAGAATTCCAAGAACTTAAGTTTTTATTTCGTAAGATGAAATACGAAATAAAAGGTTAGACAAGTAATAGTCAATAATACATGTTTCTTTTGAGAGGAATCGTTCCCTAGCCTGGTCTTCTTAAGTAGTGTCTCCAGGCGAGCAATACTTTCTCTATCATGGAGTAACATTTGAACCATGGAATCTGAATTGCGACCTCTAAGTAACTCAGTGACATTGATCTCAACTTGTTCAATTTTTTTTGCATCACTGTCTCGCATGCACTTTATCATTTCAATATCATTTTGAAGGACACCGATTGTGTATTCAAGTTTATCTGTTTTCTTCATCAAGTTCACAGAGGTAACATGTTCATGTGACCCAGTACATGAAGAGACATACGACCCAGTAGATGAAGACACCTTGCCATATGGCCCAGTAGATGCAGACACCTTGTCCTGCCATATGAAATAGTCACATTTGACTTCATCATCCTGCAAAATACGAAATTCCAATTATTAACAGACACATTATCCCTTGAAAGAAATGGAAAGTATAACCAAAATAATTAGTCATACCGGCCAATAACGACAACCGTAGAACAATCTCCCTGGGTTAGCCTGTGTTCTTGAGGTCACCAATTTTGCAGGAACGCCACATTTGCATAACAATGTACGCTCATGAAATGGCCCAGATTCATTTACCTTGCTAGAAGAACCGGAAATCGGAGAAGTACCCTTCATATTTTGCTTCAGGTTTGGTTCAGAGATTACTTCAGATTGGCCTGTCTATATCTCACTAGCCAACCAAACGTAATATCAACTCAACCATTCACCAATCATCAATAAACCCCCTAACAAGTACTCTCGATTGGCATTGTTGTTTGTATTGGCCTGTCTATATCTCAAAATAAATAACTAAACGCCCCTAAAAAGTACTCCCGATTCACAAGAGGGCAATCTATGAGTGAATTTGACTGCTTCTTCATTTCAAAATAACATAGCATAGTAACTCACCAAAATTAGTGTTTAACCTCACAAATCCTTGTGGTATTTGACCTGGACCACCGTACTAGACTACAATTGACCCGATACACTTCCGGTGAGATTGGACACCTATGAAACTCGCATCACGGACACAGCCAAACAGAAGAACAAGATCGCCGAACTGAGGCAAACTCAGGAGGATCTCAAGGCGGACGCCAAGCTCAATGACACAGAGATGAAGGCTCTACAGGCTCAACTCCTAGCTCAAGTGGGTGAGCTGAAATCTTTGGCGAGTGAGCTTGCCGAGGAGAAGAGGATGAAAGAACAGGAGGTCGCCGTTCTCCAGGAGAAAGCGGCCGAGTTGGAAGCTATGATTCCATCTCGGTGTGCCGAAGTTGTTCAAGAGTACAAGGCTTCTGCGGACTTTGCCGAGGCCTTAAAGATGCTTCTTATCCCTATCCCTAAACCATGGTTACACCCAAGGTGTGGATGAGGCCAAGCTCCAGTTCCCGGCCCTTGTTGTGGATGATCTTCCTAAGAAGATTTATTACAAGCCCGGGATGAGCCAGGTATATGATGAGCGAGTCAAGGACTTTAAGGTTGGAGTGGACATCGTGTCCAAATATGCCGTCCATCTTACTGCTGCCTCCAGATCGGTTCCTCCGTCCGAGCCTCAAGATAATCCGACCCCAGACTCTTAGACTTTAGGGCTTTTTATTTTTGATTTGAAAATTTTCATGTTGTACACTTTTTCTTGATTAAAAAAATCCTTTTTGTTGGAGCATTGTTGATGCATACCTTTTGAAAAAAAATGTGTTTACTTTAATTGTTGACGGGGTGTGTTGCCCCCTAGTATGCCATTCATTAGCTTATGGCTTTTGATGGCTTACTTATGTGTGTGATGCCTATTGTACGTTTTGATATGAACATGTTGGGTTTGTTTAGATCTATGAACGAAGCCAGGTTGATCTGGCTTTTTATAAAATTTGTGGGGCGATCCGGACCAGGTTATGTTGGCCTTATTTTAAAAGCGCGGCGAGCAGGGCCAGGTCAGACTGATTTCTCGCGTGGAAGTTTAAGGACGAGCAGGGCCAGACTAGTGCTAACTTCTCATTTAAAAGTACGGCGAGCAGGGCCAGGCCAGACTGACTTCTCGCGTGGAAGTTCAAGGACGAGTAGGCTAGTGCTGACTTCTCGTTTAAAAGCACGGCAAGCGGGGCCAGGTTGGACTGACTTCTCGCGTGGAAGTTTAAGGACGAGCGGGCCAGGCTAGTGCTGACTTCTTATTTAAAAGCACGGCGAGCAGGGCCAGGTCGGACTGACTTCTCGTGTGGAAGTTTAAGGACGAGCGGGCCAGGCTAGTGGTGACTTCTCATTTAAAAGCACGGCAAGCAGGCCAGGTCGGACTAACTTATCATGTGGAAGTTTAAGGAGGAGCATGGCCAGGCTAGTGGTGACTTCTCGTTTAAAAGTACGGCCAGCAAGGCCAGGTCGGACTGACTTCTCGCGTGGAAGTTTAAGGACGAGCACGGCCAGACTAGTGCTGACTTCTCGTTTAAAAGCACGGAGAATAGGGCCAGGTCGGACTGACTTCTCGCGTGGAAGTTTAAGGACGAGCAGGGCCAGGCTGGTGTTGACTTCTTGTTTAAAAGCACGGCGAGCAGGGCCAGGTCGGACTGACTTCTCACATGGAAGTTTAAGGACGAGCAGGGTCAGGCTCGTGCTGACTTCTTGTTTAAAAGCACGGCGAGCAGGGCCAGGGCGGACTGACTTCTCGCGTGGAGGTTTAAGGACGAGCAGGGCCAGGCTAGTGCTGACTTCTCATTTAAAAGCACGGCGAGCAGGGCCAGATCGGGCTGATTTCTCACGTAGAAGTTTAAGGACGAGCAAGGCCAGGCTAGTGTTGACTTTTCGTTGTCGGTCTGTTTCTCGCATGGAAGTTTAAGGACGAGCAGGGCCAAGCTAGTGCTGACTTCTCGTTTAAAATCACGGCGAGCAGGGCCAGGTCGGACTGACTTCTCGCGTGGAAGTTTAAGGATGAGCAGGGCCAGGCTAGTGATGACTTCTCGTTTAAAAGCACGGCGAGCAGAGCCAGGTCGGACTAACTTCTCACGTGGAAGTTTAAGGACGAGCAGGACCAGACTAGTGCTGACTTCTCGGTTAAAAGCACGGCAAGGAGGGCCAGGTCGGACTGACTTCTCGCGTGGAAGCTTAAGGATGAGCAGAGCCAGGCTAGAGCTGACTTCTCATTTAAAGCACGGCGAGCAGGGCCAGGTCAGACTGACTTCACACGTTGAAGTTTAAGGGCGAGCAGGGACAGGCTAATGATGACTTTGATTTAAAATCACGGCAAGAAGGGCCATGTCGGACTGACTTCTCGCGTGGAAGTTTAATGACTAGCGGGGCTAGGGTAGTGCTGACTTCTCGTTTAAAAGCACGGCGAGCAGGGCCAGGTCGGACTGACTTCTCGCATGGAAGTTTAAGGACGAACGGGGCCAGGCTAACTACTCATTTAAAAGCATGGCGAGCAGGGCCAGGTCGGACTGATTTCTCACGTGGAAGTTATTTTTAGATAACGTTTGTTCACAAATAAGCAAGCATGCAAGAATTAAAAACTAAGCACTCTAGAGCAAAATATATTCAATAAGGAACCAAATATCCAAGGCTGGTATCAAAACAAAGAAAACAACGAGCGTAATGAAAAATGAAAAAAGAACTTGCCGAGCAGTTCAGGCTAGGACTACTCATTTGCCCTTTATTGTCACCGCGTAGCAACTTCTGGCGACTTCGAGATCCCCCTTTATTTCAACAGAGCTATAGGCGGTCGGAAACTTCAGGCTGATATGCGTTGGGGAGATCACGGCCTGAAGATCGATCAGAGCGGGCCTTCCAAGAATGATGTTGTACACTGATGACGACATGACCACAACATAATTAACCACGAGAGTCCTTCCTGCTGGCTCCTTCCCGAACATGGTTGCGAGCCGGACCATCCCCATAGGATGAACAAGAGAACCGGCGAATCCAAATAAAGGCGCAGTTACTGGGGTCAACTCGGACTCTTTAAGGTTCATAGCCTAAAAAGCTGCAAAGTAGATGACGTTGACGGCACTACCAGTGTCGACACAAACCCTTTTTACCAGATTCTTGTTTACCGCTGTTTCAATAACCAAACCTTCATTGTTCGGGACCAATGGGACCGGGTCCCTAGGCCCATAACCTACTTCCCGAATGAGAGTCTGACCTCTTATGTTCATCTATACGCCTCCAGGTCGGGCGTTAAGGCTGCCTTCAAATGCATTACCAGGACCACCAAGAATAGTGTTGATTGTGTTAATCGGGCAGTTATCTGCCTGTCGATCCCCCTCTGGAGACCGATTTCTTTTCTGGGGCTCTGTTAGGTGTGATGCCCGAAAGACAATTTTGTAATTGTTTTATTTAATAAATGAAATGATATTGTTATTCATATTTATTATTCTCATATTCACCGATGTGACAATAGTAATTACACTACAGAAAACCCTAAGTATATCGTTTATGTAATCACTTAACTCAGTGTATGGGATATACACGGGAGGATTGAGTTAGTGAAGATGTACTTAAAATACAATTAGCCCGTAGTGAAGTTAATCGAGAGTATCGGGTCTCTCCTTTAACGTGCTATTAATGCGCCCGAACACAATAGGTGTGATTGTCTTATCCGGACTTTCGGTTAAGAAAACCTAATGGGGCATTTATATATGATAGATATATCATATAGGGTGGACCGATTTGATTAGAGTTCACGATATAATTCCGTAATCGAGAAGTCTTATCGAATCAATGGATGATCATATTTATGGATATATCTTAATCCTGAGGTGATCACAGTCAACTGCTTGAATCAGTATGAAGTTTGTCTTGACGGTTAAGGATTACACTGAGTCTGTGATCTGAATTACCCCATCTTGGCATTGTACTGGATTGAGTGGGTAGTCTGTGTTATCACAGATACGGAATCCATTCCTTCCATTTATGGAAGTAGATAGACAGTTCCCTTATTTGTTAATCCTAGAAATTGATCGATCGCGCGAGTTCATATTACACTGATTAGCTACCAGTGAGTTGTATGAATTATTTGATCACTAGGGGGTTAATGGTAAATAAGGATAAGAGGTTCTAAAAAGGGTTAACGGTAACTTCCCGATTTAGAATGAACGATCTATGGAGGATTAATCCATATGTAATGATTATATCAATGGACGCTTATTATCATTCTCGTGGGGAGATAAATATAATCTCATAATCGGAGGAGTGCGATCACGGGATTATGGTGGCATATTCTGTGATTGATTTATCAAATATAATTATTCGTTCGTAAGATAATTATTTATTTGATTTATCGGAAGCCGCCGATTATTAGTCCATGGTCCCCGACGTGCCTCCTATATAGCACAGCTATTCTCGGACGTCGAATCATAATAATATTAATTTAGTTCTTGTTGGACTTTATTAAAACGATATGTGAATTAATTGTTTAGTGGACTATTAAATTAGTTGGGCTAAATAATTAAATATGTGGAAAAGACATTTTCCATAATCTTGGCCCAATTATTGTGTGATGGCAAAATTAATATTGACTAGGTCAATATATGAAATTTTCGCCCCATGGTCTTATTTTGGAACAAAAAATTATTTTCTTGTGTATTAATAAGACATGTGTATAAAATATTTATTGGATAAATATTTATGGAAAGAAATAAAGATAAATATTATTCTAGATTTGTTCTAGAATATTATGGGATTATCTTTTATTTAATGGGATTATTATAATTGATTTTGTATTAATTATTAAATCCTTGGAGGCTAAATTTTACTCTCATATATAAAGAGAGTTCTCCCAAGCCTTACACACATAATTTCGACTTCTCTTAGAGAGAAGGAGCAAAAATTCGGACAAGGGGATAAGGGAGAAAATCTTGGAGATTTTTTCCGGTAGCATATCGGGAGGATTCGAGACGAGGATTTCCTTCCACCGGGAGTTGCTTGGATCACACGTACGGAAGATCGTGGTGCTCTTCACATATTCTTGCAATCTTTCTTTTGCGGTTCTTCAACTTGGATTTTGAGATCCAAGAGGTATGTTCTACAACCCCCTTGTAGATGTAGATCTAGTTATTTTATTACGTGTAATTTATAGATCTAGATCCTTAAATCGCTTCCGCTGCGGATGATATTACTAACAGGCTCACCCTGCCGATCACGCTCTCGGTTGAAGTTCCTACACGGGTAATCTCGCCGACCCTGCCGGTCGCCGTATTGAGGTCGCTCTACGACCTCGTCCAGCTTTCCTTCCGCGATTGCTGTGTCCATATCTCTTTGGAAATCCCTGCAGCCATCCAGGTCATAACCAGTGTCTTTATGGTAGGTGCAGAACTTGCTTTGGTCTCTTCTTTCAGGCGGACTTCGCAGCGGCGTAGGAACCCGTGCTAAGCCCTTCCTTTCCATGATTGCGAGGACATGTTCACGTGGCCTGTTCACCTTTAGGAAATCCTAATGCTGTAGGGCCGGCTTCTTCTCGGATCGGCCTGTAGTTTAACCGAGCGCATGATCTCCAGACGATCTTCTTCTCTTGTCTGAAGGGTCCTTGGCCCTTTCCTTCTTGTTGACTGACCTTTCCAACTCACGCTTCAGCCGGTTGGCTTCCTTTCCTTGACAGTACTTGAATGCTACTTCCATGCACTCCTCCATAGATGTAGGGAGCCTGGTGCTCAGCTTGGCATGCGGCCTTCCTTCCCGTAGTCCTGCCACGAAGGATGCGATCCGAACGCGATCATCGGTGTCCCGGACTTGCATTCATTCTTCATTGAACCGCTTGAGATACTACAGCACGGTTTCGTCCACTTCTAGTTGATAGTAAACAGATGAGTCATGTTTCTCTGAAAAGGTTTCACCGTTATGAAGGCGTTCAGGAACATCTTCCCTAAGACTTCAAAACTGTAGATTGTTCGGGCCAGGATCCTCTTGAACTATTCTCGGGCTCGGCCGGTTAGTAATGCGGGAAACGCGTTGCACTTCATCTAGTCTAGGGCGCAATCGAGGTTCATGTGTGTGAGGTATGGGAACAAGTGATCCTGGGGATCATTGGTTCTGTCATATGGCTGCAACTTTGGGATCTTAAACCTTGCAGGCCGAGGATAGCTGTCAATCTGTTCGGATAAGGGAGATTCAAGAGCCAGTGGCACAACTCTTTTTCCTGCTATGGCGTCCAACTCTGCTCCGGCCGCTTCCCTCGCCTGGGGGACGACCAACTGTTTTCTCAGATTCGATGAGGATGACTGATCACCTTTTATGATGCCTCTATGCTTGGGGGGAGGGGGTGTTTGCTCCTATGACCCATCGTTGGGGTCATCCTTCTCCTCCGGCTCCCGTTCCTGAGAGTTTTCTTCTGATGGATCCTTATCTTGGTTATCCTTATCCTGTGATTTTTCCTCCAGATAATCCTCCTTCTCCAGATCTTCATCTTCTTCGTCCTCCTCTCCCAAGGCGGCATTAAGGATAGCTTGTTTTGTCGCATCATCCAGAGCCACGAGTTGGTCTACCAGAGCCTGGTGGGTGGCGTCAAGAGCAATTTCTTCCTGTTGTGGGTCATGGTTATTGGCGTATGATTCTGTTGCGTTGCCAGCGTTGTTGCCATTGGCCGCTTGCTGTCGTGTGGTCACCATATTAACTTTGAAGCTTTTAAACAAGATTATCAATGAAGGACCCTCCTTCTAGCGCCAATTGACGATGTTGTAAATCGTCGATTGATAAATCCGGGGTTTTTCCTCTTAGTGACTACCTGTCAAAGCTCCAAGAACAACGAAAAACAAAAAGGAAAAGAGGGGTTGTTTGGGCTGATTTAAACTGCACTTGATATTGCTCTAGCTGCTTACGTATCCAATATGTGAATTGGAATCAAGTCTACGTAGTTCCTTAGGGATGGTTTATATAGAGGGGCTTGTGCCCTAGGGTTTGTGTGTAGCGTGTCCAAGATGGGCTCTGATTGTCGTGTTCCATAATAAGAAGATAAAGATGATTTGATCTCCTTGATTTTAGGAGATAATTAATGTCATATTTAAATATCAGGATCGGAGTAGTAATGGCTAAGGATTCTTTCCTTGTTTATCTGATTCCACGCGTGCGTAAGGAGTTTGGTACGAGGAGGACTTGGGCTGACCTTGTGAGGTCGAGTAGAGATGGTCATAGGCGCTAGCCGACCTGTAGAGGTCAGGAGAAGGTGGCCGAGCTTGGGCAGCTCGGGTACTATAGGTTCCGTCCCTTAAAGGAGACTTTTCTCAGTCTTCATCAACTGTTAGACTTTCAGGGAGATGACACGTGGCGAAGTCCGATCCGGCCTTCGTCAGCCCACCCCAACCCAACCAGATGATCAGCAACCCGATTATCTTCCCTCTATTTGAATGAAATCCTGACCTCCCATGCCTCTTCTTTCATCTGACATATGTCTTGAATAATGGCTTGACTATCCTCACTCTGGCTTCTGCTGCTGATATCCAGCACAACAACAAGTGAATCAACTGAACCCAAAAAGCAGGCACACCAACTCACCAATGTAAATGGTGTTCTTTCCCATAGCATCCAATAATCCTCTTCGCCATCTTCCTTCAGAATCTCTGAAGACACCACTTATAGCAATATCCTTTTTCCACCTGGCTATGGATTGATAACACTAGTACCAGTATTAATTTTGATCCAACCATCGTGAGTTGGAGATAAGGCTATCCATTGTGGAGGATCCTCTTACAAGTGCTCTAGCCATTTTGGAAGATGATCTTAGGGAAGTTCATCTGTGAAAGAGTAATTTCCCTCTCTCTTTTGTCTTCATTATTTGGCCTCTTCATGTGCCAACAATATACTCTCTCCATTTCTTATTATATGTTGTATTTGAAGAAAAAATAATTGACTATATTCATTTAAAAAATGACTAATCTTAAACTAAAAAGTGACCAGATTCATCCTAAAAATAATAGTTATTTTTTCTTCAAATACAACATAGAAGAAGGAACGGACGAAGTAAAGGAAAAGAGAAAGAAAAAAAGTATCCCCATCTCAAAATTTGGTATGTAGTGAGGGCATCACATACATCACATGTGGATGCAAAAGTCGTTGAAAGAACTTGTACATCAAGATCGACGACTCATCAAAGTCTCTACAGAGCAACCCCAGTACTAGGCTACTAGCCCCACCCCCTTCCCCCCACATTGTTTTTTTCAATTAAACTGGAAATTTCTTGGCTTTCCTTTTTTATATTCTTTTGGTTAGACTTGGTTGGAAGTTGGCGACTAACTTGTAGTCGTTGGAAGGTTTAACAACTCTCTTATTATTAGTAGTAAGTAGGCCTGAGAAAAAAAAACCGAAAAACCAATCCGAACCGTAAACTAATCCGAAATAAACCAAATCAAGAGAAAACCGATCAAATCGGTTTGGATTGAAACCGAACCGAATTTAAATGGTCTGGTTTCGGATTACCCTAATTAGAAACCACCCAAACCGAAACCGAACCGAATTCCCAACCATAAATATATATACCCAATATTACTCAATCCAAATAAATCCTAGTAGTAGTACATTAGATGTTGTACTTAATTTAGCGCGTGAGTTGCCACTTTTGTACATTTTGTTGTATTAATTAGGGCCATGAATGAATTGATGATGTACTTTTCTTTGTTGTAATATATGTAATAACAACTAACTAGTAATTAGCCCTGATGTACATTTGCTATATGTTATTAAGTGGCTTTTGAATATGTTGTGTGCACTAATGTTATTAAGTAATTAACACTGATGTACCTTTAATATGTTTTTACTTTATATTTAAATACTTCAGGTGGAAATTGTGATTTATAACAATGTGTAGTTCAGATTTGTGAAACCGAAACAAAACAGGATCCAAACTGAAACCAAACCATTGGGTTCGACATAGTTTGGGTGGTAAAATATGTCAACCAAATCGAATAACTATGTGTAAAATCCAAACCGAAACCGACCAAACCGAACCACGCTCAGGCCTAGTAGTAAGTATTATTATTAGGATAACCACTCTATTATTTTATCCTTTTTTTTTTTTTTAGTGGTTATCATTTTTTTTAATAAATGAAAATCCTCCTTAATTAGGTCTCAATCCATCATATCCTCACTCTTGACTTTAGTGCCCAGATTCCCGGGAATACATGTTCAATAGTCAACTGCCAATTAATATCTTGCGTGAGACATTACCTTAGACGGGAAATTATTGCATGAGGAGAGTAATAAGGTTGAAATGACGGATGAAACGATTAGAGCCGTACGGTTTGTATTCAGTTGTAAAACTGATGATAGAGATTATGTCATATCGGCTATCCGCATGTAGAAATGTACCATGTAATAATTTCCCACCTTAGACATACCGGTACGGACGGAGTGAATGCAGGGGTGAGGTGGGCTAAGCGCCTAAGCCCACCGGACGAAATAGTTTCTACAGTAAAACAATGTTCAATAGTCAACTGCCAATTAATATCTTGCGTGAGACATTACCTTAGACTGGAAATTATTGCATGAGGAGAGTAATAAGGATGAAATGACGGATGAAACGATTAGAGCACACAGTTTGTATTCAGTTGTAAAACTGATGATAATGATTATGCGCGTATACGGTATCGCGTGTGAAGGAATGTACGCGTAATAATTTCCCACCTTAGACATACCGGTACGGACGGAGTGAATGCAGGGGTGAGGTGGGCTAAGCCCACCGGACGAAAATAATTTCTACAGTAAAAAAAATTATGTAATTCAACTTAAGTTATTAAAATATCTTAATTAAGTCGATTCGATTGTCCGAGTATAATCGACTAGCCTATCGGATTATCCGAATATGATACTGGATACATGTCTTTGATCGAGTCGAAAGGATTATTTGTTAAACTACAATATAGTTTATAGTTAATGAGATTCATTATTTGATTATGTATGTGGTGCACCCAGGGCAGACCCAAGTGGAGTAGGGTAGGGTGAGTGTTTCCAGGGAGATCCGCAAGACGATTTATTTTTATTAAGAAAAGTATAAAACACAACTAACTAATGTCCCTAACTTGCACTTCGAATTTTATTTATTCCGGTGTTTTTATTGAGAAATTTTTCTGGCTCCGCCACTAAAAGCACCTAATTTAATTGTTTGGGTAAGTTTTCCATTAATAAATTTGAATCACAGAGCTTGAACATAAGTTAAAAACGTGTAATTCAAATCCATCCACGTAACAGTGTCACTCCATGACGGGAAGTTACTAATGGGAGACTCCCGAAGAGTAATGATGTACGCGATCAATCCGTGTGACACAATTTCATTCTACAATAAAGCGTGCAGTGCAGAGTGTGCGCCACATGCGCTACTCTCCATGTTGGAGTCTCTAACTAAGAATTTCCCCTCCATGACCACCTACGAATTTCTGGGGGGCACTAAGGAGAAAATGAATCATGAGTTACAATGCACGGGGGCTACAAGCCTGGAGATTTTGATGATGACACAAAACTTTACATGGTAGTTATATGGTAGATACACGCTACAATTTACAAAACAAAAAAAACCTGCAATATTAGTACTATTATTACTACTAGCTTCTTTCCTTTTTTTTATTTTTTATTATACTATAATTAGTTGCCATATCTTCAGAGGTCCAGGCCATCTATAAAGCAAAAGCCTCTCATCTTCTCCAAAGTCAAACTCAAACCAAGGCAGAGTCACATATATTATCCATTAATTTCCTCCAACTCTTCAACCCAAAAAAAAAAAAAAAAAACTCTAAAATATTTTCTGAAATCCAATGGAATTAACAGTTGGTCGCTTCGGGGCAGTGACATTAATAATTACTGCAATTGCTGCCTTAGCTTTATCCTTCACATACGCGTATGATCCCAGCCCTTTGCAGAACATCTGCGTTGCTGTTTCCGACAACCTCGCTTCTGGTAATAATTGCACTTTTGCTTCCCTGTTTTTCTTCATCTTTTTTTACAGCAACCCCTGATCTTTTATATTGATATTTATGGTCCTGTCTATAAATTGTTTTGTTGTTGTTGTTGTTGTTATACTTTAGGACACTTAACGACAACATAACGTCTGAAATTTAATCATATTACGTGTCAAATTCTCATTGATCGAGAAATAATCATCGCTTTTGATCCTTATATTTTAATATTGTCTAAAAAACAAGCATTTTTTAATCATGACATTTTTTTGGTCTTCTAACTATATACTCACTCTATCCTATAATATAAGACTTTTTGATCATTTCACACAGTTTAAGAAAACTCAATAAATAAGTTAATTTTTAATATTTCAATGTTGTATTGTTTTCTGGGGGTAACTAATAATAATAGATTATTTAGTGTGAATGTGAAAAACAATATATTTAATATTGTATTGTTTTGTGAGAAACACTTATATTTTGAGACACCATTAAAAAGCCAAAATGTCCTATATTACGGGACAGAGATAGCATATTTTTGTTACATTTTTTTGGACACTTAGCGGATCCAATGTCGGGCCAAATGTTAACCGTCCTAAAAATGTAACATAAAAAGAATAGTCACGCGACCAAAAATGTCAATATGAAAGTCACGACCAAAAATGTCAATACGAAAGATAAAGATATGTTTGAGAAAATAAATTAAGGAAAATAAATGACCAAAGTGTAATTTTCCATTAATATTATGGCAAACATTTTGTTTTTATTTGTGCACCACCTAATGTACTTCCAAACATTTTTGGCCCCATAAAATCTGCGTGTCTTCGCATGCGTGAATAATAATAATGATAGTTAATAAGAGTAATGATACTCTTGTTTAATAAGAGTAATGATACAGATACAACCGTATCATTATTATATAATAATAATAATAATAATCTCAACACAATCTAACTCTGATTTGGCTTCTGATCGATGCAGTGTTTGTAAATGGAAAAATATGTAAGAATCCAAAGCTGGTGACGATCGAAGATTTTCTGGTTTCGGGTCTACACATTCCTGGAAGTACAAAGAACAGTCCCATTGGAACAGCAGTAAAAGTAGTGGACATTAACAGCATGCCCGGGCTCAACACCCTCGGCATCTCGTTGGTTCGCACTGATTTTGCCCCCGGTGGCTTTATCCCAATCCACACGCATCCTCGAGCCACCGAACTCATCATAGTACTAGAGGGCTCTATTTATATAGGCTTCGTGAATTCGATCCCAGGAACCAAGAGCAAATTGTTCGCCAAGGTTTTGAAAGCTGGAGATGTTTTCGTTGTCCCGATGGGGCTGATTCATTTTCAATACAATGTTGGAAACACTAGTGCATCGTTGTTAGCTTCTTTTAACAGTCAAGATTTCGGGGTTGTTTCGATCCCGAATGATATTTTTGGGACTGTTCCACCTATTTCCCCTGAATTCCTTGCTAAAGGGTTTCAAGTGGATTTGAAAGAGGTGGAATATCTTCAATCTCGGACTTGGTATGGCCCGAATGTCGTTACTTAGAATGCGTTTTTTATTTTAATTTCGTTGATTCTAATTTCAGAAAGTGGTGAGACAATTCCCAAAGGTGCAAAGATAATAATACTCATCAGGGTATTTTATCAGGGGTATTTTAAAAAATATTGCGGGATATTTTAGTATTGTGATTTTTTTTTCCTTCTCATTTTTTTATAAATGAAAATTGTGTGAGCTTATATCAATTCATCTCCTTTTGAAAACGATTTCATGTTTATGATTGTGTTTTTTTTTCCTTTGTTTTTTTTTCATTCGTGTTATATCAGTTTTATAAATGAAAATTGTGTGAGCTTATATCAATTCATCTCCTTTTGAAAACGATTTCATGTTGTATTCTTGTGTTTTGGGGTAAGCACGGAACTATAAGTTATTTCTATAAGAACATCGCACACAACTCCGGTGTAACAAACTCTAGTTGTCCATGAATTGCTTCAGCTACTATTGCTTACAATTAGTTAGAATTAAAACAAAGGAGAAAATAAAGATCAAATAAAATATATTTAAAATCATTAAACAAAACAGAGATTTGAGAAACTTGAAATTATGAAGAAGATGATATTTATTCAGCATAGCATTTTCAGAGCTTACATATCCATAGATATACATCTATTTTCTTGTAGAGAAATCTACACTAGATTCTACATAACAAACCTTATCAAAAACTTACCTAGTAGAGTCAATCTCAACCACACAATACAAGATACAAATGTAGGTCTAGGATCATACCACATCATACTTCATTACTCAACACCCCCTCAAACTCAAGGGTGGTGATACCACATTGAGTTTGGTCTTAAAATTCTGAAACTGTGATGGTGCAAAAGGTTTGGTCAAGCAGTCTGCTATCTGATCTGAGGAGGGAATGTAGCACACTCTCAGCTTGTTGGACATCACTTCATTTCTCACAAAAAAATGCACATCAATCTCTATGTGTTTGGTTTTGGCATGATAGACATGATTCTGTGCCAAATACGAGGCACTGGTATTGTCACACCAAACTGTTGGTGTACCCTGTACTTTAACATAGATTTCATACAACAGTTGCATGATCCACTTTATTTCAGCTGTTAAATCAGTTAAAGCTCTGTATTCAAATTCAGAGCTGGATCTGGAAACAACCCCTTGCTTCTTAGAGCTCCAAGATACCAAAGATTCACCAAGATAAACACAATATCCTCGAACTGATTTTCTGTCAACCGTGGAAACCCCCCAATCTGCATCAGAGAATCCAGTAAGGTTGAGGCCGGCACCTAGTTTAAAATGCAAGCCATGTTTCAAGTCCCAATGACATATCTCATAAGCCTTTTGACTGCTTTCCAATGCTCCAAATGTGGTGCCTGCATAATCTGACTTAGATAATTCCCAGCAAAGGTGATATCAGGTTTGGTGCAGGTCAAGTATTGTAAGCCACCAATTGCACTCCTGTACAAAGTCACATTTCTGAATACTTCCCCTGGTTCTTCTTCAAGTTTCTTACTCCCAATCTGGGCAGAAGTTGAGTGGCATACTGAGTCTGGGTTAGATACAGACCTGATGCATCTCTAATAACATGCATTCCCAAAAATGTGATACTGGTCGTAAATTCTTTAGAGCAAACTTGGCATCTAACATGTGTATGAACTTGTTGATCAATGCTTTAGAACTCCCTGTCACTAGAATATCATCCACATAAACCAGCACTATGAGAATATGCTTAGGAGTACTGAGAATAAACAGTGAGTTATCACAAACAGATTGTTTAAAGGACCAGGACAAGAGTTGAGCCTTAAGGGCTTCAAACCAAGCTCTTGGAGCTTGCTTTAGACCATACAGAGCCTTTTGCAATTTACAGATATAGTGAGGTCTAGTGGGGTCAACATACCCTTTAGGTTGTGACATGTAAACTGGTTCTTTCAATGGGCCATTAAGGAAGGCATTATTGATGTCAACCTGATTGATAGGCCAATTGAAGGTTACTGCTACAGACAGAACTATTCTGATTGTTGGATCCTTTGCCATTGGACTAAAAGTTTCTGTAAAATCCACTCTATAGGTTTGACTAAAACCTTTAGCCACTAACCTTGCTTTGTGCTCGAGTACAGAACCATCAAGCTTCACTTTGAGTTTGTATACCCATCTGCTACCCACAACTGTATGGTTTGATGTAGGAGGAACTAGCTCCCATGTCATATTTCTCATAAGGGCTTGATATTCTTCTTCCATGGCACACTTCCACTCATAACTAGCCTGCCACACTTGTAGGTTTAGTGGAGACAGCTACTGAAAAAACTTTAGGCTTGAAGATTCTCCTCTTGGCTCTAGTAACCATGGGGTGAGTTTTGATGCATTTAGGATCTGGTGGAGGTATAGGAGTAGACTATGGTGATGGTTGTGGTGTAGGATCTTATTTGTAGATTGTTAATTAATTATGTGAATTAAAATTCATGGTAAAATCGCATGCGAATTTAATTCGTAGCTTCCGCTGTGCTAGATCGAGTGTCTCGATCGGTGCTGAGAATCAGATCTGACGATCCAATTATAGATCGGATCCCGATTCGGGTTTATTACATTCAGCATTATACACTTCAGATTTTTGTTTTACGGGAAACAACCAGGTGTATCTAGTGTGATCATCCAGAAAATGCACATAATATGAGTAACCACCAGTAGACTTGACTGGTGATGGACCCCAAACATCAGTATGAACCAAATCAAAAATACAATCAGCATGAGAATCAGACAAAGTATAGGGGAGAGTATGGGACTTGCCATATTGGCATGATTCACAAAACACAAGTTTCTCATTCAAGGACACATTACACTGTTGCGGAATTTGATTCAAAACCTTTGAAGAAGGATGGCCTAGTCTCATATGCCATACATTAGGATCCCTATTGACATTAATAGTCTTAACTCTACTAGACTCAACCAAAAGAGCAGAAGAGGACTTGACTTGAATTTGAGTGGATTGAGGGGAGCTCCTGACATTCTCAACTTGCCTGCCATTGTTCCTACCAGCAGAGGCATCCCTGTTTTCTTGGCCTTAACAATACAAGTAGAGTCAGTAAACTCAATAACAACATCATTATCACAGGAAAGTTTAGATACACTAATGAGATTGTTAGTAATATCAGGTACATGAAGCATAGACTGAAGTTTTAAAGAGTGTGGTGAGTGTGAGACATGGATTTTAGACTGGCCTATATGAAGAATATTGAGCTGCTCACCATTACCAACTCCAAGTGTGTCAGAACCTGTGTAGCCAGAGCTGAGGTGCAAGTTGCTTAAATCCCATGTGATGTGATTAGTAGCACCACTATCCATGTACCAAGATGAATCAGCTACAGACTGTGGAGAGGCCATAAAAGCTGTAGGTCTGGGATTGCCTTGATTACCAGTAGGCTTGGAGCTATTGTTATTACTGCCAGGGCCAGTAAAGTTTACATCAAACCTGTGCCATCATTCAAGCACAGTATGACCATTCTTACAACATAGCTGACACACACTTCTATTGTTCGAATTGGACCTGGCTCCTCCTCTTCCACCTCTAGATCTGCCTCATATGTGTCCACCCCGTCTTCTGTTGGTATTTTAAAATTGAGCTCTAGGATCATATGAGTTAGGGCCTCTATGTTGAAATAGTGTCCTAAACCCAATCGGGTTGGACCGGATCCGACCGGGTCGGATCATTTCTGCTATTTCTTTATGATTATACATATATAATAATAAATGACTTTTATGTTATCATGTATTTGTTCTTTTAAAGAACCAATTATGAATTGTTATATGATAACGTCCTTAGTATTAATTGTGATAGAGAAACCATGATAAGCGATTATGGTTGATGAGATCTCTAATCACTTTAATAAGTTTGATACTTAAATGTCTCTAGGCTGTTGTACTATTAAACAAGGCATTGATAGTACGAACAGACTAGCACATATTAGATGTCTTCTATCTTTAAGGGCAGGGATAGATTTCGTCTATCGAAGTGTGAAGACACTTGGACTGTACGTGGACGTGTATTAGTGAATGCGTACGTTAGACTGACCCACTTGCACTGTAAGTGTCACACTATGTGACGATTGTGTAATTATCCTTAGAACTGGAGTCTACATGGCATCACGGTGTGGATTGTCATGCTTTGACACTATTGAGGTTTCCCTTAACCATGGGGCGATCATGCGGTAGTGATCGGGTGTGATACTGAAGCATGCAGAGTATACATGTTTGGTCGTCTGGGAATCGCGTACCTTAATAGTAGGGGTGAATATCCGAAAGGGCCTTCTTATAAGGAATGTCTTACTCTCGTGAATCTTTGCAAAGTGGAAGTAAATGTGTTGCTTCGAGAGAGCATGATATCCAGATTATAAGATACGGTCGTCAATGCTTGACACTCGACGTACGACCGTATGGATATTATTACAGCGATAGGATTCTATGTCACGCTAACCGAGCACATGAAAGGTAGTAGTCATTGCGTATTGACTCTTCCGATGATTGGGGATCATGGACGTATTGCTAGACGCTATCCATGATCGTTAGAGGTAAAGGGCATTTTCGTAATTGCGCCATATATCTACGGCCAACATATTCGGAAGCCTATCGAGTCAAACACATATGAACATCGAGTCGGATTAAAATGTGGTTATACTTGATAACCAAATAAGGAAAATTTATCTCAAGACTATAAGGGTTATAGTGGTAAATTAATATTGTGGTATTTATTTATTATGAATAAATATAATACAAGATATTAATTATGTTGATTAATTAAATATGTATATAGATACATAATTTCGAAATGTGTAGATATGATATACATGTATTTTACAAATTAATTAATTATAGTATATTATTAATTAAAGAATATTCCGGATGCCAAAATATGGCAACTTGGGGCGCCAACTTGAAGTGTACTAGATACACTTGGATTGTGTAATATAATTAATATGATTACCATAATATTAATATTGGATATTAATTGTTTTTGGAAAATAGAATTATGGTAATAAGATAAAGATATTCAATATAAGATATTGACAATATCTTATATTTATTTAATATAAGATATTAAATTAAATAAGATAAATCAATCTAAGAGATTTTTCTTATTTTATTAGAAAATATTTTCTTTCTCTCCACTCTACTCAAGACTTGTTCCCCAAGGATTTTGGGAATACAATGGGCGCCCCATATGCCTATATAAGCAAGGGGTTGCCAAGCTCTTGTATAATACACCATAATTTCAAGAGATAATTGTTCTTGTGAAAAATAAGAGAGCTTCTTAGAGAGAGATTGTAGAGAGAGAAAAGGTCGACATAGCAGTCGAGTTTTTCTAGTAGCAATCCTTGGCGGGATTCCGGTGAGGTGCTCATGTGGATTACTGGTAGAGGCCGGACGCTTGGACGGCTCACACACATCTACTCCAACCGGACGGTCAAAGCGTCGATCTTTTAGAACAAGCACGGTAATATTACCGCCCTTTCTCTTGTATGTTTATTGTTTAAACGAAGACGATCCTGGATCGGGAAATCAATTTTTTTTTAAATTCCGCTGCGCTACTTGATTGATTTCCTAACACTCTGGAATACATTTGGGCAAAGATTCAATGAGGGATTTGGTGTACCAGGATTGAATCTGGCCACAAGCCTCTCATGGGTCAATAATTGTGACTACACCTCCTGCCAACTCATAGAGCCTACTCTAACAGTGATGTTCACAATGGCAGACTCATAATCGCTGTTTAATCCACCAAGAACAGCCAAAATGAGTTCAGATTTTGACGTCGGATAACCAGCTGCAAGCAATTTATCAGAGTGTGAATTAAACAGTTCTTCAAGAGTACTCCAAACCTCATAAGAAGTAGTACACCCAATTACCTCAGATAGGGCATGTTCTGTCACAAAACTGAGCAGCCAACCCATCAACAACGAATCTGTAGCATCCCATTGTTCATCAGCAGCGGTAATGTGAAAATTCACTCCATCAGCCGGTAAGGGGTTTGGTATAGGAGTTGTACCAAAGAGAAAACCTTCTAGTCGATATCCTTTCACAATTGGAAGAATAGTGTACTTCCAGAGTAAGTAATTTTCACGATTCAGCTTAACCGTACAGGTAGAACGAAGAATGGATGTGGAATCCATGATTGCATATTACGAATTAAGGTGGGGGAGCTGGAATGCATGGGGGATCCAGTGATCGGAAAAGTAGAATGCATAGGTGATCCAGTGACCGGAAAAGTAGAAAAATGAGAAGGAATCCCACAAGGAAAGAAGGACGGAATCGAACCTCCAGTATTGTAGATGGAGCTAGCCTGAGAGGTAAATGTCGGAAACATAGAGGAGGACCATGAAATTGTTGGTGGAACAACTGAGCTGCTGATTGCAGCAGATGGAACCGGGTCTGAAACATCAGTAGCAACCGGCGTGGTGGTGGTGGCTTTCACAGCTGTTGATGGCGAAGCTATGGACGCCATTAACCTAGCTCTGCTACCAACTTGAAATTATGAAGAAGATGATATTTATTCAGCATAGCATTTTCAAATCTTACATATCCATAGATATACATCTATTTTCTTGTAGAGAAATCTACAATAGATTCTACATAACAAACCTTATCTTAAACTTATCTAGTAGAGTCAATCTCAACCACACAATACAAGATACAAATGTAGGTATAAGATCATGCCACATCATACTGTTAGTAATACCATCCGCAACGGAAGCGATTTATGGATCTAGATCTATAAATTACACGTAATAAAATAACTAGATCTATATCTACAAGGGGGTTGTAGAACATACCTCTTGGATCTCAAAATCCAAGTAGAAGAGCCGTAATAGAAATTACAAACGAAGATGTGAAGAGCACCACGATCTTCCGTACGTGTGATCCAAGCAACTCCCGGTGGAAGGAAATCCTCGACTCGAACCCCTCCGATATGCTACCCGGAAAAACCTCCAAGATTTTTCCTCAACCCCTTGGCCGAAAATTTTCTATCTCCTCTCTAAGAGTTGATAATCGAAATTATGTGTGTTGTAAGGCTTGGGAGAACTCTCTTTATATAGAAGAGTAAAACTTAGCCTCCAAGGATTTTATTTTGCAATTAAAATAAATCCATCAAATAAAAATAATTCCATAATATTCTAGAACAAATCTAGAATAATATTTATCTTTATTTCTTTCCATAAATATTTATCCAATAAATATTTTATGCATATGTCTTATTAATACACAAGAAAACAATTTCTTGTTCCATAAAAAAGAGCATGGGGCGAAAATTCTAATGTTGACCTAGTCAATATTAATTTTGACATAACACAATAATTGGGCCAAGATTATGGAAAATGTCTTTTCCACATATTTAATTATTTAGCCCAACTAATTTAATAGTTCACTAAACAATTAATTCACATATCGTTTTAATGAAGTCCAACAAGAACTAAATTAATATTATTAGGATTCGACGTCCGAGAATAGCTATGCTATATTTGGAGGCACGTCGGGGACCATGGACTAATAATCAGCGGCTCCGATAAATCAAATAAATAATTATCTTACGAACAGAATAATTATATTCGATAAATCAATCACAGGAATATGCCACCATAATCCTATGACTGCACTCCTCTGATTATGAGATTATATTTATCTCCTCACGAAAATAATAATAAGCGTCCATTGATATAATCATTACATATGGATTAATCCTCCATAGACTGTTCATTCTAAATCGGGAAGTTACCGTTAACCCTTTTCAGAAGCTCTTATCCTTATTTACCATTAACCCCTTAGTGATCAATTAATTCATACAACTCACTGGTAGCTAATCGGTGTAATATGAACTCGCGCGATCGATCGGTTTCTAGGATTAACAAATAAGGGAAGCTGTCTATCTACTTCCATAAATGGAAGGAATGGATTCCGTATCCGTGATAACACGGACTACTCACTCAATCCAAGTACAATGCCAAGATGGGGTAATTCGGATCACGGACTCGGTGTAATCCTTAACCGTCAAGTCAAACCTCATGCGATTCAAGCGGTTGACCGTGATCACCTCGGGATTAAGATATATCCATAAATATGATCATCCATTGATTCGATAAGACTTCTCGATTACGGAATTATATCGTGAACTCTAATCAAATCGGTCCGATACTATATGATATATCTATCATATATAAATGCCCCACTAGGTTCTCTTAACCGAAAGTCCGGATAAGACAATCACACCTACGTGTTCGGGCGCATTAATAGCACGTTAAAGGAGAGACCCGATACTCTCTTCTAACTTCACTACGGGCTAATTGTATTTTAAGTACATCTTCACTAACTCAATCCTCCCGTGTATATCCCATACACCGAGTTAAGTGATTACATAAACGATATACTTTAGGGTTTTACGTAGTGTAAATACTATTGTCACATCGGTGAATATGAGAATAATAAATATGAATAATAATATCATTTCATTTATTAAATAAAACAATTATAAAATTATCTTTCGGGCATCACACCTAACAATCTCCCACTTGCACGAAAGCATGTGATTAATTGTTTTAGAGCACACCCTATTATTTATACTACAACAAACTACATCTCCCACTTGCTCTAAAGCAATGGAGACCCATCCCATATTCTAGTACCCACTAAGCATATCATAACCATTTTAGATTCCAAAGTACACTCCGAGTATGCCGTCGTAGGATAGGTCAGTGACTCGGGGAGTACCTACATCTAAATGTCACGGGTCTTAATGATTAGTCAGGTTTTCGGCTCGAGACGATCCGTAGAATCGAAACGTTACCGGTCCATCTAATCATGTGGTACTTTCCCAATATGCTATTGACCTCTAGTGATTTCGAAAATCCTTATAAGCTACCCCTTCATCGTTTGCACAATGATGTGGTATCGGCTTCCAAATCTAGAATCACTCCCAGATATGAAAAGGAAATCCTTAAGCTATATCGCCTCTCTAGCTACTACAAAAGCCGCTAATCACCCAACTAGTTAAAGTCGAGTTGGCGTTGCTTTGGATTCCTCCAGGCAATAGCTTCAACACAAGAGGAAACACTGAGCCCGAGATCGACTTAACGATCATCCTCAATCTGACTTAAAGTCAAAATCAGTGTATCACACATATCCAAGTTCACACATGAATATGTCCGCATATTATTCCTCGTTCTCTTCAAGATACTAAAGGACATACTAAACTTGCTTTGTTAACCGCCGAATCTAAGATTCAATCAAAGTTGACGTTCAATAACCTGACCATCTCTTACTAGAAAGAGAATCTATCCATTTTCTCTTGATCCGAAGATTTAGAGAGTCATTCCGAGGCATAGGGTAGAACTTCCTCGTTGAATGTTGCATACACGGATGCATCATCTTAACCAATAAGATGGATGGGAAACCGAGTGATCGATTCTAATGAATTCGACCGAGTCAAACTCTTAAGAATGTTGTCCAAATCTCGTTGTAGAGAATTATGGCATTGTCGATTCTTTCTTTAGATAACACACCCATGTTGATTCCCGGCGGGTGCGGTGTTATCCTTCACAAACACTAATATATATGTATATATTCACTACCGTACTAAAATTGATATCCGATCTACAAAAGACTTATCAATATTCTGGTCAAATCCACATATTGTAGAAATATATGACTTCCAATGACCGAGAGGTTTGCTTTTTATCCACAAAAGGACATAAGCCTTGACAGTCATCCTGTCATAAGTTCATAAGTCAATACCCTTCTGTTTCGAATGAATCCAAACTCCGTTTGTTTGGAAAGAAAGTCTCAGGGAATCACCCCTATTTTCTGCTTTTGAACGAAATCATGCAATACCGAACTCATTCTACTCTTTTCCGTGTAGATCCAATTACTCCCATTGGGCCTGAGATGCTCAGGTGGTTCTACAAGAGCATGAACGGGAATTGGAGTACCGAACTCCATTCACGGGGTTATGGCTATTAAACCAACCTCTATTATCAGAATCCTATATTGCTCACAAAAGAGCCATAGGTCATCACTCGATCCTCAGACTACAAAGTCCGCAGAAACCCGTAATGGGTAATGGATAAACCATACTCCCAATACTTACTGGATCGAAATTCTGATCTAGTTTAGTAGTATTTAGTGTTATCACCAACAACCGATGTTGGATGTGGTATGATTTTAATCAGTTAGTAACTACCTTGAGTAAACGTACTTCAAGGTTCAAGGTTTTGCTGTTCATGGACTCTATCAGAAAAGATGCAACAGTATAACTGTCTCTTCCCGATTTCAAGAATCCTATATCTAACCTTTATACTCAATAGGTTAAAAGATATATCACGAATGGTCATTGACCGATCGTATGCGCAAAATTCCCAGTCTTACCTTCAAGCACCGTGTGCTAAATGCTTATATTTATGGAAGTGGGGTGAACCGAATCCACACCTTATCTGTAAATTCCAAAGCATATTCTAGGTAGACTTCTCGGTCTTACATTTCAATGTAAACCGTTATTTCGCTTCCAATAGCTTTATTGAGTTAAGTAGTGTATTGTAGCACATCTAAAAAATATATAAGGCAATTTAACGGTTTCTCACTTAGTGAAAGCATTTCACTATGAGGCAGGCCGAGCATCAGTCCCTAGGACTATGTGATGGCCCATTTCTGAGTATAGAATACTCTATCTCGTTGAAAACGAGAGAAACCTCAAAATATTTTGGATAAACTTACCGTAGTGTTTGAATAGTTATCAGACAAGAAGTCACTACTCGGAAGCTCCTACTAGCTTGTATCTTTCATCAGACCCCGAAGGTCGTCATGAACAAGCTATGTTACTTCTTTATAACCATTATCCTTTCCCGATTGAAAGGAAACTTAGTCATTGAACCTTTGAGACAATATAACCAGACTGGGAGAAAAGAATCACCCTGAGCCAGTCTTCATGTCTTGTCTTTTAGGGATTATGCACTAACTATGGAATATGAAGAAGCGTTTATCTAAATATAGAAACCAATTGCTTTTAATAGTTCTTAAGATGTGTTTTATATACATATTTCAAATAGATTGTAAGTGGTTTTGACTTTATCAAACAAAAGTCCGAGTCTTGGATTCGTACTACAAATGATATATTCAATTTCTATACGACAAACAAATTATCGAATAGAAGGTAAATCCATTCGTTCCAACGAATCTTAAAAAGAAAATAATTTTTCCGCGATATCCAAGGATTGAATCCGAGATTCATTTCCTTATATCACTCCCACTCTTCTCGCTAAAATTAACGCCGTTGTTTACTCTTTTAATCGTTAAATGCACTTCGCTACCTTGTTCTTCCAAAGAACTTAGCTCGAGAAAATCGCCAAGGATTCATAGGTTGGTGATCCAAAATCACCTTGTCCTTATCCTATGATTTTCAGTTAATTAATTTTCGGTTCAGCCTTAAAATTTTCTCAGTTTAGATGACTAACACTTTTAGACATATTCTCCCATTCTTGACTTTCCGTGAATGGAAACAGTCTTGAACCAGCAGTTCATTTGAGTAGACACTACTCTTGAACCGTGGGATGTCTATTTCGAGTGTTACTCGTCGGGACTTCTCGGATTTTCTAATATACCAGAAAAAATAACAAATCATAACATTAAAGCTCCCACTAGTTTATCGGTTCCAAATACCGTCTAAAGAGCAATACTTTATATTTTATGATTTTCCGATTTTTTCGATTAGGAAATCTTTCGTACATAGTTCCAATGTTTCCAGAAAAACAACAAATCATAGAACTCCCACTAGTTCATCGATTCCAAATATCGTCCAACTAGCGACATTTCACGACTTTCCGGTTTTTCAATTAGAACGGTTACGTGTGTAGTCAGTTACACTTTTCTAATGTTCTAGAAAAACAACAAATCATAACCACTAGTTCATCGATTCCAAATATCGTCCAACTAGCGATACTTCATGATTTTCCGATTTTTCAATTAGAAAATTACTCGTGTAACACTACATTCTCAAAATTCACTAGAAGAATTTCAAAGTCCGAAATCACCTTTGTTCAAACTAAGTTTGTCTTCCGTTTGACACTAGTGACATACCTATATGTCACTCTGGTTTTAAAAGGCTTAAGAGAAAAAATCTCTTTCGAAAAATAATTGCATTATCGATTAACTAGTTCAACGTCCTAGTTACTTTCCACTTTTTAACGAAGTCAATACTAGTCAATTATTAATTTTAAGCAATTTAGTAAGGGATATAATGCTGTAAATAAAATGACATACATTAATTCAAGTTTAACACTACTATATAAATTTATTTTAGGAATTGTAAACTAAAATTAAGTCTACTCTACCATTCCAAGGTTTTAACCTCGCATCTCCGTGCCGCCGTAGGGTAGGTCAAAGAGATGACGGTTAAATCGAGACAATCTCATCAATGAATAACTTGTGAGAATCAAACATCCTTTTATTCATTGACTACCTTCCTTTTTTAGCCTAGATATTACCAAAAATATCCTTTATGAGTGTGACCTACTATATCGGATCTCTTAGGTACGCCCCGAGTATGCCGTCGTAGGATAGGTCAGTGACCCGACGAGTACCCGGAAATCCTATCCTTTCGGAGACCAAGCCATGAATGTTGATAGGGGTGAACACCATCCGTAGGGGGACGAAATGATGTGATCCGGTTCAAACATTTCTTTTGGGCTAATTTTGGAAACATTAGTAACATAAGCCCAAGATATATTTATCTCATGTTTATTATTATATCTTTGATCAAATAAAATCAGCATAGTACACAAAGGAGCTGGCGCCAATTTACTTGTGGAGAAATCAGATTCTTTGAACTTGGAGCATTCAAGACATTGGAAGATACATTGAATCTGGATGGCTGATTTTGAAGAGACTTGGGGCGCCACCTAGGAACTAGTTTTGAGGAAAGTCTTTTCATATTTAGTACATAAATTCTAAATCCTTTTTGCACCTATATATAGGCATTGTATTTGCATTTGAAAATCGTTCGAACTTAATGATATTTTAGATACATTGAAAATTCGGTGATTGAATTTTGTGAGTTTTTCATTTACCTTGCCTTGATTAGGTAATTGTTAACTTAGAGAATCTATCAAAGGTGTGAGCAGCCTTTGTTGCGACGTTCTCAACTTGGGATTTCTAAGGTGCTGATTCCTTAGGAAGAACAAGCTTGCTCCTTGTTCCTCATTGATCCTCAATCTAGATCCCGAATCTCGTATCACGAAATCAAAGCGCCGCGAGGCGTCACCCTTCTCTCACTTACTTGTATCTATAGTAGAGGCCGTGGGGTTGGCTGTCGCCTCCCCCGCTCCCACTCAATATTTTGGAAGTGGTGGTGGGTTAACTAACCACGTCTTTTTGATGTTAACATAAAAGTACATCAAATCAAGGATTCCGAATGGTGTCGGTAACGTAGGCAAGCCTACCCGTCCTATTCGTTGGAACATATGTGACAGTCGGACGAAATCGGGTCAAGACAGCCCCATTTAGATAAGAAGGAATCACCCCTCCGCTCTCCGGTGTAGCTTAGTCTTGCCGGACCCCCGTGCATACATCACACTAGGAGGGTTAAGTCGGTCGAGCCTAGCTCAGTTGACCACCCAACCTATAGGCGAACCGTTTTTATCCAAGATTTATTGTTCTTTTACCATCATTCAATCTCGTAGACACTACGAATCGAAAATGTGATCTCGTTTGGGCTTTAAGGCGGTTCACCGAGAACACACACCGAAAGGCTTAACGATGTCATAACCCGTCCTCGGATCTTTAATTAGTTACTAAATTAATTAATTACCACGTATTAATTAAATTTCAACTAATTACGCGAGTTTGTATACATGCCTATTTTAATTACCAAAATTAAAATTCTACATGTATGCATGGAGTGGATTTATGATATGATGCATGTCATGGCAATTCCGATTTTATATCTATTTTATGATCAAACACATGAAAAATAAATTGCGGAAAATTTAAACACCGAGATGGATCGTTGGTACCCCCGACTAACCTATTTTCTAAGGAAAAGTAAAAAATTAATCTAAGTCTTCAAATCTCGATATTCGATCTTGATCTTGAAACTTCCGGATCTCAAACATTCGATCTTGTCACGAATCACGAACGACGAGGAGAGGAGGCCGTAATATACCAATATATTTAAAATATATCTATATTATCAAATTGTTTTATAAAAAAAAATTCTTTTTTTTTTTTTTTTTTATTTTTATTTTTAAACAGGTCACGGGTGTAAAAAATAAAATTAAAAATTGTATGTATTGTTTTTTCTTTTTTTTTTCGGCTGCCCTAATTTTGACCTAAATTTGATCAACTAAAGCAAACCTTTTGTGCCGCATGCAAAAAAAAATAGCAGTGACCAAATTTCTTTGCCGGAAAAATAAAATAAAATAAAACAATCGGCCTCCTCCCGTTTTAACCTTTTGATGATCTTCAACACCATGATCTTCGTCGTCTCGAACCCGGAACCAAAAAATAAATACAAAAGGTACTACCTTTTACAATTTTTCGCAGGACATAAAATAAATTACACATCCTATGCTCAATTGATACTAATCAAAAGAGCTACATAATAGATTTACGGGTAAACAATACCAACCCCAATCCATCTCTTCAACCACAACAATCACAAGCATTCATCATGAAATTTTCGAAAATAATAAAATTAAAACGAAAATAATGCAATCTATACATGCATATTCCACTCCTTAGATCTAATATTTTATACGTATAAATATAGATCACCAGGCTCTGATACCACTGTTAGTAATACCATCCGCAACGGAAGCGATTTATGGATCTAGATCTATAAATTACACGTAATAAAATAACTAGATCTATATCAAGGGGGTTGTAGAACATACCTTTTGGATCTCAAAATCCAAGTAGAAGAGCCGTAATAGAAATTACAAACGAAGATGTGAAGAGCACCACGATCTTCCGTACGTGTGATCCAAGCAACTCCCGGTGGAAGGAAATCCTCGACTCGAACCCCTCCGATATGCTACCCGGAAAAACCTCCAAGATTTTTCCTCAACCCCTTGGCCGAAGATTTTCTATCTCCTCTCTAAGAGTTGATATTCGAAATTATGTGTGTTGTAAGGCTTGGGAGAACTCTTTTTATATAGGAGAGTAAAACTTAGCCTCCAAGGATTTTATTTTGCAATTAAAATAAATCCATCAAATAATAATAATTTCATAATATTCTAGAACAAATCTAGAATAATATTTATCTTTATTTCTTTCCATAAATATTTATCCAATAAATATTTTATGCATATGTCTTATTAATACACAAGAAAACAATTTCTTGTTCCATAAAAAAGAGCATGGGGCGAAAATTCTAATGTTGACCTAGTCAATATTAATTTTGCCATAACACAATAATTGGGCCAAGATTATGGAAAATGTCTTTTCCACATATTTAATTATTTAGCCCAACTAATTTAATAGTTCACTAAACAATTAATTTACATATAATGAAGTCCAACAAGAACTAAATTAATATTATTAGGATTCGACGTCCGAGAATAGCTATGCTATATTTGGAGGCACGTCGGGGACCATGGACTAATAATCAGCGGCTCCGATAAATCAAATAAATAATTATCTTACGAACAGAATAATTATATTCGATAAATCAATCACAGGAATATGCCACCATAATCCTATGACTGCATTCCTCTGATTATGAGATTATATTTATCTCCTCACAAAAATAATAATAAGCGTCCATTGATATAATCATTACATATGGATTAATCCTCCATAGACTGTTAATTCTAAATCGGGAAGTTACCGTTTACCCTTTTCAGAAGCTCTTATCCTTATTTACCATTAACCCCCTAGTGATCAATTAATTCATACAACTCACCGGTAGCTAATCGTGTAATATGAACTCGCGCGATCGATCGGTTCTAGGATTAACAAATAAGGGAAGCTGTCTATCTCTACTTCCATAAATGGAAGGAATGGATTCCGTATCCGTGATAACACGGACTACTCACTCAATCCAAGTACAATGCCAAGATGGGGTAATTCGGATCACGGACTCGGTGTAATCCTTAACCGTCAAGTCAAACCTCATGCGATTCAAGCGGTTGATCTGTGATCACCTCGGGATTAAGATATATCCATAAATATGATCATCCATTGATTCGATAAGACTTCTCGATTACGGAATTATATCGTGAACTCTAATCAAATCGGTCCAGCCCTATATGATATATCTATCATATATAAATGCCCCACTAGGTTCTCTTAACCGAAAGTCCGGATAAGACAATCACACCTACTGTGTTCTGGGCGCATTAATAGCACGTTAAAGGAGAGACCCGATACTCTCTTCTAACTTCACTACGGGCTAATTGTATTTTAAGTACATCTTCACTAACTCAATCCTCCCGTGTATATCCCATACACTGAGTTAAGTGATTACATAAACGATATACTTTAGGGTTTTCTGTAGTGTAAATACTATTGTCACATCGGTGAATATGAGAATAATAAATATGAATAATAATATCATTTCATTTATTAAATAAAACAATTATAAAATTGTCTTTCGGGCATCACACCTAACACATACTTCATTACTCAACATAGAAAGTATTAATGAAATATGAATGCAGCTCAGAGGGTGATTACTGCAGGTATAGTGATGTGTTGGTGCCTAAAGGGTACTGAATTTGGGTACGAACTGGAAATCGTACAGGGATGAAAATGCATGAAACATGTCGCAACCTTAATAGGCGTGCACCTATGGTGAATTTTGGAGAACGAGCTCTCAGTACTTGTAGGCGAACGCCTAGCCTTTTGTTAGGCATGCGCCTATCGATTCAAAGAATTTTGGGTGTTTCAAAGAGTGTTGGGCGTGTGTGACGTGATTCTTACGAATCAAATCCTTTGTTTTGCCCGGGGAAGAAATTGAAGTGTAGTCAATGGGAGCTACGATCCGCGCCTTAGACCAAGACTACGGTGGGAACGCCACAACGTAATGCTCACTTACGTTGATAAGTTCTCAAAGGGGCGATCCTCCAATCCAAGAGAATCTCACACACAAGGTGCACAATTAAGACAATGCTTAATCAAATAATATTTCACTCAATGTAGATATGTCTTATTATGAAAGAAGCTTGCCTTTATATAGGCTACAAATAAAAGACTAGTTCTTCTCCTAAGCAATGTGGGAGAATTAACTTAGCAAAATAAAAACCTAAATAATTAAATCTAGGGGGGGGGGGGGGGCGCCACTTTAGTGGGCTTTTCTAGTCCTTCTTGTGTCAACTAAGCCCACAAGATAATTATTAAATAAAATCCAACTCCAAATAAATAATACAAGTCCAATAACCTAAGTAATTGGCGCCTCAAGCATGGGCCTCAAGTTGTCGTCTTCTCTCGGCCCAAAAGTGTAGTGCATAAACAATATCGGGGCTTCATTACTCTTTTTGGGCAGCCCAAACTCTTCATGGATCTCTTGCAACAATGTATTCAAGGCTTCTCGCATATTCTTCCTTTGGAGCCTTGTCAACGGGCCATCTCCAACAATCAACGGATCAATCTTCTTCACGGTTGCCAATGGATCGGGATCCCCATCGTAAAACTCATCATATATCACATCATTCCCTCCCGGTTGGGAAGGATCTGTCCTCGAATCAAAGGGATTGTCGAAAAGAGTCAAATCGGCCACGTTGACGAGAAGAAGAAATATTCCAATCCGGCGGCAAGTCAATCTTGTAAACATTATTGTTGATCCTCTCGAGAACTTGGAACGGTCCCTCGCCTTTCATGTGCGGCTTAGTCTTGCGTTGCTTTGGGAATCTATCCTTGCGCAAGTGTAACCAAACATAATCGCCGAGTTCGAAGATGACTTCTTTGCGTCCTTTATTAGCTTGCTTAGCATACCGCGCCGTGGCTGCCTCCACATTCTTCCGTGCTTTCTCATGTAGCTCACGAACAAGTGCAGCCCGTTGTTCACCATCTAAGCTAACTGCACAATATCGGGTAAAGGAGCCAACGTAAAAGGTGTGTCCGGATTAAAACCGTAAACCATCTCAAATGGAGTAAATTTAGAAGCGAGTGTTTACACCTATTATAAGCAAATTCGGCGTAAGGTAAACAATCTTCCCAATTTTTGAGATTTTTACGAACAAGACAACGAAGCAACCGACCCGACACACGATTAACCACTTCGGTTTGACCATCGGTTTGAGGATGAAATGCGGTAGAATAAAGTAACTTAGTTCTAAACGCATCCACAAAACTCTCCAAAAATGACCAATGAATTTTGAATCTCGATCACTCACAATCGTTCTAGGCACACCATGTAATCTAACCACTTCCTTAAGAAACAAATCGGCAATATATGAAGCATCATTAGTTTTAGAGCATGCAAGAAAGTGTGCCATCTTAGAAAACCTATCCACTTTACCACAAAAACGAGAATCGTGACCACTCTTGGACCGGGGTAAGCCTAACACAAAATCCATAGATAAATCGGTCCACGGTTGCGTAGGAATAGGGAGGGGCGTATATAAACCGTGGGGGTGGGATGTAGATTTAGCGAGACTTACAAGTAATACAAGCATCACAATATTTAGCAACATCAACTTTCATACGAGGCCAATAAAAATGAGATTTAAGCATATCAAGCGTTTTAGTAATGCCAAAATGACCCGTAAGACCACCACTATGTGCTTCACGCACCAATAAATCACGCATAGAACAACGAGGAATACAAATGACATGATCTCGATACAAAAAACCCTCGCGTCTAAAGAACCTACCATCGGTTTTATTATCAGTATTATGCCACTTAGTCATAAAATCCTCATCAGAAGCATATAAATCCTTGATAAATTCAAAACCTAGGAATTTAGTATGCATAGTGGTAATTAAAGCAGGTCTACGAGAAAGAGCATCGGCGACCACATTATCTTGACCCTTTTTGTACTTAATAATATAAGGAAAGGACTCAATAAATTCAACCCAACGAACATGCCGCGGAATTAACTTACCACCTTACTTTCAAGTACTTAAGCGATTCGTGATCGGTGTGTATGATAAACTCTCGTGGACGTAAATAATGTTGCCAAGTGTGAAGGGCTCTAACTAACGCAAACAATTCCTTATCATAAGTTGCATAATTCAAAGAAGCACCTTTAAGCTTTTCACTAAAATATGCAATAGGTCTACCTTCTTGAGTTAAGACTCCACCAATACCCACACCCGATGCATCACATTCAATTTCAAAATGTTTATTAAAATCAGGAAGTGCAAGTATAGGGGCTGAAATTAAACGAGCTTTTAGAGTTTCGAAAGACTCCCTTTGCCGTGGACCCCGATAGAAGGGTACATTTTTCTTCACAAGCTCGTTCGAGAGGGCCGCGATGGTGCTAAAATCCTTGACAAAACGCCCTGTAAAAGCTCGCTAAGCCATGGAAACTACGCACATCGGCCGCGAGATTGAGGTGTAGGCCAATCCTCGATAGCTTTAACCTTGTCACGATCAACTTCAACACCCTGGTCACTTACTACAAAACCAAGAAAAACAACTCTATCCAAACAAAAGGAACATTTTTTTAGATTAGCATAGAGTGAGCATCGCGAAGCGTAGACAAAACGGCACGTAGGTGAACTATGTGATCATCTAAATTGTGGCTATAAATCGAGAATATCATCAAAATAAACTACCACAAATTTATTTATAAACTCGCGAAGCACCTCGTTCATTAAACGCATGAAAGTACTAGGTGCATTAGTCAAGCCAAAGGGCATAACCAACCACTCATATAATCCAAATTTGGTTTTAAAATTTGTCTTCCATTCATCACCTTCCACGATACGAACTTGGTGATAACCACTCTTAAGATCAATTTTAGTAAAAATTTTAGCACCACGAAGTTCATCTAGCATGTCATCTAAACGAGGAATGGGATAACGATATTTTACCGTAATTTGATTAATGGCACGGCTTGTCCATGCACATTCTCCATTCACCTCCTTTCTTGGGCACCACGAGAGGCGAGTGCGCACAAGGGCTCGCAGACTCTTGAATTTTGCCTTTAGCTAATAGCTCATCGACTTGTTTCTTTATCTCTAAAGTTTCGGTGGGTTTGCTCGATAAGCCGGACGATTGGGCAATGCGAGCCCGGCACGAGGTCAATATGATGCTCCACGCCTCGCAATGGTGGTAAACCACTTGGTTCCTCCTCGGGGAAGACATCGGCAAACTCTGTAAAACGAGCACACAACACTAGGTAGAGAACCGGTGAGATCGCTTACAAGCATTAAACAAGGGGAAGGGGGAGGGGGGCAACTCGGCCAAGTCACCTTTGGTGAGTGTGTGGGGCCGGTTGTAAGTGTAGGGGGAGGGATTATGGGGTCTTTGCATAAGAAAAGAAATACAACCTGGTCGGAGTCAATGGTATCAATGACTTCAGTGGCTTTGGCATAGAAGTTCCTACACACGCGCGCACATTTTGACTTTTCAACTTTATTACCTCCCTCACTAGATGTGGCACCGACACTCGCAATTGACTTTTCTACTTTATCACTCCTCGTCGAGAAACTACATCGACCTCCCTTACCAATTTTTTGTTTTCAACTCTTATTTTTCCCTCAGTCCTAAGGCCCTCATTCTTTTTCTCTCCCGTCAATTTGTTTTCTTCACTTTTCAACTTTTCACCCTCTTTCTTTTGTTTTTCCTCACGAGCTCGAATAAGTGCAAGGCGATCTTGACGTACTTGTTCGGGGGTAAGAGGCGATAAAGAATAATTCTTGCCCCTTATGATGAACGAGTGTACTTATTCAAAAACCCATCAAACAACACCTTTCTATCATATTGCCAAGGGCGACCCAACAATATGTGGGCGACTTCCAAGGGGACAACATCACATAACACCTCATCTTCATATTTCCCAATACTAAAAGAAATCAACGCTTGTTGTGTAACCTTCAGCCTCCCACACTATTCAACCATTGCAACTTGTAGGGGTGGGGATGAGGAATAGTAGGTAAACCCATACGAGAAATCAAATCAGCACTAACAACATTAGCACAACTACCAGAATCGACAATAAGAGAACATAAGTTACCATTCAGCAAGCAGCGTGTATGGAAAATATTTTCACGTTGGACACCGTCCTCAAGTTTAGCACTAGCGGTTAGCACCTTTTTAAGCACATAAATAGAACCCTCGG
The DNA here is from genome assembly GCA_036785695.1 of Gentiana straminea. Lineage (NCBI taxonomy): Eukaryota > Viridiplantae > Streptophyta > Magnoliopsida > Gentianales > Gentianaceae > Gentiana > Gentiana straminea. Next base: position 13,383,449 of record JAVUPR010000183.1, read on the forward strand.
GTGGGTCACACTCAATATTACCCTCCGCATCCTCATAATCGGACTGTTCAAAGTCGTCCCCATCAAAATCATCACCATCTACTGACCTCCTCTACAACTAGCATGCTACGTTTAGTAGGACATTCGAATGCAACATGACCAACACCGGTGCATTTAAAACATTTAACGTCACGAGGCTGCCTAATGCGGTTGTATACACCTTTACCCTTCTCACCTGCCTTAGCTTTAGAAGCGTCATAGGAAGTAGTAGGGGCTGTCCGAGGTGCACTCCGTACAAAATTTGGATTATCGCCTCTAGAAATTTGAAACGAACGGAAAGAAGAAGAAGAACCTCCAATTGATTTATTAAAGGTGGGTTTTGGGCGTTTCAAGCGCCTCTCAATCGCACGATTTGTTTGTAACATCTCATCCGGTGTATTACAACCACGTAACTCCAATGGTTGTCCAATCCCCAAACGCACACCACACAAAAAACGTTGCATGGTGACCATCTCCTCTTCCTCAACTTTGTGATCGTGCCAAAGTAGTCATCATCTCTCGCATAGAAATCATCTACCGAACGTTCTCCCCTGTTTCATTGTACGAAGAGCACGATAGAGGTCTTGATAATACGATATAGGAACAAAGCGAGTGCGCATTATCTCTTTTAAAAGTGTCCATGAACGTATAGGTGGTACATGTACGTATTTGGTACGCATGAAGCGTACACGATTCCACCACACCATAGCATAACACTTTGTAAACTCTAATTGAGCTAGATTGCACTTTCTTCTCCTCGGTATAATTGTTACACGCAAAGATCTAATCTAGCTTACTCTCCCAATCAAGATATACCGAAGCACTACCGGAACCCGCAAAACTAGGAAGCTTCATCTTTACTGTGTCATATTATTATCCGGAATGTACGCATCCTCGTCGGTATGTTGATCGGCATGATCACGGAGGCTGTGGAACATTAATTACACGGACCGGTTGTCGAAGTCGAGGTACCGCGGTAGGAGAGCTGCGGGTTGTGCACCATCGGGTTGGGCACCACGATTAAGATTAACCATTTGGGGAAATTTTGTTAAATCTTTGAATGGATGCCCTCATAGCGAGTCATATCCGCAAAAACCCTTTCGAATTTTGCGGCATTCTCATCATTAATTTCCTTGCTAAGTTCTTTGACATGGGCGACCAATCTCTCTTCAAGATACTCATTACTCAAATTTTTAGAATGTTTAGAGTCCTCCATAGGATAGACAATAAACCCTCACCAAGACACTCGTGTTTACACTCACCCTCGCTCTTGTGGAAAGTAAAGCACCCTTTTATAAACAAATCAAAATAACGAGCAAAACGAATCTAGGCTAGGGTTCGGTTTGGGACGGGTTTAGATCACCAAAATTTTCGTAACACCAAATTTTGCACAAGAATTCTACGACACAACACAAGCTACAAAAAACAAAAAAATTTCTTGCAGAATTTTCCCGCCAATTTTACTCGTTTTTTTATCACAAAAATTTTCGTAACACCAAATTTTGCACAAGAACTCTACGACACAACACAAGCTATAAAAACCAAAAAATTTTTTTACATAAAAACCAATTTTTTTTTATTTTTTTTTTTTTTGCCGGGATGCCTTTTGGACGATTACACAATCAACAAAACTATACGCACAGCAAATAAACGACTGACGAAACAAATAAGCACAAACTAAGGTTCGTAATTTCAAGAATGTAGATCTTGATTACGAAAGAGTGAATCGATGAGTTCTTGATCGTATCGGTGTGAAAATAGGGTTTAGGTTTGAAAGGTTTCGGGTTGAAGGATTCGGATTAGGGTTGTGAAAACCTAGGGTTTTGATTTCGGCCAAGAACAAAAAGAAAACGGAAAAGAAAGACGTGTTTTTTTTTTTTTTTTTTGAATTCAAACGCGGGAATAACAAGAACGATGATGATCAATCAAACGGATGAACGAAACAAGACAATGTCGATCGAATTTATGATGATGATGAAGACGATGATTATGATGATGAACAAGAACAGATTTTCAGCAAACAAAGATGATGCCAAGGAAATAAACAGTTCGATAAATAAGAACAAATACGAATTGCAAAGTAGAAATTTTTTATTTTTATTTTATGCTGAACGAAGAACAAGGATAACAAAGAAGGAAAACGAAAATTACACGAAAAGGGATATTTGATTACCGTCAATTACTGCGCTCTGCTACCAACTGACGTGATTCTTACGAATCAAATCCTTTGTTTTGCCCAGGAAGAAATTGAAGGTAGTCAATACGAGCTACGATCCGCGCCTTAGACCAAGACTACGGTTGGAACGCCACAACGTAATGCTCACTTACGTTGATAAGTTCTCAAAGGGGGCGATCCTCCAATCCAAGAGAATCTCACACACAAGGTGCACAATTAAGACAATGCTTAATCAAATAATATTTCACTCAATGTAGATATGTCTTATTATGAAAGAAGCTTGCCTTTATATAGGCTACAAATAAAAGACTAGTTCTTCTCCTAAGCAATGTGGGAGAATTAACTTAGCAAAATAAAAACCTAAATAATTAAATCTAAGGGGGGCGCCACTTTAGTGGGCTTTTCTAGTCCTTCTTGTGTCAACTAAGCCCACAAGATAATTATTAAATAAAATCCAACTCCAAATAAATAATACAAGTCCAATAACCTAAGTAATTGGCGCCTCAAGCATGGGCCTCAAGCTGTCGTCTTCTCTCGGCCCAAAAGTGTGTGCATAAACAATATCGGGGCTTCATTACTCTTTTTGGGCAGCCCAAACTCTTCATGGATCTCTTGCAACAATGTATTCAAGGCTTCTCGCATATTCTTCCTTTGGAGCCTTGTCAACGGGCCATCTCTAACAATCAACGGATCAATCTTCTTCACGGTTGCCAATGGATCGGGATCCAAATCGTAAAACTCATCATATATCACATCAGTGTGCCTAAGGACCCGTAGGTGTGGGCCTAACTCCTAGAAGCTCTGTTTTCAGCTTATTTTGTGTACCATTCGACATGTTAAGGTCCTATTAGCATAGGCCACTTCCTGAAGGCATTGTTTAACCTTATTTTGGTGTGTTATTCACTATAACTTGGTGTGTATGCCTTTGGAGCATTGTAGCATGACAATGTCTAACTTCGACTTCTGATAGCCTTGGCTCAGCACCACAACTTAGACCCTCTGCGGGGAGAATGTGGCAGCACCGGAAGGCGACTGTTTAGGCATTGTGGAACATTCAAAGACTCTTTTACAACGTACTAGGTAGTGTAATTAGATTTGTTTAGGACTAGATGTCCTTAGGGAGCCTTTTATGCGGATGAATCAGATGGTTAGATTAAACTTGTAATAAACATATTTGATGTGTCTAAAATATAAAACACTATAATCATTGGTGATGCACGTTTAATCTTCACAGCATGGAATTATTTCACCTCTCCACTTGATCTGATGCCAAGGGACTCGTGTGATCTTCCTCACGAAGATGTCCATGCCCTTGAGGTGCTGAATGTGTTGTGGTGCGGTGTTCACCATACGCAGTGTCCTTTAGTTGTAGTGTAACAAACTTATTTGAGCAAGGTTATACTATATGATCTAGTAGATGGAGAGTAAGATATTCTGTTACGACCTATTTAATTTTACTAGATTCTTCTACCCCTTACTAAAGATGTATGTAATTACCCCTTTCTTTATTGTTTCCCACCCTGAGAAGGTGGTGTATTGTAAATTATTTTCGAGGCCACTGAGGAGTGACCCTGAGGATGATACAGCTAGAGTTTGTTATTGATGACGGTCAAATTATACCCGTAAAAGTCATCAACGTAGACCTTAAATCGGGACTAATAATATGTATTTTATATTAAATCACATGTTTATATTTATTATTTAATGTTTTGTGATTTATAAAATATAATTTGGTATTTATCCATTTTATAAGATATAATTTGGTGATTATCCGTTTTTATTATATAAATCAGTATTTATCCGTTTTTATTATATTTATCCGTTTTATTTAAATATGATTTATTTTGGGATAAATATCTATTTTGCAGATTTGGATAATTATGGAGGATAAATACAAATGGAAGAATTAAATCTCAAGATAAATCAAAGAAAATCCGGATGCATTGAAGATAAAGATCGGATAAGCACGAAAAGAGGAGTAAGCCAATCTAGAGTTGGCGCCAACTTGAGCACGCATGGAATGAGGGGGGCGCATGCATTATTTTGAGATTAACCGGGAATTATCTCTATTTGTTTTGACTTTTTAAAGTATATCTCTTAATTAGCTTGAACCCCTATAAATAAAGGCATACAATACACGCCTTTAACACACTTCTTTACACAATACATTTTTTACACTTCTCAGTTTATAATAAAATCCTCAGTTTTTCTTAGAGTAGTTTTTATGCAAGATCTGCAGTAATGTAAGTTCTTGTATTTATTTGTTCTTAGTTCTTTGTAATTAAGTCCCCAATTATTATTTATCGTTTGAGGTTGTTCGTTCTTCACCGAACGATGTAGATCTAAGGATACGATGTGAGGCAGTGGGGATTCCTTGTCTATGAGGATCCACACGCCCAGATCTGTTATCCGGTGATCTATAGATGACTTTGGTATGATCGACAACCGTGTTTTTAGTAGATCTATATAATTGCTTTATGAATCTCTATTTTATCCGTTACGTATGTAGAAACGCTAAGATTTAGTTTTTCGCCGCGTCAATCTAGCCACGTCTTTATGGTGTGATTGTCCATTTAGAATTTCTTATCTTAGTAGGTATGGCTACGGCTACGTTGCTCGTACGTTTTAATTAGCGTATGATTAGGAAATACCAATATAGGGCTCCTAGGTCGGCTCATGAATTGATCTTCCGGGACTTTCGGCGAGATCTAGATCCGTTCTATATTCGGGAATTGCATGCACCTAGTTATACGTAAATCGTAGATTAACATGAGACCGTCCAAGTTATTGTTAATGGGACGAGACCGATGCGATCGTCTAGGAAGTACGCACGAAAAAAGGAATGTTGCCTAGGTGAGGAATACGGTTAATATCGGCATCCCTAGTTTTGTAAGCGTGCAAGTCATATGAGATGGAGGCCGAAAAAGCGAAGTCACGTGATGTAGCATAGTGATCCTGGATGGCCTACCCGGAGCTAGATCTAGTCTAGGGGATGACTCCCGTAGCCAATATAAAAGAAATACGAATCGGATTAATAGTTGTCGAGTCTAGCTTAATTATATAGAATCTCTAGATCCAAACGATAACATGATAATTGGGGAGGTCAATTGCGTGTCTTTATTTGTGTTGTGTCGAGTCGTGTCATTTACCTTTCTTGTCTTTTGTTGGTCAAAGACCGCTTTGTGTCCTTGACATGAATGATTAATTGTTTGTATATAAATGATCCACAATTTGGTTCCCTGTGGGATCGACCTTGATTTGCTATAGCTATACTACGATGGACCTAGTCCTCTTGCTAGTATTGGTTTATGGTGGTCAAGTATTTTAATTATTACTTGATCTACGTGCATCAGTTATTCTTTATTCTGTTGTAATTATGGTACAAACTCTCTCACCTTTGTGACGATTGATAGAAATCAGTGATGGATGTCAAGATGTAATGGAGTAATTGTATTTGACAGTTATAATAAAGTCTTTTATTGGTGTTTAGATGCAACCTATGTTGCTTTCGATCGTTGTGTTAGTCGTTTTAGTTGTCCGGGTCTATCGTTTTGTCTTCTGCCATATTCTGTGATTTTTGTCTACGTAAGGTTTATGTATATAATTAGATTAAATTTTATCTATATACGTGCCGCACGTTCTTTTCTAAATAATGACTCGGTATCCGGGATATGAGCTTCACAGGCAGTGCCATGATGCGGCGTTGTATTTGTTTTTTCACTGATTTTTTATTAGAAAATGCTATTACGTCAATGTTGTGCCAGAACCAATTACACGATACATTTTTACACGATTGATAATTATGTATAACTTATTGATTGATATTAGACCACTATAATTAAGATGCAAAAATGTATTGTATCACTATATATGACTGTACAGTACAGTAGCACCACTCCTTTTATTGTTTTTTTTATTTCATTATTTATTTATTTTTTTCCTTCAAATTTGTGTGGTTCTTTTTTCTATCAAAGACGATCGAGGCCTTAACTAAGTTTACCACTCATGAATCGAATTCAATGGACTAGCTGGAATTTCTCTTCCACAAAACTCTCTCATCCTCCATTTTCCCTGAAAATAATCTGTATCAATAATTTTTTTTAACCACAAAACAGAATTCCATGCATGCATGCTGCTACTATAAATAGGATATCACTTTTGTCACATAACTCAATTCAAACTGGTGTTTTTCTTTTTCTCTTTAATATTTGAGTGCTTTCTTTCTCTTGTAAGGAGAAAGAATTGCACTAGTTAAATTGATTAGCATAAAATAAAAAAATAAAAAAATGAATCAGAAGATCGCCATTGTTGGCGTTTCTTCCATTCTACTAGTGGCTGCCGTCATTGGCACCGTCACGTACGGCATTACACATAACAACAGCCAAAACTCGGGCGGCGAGTTGTCAACCTCATCTAAGGCTACACATTCAATTTGCCAATCAACTGACTACAAAGACACCTGTGAGAAGAGCCTTGCCAATGCTAAAGATGATAGTGATCCAAAACACTTAATCCAAGCGGCTTGTCAAGCCGCCATTGATGAAGTTAAGGGAGTGATTAGCAATTCAACTCTCTTGAAAGAAGCCGCTAAAGATCCAAGAACCTCAAAGGCATTCGATGTTTGCGAGGAAGTGTTGCAATCTTCGATCAATGATATCCAGAGGTCTGTCGACAAGATCGGGACGTTCGATAAAACTAAGTTGAATGAGTATCTTAATGATTTGGAAACATGGCTTAGTGGTGCTATCACATACCAACAAACTTGCATTGATGCTTTTGACAACACTACAGGTAATCCATTCATTTTTCTTTTTCCTAGTTTCATAAAACTTAGTTTGAATATGGTCATCTGCTTTAGTGGCGGACCTACATACAGCTAAGGGGGGCAACCGCCCCCCTTAATTCGAAAAAATCCTACTAATATATATAGTATGTATCTTGTTTGTCCCCTCTTAAATTTTTTATTTGTCTCTTTAAAAATTTTACCGCCCCTCCTTACCCGAAATTCTGCGTCCGCCACTGATCTGCTTACACTGTCATCCTCGATTGGTCTAAAAGGTCTAACCCGAGTTGACAATATCTTTTTGTCACATACTTATATAAGGGGTGAGTATTCTACTATTTTACAGATCTGGAGACTTTACAGAATGTTGATACATAACCTGCAGGTGACACTGGAGAAAAGATGAAGCAACTAATGAAAACCACAAGTGAGATGAGCAGCAATGGTCTTGCCATGGTGAATCAACTCTCTAAGATTTTCAAAAGCCTACAAATTCCAGGATTCAACAGCCGAAGGCTTCTTGAAGATGGCCGACATGTGATGTCTGAAACCGCACGTAGACTTCTTCAAGCTGATCCCAGTACAGTGACACCCAATGCTGTTGTTGCTCAAGATGGAAGTGGCCAGTTCAAAACCATCCAGGAAGCCATTAACAGTGCTCCAAAGAATGTTAACCAAACATTCATCATTCTTGTGAAAGAAGGCGTATACAAGGAATACGTCGAGATTCCACAGAATGTTTACAACATCTTCCTTCTTGGAGAAGGCCCAACTAAGACTAAGATTTCCGGAAACAAGAACTTCATTGATGGAACCGAGACTTTCAGAACCGCAACTGTTGGTAAGTACTGTTCTCATATGATAACATCAGTCATTCGGTATATATTATGATTTTGACAACCGTATCAGATGATATTTTTTATTATTGGTATGAATAGTTGTCAATGGAGATAACTTCATTGCCAAGGACATCGGGATTGAGAACACATCCGGAGCTATTAAGCATCAAGCAGTTGCACTACGAGTTTCTGCTGACAAAGCTATCTTCTACAACTGCCAAATCGATGGTTACCAAGACACCCTATATGCCCATGCCCACCGTCAGTTCTACAAAGACTGCACCATCAGTGGAACCATTGATTTCATCTTCGGAGATGCAGCAGCAGTATTCCAAAACTGCAAAATGGTGGTCAGAAAGCCAATGGACAACCAAGCTTGCATGGTCACCGCACAAGGCAGGACAGATCCACGCGGTAAAGGTGCCATCGTCCTCCAGAACTGCACCATCACTGCCGAACAAGAATTCTTGGACACAAAACCGATGCCAGATGCTTTCTTGGGACGTCCATGGAAGATCTTTTCAAGAACTTTGATAATCCAATCAGAAATCGAAAGCATTATTGTTCCTCAAGGTTGGTCAGAATGGATGGGAACATACGCGCTCGATACATTGTCTTATTCAGAGTATCAAAACAGGGGGCCTGGATCAAACACCGATAAGAGAGTAACATGGGCAGGGATTAAGCAATTGACTCCTGAAGAAGCTGAGAGCTTTACTCCTGATGCTTACATTGAGGCAGCTGAATGGATTAAAGGCAGTGGCATTCCATATGAACCTGGAATGATTCAACTGTAATCATTGGAAAGGCTGATAATTACATTGTTTATTGCACAGTTTTGTGATGGTATATATACATATATTTTTTCGTGTAACTGTGTAATAGATTGAATAGATTATCATGATAAATATAAATTGAACACAATTTTCTTATTTATTGAGCAATGATGTCTACCGTGTTGTTTTGTGTTGTGTTTACTATCGCATTATTGTTTCTTTTTGAATAACATGGTATATATATATAGATATATACACATACAAAATTTATGTATAATCTACCTCGTTAGTTTTTTCCTTACCTTATCCTTTTTGAATCATAGTATCTTAACAATATTAAACCATACTTATAAAGACATTCTATACACTATCTAAATAATCTTTTTATCTGTCCAATCGTATGACATGTTAAGATTATGTGCTTATAGAATGTCTATACGAGCAGCGGCGTCAAACGAGACTTGAAGATTTAGATTTGCTCTTTCACACCTGAACCTTCGAGTCTGAAGTTCTATCGTCTGACGACGTTGCTCTTCACAACTGACTTGCTTTCACATTTGCTCCGCCTCTTCTCATCTCGGCTGTTTTGTTTCGTGTTTGTTTGTTTGTAATGATGATACCGTTAGCTATCTTAGCCAACGGTAAGCTGCCTTTTCTTGTAATAGCCATTGGGTTTTACTTATTATAGTTTCCGATAATTATTTTGTTAGAAATAATTAGGTTTTGATGATGAGTGTCCGACTAGTTGTTATAGATGCAAGCAAAAAGATTACTAGACTTGATGTATAGGTTTTATTAGAGTCTGATATTGTATAGGTTGATTAAACAAGTACTGTAATATTCGTCTTATAAGATCTCAGTAGACTAAGATTAGATTTTAGAAAAAGCAGTAGAGTCTAGGATCCATAGCTGAGCTGAGCTAAAGACTAAAGGAACAAACTCAATGGAGTTGAAGGTTGAGAGAACAAACTCATTAAAGAAGACTGGAGACTGAAGGCTGAGGTTTCAGACTCAATAATGATGGTTAATCCGAGGCTATAAAGTTAAACTTGAGGTGAGTTGTGATGGCCTGAATTAACATTATAAACCTTGTATTGAAGGTTTGAGATTCAAATGAAATGTGATGAAGAATCTCAAATACGAAAATATGCTGAACTCTGATCTCACAAACTAAGATCATATGAATAGCAAGTTAGCTAAGTGAGCTAAATCAAAAGCACTCAACAGACAATCTATGAAGACAGCAAAGCTGAGGCAAACAATTCAAGGAGTCAGCTAAGCTGAGGAAGACAGTACATTTCAGTTGAACTAAATCACATACAGATCTGAGATAGTACAAGTTATTGATCCAATTTTCAGGATATTCAAGGACAAGATGAGGATAAGGATCAATATTGGACGTATGATCAAATGGTCAATCAATGGCTAAATTTAAATTAATGTTAAAAGGACTACAGTGCCAATTAACTTGGAGCAATTTCATTGGTTGATAGCTTGTCATGTAAGAAGAACACTGACACTGACATGGGATCATGGAGCAGAGAATTTCAGAGTGATATTCACAAAAATCCAAGAAACGGCTACAACAATTTGAATTTTGAACGTTGGATTTTCAACAATAAATAAAGGAAAATAGCAAAAAGGAAAACAACACTAAGAAAGAATTTATCACAGCAATTTGTACATAAAAGCTAACATTGGTGAGTTTATGTTCTCTCTCCAATCTGCTGAACTATACTCCTTCCGTTCCTAATTATATGTCATGTTTGAGAAAAACACACAGAATAAGAAAATGATTATTCACAAAAAAATCTTGGAAAGTGTAGTGGTGTAATGAATATGAAAGATTGCTTGGTTGAATGAGCCTACAAAGTTTAAAAGTATTATTGAAAAATGGAAAGAGTATTAAAATATGCATTGGAAATGTAACAACGACATATAAAAAGAAAATTTTGATTTTGGCAACTGCGACATATAATTAGGACGGAGGGAGTAACTGCGAAATCTAGAAATCTGTGAAGATTCAGTGAAAGACAATCATTTAATCTGTTGTGTCTTGTTACTGTACCTCAAGAACAATGGTGAATTCCTCCAACATCACAGGAGAAGTGTGGACTAAGGGATTACACAACTCTGAACCACTATAAACCTTGTGCTTTTATTTCTGCATTTACTTATTGCACTTATTTTTAGTACTAAGTTTATAATCTGCTTGCTTACCAATATTGCATTAACACAGCAATGCTGAGTCTAAAACACTCAGTTTTAAAGAACAACATTTAAAAGGCTTCATCATATCTGCTGCATATAACACACCTGAGCTGAGTAGTCAACAGACTAATCTGTCAGCTGAGTTATCAACTTTTAGAAAAAAGTATTTAAGTGTCAAGTTTATTCACCCCCTATAAACTTGACTCAAACCTTTCCAAGGGACCAACAATTGGTAACAGAGCGGAGCTTTTGTTTTGAAGAGATCTCTTATTGTTGTTTTTGAAGATCTGTTTCCAAAAACTTTTTCAAACTAAGTTTTGAATACAATTTCTGCATCATAAAATCACAGCAATATATTGGTAAGATACTTATGTGCTCAATGAATAGATCTCATTAGTAAAAAAGACATTTGTAGGCATACTTGGCTGCTACACATGAAATTCGCCTTCACGGCAGGACGCAAACCATCCGGGAAGGGGCCCAACCAGAACGACCTCGACTAAGGGCTGCACATGCTTCAGCCAGGAGCCTGCAATCCCGGTCAGGGTATTATAACGAGGTCCCGCTCCAAGTATTCTCCAATTAAAGGTGTGGGCCTAGGTTTGATTTGCGGCATCCCAACCAAGTAGTCTCTCAACCTCAGCTATAAAGGGAAGATCCCTCTCCGACAATTCTGAAACTTTCTTCAACCTCAGACGATCAGAAATTTTGGCCGACCTCGATACCCGCCTTCTGAACGTCCACCCAACTCGAGACTCCACAATTAGGCAGCGATGGCTCTATTGGTTGACCTTGGAAGACGGCTTATAAAACAATATCAACTTGTTCTTTGAGGATGGGCCCCTCACTTGAACTTGTCCAATTTCCTCCTGGACGAAAACAGTGAAATAGTGACCGAAAGCGGTTAGGCTCGACTCATATCCAAGAATGTGGCTCAGGGCTATAAATGCAGATATAACCCGGACAGCTCCTAGGGCAAGATTGGAGGGTATGACCTCAATAGTTTCCGGGAACTCGATAAAAAACGGGTCAAATGGAGGTCGGAATCCACTTAACATTGAATCAAAATGGATTAGGATAAGATCTTGAGCATCTTGATAACCGACCCGGGGAGAGTCCTCTTCAAAATAATAAAACCGGTAGTCCAGGCTCAGACTAAATGGCTCTAGAAGAACTTCAGGCGCGGGTTGAGGGTCCTCATTCCTCATAGCCCTCCAGTTAACGGAGCTTCCATCGAACTCCCACTGCTGGGCATCCTCCCAACTCGGTAAACGGACTACAGGTCCGTCAACTTGCTCAACTACAACGCCCTCCTCAAAATCTTGGACATCGGGCTTCTTATGGGCCTCGGAACCGTTGGAGCTCGCCTCGTCACCCCGATTATCCGACATTGCCTGAAAAGAGAGCGAGGTGGGTGGTTAATCACTTAATTAGTTAAACATAAAAGTGAAGCCGAGATAGGAAGATTCAGTCATCTCGACACCTTGCACCCCCCTCACTGGATGAGATATAAACTCTAACTGTAACCAACATGCCTACAGACCTTCAAAGTCTACCGGTCTAGAAACAACAACGCAAAACGGCCAAATCGACCACAAATAAAGGTATTCAGACCTCTAATCTATGCATATAGCCAAGCAAGACAATGGGATGAAAGCAAAACATGCAGGGAGGAAAGCTCACATATTCAGACGACGGGTAGCCAAAATGACTTGAACATTCAACCGATATTCAAGAAATCAAGCATAAACAGACCTTCAAATCAGCTAGAGTATGTTATAAGCGTGAATAAAAAGCATAAACGGAGAGTTTACCTCAGAAATTGTATATGGAACGGAGAAAAGCTTGAAAAGTGGACCGGAAGCCTCATCGGAAACTTCTCCTTCTCGCCGGAAAACTCAGTAAGCTTGCCGGAATTATTTGCCAAAGAAAAGACAATGTTTGCGAAAGTGTTGAAATGGGGGAGTCCCTCCCTTTATATAGGCACTCAATGACGCCTCGTAAAGTGCGTCAAGGACAGTTGAGAATCTCAAAATTCAAATTTCAAGAGTAATAATGGCGCTTTTTCAGAGCCCTAAGAAATAATAGTGGCAGTTATCGAGACACGTCATTACTCGGGGAACGTGGTTTAACGATTGGCCGTTACACTGAACGTGGACAGTTGACAAGCCTCATTTCCGAGATCAAAGTCATCCCGTATATTAAAATACTCAGCTCGTCTTTGGGCATAGAGCCCACGAGCTCGCTACCTTCCGGATCGACATGAAAGTCGGCCTGCTTCGGCATGAGCTCCTGCAACATTCCGCGTTTTCAGCATGACACGGTGAGCTCATCCGCTTTAGCCCGGCACCGGAATTGCCTTTCGCGTTTTAGCATGGCGTAACAAGTCCGAATGCTTCAACATGATCTCGCACGGTCTTTCGCGTTTTGGCATGACAAATTGAGATGATCCGCTTCAGCCCGGCACCTAACAGCCAATCGCTTTCGCATCATAAAATGTTGTCAAGACCGGTCTCTCACTAGCTCGGCACCAAACTAAGCTCGCGATCCCTCACACCAATTAAGACAGCAGTCCGAACGGTATACGGTAGATCAACTCGCCGGCGACTTCACTCCCTGACTTCCATTCTCGCAATGGAGAGCTCAAGGAGTTGGGGGCCATTGATATGCCAAGCCCGCAAATAAGCCCGCGCATAAAGGTTGGGCCTCCAGGCAGGCACAACATCGAATAGGGTCAGTGGCCCAATTAGCTCGCAACCAAGTAAGATGAGCTGGGTCAGTCATAACTCAGCCCGCTCGCACCATTACGATGTTAAGTCACTGGTAAGGCAATGGGCGACCACATCAAAGCCTTCATACGCCACCTTCTAAGCAAGACGAAGCATAGGGGGCCGACTTGACCGCCCCTCAGCCCGAAGCCCGCTCAACTAGGCAGTAAAGTCACAAGGTACATGCGAAGAGTCCGCGGTAGTCGAGATGCATGTCATCCCGGACTTCAAGAGCTCGACCCGCCTCATTGTATATTTTTCATATTGATATACTGCACGCACTCTTTGTATTCGCCACGTAAGCACCGACTATGTAATCCCTATAAATAGCGGCACTTTAAACCCTAACATGGGATGCATAGTAAAAAAATCAGACCAAGCTCTACCAAATTGTTGACAGCTATTGTGTTTTTGAGTGTTCTTCATATCTTCATACATTTCTTGAGTAAAACACAACTCAAAACAACCTTTAATCCAGATATCCGCACTGAACATCTGTTACAATTTGTTTGTGATATTTCCGACGATATCAGACGGTTTCTTAACACCTAGGAGTGATTCCTTGGTGTGCTTGTGAAGAGCTGGAGAATAATACAAGTTGATCCAGAAAGAAGAGTCCGAGCTGATTGAATGTTGGCTTTTGGAAACTGTATCTTTGGAGCGTGCACTAGACTGGAGATAAAGTCTTGCCTGCTCCTGGGTGTTTATATCCGATCTTTAGGTCTTAAACTTAACCTTAAAATTGAAATTGTTTTAATTAGGTCTTAAAAATTTTATTCAAATCCCCCCCCCCCCCCCCCACCCCCAAAAAAAAGTGTTTGGGTGAAGTTGGCGCTGCAGTAGTGGTGAAGTTGAACGTAGCAACGATGATATTGGTCTATGTTTTTTCTGGTCCCAAGCTTGTCTTCGGCTCTATATATTTTTGTTTATCTCTCCATAATTATTATCAACTAGCGTGATGTGTTATATGTGACTAGCTCATCAAATGTGTTTTGAACGTTGTTATTCTGTTTATAGTCTCGACCTTCGGGACGGTCTTGTTAAACGTTTCATGTGAAAAAGAAGAGCACAATAGTGATATTATAAAAGTCTAAGATAATTATTATCAAATATGTGTTATATGTGACTAGCTCATCAAATGTGTTTTGAACGTTGTTATTATGTTTATAGTCTCGACCTTCGGGACGGTCTTGTTAAACGTTTCATGTGAAAAAGAAGAGCACAATACTGATATTATAAAAGTCTAAGGTATATTTCTAAGATCAAGTTTGATATATTTGGTACATCGATCTAGTAGTTAGCTAGATTATACCCTGTTAAGACGATCTGGGTTCGAGCTTAAAAAAAAAAAAAAAAAAAGAAGAAAGAAGTCAAGTTTCATTTGGGTTGGGTGAGGAGGGGCCGGGGGGTTGTCAAGTTTGACATAATTTCCTTTTTTTCTATTGTAAACCAGCATTGGTTGCTATCGCTTATAAGTTATAACAGGTGTAACCACCATCTATAAAGTATAAGTTTATCTTTCTCCTAGAATCTCTAAACAAAGCTTTAGCTTTGTCATATTGACATTGAATCCATTTCCTTCATCCACCATTTCCATTTTATAAAACACAAAATCTCAAATTCTGCAAAAAATCCAAATGGAATCAACAGTTTTTCGCCTCCGGGCAGTAGTAGTCACAGTTATTGCCTTAGCTCTACCCTTCACTTACGCCTATGATCCCAGCCCTTTGCAGAACATTTGCGTTGCTGTTTCCGACAACCTCGCTTCTGGTAATAATTATTAATATTATGCCAAATTTTGCACTTTAATTAAGCTTGCGTTTTGCTAATTAATCCTTTTTTTATCTTGTTTAACTAATTAATTATAATCAACTGGAACTCATCAAAAAATAAGTTGTTTGATCTGTTAGTAAAAGTTACTGTTGTCATCTTATGTATTGCGTTGATACTTTACTGGTAATCTACAATATGAACTTTGTAAGATAGAAAATGAGATTGTTGTTATAAATCTCTGTTTTGTCTTTTTAATTTGTATTTTTTATGTTTTGGGTTTTTTATATGTAGTGTTTGTAAATGGAAAAACCTGCAAGAATCCAAATCTGGTGACAGTTGAAGATTTCCTGGTTTCGGGTCTGCACATTCCTTTAAGCACTAAGAATAATCCCCTTGGTACTGCAGTAAAAGTAGTGGACGTTAATAGCATGCCAGGGCTCAACACCCTCGGCATCTCGATGGTTCGCACTGATTTCGCGCCTGGTGGTCTAATCCCGATCCACACGCATCCTCGTGCCAGTGAACTCATCATTGTACTAGAAGGCACCGTTTATATAGGCTTCGTGAATTCGATCCCAGGAACCAAGAGCAAATTGTTCGCCAAGGTTTTGAAAGCCGGAGACGTTATTGTTGTCCCGATTGGGCTGATCCATTTTACATACAATGTAGGGAACACTAGTGCTTCGTTGTTAGCTTCGTTTAACAGCCAGGATTTCGGGGTTGTTTCGATCCCGAATGATATTTTTGGGACTGTTCCACCTATTTCCCCTGAATTCCTTGCTAAAGGGTTTCAAGTGGATTTGAAAGTTTCCAGTTCGATTTACAACATTTTATAGGCGTAAGTAATGTGATAACAGTGTTTGACAGCTAATAACTAGTTAATACAGCTAATACTTCGATTATTACAACTATTACAAAAATATCTAAGACAAATATCTTTGATTTCCTGACATCCCTCCCTTCTTGAGCAACACCATGACCTCATGGTGGAGGAAATTCTGGGAACTTGGTACTGATGTAGTTTGCATCCTCCCATGTAGCTGCTGCTTCATCCAAGTTGATCCATTTCATTAACCATTGAACAACTGGTGCATTTTTTCTCTTAACAGTCCTGATATTCAGAATCTTTTCAGGATATATAGTCATCTGACCATCCTCTGATGTAATAGGTGGGTGAATTGATCTTTGGAATATGAGCCCCTTTGTACTTCTTCAATAAAGATATATGAAACACAGGATGTAATCTTGAGTTCACAGGTAGAAGTAACTTGTAAGCCACTGGACTGATCTTTTCTACCACTCTGTAGGGTCCAAAATACCTGGCTGATAGTTTTAAGTTCCTTCTTAGAGCCACAGTATTTTGTCTATAAGGTTGTAATTTGAGAAAAACCAGATCATTAACCTGAAATTCCCTGTCTGTTCTTCCTTTATCAGCAAAATACTTCATTCTAGATTGTGCATGCTCTAGGTTTTCCTTCAGTTCCCTTGTAAGTATGTGCTTTTGTTGAAGGAACTCATCCACTGTAACATTTGTTTGCTCACTGAAACTTCCAACTGGTATAGTAGTAGGCTTATAGCCATAAAGTGCCTCAAAAGGAGAAGTTTGTAATGCAGTATGGAAATTAGTATTATACCAAAATTCAGCTAATGTTAACCATCTGAGCCACTGTTTTGGTCTTTGGAAACACATACATCTTAAGTACATTTCTAGGCATTGATTCACCCTCTCGGTCGGCCATCGGTCCGAGGGTGATATGCTTGAACTAAGTGCTAATCGACCCCTCGCTAAGCTTGGAATAAACTTTGCCGAATTCACTAGTGAAAACAACGTCTCTCGTCACCGACTATAGTAGATGGAAGGCCATGTAATCTGTATATTTGGTGAAAGAAAACATACGCTACGGACTGCTTTGTATACCCCTTATTCATAGGCACAAAATGACCCCATTTTGTGAATCTATCCACTATCACCATAATGACATCATGCCCTTCGAATTTGGGAGCCCTTCTATAAAATCCATACTAATGTCTTGCCATGCACGATGCGGGATAGGTAAGGGTTGTAGTAGTCCTTGTGGATGCTCGCATGAAGGCTCTTGCATTGTTGACAAACCGTACAAGATTGAATTAGTGTCCTAACATCATCTCTCATATGGGGCCAATAGAATATGGAAGAGATCCTTTTCAAACATGCTCTAATACCTGAATGTCCACCAATTGGGCTTTCATGGAGCTGAGACATAATTTCTTGTCTCAAAGTACCAGAATTTCCCACATATAATTTCCCTTTATGTTTAAGAATACCTTGCTGGATTGTATAATCTGGTTCTGAGTTTGGATCCAAAAGAACACAGCTGATTTTATACTGAGCATGCTCATCACCATCATAACTTTCAATTACTTTTGTCATCCAAGTAGGTAGGACAGTAGTTATAGCCATTGTACTAGCCTTCTCTACTGGTTGCCTTGAAAGTGCATCGACCCACTATATTTTCCTTTCCCTTCTTATATTCAATCCTAAAATCCAGACCTAACAATTTTGTGATCCCCTTTTCTTTGTAGAGCGAGTAGTTACTTTTTGTTCCGGGAGATATTTTAAGGATTGTTGATCGATTTTGATAATAAGCGATGCCCTTGTAGATAGTGTCTCCATCTATTAACAGCCATAATAACAGCAAGTAATTCTTTCTCATAGATGGATAGGCCCATTTCTTTTGTGTTAAAAGCTCTGCTAAGGTAGGAAATTGGTCTCCCTTGCTGTTGTAATACTGCACCTAACCCATTACAGCATGCATCAGTCTCAACTACAAATGGAATGGAAAAATCTGGTAGGGCTAACAGTGGTGCTTCACACATTGCTTGTTTCAATCTGTTAAATGCAATATTAGCTTCCTCATTCCATAGAAATCCATCCTTCTTTAATAAGTTGGTTAATGGCCTAGCTAGAATGCCATAGTAAGGTATAAACCTCCTGTAGAAACCAGTCAATCCCAGAAATCCTCTTAGTTCTGTAACATTTGTAGGTACAGGCCATTGTTGCATACTTTGTATCTTAAGGGGATCAGGCATGACCTCTCCTTGTTGTATAATATGACCTAGATATTCCACTCTTGTTTGTGCAAAACTACATTTGCTGAGTTTGGCATTGAAAGTATTATGTCTTAGTAAATCCAAAGACCGATTTCAAATGTTGAATGTGGGATTTTAAGTCCGGATCGTACACCAATATGTCATCAAAGAAAACTAACACAAATTTCCTTAGATATGGTTTTAGGAGCTCATTCATAGCTTTCTGAAATGTAGCAGGAGCATTTGTTAGTCCAAATGGCATGATTGTGTATTCATAATGGCCATGGTGTGTGACAAAGGCTGTTTTTGGAATAGCATCAGGTTTCATTCTGATTTGGTGGAAACCTGCTCTCAAGTCTATTTTACTGAAATATTTGGCTTTACCTAACTCATCCAGTAGTTCATCAATTAAAGGAATAGGATACCTATCCTTTACTGTTAGATCATTCAATTTCCTGTAGTCAACACATAATCTCCAAGTGCCATCCTTTTTCTTGACCAGTAGTATAGGAGAGGCATAAGGGCTCTGACTTGGTTGAATAAATCCCTGTTCCAGCATTTGTTCAATTTGGCTTTCCACTTCTTGTTTCTGATGAAAACCATACTTGTAAGGTCTTTGCTTAAAAGGATATGTTCCTTCTTTCAGAATGATATTATGTGTAAGATCCCTGGTAGGAGGTAGGTTAGTAGGGGTAGCAAAAACATCAGCGTATTGGTCCAGTACCTCCTGGATTTCAGATGGTATAGGTTCTATCATTTGTAATTCTGTCTCTGGTTGAATGAAATTAATACATGCCATAGTACCACTGAATCCCTGTTTGAAACTTTTAGCTAAACTTTTGCCACTGATACTTTTAATATGAGGTACACTTGTACGGCCCTTAAGAGTAATTTCCCCGCCCATCTTTTTGAAAAGACAACTCCATCTTATTAAAATCGAACACCATGGGGCTGAATCTTTTCATCCAATCTACCCCAAGTACCATGTCACATCCTCCTAGTTTTAAGAGCCTCACATCGTGAGTAAATCGATGCCTGCATTGTCCAAGGAAGAGTTGGACACATATTATCACTTATCATTTTATTGCCATCGCAACGGTGACTCCCATGGGTTTTGTTGCCTCTACTATGCAATGAAGATCCTTGGCTAATTTCTGATCAAGGAATGTATGTGAACTACCACTATCAATGAGAATGTTCACTGATTTCTTTTTGAGCATGCCTTGAATTCTGATGGTATTAGAACTAACTCCGCTTGTCATTGTGCTTTGAGGGATAAGCGTGAAAATTCGGTCCACGATCCTCATTTATTACTGACTCTTCCACAGAATTCTCATCTTCCTGATCATCCATCAGAATGAAATGTAGTTGTTTGGACTTACATTGATGACCTGGGGTGTACTTCTCATTACATTTAAAACACAATCCCTTTGCCCTTCTGTCTTGAAGTTCAGTTGGTGTGATATATCTAGTGATTTCTTTTCCTTTTGACTGTGTAAGGGGTACAGATTGAACAGTTTTTGGTGTTAACATTGTTCTGGAGGTAAACTGGGGCACATGATTCGGTGATTCCGAACATCCTCTTGTGCTCTTGCTAATTCTAGTGCTGTAGATAAATCCATAGGTCTATTGACTCTTACAATTGACTTGATACCTTTCTTTAGACCACCCACAAAACTTGCCACAAAATAAGCCTCATCCAGGTTAGGATTTTTAATGGATACAAGAGACTTAAGTTCTTCAAATTTAGCCTGGTATGCATCTACCGATCCTGTTTGTTTTAGTTTATGGAATTCATCCACCACATCATCATAATTCTGATTAGAAAACCTTCTACATAACTCATTACAGAAAATGGACCAGGTAATAAATCTTTTACTTGACTTCCAACTGCTATACCATAATTCTGCTTGTTCATCTAAGTAGAATTCAGCTAGTGCAACTTTCTCATCTTCTTTTACCGAATGAAATTGAAAATATCTTTCACATTTTCTCAACCAGGCTCTAGGATTTTCTCCTTTGAATGTAGTCAAATCAAATTTTGGGCGCTTTAATGAATTATCATACCTTTGTTCTGGAGGATGAGGTCCCAAGATACCCAGACCAGATGATGGAACTTCAGTTAATGGCGGTAATGATGAACTTTCTGTATTTGTTGCTGTAGTTTTATTAGACAGAATAGCGAAAATGGCAGCAAATTGGTCCTTCATATATGCGAGCTGATTATCTGAATTTTGCTTCAGTTCTTGCGAATTTTGCTTCAATTGATTTCCTGACGAAAGAGGTGGAATATCTTCAATCTCGGACTTGGTATGGCCCAAATGTCGTTACTTAGAATGCGTTTTTTATTTAATTTTTTTGGATTTCAATTTCAAAAGCCACCTTCGTGGCTAGAAAGTTACTAATACTGGATGGGGTATTTTATCAAACATGTTGTCATCATAGGTTTAATTGATTTAAATTATGTAATTGATTTGCGACCAATTATGAATTGTTTGTCAATAATAGCAGCTTTTGTTTATCTCTATGCTTATTCGGCAGTTTCTTCTCTTCTTTGTTTACATCTAAAACAAAAAAACAAAAAAACAAAAAAAAGTGAAATACTGTCACCGGCTGACTACTCCGCCATCAAAATCCCCCTGAAGTGAGGCCAACTCAGCGACCTCAGGACTGACCTCATTCACCCTGTCGGATCCACTAATGCTCGCTTCCTCTTCGCCGCGACGCTAGTTGTTCGAAGACATTGACTGAAAATGAAAAGGGCGAGGTGGTTGATTAGCCGCCTGAACGCGAGTCGGGCCGAGACGAACATGTTCGTCCGTCTCGTCACCTCGCCTCTTCACTCCCATGACTATAGGAAAGTAGGGGACCCTAATTCTTGGGCGAACAAAAGGAAATCAGAAAAGTGTGTATACTCAGGGATAAGAGCTTGACCAATATCTCTTTCATCCTACTTCTAAATAGGAAAAGGAAAGAGAAAAAAAAAAAAAAAGGAAATCAGAAAAGGCACTCATGCAGACGCTGAGAATGTTCTCCGACTCAACGGCAAAAAGCAGTAAAATCTACCCTAAAACAGGTCTTCAAGAGACAAATCGACGTGTTTATTGAGCAAAAATCAAAGAAACCAAACATGGTCAAGCATTCAAGGAGCAGATTCAAGTGTTCGTTCATCTAAGCCTGGAAAATATGAATGTTCTAGCCTGGGGCTGTAAATGAGTCGGGCTACTCGTGAGCTACTCATACTCGATTCGTAAGAGAGTTCGACTCGATTCGGATTTTTTCGAGTTCGAGTCGAGCTACTAGAATTAATCGAGCCGATCTCGAATTTTAAAATATGGTAATCGAGTAGCTCGTGAGCTTATCGAGCTTGATTAAATAATTATTAAATTAATTAAATTTTCTATAGAATATTTTTTTTAATTCAAAAAATATTATTCGAGTCGAGTATTAGACGAGACGAGTCGAGCTCGATCATACCATATTTCATTAAAAATCAAATGAATTCTAAGAAAATAATCGAGCTTACGAGCCAAGTCGAGCTATATCGAATACTTTGCGAGTCGAGTTCAATCTTGCTTTTTTATGGCTCAATCGAGTTCGAGCCCGAACTTTTTTAATCGAGTCGAGCTCAAGCCTTAGGGAGTATCGACTTAACTCGGCTCGATTACACCTATATTCTAGCCTACTGGGGACGAAACGCATGGAAGTTCTTCGTGAAAACTCAAAAAATCAAGACTAAATAGGCATTTATAGCAAAACATGTTATGAAGCGAAATCGAAGTCCAGCCTGAAAGAATCTTTTGTTTGTCGGAATTCTCAAGCACCTTGCCGGAAATTTCTTGCATGAGAACGCTCGAGTTATCGAAAAGTATTCAAGTGACGGAGGAACCCCCCCCCCCCCCCCCCCTTTGTAGGTGCGCCAAATCTAATGGATGCATCCTTTCGAAAATCGAAGTCATTATGATTGTTGTTATTGAAACACGCAACCCTATCAGAGTACGTGTCTGACATACCTCAATGGCTAGGACAAGCCCTGACAGTTATGTCAGACACAATATCGAGGCAACGTACTTCAGGTCGCCCGATACAGATAATTACTGACATCCAAATCAACGCAACGCCACACAATATCGAGGCTAACGCGGCCAGGTCACCTCATAGCATTATGCTGAACAGCCCGCACACCACTCATGTCGACAAATCCAATCCCGGTCGCGCATGTGGCCATTCGCCCTCGAGCATGACGCACTCAAGCTCGGTCGCTATACGCACGGAAACCTGCGGCCATTCACCCTCAAACATGATGCACTCAAGTTTCGGTCGTTATACACACGGCATCATGCGGATATTCGCCCACGAGCATAACGCATCCCAACAAAGCGGCAAACGGCGAACCAACCAAATCGGTAGTCTACTCCATGACTTATTCATGTGTGCATCATGAATAAACCAAGGAGTGGGGGGCCACTGATACTCCAAGCCCGGAAAAGAGCCCGCAGATTCACATTGGCCCAATACGAATAGGGTCTCCGGCCCAATCAGTTCGCACCTTAGTAAGCCGGACTGGGCCGGGTATAATCCAGCTAGCCTTAGGTCTTTACAATACCATCCATTACCAAGGCAACGAGCATCGATCAGCAAGCTCTTAGCCCGTCTTTTACAGCTCGGCACAAAGCATTGGGGACCTATCCCCTCGCCCACCAACTCGCAGTCCGCCAGCTCGGGTCAAGCTCGCTAAATCAGGCAACTAGAGTCTACACACGGAGATTACTGACGAAGAGCTCGCTGCTATCACGAGCAAGCTTGTCCACTCCGATGCCGCCGCAACAGCCACATAGTTAATTACGTTTAAGAGTGTTCAATTATTGTTATTTGTAACCGCCGACTCTTAGCCCTATAAATAGCGACATTTGTTCCCTTTAAAAGAACATGATCTATGATCAGACAATTAATACAAGTAGATAACTTCTGCCAATTCGACGACAGTTGAGTTCGCCTATTTACAATTTTATCGTCCATTCAATTTTCTTCATATCTTCATATTTTATGCAATGTGTTCTTGAGCATCTTCATAGTGTTCTTGAGCACCACCACACAATCACCGGATTGCGAGGTGGGGGCGAGTAGACCGGCCTCCAATGCTTCAGATCGACGTATGGAAGGCGGATTGAAGGCCTTTCCAATCGACGTCCGTTGCCTAGCCAATGATAAGTATCGTAATGGCATGAGGCGGACTGGATTATTCCCGGCCTAGGCCGACTTATGATAGTGCGGACTGATTGGGGCCGAGGACCCTATCCGATATTGAGCCTACGTACATGCCCAACGTGAATCCGTGGACTACTTTCCGGGTTTGGTGTATCACTACCAAATACCATCCGACTTGAAGCAATAACAATAATTTTTAAAAGTTATTAAATTAATACGGTGCCTTTAGTGATTAGGTGATGTAGTTAAGTAAATAAAATATAATAAAATAAAAGATGACGATAGTAAAATAGTGATATCGATAGATGCCGTCTTCCTATATACATGTGTCGAGTATTAGAATTTAGAGGTACGAGCAAGTACCCATTAGTAAGTCAAAGACAAAGAAATAAAAACCCCATTAATATCAATTATCAAATCTGATGAATTACAATAATAATAATAATAATAATAATAATAATAATAATACAACATCCATATATATATATAATACTCATAGTGGGTGGAATTATTTCATCAAATACCCTAGCTAGGAATTACAACTTGTGGACAAGTTTAGAGCATCGTCTGTTAATAAAGTCAGCCACTTTTCCAATCAATTCCAAACCTTCAGATAGACCTGGAAATGCATAGAAAGCATGCACCATGTTTGGATACTTCAACAATTCCACCTCTTTACCAGACCTCTTAAGCCACTCATAATATCTCATTTGCCAATCTTTAAGTGAATCAAAGCCAGCCACAACCACTAAGGTGGCTGGAAACTCGTATTTCGATATGTCCACAGCCTTAGGACCGCTCACATTGATCACCTCGTGGTCACGGTCCGCGTCGGGTAAGAATGCTTTCCAGCACCAATCGGTTCGCTTCACGGAGATAAACGGATCGATTCCTTCTAGCTTTATCTCAGCCTCTGTCCTCTCTTCTCCTCCGAAAAACGGCTGTATAGCCACCACTCCGATCACCTATTATTATATTAATTAATATTAGTACACTGCTACTATTTCTTCTTTTGAGGATATACTAACTATTTACTTATTTCGTTTCGAAATAACTGAGTCAGTTGTCAAAAAAATTAGTTTCTAAATAATTGAGGCTGTGACATTTCCAATACATTATTTATTGTGTTTTTTCTACATCTTACTCTTATTTATTAAGAAGTGAGAGAATAAATACAATATTGTATTAATTATATACTACCTCCGTCCCAAAATATAAGTCATTTTTGGTGTTTTCACACAGATTTAGAAAGTGATTGAATGCTGAGTAAAAAAAAAAGTGATTGAATGTCATAAATTTGAGGGTTGAATGTCTAAAATGTCCATTGACTATCATTAATGCAGTAGCGGTTAAGTAATGAAAAATTGTTAGATTGATAATAAATTATAGGTAATATGAAAAACAGAGTAATAAATGTTGCATTCGTAATGCATGATGACTTATATTGTAGGACAAATCTAAAGAAGTAGAATAACTTATATTTTGAGACGGAGGTAGTACTAAGGTAATACAACGTTGTATTGATTATATTAAAGGTTTTTTAATTATTTTGACATTCAAATTAAAGTATTAACTCATATCCTTAATATGGGTAGGGGTGTTTTTGGCTGGTTCACTTATTTCAGAATAGAGAAATTAATTTTCATATAATGGTACGAATCACTATGTTGAATCGAAAACAGTTGGTTGGGGGTTCTTTGCTCGTACACAACAATGAATAAAGCGCTAGCAAACAAAAAAAAGGGTAGAAAGTAGAAAGTAGAAAGTAGAAAGTAGGAAGTAGGAAGTAGCTCATCAAGCTTTACTCTTACATTTAATAAAAAAAACGGTTAAACCCTAATCGGAAGAGTCTTCTCGCCCCCGATGACATAGAAATACGATGAGAGTTTAATCAGGGTCCTAGCAGCTCGGGAAAAAGGCTTGCTGTTTTTTCCTCTTACCGAAAGGGGCCGGCCATTTACGGGACTTGAACCCCCACACTCCGGCTTTCAATCCAACGTGACATTACACCACCTCAACCGCTTACCACTAGGTCATATCTAGGGGATTACTCTTACATTTAATGAATGCACAGCCATGTTGTTAGTAGCAAAAACGGAACTGGGGCGGTTTTATTTTCGGCATATCAAAAAACTTATATGATCCATTATTAGTTGTCTTAATCCAACCACCATCATATGAATATAGTCTATTAGCTTACTCAAATATCGATTCCTGGTTCCGTCATTATAATGATAAATGAAATAGTTGTAAATAAAATGTGAAGCAAAATTCACAACATTAAAGAACTTAATCAACAACCTTACGAGTATTTATTTTGACATTACCAAAAAGGAAAAAAATCCAATCTATGAAACCAAAAAGAAGAAAATGGAATATATGAAATCAATTAAAAGAAGAATCCGATAAAGAGGAAAATTATATCCTAGGGACTCCCTACTAGGGAACTGTCTACGTGGCAGAATCTGGACTACACAATTTCCACACATGGGACACATTGTGTATTCCACCTCAAAGAATCAATGTGGTAGATCCTGTCACGTAAACAGTTCCCTACTAGGGAGTCACTATAATAGAACGACCCCGATAAAGATAGGAGGCACTGAATGTATTGCGACAGAATTTTCTTAACACAATTTACCATTGATAAAATAAAATAATTATACTACTACAAACATGCACATTTTCAAAAAAAAAAAAAAAATAAAATAAAAATAAAAATAATCCACTTAGAAAAGCTCATATAATTAACGATTTAAGGATTCCGTAAGTCAGAATCAACGACTATAGGTGATGTTTATTATTGAGGGGGAACGATTTTAGGTGATCTAAGTTAACAAAATAAAAATCACGCGCACGTAACTGAAAGTAGATGGAGGGGGTCTGATTTTCTCAACTACCTAGATTTTTTTTTTTTTTTTTTTCTTTTTTTCTTTTTTTTAAGGAACCGTTGATAATTTTTCAATTTCTATCATCAAGGATTGTCCCAGTTTGGTACAGGTACAGAATAGCACTACCTAAAAAATTGGCTATTAATTAGTGACAGGCGCAGCTGTCCTAGGCATTGTAGCATGGGAGCATCACACGTTCCTTCTTGAAAAAGTACGGAAATTTTATGTGGTGTCTCCATTGCTGCAGAGACATCATGTGGCTCAATCTGAACCAGAGTCGTCTCTGAGGGGCAGACCAATAAGGCCGCGCCTAGGGTATCCGTCGAAACGTGTAATTTTAGAAACCCGGTTTCATGTAATTTTCTTTTTTACTCAAGCTAAAAACCCAATTTTATAGCCGGATTCAGTGAAAGAAAAACTAACCAGATTCCGTTATATTTTTTATAACGCTTATCAACCTAGTATACCAAAAAATAGTTGTGATTTACCATTTTTATCACAGGGTTGAGGGCCTTTAATTTTTTTTTGGTCTAAGGCTTCCGATTACACAGAGACGGCCCTGATCTGAACTACACAGTTTCATTCCAGATTGTGCCACATGATGTCTCCACGCCAATGGAGATACTATACGTAAAATTTCCCAGTTAGAGGGTGTATATGATCGGAGATTTTTAGGTGCTCCCTCGGCTTGTGTAGAGTTAGGATGTGGTACAATCAACGTCGACAGATTTTAAACTTAATTTAAATTATGTGATTTCTATCATCACAGTAGTCATGCGGATCTCTCTAATACCGGGAAACCTATAGAATTTCAGATATAGGTATTCAATTAGTTCAGAATTGTTTAGTATTGAATTGGGAACAAGCCACTTCAAATGGCGTTGGGTAACAATAAAAAAATTCTTGGATATGAGGACCATAGGCGACATTAATTGTGTACCATGTTATTTTTCAAGCTATCTATAATAAGGTTCCAAGAATGATATATTTGAGGGCGATTCTCGAAAAAGTTAGAGGGTGGATGTGAGGACCATAACGACATTCATTATGTACCATGTTATTATTTCAGGCTATCTAGTAAAGTTTCTTGAATTATATATTCGAGGACGATTCTTTTACAAGTGAAAAACATGGCCCAATAACATATAAGGGGATGTGTATGTTCCTCAAAACCTGGATAAGTGAGAAAAATTTATTTCTTAATATGATAAGTGAAACAATAGTAGATTCTTAAAATGAAGTGAACTACAATAACAACAAGGGTGCTTTCCAAAAATAAACAACAAGGGTAATGATAGAGCCACAATCAAATTGACACAACATAATCTTTCATCATTGATTTTGATGAGTTTAAGTGGTTGTGATATAGACTCATCAAAATCAACGGTAAGAGATTAGGTTGTGTCGTTCGTTGTGTCAATTTGGTTGTGGCACTATCATTGCTCTAAGAACAAAGCACACAAAGTCATATATAAAGGGAACTACAATAACAACAAAGAGGCTCAACATTTTAACAATATGAATGTGTTGATTCTGATACCATGTAAAAAATCTAGCCAACAACATATAAGAAAATGAGTTTCAACCTCAAAACCTAAGCCATAGGACAGGAAAATTATTTTTTTTTTATATTAATTTTAGCAACGAGGAAAGTCAATATCTTAATATAGTAGATGGAACCGTAGAAATTTTAGCCCAACAACATATAAGAAAATGGCTCTCAACCTCAAACCTAGCATATAAGGTGAGGAAAATTCATCTCTTAATATAGTAGGTGAAACAATAGCAAGAGCTCAATATGATACCCTATTAAAGTTGCCCCACGCTAGCATTTCTTATTGTTTCATTCACCATATGTTGAGATATGAACTTTTGTAAGGTGGAGACTCTCGTATGGAGAGACACATATATGGTTTCATCTAGACCACACAATTTCATTACAGATTAAACCAAATGGTGAGTCTTCCATCTTAGAATTTCAGAATTTCCCGCACACACATATTTCTAGTGTTCAAAAGAAAAGAAAAGGCATTTTTGTTTTTTTTAGCATCCAGATTACATTCCAATCTATTAAACCTCCATTTATATATATCAGGAAATAGTAATAAATCCATGCAAGAAGAAATGTAGAAAATCTAATGAGTCCTTTAAAAATAAAAAAAAATTCTTATGAGTTTATAATTTTGATATCTTTTTGTAAAACAATATATATATATATATATATATATATATATATATATATATATATATATATATATAAATTGATCTGAGAATGAAATGAGTGGATAGGAGTGAATGGAGCAACTTACCTTGAGATGTTTAAAATTGGACCCGCAAGCCCGGAAGGCAACATGATGGGCCAAATTTCCACCGGCACTATCGCCGGCTAGGAAACACCGGGACAAGTCAGCATTTGACGGCAGCACCCCCTTATTCTTCTCATCATCATCAAGAAACTTAAGAACATCAAACCCATCCTCGAATTGAGCCGGGGAACGGTGTTCCGGCGCTAGCCTGTAATCGACGGAGATAACAATAGCCGGAACCATCCTAGCAAAACGCCGACAAATGGCATCATAGGTTTTGTTATCAGGGCTCAAGAACACAAATCCACCACCATGGAAGAAAACAATGACCGGAATTTTCCGATTATCTTCGACGGTGGTGGGTACGAAGAGGCGGAACCAGAGGTTGCGAGTGCCGTCCACGGTGTGATCGAAGGTGGCGACGCCCTTAAAGGGGGTGGCATTAGCTGGCCTTTTGGAACTCAAAAAATTTAAGAGAGTGCGGTTTACGGTGCCGTTTTTGCGGCTACAAGCGTCGGTGACGGATGTGGCGATTTTCAGTGCAAGGAGGGTTTTGAAAGGAAGGTTCAGAGAAGCCCCGTTCTCCATTTCCGGCGATCTTTGCAGTCTCTCAGCAGAGGTGTTCGGTGGCTACAAGGCGGTTAATGGTATACAGTATACTCGGAACAGGGGAGATGTATTAGTGGTGAAGCACGCAATATTTGCCAAATAGCTTGCTCCAGTGTTATTATACCTCTATCCTATAGATATGGCAAGAAAAAAGCACGTGACGTCGTAAATGTGTATACTACCTCCGTGTTAAAATATGGTGCGTGTTTGGTTGCTTATGTACCTTTGTAAATTTAAGAAATCAAGTTATCGTAACATGTTATTATTATAACGTTACTAGATGTAGTTCTGTAGGTGAAAGAGACGGTCCTTTTATAGGCATTCCTTATGGGAGGAGTAAAGGATGTCATTATTAACGTCGTTGTCAATGATCCAAGGTGGTTAATAGGGCGGTCATGGTGCAATAATGACCCTGTAATCAATAGTTATGGAGCAGTTATAGAATCGTGGAATAATGTCGTGTTTGACCGAATAACTGCTTTCTGAATTCATGTTTTTACCGAGCTGCGGGTATCTATACTGGGGCGAGCGAGCACCATGTCGGTGATACGAGCTGATAAGCGAGCTTTACTTTGAACTGACTTTGGGTATCAGGAAACAACATGTACCGAGTCGGTGGCTTAAAAGCCTTTCTCGCCTCGTGGTGTTCACCTTAGTTGAGGTCTGAGATCCATTTGAGGTATGATATATCTCTGGGCTCGTTGGACCCGTTTTTCTTAGAAGATCCGAAATAGTCAATCGAGAGCCACGTGGGCGATTCGGGTCATACCTGAAGAAACACAAGAATTGTCATTTTGTAGCTCTTCTGATTCAGAACAATTGGCAATTTTCATTCATGCTACAAAGTGTACACGGCTGTTCTTTTAAATACGACCAGGGCCGACCTAACCCTAACTTAAGGGAAAAGAAAGGAACTAATAATATATAATTATATCAAGTGTAAATAATAATAATAATAATAATAATAATAATAATAATAATAATAATAATAACAACAAATTACTAAACTATCCCCAAGGCATGATCATCCGAATGCAGCAGCACTTCTTCTTCTGTATTGTTTTGTCTAACAATACCCACGTCAAAAGCCCCCCAGACCTAAGCGACGACGTAGGTCGTATGTTTGCTAGGTTTGCTGAATGAGGATGTGACACGAGACTAGTTGCTCCATGACAAACGTTTCTGACACTAATAATGCTTGTATTCAAAATTCGAATACTCTTTACACTCTTTTCTAGGAGTCTGTTCGTAATTCAAGAAAACCCCGTGTATTTTGATGATCGTTTTAACATAAGAGATTTTCTCCGTTAATGACTTGACGGTGCTATCCTTGCCATCGGGGGATCTTTCGTCTCCTCTTTTCACAGGAGTTGTAACGAAAATCTTCCTTATGAATTTCAAAGTATGCTTTCTTTCTTCCGAAAAATCCTCTTCACTTACTATAATTCATTCTCAAAGATTATTTTTGGGTACTTGGGAAGTCATTCACCGATTGGACTCTTAATTTTCTTTCGACTATAAAAGGAAACCCAAGGCCTTGTTTGGTTTCGGGTTTCGGGTGGGGCTGGATCCAAACCGATATTTTATTCACTCCACTATCTTATTTATCATTATTGTATTAATTCTATTATTTTATTATATATTCTCTCATCAATCATTCAACAACAACAAATAAAATAATATTAATCAATTCACTTTATTCACCCACTACACTATTTAACCATTACTTTTTTAATATAATATTTCATTAAAATTTCTCTGAGCAATCATTTCTTTAACTACACACATTTCAACATAACATTTCAACTTTATAATCATTATTTTACTATATTTTATTTTACTTTTTTTTTCTTGAATCCATTCAACCCCAATCCAACCCGAAACCAAACATGACTGACCTTTCTTCCAAATTCATTCTTCTTTACCTTTTTTCAAAATGAGATGAGTTTTTCTTATGTGAATATTCCGGATGGGAAGAAACAAGAGGAATCAGATTCCGATGATGATGATACAAATTATATCGCCATCAGTTGGGCCGCACCAAGGAAGCTGCGACTACACCTATGGCGACGTCAAAGGGTATTGAGATCAAGACCGCCGATAACAACGCATCCTAGCGCTTCGTCAGAGCTAGGTGGTCGGTGGGCGATCATAAGTACAAGGCTCTCTAAGGAAGCCGCACAAGACTTGAGAGGAAACAGGGGGTGAAGGCCAGACGACGAAGCTGGCGACCTTGGCGACCACGAAGGGTCGCCGCCGGGATATTACATCCACTTGATGTCAGATATTTAGCATTTGCTTAGCTACTAAGACTAGTGACTAAGCTGCTTCTGCACCGCCAGTCTTTACTTCACCCCTAAGTTTAGTCTTCCTATAAAAGGAAGTCTTGTGTAACCTAATCAGATACTCTCTCTATTCTAATACACAAAAAGCAGGCCAAAGCTCTGTAAAAAGCAAACTCATCTCTCCATCCTCTTCCCGCCGCCGCCTATCTCCGGCTAATATATAAACAATCCACTCACAAACAAGCCAGATATCCACAACACCGGCACCACCACGCTATCGTGATGATTTCTGCATCGTCAGTTGGCTCCGTTACCGGGAAACCTTGAAACAACTTGCTCACGACTCTAGGCGTGAAAATCATCAAAGAGGTAATAACACACGGCGGATAGAAGGAATCTCACCTCCGCCGGTCAAGAAACATCCGGCTATATTCATTCATCCAAGTTGCGTTCCAGAAAGAGGTAATCTTACAAAGAAAAACCCTCAAAAACCCCTTTGCTTCTTTCCCCCCAGAGAGGGGAACCGTAAAAAAAAAACAATCTTTCCTACCTCAAAAACATATACCCAGAAAAACCCTCACCTAAACGAAACACTTCTGAAAAATCACACTTTTCCGAGGTTGTTACACACAGATCGTCACCACTCCTCCCCGGAAAGTCGCTACAACAAATGACAGGAAGTAAGGGACATCTAACACCCAAAACCCCTGCAAAGGGGGGCATGCAACATCAGGCTCGTGGAGAGGGAGTAGGAGAAACACTTGACAATCTCCCCGCAGAAGGAGAAGGGTCGCAACGAGGGGTCCTATCACCTAGCGACGCCAGGAATGTCATTAACCAAAAGGCCAAGTCAAAAGAGGCCAATGCTGCGATAGATGGGGCTCGCAAAGAAAGAGCAAGGTCACAACAAAGTCAAAAGTCGACTCCCGAGACAAGACCAGGCTCCTTGGAGGACCCTGAGATCGCAGAAATGAGAGAATATGCAAGGTATGCGGAAACTATGTACTTAACTAACTCTCGCCTGGTAGCGAAAGGTCAGGCCCCAATGGCGATACGACCCCCGAATCCTCCTAGGAATGAAACTGCTCCCGCCGACATAAACAAAGGTCGCCAGAGTCAGATCCAAGAAATCGAGATAGAGGAGAGTGTGCATTCATCGGGTCGCAAAGGATTGAGGAGAGAAATCGCTGATGACAGTTAAAATATACCCATTTATGTCATCAATTATAACCTTAAATCGGAGTTAATTATATATATTTCATATTTAATCATGTGTTTATATTTATTATTTAATGATAAGTGATTATTAATATGATAATTGGTATTTAGCTATTTTTATTATAAAAGAGCAATTAATTGGGTGATAAATGCTGATTTTGTAGATCATGATAAATCGGGAAGATAATTATCACGCAATCGAGAAGTCTCAAGATAAAAGAGAAGAAAATCGGAGCATTGAAGAAAAGATAAATCAGATCAATTCAAAAGCATGGAGTGGGGAACAAGTCAGACTTACCGAAGTGAAAACGCGTAAAGAAGGAGGCTCGGTCGACCGAGCCATGCCATTCGGTCGACCGAGCGTGTAGGTTCGGTCACCCGAGCCTAATGTGATAAATGCATGTCAATCTTCTGGATTCTCCCTATGTCGGCTACAACTCCTATATAAACAGCAGCCACGATGTTGAGAAGATGTCATTATTTGCGGATATGGTGGAAGATTTCTTGGAAATCTTTATGGATGATTTCTCCGTATTTGGATACGATTTCGATTCATGTCTCGCACATCTAGCACGAGTGTTGAAGAGATGTGAATAGACTAATCTTGTGCTTAACTGGGAGAAATGTCATTTGATGGTCACGGAAGGTATAGTACTAGGCCACCGCATATCAAAGAACGGTATAGAGGTAGATAGAGCCAAAGTTGAGGTGATCGAGAAACTACCTCACCCTACTAATCTTAAAACTTTGCGAGGTTTTTTAGGCCACGCCGGATTTTATCGTAGGTTTATCAAGGACTTTTCCTTGGTCTCTAGACCTCTTACCGAATTATTGGCCAAGGACGTACCATTCGTGTTTTCTAATGAGTGCATAAAAGCTTTCGGCGAAATAAAAAACGGATCGATTCGCACCCGTTCGGTCGCACCGGATTGGGATCTTCCGTTTGAAGCGATGTGTGATGCAAGTGATACCGCTGTTGGCGCCGCTTTGGGTCAAAGAAAAGATAAGATCTTCGACCTATTTATTATGCAAGCCGGACTTTGAATGCGCCCAAAGAAATTACGCCACAACGGAGAAGGAACTTTTGGTCGTTATCTTTGCTTTTGACAAATTTAGATCTTACTTAGTGGGATCTAAAGTCACCGTGTGGACCGACCATGCGGCTCTTAAGTATCTCCTAGCAAAGCAAGATTCAAAGCCGAGATCTGTTGAGATGGATTCTACTCTTTGCAAGAATTTGACGTAGAAATCCGAGATAAGAAAGGAAGTGAGAACGTGGTGGCCGATCATCTATCGCGCTTACAATTAGAGGATGGTGAGGAATTACCTGAGATAGGAGAATCTTTTCCTGATGAACAACTTTTCTCCATCACCACCATCAGGGGACATAATGATTGTGCTGCAGTTTCTTCGCGAATAGAGGTTGTGAACCATGGTTTAGTTTGTTTGTCAATTATCTATCCGCAAAGTACCTGCCACCAAATCTCACTGTCCAAGAAAGGAAAAAATTCTTTAAAGATATTAGACATTATTATTGGGATGAACCGTACTTGTTTAAGCTAGGATCTGATAATGTTTTTCGAAGATGTGTGCCAGAGGAAGAGTATAATGATATCCCGAAGCATTGTCATTCTTATGAAGTTGGAGGACACTACGGGGGAGATAAAGCTGCGGCCAAAGTCCTCCAATGCGGTTTTTATTGGCCGACATTGTTTAAGGATGCACACCAATATGCAAAGGCATGTCATGCTTGTCAAATGACGGGTAATATTTCAAGGAGGAATGAGATGCCACTCAAGAGCATCTTAGAAGTGGAGCTTTTTGACGTTTGGGGAATAGATTTTGTTGGACCCTTCACTTCATCATTATCTAACCGATATATCTTAGTTCTTTTGTAGATTATGTATCCAAATGGGTTGAGGCCATTGCTTCCCCTACTAACGATGCTAGGGTTGTGGTTAGATTCTTGAAGAAGAATATTTTTACAAGGTTTGGAACGCCTAGGGCAATTATAAGCGACAATGGTAGTCATTTTTGTAATAAACCTTTTGAACGGCTGATGATTAAGTATGGGGTTCGACATAAGCTAGCATCAGCATATCACCCCCAAACTAGTGGCCAGGTAGAAGTCACCAATCGAGAGATAAAGCGTATCCTGGAGAAAACTGTCAATACGACCAGAAAGGATTGGTCGATACGTTTAGACGACGCTTTATGGGCTTATAGGACTGCATACAAAACCTCGATTGGAATGTCACCATATAGGATTGTTTTTGGAAAGGCATGTCATCTACCTGTGGAACTAGAGCACCGGGCCATGTGGGCAACAAGGATGCTAAATTTTGATGAGACGTTGGCCGGTGAGAAAAGGATGCTAGAATTAACTCGCCTGGAGGAGTTTCGTTTAGAGGCATACGAGAATGCCAAGATTTTCAAGGAGCGCACGAAGAAGTTTCATGACAAAAAGATTCTGGAGAGGACCTTTCAAGAGGGTGATCTGGTTCTCTTGTACAATTCGCGCTTAAGACTCTTCCCGGGTAAGTTGAAATCAAGATGGTATGGCCCATTTCAAGTACAACAAGTCTTTCCTTCTGGAGCGGTGGAGCTATTCAATTTCAGAGACGAGTCCAGGTTTGTGGTCAATGGACATCGTCTTAAGCATTATCACGGGCTTCCGCCTGCTGCTGAGGAGGAGGTTTTGTACCTCGACGACCCCGTCTATGAATAAACCATCTTGAGCTGAGTCGAGCTAGCGACTATAAACTTAGAACTACTACCTATAACTATCTTTTTCATTTTTCTTTTTAATAAAGTAGCATGCGCCTATCACGGTTTTTTTCATCTCGCCATGTTCCGAGTCTAAGTTCGGAATAAACGAGGTTTTTTCCTTGATAGCCGTCATGTGAGTTTTTCTATTTAGGTTTAAATCCCTTTTGGTCTTGTCCATGGCAACATAAAATAAAGTGGCTTAAACTGTTTTTAGATATCTATATCTAATTACTGCCACGTTATTTTATAACTTCCATAGACATGGTATTTGACGATTTCGTGGAGCTTGTTTGTTTATACAGGATGTGTCTGTCTATCCACACTGTGACGATGATTACTCCGATATTATTCCTTTACTTGGGAGCCGTTTCCAGAGCTAAGTCTTTCA
This sequence comes from Gentiana straminea, assembly GCA_036785695.1. NCBI lineage: Eukaryota > Viridiplantae > Streptophyta > Magnoliopsida > Gentianales > Gentianaceae > Gentiana > Gentiana straminea. The sequence continues at coordinate 13,419,536 of JAVUPR010000183.1, forward strand.
TCTTGAACTCTCATTTATTTTTGTCATTGAGGACAATGCCATGTTTAAGTGGGGGGCATGGGACTTAGCTATATATTGTGCTGTATGTTGAAAAAGTCAAGGGGAACGGAATACTCAGACAATATTGAGCCAAATTTAAATTTTTTTATGGATAAATGCCAAGTTGTTTAACTCGTACCCTTAAACTTGTGAAGTTATTATACTTAGAATCAATAGGAAATGAACCAAGTTGCGTGAGTACGTGGTCATATTATACTTTTGCGATAATTTGTTAGTAAACTTAAGGATATTCATGCCAACAATTGCAAGTAGTTAGGTATTGTTCAATTACTCAACATGTGAATCGCTTAGTACCGCATGAGTTACAATAATTGAAAGAAGTATGTGTACATTGCATAGATAATTGGTTATGAGGACCTAGTGTCGACATTTGTCGACTGATGTATTCTGATCTTCTAGCCAACAAAAGCGGAGTAATAAGCTTGGGACGTACCTGTGTTTTGACAATGTATTAAAACACTGGGCTTGTAGTAACATTACCAAAGTAGCCCCGCGCTTGTGGTAATATTCGATGCTACGCTTAATCTAAGATAGGGGGATACTCTATGAAAAGTTTTCTTCCTTGAGATTAGTAGTATTCGAAAAATATGCAAAGATTGAAATTTTTTTCAAATTTTTAGAGGCTTTGAGTAGTACTCGGTCTCCAAGTCCAAAAACCCTATAGATACGCTCTTGCTTATTGTTCTAGTGCTTTAACCATTGCGAGGCATAAGAAGTATGAATGCTGATGTTGGTGAATTTAGATATGAAGTCTGCATAAACTCTAATCTTGCTACATTTATATAAAACCAATGCACATGCACACAATCACTTCGATTCATAGCGAGTAGTGAATAATGCCTATCTTATGAGCATGACCGGTATGAGTTGACTCGGGTTTCTTGTGTAAGTATGAGTTGACCACGAGAAAATGTTGTCTTGGGGGATGACTTATTGATACTTTGTTCGGGACGAAGCAAAGTTTAAGTGGGGGCATTTTGATGACGGTTAAAATATACCCATTTATGTCATCAATTATAACCTTAAATCGGAGTTAATTATATATATTTCATATTTAATCATGTGTTTATATTTATTATTTAATGATAAGTGATTATTAATATGATAATTGGTATTTAGCTATTTTTATTATAAAAGAGCAATTAATTGGGTGATAAATGCGATTTTGCGAGATCATGATAAATCGGGAAGATAATTATCACGCAATCGAGAAGTCTCAAGATAAAAGAGAAGAAAATCGGAGCATTGAAGAAAAGATAAATCAGATCAATTCAAAAGCATGGAGTGGGGAATAAGTCAGACGAACTGAAGTGAAAACGCGTAAAGAAGGAGGCTCGGTCGACCGAGCCATGCCATTCGGTCGACCGAGCGTGTAGGTTCGGTCACCCGAGCCTAATGTGATAAATGCATGTCAATCTTTTGGATTCTCCCTATGTCGGATACAACTCCTATATAAACAGCAGCCACGATGTTGAGAAGATACACCAATACAACACAAAACAATTCATACAATTTTAGCTTTTAAGTCTTTAGTTTTATTTTTATGTTCGTTCATTGTGGATTCGTCGGATTCTCCGATTAGGGAGCGTATTAAAGAGTGGGAGTCACTCTCGTCTTCGAGGGTATGACTATTCAATTATGCAATCTTCATTTGTAGATCTGATGTATTTTATTATGGAGTAGTTTTTCTTGTATTGATTGCGTGATGTAGATTAATTTACGAACCCATGTGTTTAGGTTAGAAACGTTAAGAAGTAATCATGATTTGTTCCGACACAAAGCTGTGTTCGGTCGACCGAGACATGTCATTCGGTCGCCCGAGTGCTGTCGTTCGGTCGACCGAGCGTGGTGATGTGTAGGGCAATATTATGATCGGCTTCGACTACGTCGATTCTCTTGCATTGGAATTAAAACGAGTAATTAAACCTGATCAACTTAGTTATTCGTCATCATAATTTAACATGAAACCCAAAAAGTGAGTTTTACTTAGGATATAGATTGAATCGGCATCTAAGAAGTACGCCTTACCCTAGGAATGTTGCTTAGATGAGGTTACGGTTTATACCGGCATCCCTAGTCTCGTAATTGTGTCAGAAGTTATATGAGATGGAGGCATTAAAAAGCGAAGTCACGTAATGGAGGCACGATGATTTAGAGGGCCTAATTGGAGCTAAATCTACCTTAGGGGATGACTCCCGTAGTCATAATAATTAATCTTTAACGTTTGTTTTGTCTCGTTATCAGCCTAATTCACATGGGGGAGTTATAATCTACTAACGTAATCAATACTATTTGTTTAGATAATATCAACCGTATTATCCGTGCTTAGTAGTCTTTAGTTTGTCTTAGTTGTCTTTTGTGTCTTGTGGTTGTCACTATTTTATTTACTGTATTTAGTTGGTCGTAGACCGCCCTTTCAATTTGGTTCTAATAGGATAAAGCTGTGTTTTATTTGTGCCGAGTCTCTGTGGGATCGACCTCGACTCTATCTGGCTATACTACAATTGAACCTAGTTCTCTTGCTAGTGAGTTAGTAGGCATCGAGTTAATAATTTAACTTGACCTCCATCAATCGCGCAAAACTCAACACCCCTAGATCGCGATCACCAGAGAGGAAAAACACTCGAAAATGGATCAGCTTTCAAAAGGTTGGGTGAGAAGGACAAGGCCTCGGCCCCAAGTCGTCTCAGCCTTCCAGGAGGAGGAGTACCACCTCGACCAGATAGGAGCGCGCAGGACGCTCGCCTAATAATAAGGGAGAAAAGAGCTCGCCAGGAGGGATCGCAAGACTATGGAGAATCAGAGCACAGGCTGGAACGGGCTGATAGGCTGGCACTGTCGCGACCCAGGTTCGACTCAGCCTTGGCAGAGCAAATGAAAATAATGAAAAATGAGCTCGCAGAGTTAAAAAAGTCAAGGCCAGTCGAAAGGGCCGCACCGGTCTCAGGAATCGACGTGCTTGCTAAAAGAATCACAGAGACATTACCTGCCAGCAATGAAAATGTTAGCTACCCCAGCTATAATTACTACAATGACAATTCTTGCCCGAACGATTGGCTCACCGCTTTCCAGGGCCGCATCACCCTAGCAACTCAGAACAAGTCCGTCTGGTGCATCGCTTTAGTCGGTAGCATGCAGGACAGGGCAGCGTCCTGGATACGCGGTCTTCCCCGCGGCTCAGTCAAAAGTTGGGAGGACCTATCGGAAAAGTTCGTCAGAGAATTTGAATCGGCAAGCCGACCTAAGAAAACCATAGAGGACCTTTATGATGTTCGCATGGGAGGGCATGAGTCTGGAAAAGAATATTACGAGCGATTCATCAGAATATACGATCAAACAAGAAATAATCCGGACGACGCAGTTATAACATGTTTTCTCACAGGGATCGCCAAGGGTCCGATGAAGACAGAATTTAATTTGCGGCCCCCTAAAGCGGGTCTCAGGGAAATGCTGGAAAGGGCTCGAATGATGGGAGTCAGCGAGGCGCCATCCTCTGGGAAAACCAAACCCAAAACAGAGCAACATTCACACAAAGAGGATCGCACAGAGGAGCGCAAGAGGGAAAAGGGGCAAGATACTAGCCGCGATCGTGAGGTAAAGAAACCTTACAAATTCAGCGAAGATAAATTTACCCCGCTCAACACGAAAGCATCCCAGATACTGTTCGAGATTCGTGAACATTTCGACAAACCCAAGCCCATGAAAGGCGATCCCGACGGTCGTGATAAATCAAAATACTGTGACTATCACAAAGATCACGGTCACGTCACAGATGAATGCTTCACATTGAGGCGAGAAATAGAAAGGCTGATCCGTGAAGGGCCGGCGACTAAGTACAAACGAGATGGGAACACCGGTCCCGGACAGAGTCGCCAACCCCGCGTCTATCAGAGGGAAGTTCAAGTTATCCATGGGAATATTCCCAGCAACAATCAGCTGAAATCACAGATACATCAAATCAATACGCGCGGTTTTGAGAAACAAATAGTGTTGGGGGAAAGCGAGAAGGGAATCCTATTCACTAAAAGTGAACTGACCACGGTCGACGGTCCTATGGAAATACCCCTCATCCTCAAAGTCGGGGTGAACGACAAGCACGGCGTCAACAGGGTAATGGTCGACACTGGGGCTGGCCGCGACGTCATCTATTTCGACTGTTTAAAACAGATCGGATTTGGAGAGGCCAAGTTGAAACCTTATCTCGGGGTGCTCGAGGGCTTCACCAATGATACGGTACGGGTCAAGGGCACCATCGACCTCAGCATCACTCTTGGCGATTACGAACCCTGTCGAACTGAAGTGGTCACTTTCCTAGTTATCGATCTCCCCTCGTACTACAACATGATTTTGGGGATCCCAGCTATGAGAAAATTTCAAATTGTGGCGTCTGTTCCCCACCAAAGGGTCAAATTCCACATAGGGGACGAAATTGGGGTCGCCCTAAGTCGACCCGGATTCTTCCTCGAATACATGACCAAGAATAGAGTCGACTCCAAGCGACCCAGAGTAGAGGGTTTTAATATGACTACAGGCCAGATCGCCACGATCAAGGAGGTTGCAGAAGAAACAGTAGAGGTTGAAACATTACAGATCCGTGACGAACCGGACTTCATCGCTGAGGACGAGCTGGTCGAGGTCATTATAAATGACAAGCACCCTGATCAGAAAGTCAAGGTGGGATCGCAGGCCAACGAGAAAGAAAGGGAGGACCTGATTGAGCTTCTGAAAGCAAACTTGGACGCCTTCGCCTGGGAAGTGACAGATATGAGGGGAGTGGAGTCGGAGATCGCTTTGCACCATCTAAACGTCGATCCCAACTTCAGGCCGATCTAACAAAGAGCGCGCCAATTCTCTACAGAAAAGGAGGTCGCAATAAAGAATGAGGTCGGAAAGCTTTTAACGGCTGGCATTATCAAAGAGCTGCAATACCCTACGTGGTTGGCAAATGTGGTAATGGTAAAAAAGCACAACGGCAAGTGGCGGATGTGCGTCGACTTCACCGACCTAAACAAAGCTTGCCCCAAGGATCCTTACGCGCTGCCCCGAATTGACAAAATGGTCGATGGGATCGCAGGTTTTGAAACACTGAGTTTTCTCGACGCTTATTCAGGCTACCACCAGGTCAAAATGGCTGATGAGGACAAGGAGCTAACAGCCTTCAGGGCCGCCGGTGGATTATATTACTACTTTATGATGCCGTTTGGTCTAAAGAACGCAGGTTCAACCTATCAAAGGATGGTGAACAAAGTTTTTAGTACACAAATAGGAAGAAATATGGAGGCTTACATCGACGATATGGTCGTGAAATCAAGTCGCCAGGACCATCTGCAAGACCTTCGCGAGACCTTGGAAAACATAAAAAGTCACTCGATGAAGTTGAACCCCGCAAAATGCCCTTTTGGGGTCCAGGCGGGAAAATTTTTGGGCTTCTTGGTTAGTCATAGGGGGATCGAGGCAAACCCAGAAAAAATCGAGGCACTAATAAATATGAGCGAGCCAACCAGCGTTAAGGAAGTGCAAAGGCTGAATGGAAGAGTGATAGCCCTGGGAAGGTTTATATCAAAATCCGCCGAGAAAAGCTTACCTTCTTCAAAATTCTAAAGGGAAATAAAACCTTTTTGTGGACACAAGAGTGCTCTCAGGCTTTCGAGGAACTCAAGGCCTACCTCTCAAGCCCGCCTCTGCTGACCAGTCCAGTGATCGGAGACGTCTTGCTGTTATATCTGGCTGCCTCAGATAAGGCCGTCGCCGCAGCACTTATCAAAGAGGAGGGTACCTCGCAAAAACCTGTCTATTATGTTTCTAAGGCTTTGAGTCCAGTAGAAAGTCGTTATTTTAATATCGAAAAATTAGCCTACTGCGTTGTTATCGCCGCCCGAAAATTAAGGGCTTACTTTTCGTCGCATTCAATAATAGTACTATCAGACGCACCGCTACGACAGGTCCTCCGCAAACCAGACTTATCAGGTCGCTTGCTACGCTGGGCCATCGAGCTCACCGAATTCGATATCCGCTACGAGCCTCGAAAAGCCATCAAAGCTCAGGCATTGCCCGATTTCATCGCCGAAACAAGTTTCAACGAGGATATCCCGCAACAAACCAATGCAAGACGTAGTCCCGACAGAGCTACCACAGAGGACGAGCCTCAGCGGCCAAGTCACTGTTGGCAACTCTACGTCGATGGCGCCGCCAACCTCTAAGGTTGCGGTGCGGGGATCATTTTACTTGAGCCTGGAACGTCAGAAGAAATCGAGAAGGCCTTGAGATTTAATTTCACTGCGTCAAACAACCAGGCAGAATACGAGGCAGTCATCGCGGGGTTGGAGCTCGCTAGAGCTATGAAGGTCGAAAATGTACAGGTTTTCTGCGACTCACAATTGGTTGTCAATCAAGTAACCGGGTCGTTCGGCATCCACTGCGAAATATTGCAAAAATACCTTAATCTCGTCAAGAAGCTGGAAAGCAGCTTCGGATACTGCAAATTTACCAACATTCCCCGAGAGGACAATCACAGAGCTGATTATTTATCCAAACTAACCAGCGAGGACGAGGTAAGCAACCCCTCAGTTATGGTGGAATATCTATCGGGACCCGCCATCGACAGGATCGAGGTAATGGACTTACAATACACCAACCCTTGCTGGATTGATTTCATGAGGGATTACATTGATTTTGGAAAGCTTCCCGAAGAGCCAAACGAGGCAAAAGCCCTGATCAGAAGAGCCGCCAGATACACCATCTTAAACAACGTCTTATACCGACGATCATTCTCTAAACCATTGCTAAGATGCGTACGACCTGAAGAAGTCAATGGAATCCTCATAGAGCTGCATGAAGGGATATGTGGCGGCCATCCCGCTAGCCGCACCCTCGCTCAGAAAGTCTTATTGGCAGGATATTATTGGCCGAAACTCGCGGAGGACGCCAAGGAGTATACTAAGGCATGCGACGTATGTCAAAAATTCGCGGATATTCCTAGGCTACCATCAGTTGAATAGAGCATTGTCGTAGCCGCATGGCCCTTCGACATGTGGGCCATCGACCTCATCGGGCCATTAAAAAAGGGCCGCTCTGGATGCGAGTATGTGGTGGTCGCCGTGGACTATTTCACCAAATGGATCGAAGCCAAAGCTTTGGTAAAAATCAGTACCAAAGACATAACTTATTTTCTGCTCGACCAAGTATGGACCAGATACGGCGTCCCCAGAATAATAGTGTCAGATCACGGACCTCAATTCAGGGAGGAGTTCGACACATTCTGCGGAGAGAACAATGTCAAACATTGGCAATCGTTAGTTTGCTATCCGCAAGGAAATGGTCAGGCCGAGAACGCTAACAAGCAAGTACTTAGCGTGCCGAAGAAGAGTTTGGGCGAAAAAGCGGGTAAATGGCCTGATCACCTCCCAGTGGCTTTATGGGCGCTTAGAACATCGCGGAAAACAACTACAGGGGAAACTCCGTTTGCCTTGACATACGGATCCCAAGCTATGGCCCCGGTGGAAATGGCCCTACCAAGTTTAAGGGTCGCACATTTCAGCGAAGTGATAACCCGCTCAGAAGAAAGCTCGATCTCGATTTGGCGGAGGAGCGGCGGATCAAATCATATGGACGTTTGCTCAATTGTAAACAGGCCGCCAAGCGTCACCATGACAAACACATTCGAGGTCATCACTTCGCCGTCGGAGATTACGTTTTGCGAAAGAGGCAGGCCACCGGCCACGAGTAAAATTGGGAAGGCCCAGTAAGGATCGCTCGGATAGTCAAGAGAGGAACTTACGTGCTAAGTGATAGCCAAGGTCGCGAGTACAACCGACCTTGGCATGCAGACAATCTGAAAAAATATTATATGTAAAACGTACATCTGTCACATGCGAACAGAACATGTGGAGAACGAAATCAAAGTAAAGGAACATTTTCATTCATAAAGAGGAAGTACAATCGTTTCCAGCAAATCTGCGGCCTACAACATCCTTCGATCTAGCCCAAAAACGAGGGGGCCGCATCAAAAAAAAAAAAAAAAACCTAATGAGTATACCTAGAGCGATCCAATGAATGCTTTGGCACCCCAGCCAAACTACATAGCTTGGTTATCAACGAAGCAAAAGGGAGGCGACGATTACGTTCCATGGAAACTGCAAAATTAACCGCCTCACGGTGAATCAGAATCCCCCAATCAATGTCAACATGATGATCGCGAATAGCATACAAAAGCAAAGCTTCGGCCTCATTGACAGCCTCGTTATCTGTAGACAAAAGGGCGCGTGAGTTGATAAACTTCTTCCACTCACGGTTGCTGCGAGAGAGATCGGACGCAGGTCCCAGTGCACGAGGTCGCTCAGAATCAGGAAAAAGCTCGCGGAGGGCTCGTCGTAAGCGAGTTTGTCTACTTGACTCATCGGCAAGATTCCAAGCGAACTCATAATGGGATGAGGGGTCGATAGCGGGTATACCCAATGCACCGTTGATAGCTTCCGAAATAAAAACAACCGCGACGCCACGAAGGGTAATACAGCTAGCAGTCCCTTCAGATACAGCTTCCGACAAAAGGGAATAGAACTCCCTCACTATTGTAAGATTGGGGAGTATTGATGAAGGTGGTGCAACAAAATCTGCCCACCCGGAGAAACGTACGCGCAGAAGAGAGCCGTCACCCTCAACCTTGCTCTGATTTAAACCCCTCTCCTTCGCAGGCTCAACCCATTCAAAATAGCGCCAGAAATTATCTTTAGCAACAGGGGAAGCAGTAAGGAAAAAGGGATATACATCTCGCATTGGCTGGGCTTTCCACACTCGCACTCTACCTTCTCCAGAGGAAAAAGACATAGCTCCAACACCAAAGATTTATGCAAAAGAATGAAAGAGGAGTAAAAATGAGGTTAGTGTGCCTCCTCCTTTTATAGCAGAGTTTAGCAAAAGGAACGGCCACGATCAGTTAGATCCTACGGCCACACATAACGCGGTTTATCTGAAATTTGAAATTCAAAGAACGCATTTAATGCTTGTCGGTCATCAGCCCGTGATTCTAGGCTATATTCGTGCACAGTTACTAAGCCCGGGATTTTAGGCCATCTTGAACACATACACTGCCAGTGGGCTGTCAAATCAATGCAGATCCCTGGATTCCCGGCAAACACGACAGTCGAGAAAGGCTAGTCCCGTCAGAACAACTCAGCTCCTAAGTTTCAAGCAAGCATCCACTCCGCCTCAAAATTAGGGGGCCGCAGCAAAACCGCTTTGCAAAATATAGACCATCATTACTTGTAACGAGTCCGCAAAGACAAGTTATAAGGGATTATGGCGACGATCTGTTTTGCTCAAGTCTCCTCACACCTCGACCAAACCAGGGGGGATGGGAAAATTTTAACGCACAACGGGAATTTCTCAAATCATCTCAGTTCTTCAGCCTTAGTTATTTTCGCGAGCTCAACAAATCTCGCCAAAATAAAGGGGGCCGCACACATACAAGATGAGATTGCAGACGAGATTGCAGGAAATAAATCAAAGAAACATGTACAATAGATACACCAAGAGGGGCCAAAGCGGCCACAACGTCAATACAGAGAATTAAAGGATAAACTAAGTTATTACAACCATCAAATAAGGACGCCAAATAGTTCAAAAAGTAGCAGAAAGGAAAATTATCATTACAGAGCCGCAGAAATATAAATTGTTTCGAAACAAAGGCACAAGGCATTTAAACGGAGCCGGGTAGAGTGTCGATGTACTCATCACCAGGCTGATCGCTTGCGGGAGGATTCTTCAAGATCGCAAAGTTGACAGGATTGACTGGAGGAGGATCCCACACTAGGTCGCCGCGCTCTATCTGGTTAGTTTGGATGGCGACGATGTGATCTGCTGCATAGGGGATATCCGGGTGAATGGCCAACAGGTCGGGAGATCGCTGAGACATGTTAACCCAACGGAGCATTTCCTCCAAGGTAATGCTCTCCCAGCCATGATAAGCCCAAAGACAACGAGCGAGGTGATTAAAACCTTGGTCGAAGCTAGCCTCCTGGTAGTCGCCGAATTCATCAGAAAGCTTAAAGGCCTCAACGGCTGCTGGACCCGCCATCTCTGCGGCCTTCTCTGCAGCAGCAAGTTTTTCTTTTAAGCTTACGACATCCTCATGTGCGGCCACTAACCCTTCAGCAGAGTTGCGGGCTTCTTCTTTCAGGGCTTCCACCTTCTTCTGCAGCTCCGCATCCAGTCTAGCGCTCTCCTCCATAAGTTTCTTCATCCGCTCAACTTCGGTCGCCGCCTGCGAGCTTTTGTTTTCAGAAGCGACCCTGGCTTTCTCCGAGGCTCCCAGAGCCGCTGTTACTTTCTTAAGCTCAGCTTTGCGCCTCTCTGCGGCCTCAATCGCTTTATTTGTGCGAGTCCCAAGCTGAAAAAGAGGAAGTTATAAGCCCGAGGAAAATGCAAAATACGAAAGGAAGGAAAAAAATACAAGGTAAACAAAAAACTTACCATTGAGGCAGCAATACCGAATTGGCCTGAAAGATCTTTGAGTTCGGCGACCTCATCGCCGGCCGGGGCATCATCTTGAATCACGACGCGAGACGTGATGCCCCTCCCGATCTCCAGTTGAACCCCGTGCGGCGAATCCCATGCCAGGCGGCCCAAGGGGATAACATCGGCAATGGCCTCTCTTATCTGGCTCACTTTGTTCATATCGAGGCTCTGAGTAAAGTTGGGGTCCAGCCACACCGCTTCTTTCCCTTTGTAGCCGCGGGGCAGTGTCCCAGCCGGCAGCGGCTCCACCTCCTCAGAGACCTCCTCCACAATGGCCTCGGGCCGCACAGAGCCCTTATCAGCAGCCCGCTTATCAGTACGATCAGATACTTTACCAGCGCCAGCTGTTTTGGTCTTCTCGACCCTTGGTCGTTTCTGGCCCTGGGTGTCTTTTGGGGGTTCTTCAACCAGCGACATTTTCTGGATAACGGTCTGACTAGAGCTCGCGCCTGGGGGCGCCTCAGCAATTTTCGTAGGATCATACGCCTCGTCAATAATGGTGGCGTCCACAGTGTGGGGAACTTTCCCAAGGACTTGTTTCAAGGTCGCTTGACGGGTCTTAGCTTCCTCCTCAGCAAGCCTCTTCCTTTGAGCTCGGCGTTCATTAGCATCCATACCTGCAGAAAGGATTCGTTAAAAACGAATTCAAGAGAAAGGGACAACGCATGAAAGAATATAGCATCTTGAAACTCGTAAAAAAATCAAATAAACGCAAGGAAATTTACAAGGTGGCCTTCTTTCTGGATCGCCTCCACACACGGGACACTCGGACGGAAAGCATTGGCCTATATGGCAATCTCATACCCAGTCAGGATCGCTCTCCTCAGGAACCATGGCAACCATTGGCTCCGCCTTACCCGGGCCTGCGAGGCCCGCCATACGCACAAAAGGAAGAACCAGATCAAGAAGATCGACCCAAGCAATATTCCTTAAAGAAGCCTCGACCCCCTTGGACTGTATGAGAGTCATGAGCCCTTTGACAAGACGCCGTTCTATTACAGGAGGCTCGTCGATCGGGAGGGTAGATTTTTCCGTACGTTTTGCGGCCCTAGGGAACGGCCATCCAACCTTGGATTCCACCTTGAGGATCCGCTTGTGCCATCTGTGAATCTTATTTGGTAGCAAGAATAGCAAACGGGACGTCTTGGACCTTAAAGATATTTGTCCCGGGATGCCCGTCCCACAGAACCAGTGGAATTGGCCCAGCAAAGTCAGGGAAGGCTCTATCTTCATTGTTCGACACATCACAATGAAGGCCATGATTTGAATAACGGTCCCAATGGCAAAATCGGAAGGAAGGGCTCCCATCAGCTCGCAAATTCTCACAAAGAAAGGGTCAAATGGAGGTCGGAGCCCCGCGTAAAAATGATCAAAGTGCAGAATTAAGGTGTCATCTGAGCGGCGGGCACACACGTAATCTTGGCGGTCCTCAGGTTTAAACTTGTCCTCCTCCTTCGAATAATCAAGCAAGGAAAATCGATACACACTTGTGTCAATTTTAAACCGACGACGGATATATTGATTAATATCGTCGCTGTCACAAAGCTGCGCCCACTTCTTCTCCAACGCCTTCTCATACTCCGCCAGGATAGCGAACTCTCTCATCGCCTCGGGATTATTGGGCACGTGTTTCTTTGCTTTAGCAGCGGCCTCCCCAACGGTGATTTTGGGATCCCTTTTCCTCTTTGGTTTTTTAGGGAGCTCCCAGACAATTTGGCGAGGCAGGGGGGGCATTCTCATCCTCACTCGACCCCATCAGCTCATGAAGAGCGGCGTCCTCGACATATGCCCCGTCATGATCGGCGGCGCCACTGGGACTAGGATCGGCGGCCTGTTCATCGACGTCAGACATTCCTCTTTCATCAGCCTCGCTGGTGCTTTCCCCTTGAGCTCGCGCCATTTCCTTGCGGCTCTTCTTGCGTCGCGGGGTGGGGTTAGGGAACAGAGAATCTAAGTCAAAAGGATCGTCGCTTGTTCGAATGGTGGCCTCCGCGCCGGTTATCTCTTTCAGAGGGTCGCCCCCGGCGGACTTTTCAGGACTAGAGGGGTCATCACCCTCTTCCTCGCGAGCATAATCATAAGCCTCTTGCTCCTCGTCGGAGTCGTCTCTGGCAGAATACTCTCCGTCAGACATCCTGCAAAAACAAGAGGAAAAGTTGGAGCTTTCAGACCTGGGATAATAGGAATTAAACCAGGAAGGTAATCGCACCCATCTCGACGCCCTCCCCTCCGTTTTTACAGGAGAAACGGAAAGCAAATTGCCAGAAAGGGAAGTACAAACTCCAAAGCTAACATAATAAGTGGGAGTTTTCTGGGCCGCAGCGCCAGATTATCCTCCTCTACCCTTTTTTCCAGAAAAAACCACCCCCACAATAAGATCACCAACCAAAAAAAAATTCAAACTTTTCTCAAAAAACATCTTACCTCCAAACACATTGCCCAAACAGTGGATCAAATAAGATGAAAAGGCTTGAAAAACAAACGGAGAAACAAAGAAAAAGGGATAAGAGGGAAGAATTTACCTGTTTTTCTGGAAAGGATAGAAGGAACAACCTAAAGAGCACGCCGGAATCTTCAATCTCTTGCCGGAAAACCTAAAAGTTCACTTCAACCACCGTCAAACCCCACTACTAGCCTTCGCCGGAAGCTTTTGCTAATCCCAGAAAGAGGAGAGGGCTCAGAGGAAAAAATTTGGAAAAATAGAAGAGTGAAAAGTGAGGAAGTGTGGAGGAGGCTAGCCTTATATAAGCAAGCAAGTTATAATCGTGGGGCTGGGAGTTGATTCATCCAGCGGTTGGGGTTTGCGTGGTCGTTTCAAATTCCCAAATTCGAAAACCGCAATCATTAGGAAGGCCAATCGATGCCCACGTGCCTGTTGGGGCAGTTACCTAGGACGTTACTACCCACGTAATTGCAGTTATCAAGAGGGCCTACGTCAGCCACGATCTGACTAACTGCCCCATGGGAGTTTAAACGGATGGCCTCGCAGACGACAAGGTCGCAAAAACAGGCCCAGAGTTGCTTCGAAGGTCGCTTGCTTTGAAAGCACGGCCCTTAGTGAACAAGTCGCATCAGACGACAAGGTCGTAAAAACAGGCCCAGAGTTGCTTCGAAGGTCGCTTGCTTTGAAAGCACGGCCCTTAGTGAACAAGTCGCATCAGACGACAAGGTCGCAAAAACAGCCCGAGTTGCTTCGAAGGTCGCTTGCTTTGAAAGCACGGCCCTTAGTGAACAAGTCGCATCGACGACAAGGTCGCAAAAACAGGCCCAGAGTTGCTTCGAAGGTCGCTTGCTTTGAAAGCACGGCCCTTAGTGAACAAGTCGCATCAGACGACAAGGTCGCACATACATCGCCCAAGAGCTCGCTACTCCACACTCGATACCTTCACGACAAATGATCAAGATATGGAGTAGGGGGCCATTGATGATACAAATTACATCGCCATCAGTTGGGCCGCACCAAGGAAGCTGCGACTACACCTATGGCGACGTCAAAGGGTATTGTGATCAAGGCCGCCGATAACAACGCATCCTAGCGCTTCGTCAGAGCTAGGGGTCGGTGGGCGATCATAAGTACAAGGCTCTCTAAGGAAGCCGCACAAGACTTGAGAGGAAACAGGGGGTGAAGGCCAGGCGACGAAGCTGGCGACCTTGGCGACCACGAAGGGTCGCCGCCGGGATATTACATCCACTTGATGTCAGATATTTAGCATTTGCTTAGCTACTAAGACTAGTGACTAAGCTGCTTATGCACCGCCAGTCTTTACTTCACCCCTAAGTTTAGTCTTCCTATAAAAGGAAGTCTTGTGTAACCTAATCAGATACTCTCTCTATTCTAATACACAAAAAGCAGGCCAAAGCTCTGTAAAAAGCAAACTCGTCTCTCCATCCTCTTCCCGCCGCCGCCTATCTCCGGCTAATATATAAACAATCCACTCACAAACAAGCCAGATATCCACAACACCGGCACCACCACGCTATCGTGATGATTTCTGCATCTTCAGATGATTATGTGAATATTCTGGATGGGAAGAAACAAGAGGAATCAGATTCCGATGATGATGAAGATCAGGGGAAGAAGATACATCATCATTCCCACTTATGTTCCTCATGGGATATGCATATTACCAATCGTGTTTCTAATCCAAGAGTAACCCGTCGATGGGCTCGAGGGAGTGCACTTCCCATGGATAATTGCTTTGCTGCTGGCTTAACCGATTCGGAGATGGCTGACCGATCGTACCGAGACATGGCCTATGTAAGTCATTATATCTTTTTCTTTTGGAGAAAATGACCATTAATGGCCATACTCTTAGTGGCCAAAAAACTTGGGTTAGTGGCCTTAACTATTACTTAGTGGTTATAAGTGGTAGTAGTGGCCATTATTGATAGTTACTGACCATTCGTAGGTAGTTCCTACTACTATATAAACTTCATTGCTAGTAATATAAGAATTAGACCTTTATTCACACCACATCAGATCTACCACTGCTCCACATTAGAATGAAAAATAATGATATCTACTTGTTACACCACACATTATTTCAGCACTACTAAATCTACCCCTACACCACATTATAAAAAGTGTTGGATGGTGTAGATGGTGGAAATGGTGGAAATGAGTGGTGGTGTTGTAGGAGAATAAGATATGGATGAAGAATTGAAGTTATTTGATTCATTTATTTTTTTTAAAGTGTTGGACTAAATTGTATTTTAAAAGTTGTGTGGAAATAATTTAAAAATGTGTTGTAAAAGTACAAAAATTGTGGTGTAATCAAAGAATGAAAAATATTGAAAATTAAGTGTGGTGTAAAGGTAGATAAGTTTTAGGTGTGGTCCGATTTATAAAGTGGTATATTGGTAGATTCCCCGTGGTGCGAATAAAGACTCTATATAAGAATATAAGAATATTTACCAAGTATTATACTACTACATTTCCAACTCATATAGTGAGGTAGTGTGCATTTTTTGAACAGAATGCCGGGACACCGGAAGAGTTCGCCGTCTGTTCAAAATTTGAAGTGTCACTACATCGAACAAGTAAACCGTTGTATCCTGGGAGACAATTTCTAGCACCGTGGGCACTATACCGGACAAATTTGTCTTAAGGACAGAGTGTTCACACTCGCCTCGGTTTGAATCTTTTATTTCGATTTAAATCTTTGCGTACTTGTACTTGCAATATATGTTGGATTACATGAGTAAAATTGTTGATATATTATTTGTTAGAACACATATCGTACTACGGGATAACAATCTTAAGACAAATTTTCTTTGTGTGGATAGTCTCTCTTAATTTGTGCATCTTAAGTATTTTGTATGTGTTACTAATCGTTTGTTTGCAAAACTGGTAATTATTGGACGTGACTTTGATCGGTGCAAGACTGAAGGAACATGTGTTGAACCTATTCCGATGGGAAGAAGAAAAGAGGAGGTTAGTCAAATGTTAAATGCTTCTATACATTTGTCATCAAACTTAAATGGCACTTCTTTTTCAAGCAAATGACTGAGAGGTTTCCCTATGCGTGAAAAATCTGCAATAAATCTTCTATAGAAACCAGCATGTCCAAGAAATCCTCTCAGAGTTTTCAGATTTACTGGTGGGGGTTATTTTTTAATTACTTCCACTTTGGCTTTATCTACCTCAACACCTTCTTCAGAAATTTATGACCTAAAACAATACCATCGGATACCATTAGATGACACTTCTCCCAGTTTAAAACTAAGTTTGTGTCTTCACAGCGTTTTAGTACACGTTCTAAGTGTGAGAGACATTCTTCAAAAGAATCTCCAAAAACGCTAAAGTCATCCATAAAGATTTCTAAAAACTTTTCTACCACATCTGAAAATATTGCTATCATGCATCTCTGAAACGTAGCTGGTGCGTTACATAATCCAAACGACATTCTTTTATAAGCAAAAGTTCCATATGGACAAGTGAAAGTCGTTTTCTCTCTATCTCCTGCTGCAATAAATATTTGTAAATAGCCTGAATAGCCATCTAAGAAACAATAAAATTTATGTCCACTTAACCGTTCCAACATCTGTACTATGAATGGAAGCAGATGGTGGTCTTTCTTAGTATGCTCATTCAGTTTGCGAAAATCAATGCACATTCGATATCCTGTGACTTCTCTTGTTGGAATCCATTCATGCTTATCATTTTCCTTTATCGTGAATCCACCCTTCTTTGGTACTACTTGGGTGGGACTTACCCATTCACTGTCTGATATGGGAAAGATTAATACCATCTCCAGTAGTTTAATAACTTCTTTCTTGATCACTTTTTGCATATTCGGGTTGAGGCGGCGTTGTGGCTGGATATACGGTTTGGCTCCTTCAATCAAGATGATCTTGTGTACACAAATCTCGGGACTTATTCCTTGAATATCTGCCACTATCCATCCAAACGCTTTCTTATGTTGCCTCAACATTCTCAACAATTGATCTTCCTGTGACTTGGTTAATGATGATGAAATAATAACAGGAAGCAAATTATCAGCTTCAAGAAAGGCATATTTGAGATTCGAAGGGAGAGGTTTTAATTCCAGATTCCTTGGTGGCTCCTCTACCGAAGGTTTCAATACTGGGCCATCCAGTTCTAAATCCAAATAACGATGTCATGGTCGTTTCTCAAAAGAACTTCCGGTGTCGAGATAAAAAAATGACTTCTTTCATTTCCTGGTTATCTCCTTCATAGATGGATAAGGCTAAACATTCTTCGAGCTTATCTTCAAAAAAACGCAATTCAGCATGATCCATATAAATGGAAGATATAGTATCTATGAATGAACATGATTCCTGTTTGTATGGATGTTTCATAGCCTTAAAGATATTAAAAGTGACTCATCTTCATTGACTCTTAAAATTAATTCACCTTTTTGGACATCGATAAGGGTTCTTCCTGTAGCTAGAAATGGTCGACCTAGAATAAGAGGTGCTGAAAATCCTTCTTCCATTTCCATGACTACAAAGTCGACTGGAAAGTAAAACTTATCTATCTTAACCAATACATCTTCGATGACTCCTTTAGGACGTTTAATAGATCTATCTGCCATCTGGAGGGTCATCTCGGTGTTTTTAAGTTTTCCTATTCCGAGTTTCCTATAATCCTCATAAGACATGAGATTAATGCTGGCTCCGAGATCACAGAGTACCTTCTTAAACAGAATACCCCCAATCTCACATGGGATGGTAAAACTACCGGGGTCTTTTAGTTTAGGCGGAAGCTTGTGTTGTAATACTGCGGAACATTCTTCATTAAGGCAAATGTTCTCATATTCTTCTAAACGTTTTTTGTTCGACAGGATATCCTTAAGAAACTTGCCATAAGTGGGCATATTGATACTGAAAATGAAAACCTAGTAGTACGCATATGCTAATTTTGGTAGGCAGCAAACTGAAAATTGCATCAGAAAATTGTTAGTTTACCGGAACCGTAAATTGACGTTAACCAAACAGAAGTCCTTTCATTTTCAATAAAGGTCCTGCTACCTGCGAATTCTTTGCTTATATAGGAGGTGTTTTTCCTTCTAGCCAATTTGTTTGATTTTTTGTTTGCCTTTTGCAAGTGCGTACCAATGCCGCTGCGGCATTGGCAATGCCTGCGTTGATGAGGCATCCGAACTTTTTCCCAATTACTGTAATATGGAATTGGGTCATTCCATTGATGTTAATATTAAATGTTCAGGCTATCAATTACAATATTGCAAATTATTATTGTATTATCTACGGTGGGATTAAAATTTGTTATGTTTTGATAGGCTTTTTCAATGGTTAGCCCTTGTAATAATATATTATTCCCATATGGTCTATAGTACAGATAAATATTCAGTAATCATAATTGATTTTGTTGGAAGTATTATACTTGAAACTTGAAAGAATTATTGATAGTCGGTTGACTGATGCGGCAACAAGTAGTTTGCAGAAGTGTGTTGGGCAACATTTATTGTGTTGGGTAACTTGAAAGAATTATTGATAGTTAGTTGGGTAACATTTATTGTGTGACTGTGGATTGCACTTACTGTATATTGTGTCGATCATTGGATACATCAAGATGAATCCAAATGTGATTGTGTCTTTGTGACACAAGTGTACGTGCATATTGTAGCATTATACGTAACATCAGTGACCGGTTAATCTCATTCTTTGGAAGGAGAAGTTCGGTGGTGTAATGAACAATGCTTTGAATGATCAAACCGGATTGATCAATATGTTGACAGGAGTACTATCAATTGATCACAAAATTGATGCTCTATAAAGAGCCAGTGAGATTGGCTTTAAGATCTGCTTTCATGCTTGAGTAATCTTACTTGTGACACTGTGAATGAGACTTGCCAATTTCAGATCCGTTCATCAGTTGATGAACATGGATATGTTACCAAATTTGAGATTTGATTCTAATCACACTTATCTAGTATGTGTTGAAGCCATGTTGGCTCACTCACCGTTTGACCGGTAGAAAGGAACACATAACCTCTGGATTCGTGCGGTGATAAAAGTATTTTGTTACTTCTATTGACTATAGCACCAAATATTGTGATGGTTAAATGTTAAAAACAAAGAATGAAGGTGAAAATAAAAATAGCAAACGGATGAGATGTATCTGTAGTGATTGTGGCGGTGGATATGATGTATTGTTTCATGAGTCTTGCTAAGGGCCCGGCATCATTCATCAAACAACTATACCATACACACCTCAGTCAAGTGGTATTGCTACATGCAAGAACCAAACTCTTAAAGAGTTGATGAATGCTATGTTGATAAGTTCGGGTTTACCTCAGAACTTGTGGGGGGAGTGGTCCTCTCAGCAGAATTCATTCTGAACAAGATCCCTTCAAAGAAGAAGGATGCACCCCGTCTTATTTGTGGAAAGGCCGAGGTCTAGCTATGAATTCTTGGAAATGTGGGGGTGTCTGGCTAAGGTAGAAGTACCTAACCAAAGCTAGTGAAGATAGGACTATTGACAGTATATTCATAAGATATACTCTCAAGAGTAGTGCCTATTGGTTTCTGGTGCATAAAACTGACATCTTCGATGTACATGATAGTGTCATCATCGAGTCTATGAATGTTGTGAAGAAGCAAGTATGAGTAAGCAGACATGTGAGTCTGAAGAAGAGAATGATCCTCAAGAAATTGAGGAAGTACGAGGGCTAGGACTTTCAAGTCTTTTGGTCCAGATTTTCTAACCTATATGGTAGAAAACGAACCCAAGACATATGATGAGGCAATGTCCACGCTAGAAGCTCCTTTCTAGAAAGAGACTATAAATAGAGAAATAGAATCCATCACGCAAAACCACACTTGGGAGTTGGTTGGTGTTCCACTAGGAAATAAACCACTCGGATGCAAGTGGATCTTCGAGAAGAAGTTAAAGGTTTATGAATTTATTGATAATTGTAAGGCGTTGTTAGTAGCCCGCGCCATTGCAGATGTGAGCACTCCACTTGACTTAAGTGTGCACTTAGTCAAGAATAGACGTGAACTTGTGGATCAATTGAGATATTCTCAAGTGATTGGAAGTCTGATGTACATAACCAACTGTACACGACCAGACTTAGCATGTGCTGTGAGCATACTGAGTAGGTTCACGAGTAATCCAGACCATAATCATTGGAAAGCCTTAAATAGGTTGTGAGGTACATAAAGTACACTATGAGTCTGGGATTACGATATACAAGATATCCAGCAGTATTAGAAGGATATTGTGATGTGAACTGGATATCGGATACGAAAGATTTAAAGTCCACCAGTGGATACTGACTCACGATTGGTGGTGTTGCTGTGTCCTGGAAGTCTAGAAGACAAACGTGCATAGCTCGTTCCATAATGGAATATGAGTTTATAGCATTAGATAATGCTGGAGAACAAGCTGAATGGCCTAGGAATTTCCTTGAGGATATTCCGTTTTGGCCTAAGCAAGTGTCGGAAATCAGCTTACATTGCAATAGTCAGTCGGCTATAGGAATGGAATGTATAATGGTAAGTCTAGACACATACGCCGGAGACACGGTGCCATTAAATAATTGATCTCTAAAGGTGTGATTTCCATCGATTATGTACGATCGAAGGAGAATCTTGCGGATCCGCTTATAAAAGGTTTGGCTAGAGATCCGATGTCAATTATTGACAATCAGAATGGGACTAAAGCCTATTACGACAGAAACTTTGTAATGGTAACCCAACCATGTTGACTAGAAATCCCAAGATCATGGTTCAAAGGGACAACTAAGTTACGAGGGTTCTGTGAACATTTACCCATTCTGTGAATAAAAGTGTTATCTGTCAGTGGTGTAAGGTTAAGTGAAAACTTTTAATGATTCCTATAACTTGGTTACTTCAAGTGGGGTATGGCAGAATACTCTTGATAGGAGATCACATATGTAAGTGGAAGTGGGGCCGCTTCTGTGAGAATTAAGAGGCTTGAATTCTCTAACGCATTTTCTGAAACCAGGGGTGATTCATGGCCAAAGTGAACACAACCATGAGAACCAAATACGGTGTTAAGGGAAATATTGTGTGAGTACTATTGTCTGGTATACAATAAAGGCTGAACAGTTCAAGGCACAGTTCACTGATTAGCCGAGTAAATCCGATAGTACTTCACTAAGGCAGGTTCAAAGCAGAAGCTACCTCTCCTGATGAAATACTTTCTCGTCTGAATGCTCTTCAGGGTCTGCATTTGCATTTGCTTTAATGTCCATTTTGTGGGGGACTGTTGGAGAAAATGGCCATTAATGGCCATACTCTTAGTGGCCGTAAAACTTGGGTTAGTGGCTTTAAATTTTACTTAGTGGTTATAAGTGGTAGTAGTGGCCATTATTGAGAGTTAGTGACCATTAGTGGGTAGTTTCTACTACTATATAAACTTCATCTCTAGTAATATAAGAATATAAGAATATTTACAAAGTAGTATACTACTACATTTCCATCTCATATAGTGAGGTTGGGTGCATTTTTTGAACAGAATGTCGGGACACCGGAAGAGTTCGCCGTCTTTTCGAAGTTTGAAGTGCCACTACATCGAACAAGTAACCGTTGTATCCTGTGAGACAATTTCTAGCACCGTGGGCACTATTCCGGAGCAAATTTGTCTTAAGGACAGAGTGTTCACACTCGCCTCGGTTTGAATCTTTTATTTCGATTTAATTCTTTGCATACTTGTACTTGCAATATATGTTGGATTACATGAGTAAAATTGTTGATATTTTATTTGTTTTAACACATATCGTACCACGGGTATAACATTTTCTATGATTCTTTTTCGTCCAATACATCATTTTCCTGACATGTTTCTTATTTTCCGCAAAACTTCTTAATTCGGAAGGAGATGTGTCGGCGTTTGAGTGGAGGTTCTGACCGAACTTACCAGCGTCAAGTACAGGTTTCTGCCTTGGAAGCGGAAAATGCTTCCCTATTTAGGCATCTCACCGAGGCGGAGAAATCCAAGTGGACATAGGAGAAGGCTGCTCGGAGGCTACAAGAGAGGTACACCGAGCTGGCAGGAGGGTATACAAGTAGAAATCATGTCCTCTGTAAGTCATTATATCTTGAGTTTTGTGAAATACTCTGTCACTATGGAATCTCCTTGCTTTACTTGATATATATCTGTTGAGTAGTCACTATTTATTTGATGGTTGCTACAGTGTTGAAAGGAAAAGATAGTATGGTGCACAGTGTTGTTGAAAAAACAATAATAATAATAGGCATGCTAGTCAACAAAAGAAGCATCAGCCTATATTGGAAAAAATTTCATCTTTGTATTAAATGCTACCATCCTTCCTTTTAGTATAAATAGAAGCATTTTGCTTCATGGAAAATGCAAGAGCCGAACGAGAGTATTCGGCATAAATATTTCAACGAGCAATCGAAAAATAGAGTGAAAAGTGTGTGTCAAATTGTTGTCCAATAGTGAGGGATATTTTTCGGTACTTGTTCGACGCTTCTTCTACTTCAATCTGGTTGGTTGGTTCGTACATCGGAGTGGCAGATTGTACACGGTTCTTCACAGATTGGGCTGCTGTTATCTTGGTGACATCTTTCCACAACTCTATACTCTTGTATTTTTATTGGTACTTTGGAGTAGTTTGAGTTGTTGTACGTGGAACACTTGTATCTCTTATTTACTGACTAGTGGAGATTTTTGTGGGCTCCGGCCTCGTGGTTTTTACTCTCTCACATTGAGAGGGGTTTTCACGTTAAAATTATGGTGTTATTTTATTCCGCTTTATTTCACTACGTGGCTTTCTACTAGTATTTCTATTCCGTTGCGCTTGCTAGTGGAAAAATATTTGTGGGTGTTTGCGATAATTTTCTTATTACCGCGGCGTTTTTCCCAACAAGTGGTATCAGAGACTGGTTAGTAGTGTTGTCGGATAAAGTAATTTTTTGGTGTATTTGATTTGTTTAAAATGGAAGCAAATCTAAACAGGATGATCACTTTAAATGGGTCAAATTATGTTTTATGGAAAGATAAAATGGAGGACTTGTTATATGTGAAAAATTACTACAAGCCTGTGTTTGATGCAGAAAAACCCGAAGATAAAACTGATGTTGAATGGGATTTGTTACATAGGCAAGTATGTGGTTATATAAGACAATGGGTCGATGATAATGTTTTGAACCATATAAGTGGCGATAAAAATGCTAAAACTTTATGGCAAAAACTGGAAGATTTATATGCCCGGAAAACTGGTAATAATAAGATGCTTTTGATTTATAAGTTGATGAATTTAAGATATCAGGAAGGAACTCCTATGGCTGATCTTTTGAATAATTTTGTTGGTATTCAAAATCAACTTATTACTATGGGTATCAAGTTTGATACTGAAGTGCAGGGATGGATGTTTCTCGGCTCTTTACCGGAGTCATGGGAAACTTTTAGAAGTTCTCTCTCTAACTCAACTCCGGATGGTATGATGACCATTGATCTTGCCAAGACGAATGCTCTGGAAGAAGAAACCAGAAGGAAAGCACATGGTATTTCTGCACAGTCAGATGTTCTGGTTACCGAGTCGAGGGGGAGAAGTCATAGTAGAGCACCCAAGCATAGAGGTCAGAGTAGAAGCAAATCCAAAGGAAAATACAAAGACCTTGAATGCAATCATTGCGGAAAGAAAGGACACATCCAGAGATACTGTTGGAAATTGAAAAAGAAAAACAAAAATAATGACAACAGTGATAAGAAAAATGATGAAAAGCAAGAAGACAATATTAATACTGCTTCTGGTGATTTTCTTATTTTTCAGGAAGTTGATGATGTCAATCTTGCAGATGATGTGACCAGTTGGGTCGTTGATAGTGGTGCGTCAGTCCATGCTACTTCGAGAAGAGAATTCTTCACATCTTACACTGCAGGTGATTTTGGTGATGTGAGGATGGCACATGATTCTGTTATAAAGTGTGCAGGTGTTGGAGATATTAGTTTGGAGACGTCTAACGGTACCAGACTAATTCTCAGAAAAGTTAAGCATATTCCAGATATCCGGTTGAATCTGATTTCGGTTGGCAGACTGTGTGATGATGGTTATGACAGTTCGTTTTCTCGTGATACGTGGAAACTCACAAAAGGGTCTTCAGTTGTTTCTAGAGGTATGAAATCCTCTACACTTTTCTTGACTCAAGCTAAAGTTGTTATTGATATGGCTAATGCAGTGGAGTCACCTGATGAGACTGAGTTGTGGCATAAAAGGTTATGTCATATGAGCCTGAAAGGTATGACTGTCTTGTCCAAGAAAAATCTATTAACTTGTTCAAACAAGTTTGCATTTGGAGAAGTGTGCACATTGTCTTGCGGGGAAGCAAAATAGAGTTTCTTTTAAAACTCACCCACCTTCAAGAAAGTCGAAGTACTTGAGTTGGTACATTCGATGTTTGTGGTCCTATGAAAAGAAGGACGCTTGGTGGTTCCCGTATTTTGTGACTTTTATTGATGATCATTCGAGGAAAATTTGGGTCTACACTTTGAAGACAAAAGATCAAGTGTTGGACATTTTTAAGCAGTTTCAAGTCTCGGTTGAGAGAGAAACTGGAAAGAAGTTGAAGTGTATTCGAACAGACAATGGCGGTGAATACACTGGTCCGTTTCATGTTTACTGCAAGCAACAGGGTATCAGACATGAAAGGACTCCGCCTAAAACTCCGCAGTTGAATGGATTAGCTGAGAGAATGAACAAAACACTAATGGAAAGAGTCAGATGTTTGCTTTCACAAGCTGGATTACCTAAATCCTTTTGGGGTGAAGCCTTGAGTACAATGGTGCATGTACTTAATTTGTCTCCATGCGTTCCTTTGAAGAATGAGGTTCCTCAGAAGGTATGGTTAGGTAAAGATGTATCTTACCATTATTTGCGAGTTTTTGGTTGTAAAGCTTATGTTCATATTCCTAAAGATGAGAGGTCTAAGCTTGATGCTAAGACTAAACAGTGTATTTTTCTGGGTTATGGTCAAGATGAGTTTGGCTACAAACTATATGATCCTGTTGATAAGAAAATAATCAGAAGTCGAGATGTTGTGTTTGCAGAGAATGAGACTTTACAGGATATTGACAAGAAGAGTTCAACACCTCGAGCTAATGATGTTCCATCTACGTCAGAGATAGTTCCTCCTACACCACTAGAGGAACATGATGCAGTTGATGTACAGGATAATCATCGGGGTGAGCCCGATGCAGTTGATCTTGATCTTGTTTATGATGAGTTGGTTGATGAACCATTACCAGAGGAGGAGCAACCAGTTATTCCCAGAAGGTCTGATAGAGAGAGGCGTTCTTCTACTAGATACCCCGTGAGTGAGTATGTGCTGCTCACAGATAGTGGAGAGCCTGAGAGCTTTGATGAAGCCTTGGATGATGAACATAAAGATAAGTGGCTTGATGCTATGAAAGATGAGATGAAGTTTTTGCATGATAATCACACCTTTGAGTTGGTGAGACTGCCAAAAGGGAAGAAAGCTTTGAAGAATAAGTGGGTCTTCAGAATTAAGAACGAAGACAGTAATTCTACACCTCGGTATAAAGCAAGATTAGTGGTCAAAGGTTTTGGTCAGAGAAAGGGCATTGATTTTGGTGAGATTTTCTCTCCGGTTGTGAAGATGTCCTCTATCCGGACTGTTCTTGGCTTGGCAGCTAGTCTTAATTTAGAGGTTGAGCAGATAGATGTAAAAACAGCTTTTCTTCATGGTGACCTTGAAGAATGTCAGTAATGTGACTTAAACTCTACATCTGGTGGAACCAATCTGAAGACTCAGCTGTGTGATGGACAGCTGAGAAGGATATTCAATTCTGTGCGTCAGTAGGGTGGAGTCTACTGAGCTTCGTCGGCGGGGGTAACTATCGCGGGGTGATAGTCCGCCGAGTCCGGAATACGACAGGGTCCCACAACTGTTAATTCTGTTATGTGACAGCTATACAGTGTCATTAAAGGGGGACGCGTGTAGGGGTATTTATGGTGCATCAGACAAAGATTCCTTGCGGCTAGGGTTTAGGGATTTGTGCCTATAAATACAGTTGTTGTCTCATTATCTGTGTGTGTTGAAATCTGTAAAATTCAGTGCATAATAAAATATCTCTTTTCTGCCCGTGGTTTTTTACTTCTCCCACTGAGAGGTTTTCCACGTTAAATCTGTGTTCTTCTTGTTTCTGTTATCTCCTTTGATTGTTTATGTTTGATTGCTTGTGTTTCTGTTTCTTGCATCTGAAGTTATCTCCATCGCCTTTATAACAAGTGGTATCGGAGCAAGGTTGGAGAAAACAATCGTACGATCAACTTCATCTTCACCAAGACCTTCGACAAGGTGCTAGGATCCGTGATAAAGTTGTGATCTTTAGCAAGAAAAGATGTCGTAGTAAACGTAAAAATCGATAAATTTACGGGGAAGGAACAGTTTTGGTCCGTGGCAAATCAAGATGCGTGCACCGTTGAAACAAGCGGGGTTTGTGGAATCCGTTATCCGACAAACCAAATACAAAAAAAGCAGATTATGCCAGTCTGGAAGAGAAAGCACATTCAACCATCATGTTGTGCTTATCTGATGATGTTATCACTGAGGTTGCTGAGGAAGACACCGCAGCCAAGTTGTGGAAAAAGCTTGAAAGCTTGTATATGACCAAGTCACTGACCAACAAGTTGTTGTTGAAACAGAGGTTGTTCAGTTTGAAGATGCATGAAGGGAGTCCACTGAGGGAACATCTTGACCAGCTGAACACAATATTACTTGATTTAAGGAATATTGATGTTAAAATTGAAGATGAAGATGCAGCCCTAATCCTGTTGGTGTCATTACCGGCATCATATGAAAACTTTGTGCAGTCTTTCATAGTTGGGAAGGATACAGTAGCTTTAGAGGATGTGAGGTCTGCCTTACATGCCAGGGAGCTTAGACACAAGGCCGCTTGGGGGGACAACAGTCATTTCTTTGGACTAGTAGCTAGCGGCAATAGTGGAAAAGGATATGGACGAAGAAGAAGAAAAAAGGTCGGGGTCCAAAGGTCCTAAGTCTACCGATGTACGTAATACCGTAAGGAGCGAGGGGACATTGGAAGTCCAATTGTCCAAGGAAGAAGAAACAACGGAAGGCAATTCGGCACGGTAGCCTTGGCTACCGAGCAATCTGATGAGGATTTGGTTCTAGTTGCAGGGGATTCTACACACCAAAATGATGTGTGGATACTTGATTCTGGAGCATCCTACCATATTTGTCCAAACATGGAGTGGTTTTCTACTTATGAGCAGATGGATGGTGGTCAAATCTATATGGACAACAACAAGGTCTGTAAAGTTGTGGGAATTGGCTCAGTAAAGTTAAGGACAGATGTTAAGGCCATATTTATATGATTATTAAAGGTTTATTTCATTATTATTTTCCCCACATTTGCGTAATTTTCATGAGAATTAAGGGTTTAAGTGTAAATATTGAGTAAAGATGATTTTAAGATGATTGTATGCAGAATTGATGATTTTAAGTGTTGATTTAATGGAATTATTATTATTTGGATTTTATTACATTTTTGCATTGTTTATTTATCATGTTGGTGTTGATTTTCGAGTGCTATAAGTGGATAAATGAAGCTCAAGTCGAATTATTCAAGATAGAGTTGGAATTGGCTCAAAGAAATTGGATAAAGATGATGAAATCCGACCTCAAAGCAGTCCAGCCGAGCGTCTGCATCCCGTCCACTGGACGGGCGTCTGATTTCATGGACGAGCGTCCAAGAGAGGAAATCACATACAGAGAGTTTGGACGCAGCATGGACGGACGTCTAGAGCAAAGTCAAGATCTACCAGACGGGCGTCCACAAGACCAGACGGGCGTTCAAGGCCGACTTAGTCATAGCCGACTCAAAACTCTATATATAGCAGCAGCCTCTTAACCCTAATTCATACCAAATCATTGAGATCGCACTTTCACACCAAAAAGCTGCGGCCAGAACCCTAATTCCATAGAGATGAACTTCTCCAACCCAACAATCATCTTCAACATGATTGTTGGCTAAAAGCCTTGCAGTGAGTCGACGGAGGAAGCCTATCATCAACACAAACCAACTAGAGAGTTCGATGCTTAAGTTTAGTGAGTTTATTTCATAGTTTTTCATTACTTTGGATCTGTTTTGTATTGCTTAAGTTTTATTGAATTAAGATTTGATGAAACGATCTATGTTTAATTTATGCTTGAATAAATTTATGAAAGTCTCGTTTATTTGAGTTCTCTTTCGTTCAAAGTAATGCATCTAATTGTGTTGTAAGAGATTATGCATGATTAGTTGAGTAAGAGTTTGGAAACAATCTCATGATTTCGTTTTGATTGCATGTTTAGTTTGTTTGAAAAGATAAACGAAACCCTAGAATTTGGTTGAAGAAATTTAATTGAATTCGTGAATAAATCACTACTAAAAACTATGTCTTTTTAATCACCGTCTAGTTGGATTGTTGGTTGATAGGTGGAACCTAGTCGCCTTGCTGTGTTTTCCTTTAATTGTTTATTAATCGAATCGTTTAGATTAAGTTTAGTTTAAGTTCTAGTTATATAAACCCTAGTTTCCTGCCGTTTTCCTGCATTTTTCTGGCTTCGGTTCATAATCGGACGCTCGTCCGCAATAGCGACGCTCGTCCATTAGATTTAGTTTCCAGACGCTCGTTCATCAAAGTGAACGTTCGTCCGTCTTTCTGTTTTCTTATTTTCTGCTTGTTTTTATTCCTGTTTTAGTTTCAATTCTTAGGTTTAGGTTTTAGTTAGTTTCAACCTTAGTTTAGATAGATAATTGTGACATAATCGATAGAATAATTATCCCTTGATCCGATAAACATTCCACTCCCTTAGGACGACCCGTTAACATCCTTTACTACAGATCCTTATACTTGGGGTGTTTCGGTTTATAAATTATAAAACTAGTTTTTACCGAACAAGTTTTTGGCGCCGTTGCCGGGGAGTCGGTAACGGTTGTCGGATTCTATTTAGGACAATTTTCTGTGTCAAAAAGGGGTCGTTAGGGCACGCGGTAGTATTTTGACCATAACTTTCGGCTCGAGTGTCCGTTTGGAACGCAGGACCCCAATTCGGAATGCTCGTTCCGACGCCGACGACGTGGTGAACTGCCATAGGCCGTTCAGTGCGTTTTCGAGGTCAAAATCCACTGTTTTCCCCTCCATTTTGGCCCTAGAAGATTTCAACACGTTTTTTTTACCGTCCTAGTGCCTTTTCTGTTTTAAATTTTTCGTAGGTAGGTTTCTTTTCTTGTTTCTGTTTCTAGATCCTTTTCTAAATTCGAAAATAAGATATTAATAAAAAAAATATATAATAATAATAATAATAATAATAAAAACCTTTTGAACGAGCGTTCAACAACTTGAACGCCCGTCCACCTCAATTCTGTCCTCTGAACGAACGTTCATTCAACTGAACGAGCGTTCGGTTCTGAACGAACGTCCACTAACACCGGACGCCGATTCGATCCGTTCAATCATCACTTCTTTTCTTTCTTCTCTTTTCTTCTCTTTTCTCCCTCTAAACCATCCGATCTTTTCTAAACTGTTCTAATCAACCCCAAAGGGTTGATTTCTTCCTTTTCCTTTCTTCGGTTTATGCAAACGAGAAGTAAGAAGGGACTTCGATCTTTGATCCCGAGCCCGAACGATCTATCCTTAGAAGAAGGCTTCTCCCCGATTTGGACAAAATGGCGGATCAAGATCCACCAATTCCAAATCCCGACCCCCAAGCTCGTTAAATTTACTCCTTCAACAAATGCAAGCTCGCGCAAGAACGAGAGAATCGCAAGGCGGCATAAATCAACAACTTCAACAATTCCGCCAAAACCAGCTTAATCAGTTGAACCAGGACCCCTACACCCCATATCTTAATCAAGATTTTCTCGAGGGACATAGACCTATTCGTCCACCTGATATGGGGGGAGTAAATTTTGACCTTAAAAATGGAGTAGTTGCACTAGTCCAAAATAGCTCGTTCCATGGCCGCTCAAGAAGACCCGCACGACTTCTTGTCCACATTCGTACAAATCTGTGAAGCAGGCCATTATCCTGGTTTTGATTCTGATATCGTAAAGTTGAAGCTATTTCCTTTTGCTTTAAAAGGTGAAGCAAGCAGATGGTTTAAGTCGTTAGCACATCATTCCCTCCATACATGGAATGATGTCAAAAGAGCCTTCGCTCTTAAGTGGGTTTCACCAGGCAAGATTATGGAGATGAAACGGGAAATAGCTACGTTTGAACGGATGGAGGATGAGACTGTTGGCAAGGCTTGGGAGAGATTAAATCGTTGATGAGGAAATGCCCCAATCACGGATATGACGGACATGAGTTCCGGAACTGTTCTATAGAGGTGTCTCTCAACCTAATAGAGACTATCTTGACTCCACACGGCTCATGGATCCTTCTTAGGGGGAGGTGATGAGACTGCCTACAGAGTGGCTGAGACCATCGCCAAGAACAATATGTGGTCGACTCCTAAGAAGACCAATATTGTTAAGAAAGAAGGTACTGCAAGCAATCCTGATACAAAGCTGTTGGTTGCTCAGATGGAATTGATAAGCAAGCAGCTGGCCAATCTTCAGACGCAGCCTTCTGATCTGGGAATGCAGGTAGGAACTGAGATAACGGAAGAAGTAAACTTAATGGATAATCAAAACCAACCCTTCCGAAACTTCAACCAGAACCAGAACTATTCAGGATTTCAAAGACAAAACTTCAATCAAGCCACGTTACCACGGCCCTTCAAATTCGAATTCTTT
The DNA here is from genome assembly GCA_036785695.1 of Gentiana straminea. Lineage (NCBI taxonomy): Eukaryota > Viridiplantae > Streptophyta > Magnoliopsida > Gentianales > Gentianaceae > Gentiana > Gentiana straminea. The sequence continues at coordinate 13,450,350 of JAVUPR010000183.1, forward strand.
CAACTCGAACTATCAAAGGCCGATTCGTAACTCCCAAAGGCCTCAAGGTGGTGGAATCAAACTCGAACCACAATCATACCGCCTCATGTGTCCCTCAACACAAATTCGATGAGTGGTAGACATGGTGAAGACTCGTCTACTAGTGTTAAAGCAATTGAGAGACAAGTTGGTCAAATGGCAGACCAGCAAGCAAGCAGACCTCACGGTAAACTTCCGAGTTATACCGAGAGAAATCCAAAAGCTGATGTGAATGTTTGCACTGCCATTATACCTCAGTGGGAGTATGGGCAAGAAGAGGAGTTGAATGAAGTAACGTTGAGAAGTGGTAAACAGGCTGGACCCGGCAAGATGTCGGGAAACGAGTAGCCCCTCCTGACGCCATGAGTTCAGGAGGGGGAAATCAGAAACCACATACCGAAGAAAGCAACGATGAGGAGCTTAGTGACAATTCTTCGGAGGATGAAAATAATTCTGATGACGAGGAAAGAAAGGAGAGTCGGGGAGGCCGTACCCACGACTAAGAAAAAGGAAGAAAAGTTCGTAAGATGGAAGGATATGGAGGATGAGGCGATAAAGAATCAAGCTACGGGGAATGATAAAGCCCTTCCTTATCCACCAAAAAGGAAAGAGAAAGCCCTCACTAACGACAAGCAAGATATCTTTGGAGTGAGGAGGATACTTAGGGACACTAAAGTGAGTATGCCCTTAGCCGAGGTATTGTCTCGAAATGCCTAAATGTACTAAGTATCTTAAAGAATTCGTGGGAGCAAGAGAAAGCTTCGGGGGATGGTGAAGAAGTGTTTCGAGAAGATTGCGCAATGGTTTCGCAAAAAGTCGCCGTTAAGCGAGGTGACCACAGCGGACCTTCAATCTCCGTGAGATCGAAGGCCATTTGTTCGAAAATGTATTATGCGACTCGGGGGCCTCTATTAATGTGATGCCATTAAACGTATGCAAAAAGCTCGGGTTAGATAAAAGGATGCGGGAACGCCCGATTTCTCTTCGGATGGTAGATAAATCTAGCCGGTTGCGGCCGGTTGTGTAGCTAATGTGCTCCTTCAAGTTGAACATTTAGTCTTCCCTACCGACCGGGTTATTCTAGACTATCCACCCGATAAGGAGATGCCTCTAATTCTAGGCCGAACCTTTTTAGACACTTCTAACGCTCTCATCGACTTCGCAAAGGACAGACATTACTCTTAGAGTCGGTGACACATCCGTCACCTTCACACGAGGGACACATCCCGAAAGAGCCGTAATTGATGAAATATCGTTTGTCGAAGCTATCTATGAGGACGAAAAAGATGCCTACTTTGAAGAAGCGAGAGGAGTTGACAGAGATAGGTGTTTTTGAAGTCATGGACATTGAGGATCCGGCCGATCGCGGACCACCTTCTAATTCATTTCAAGCCGTAGGCATAGACGAGTCATCTTCACTCGCTCACACCGGGCTCGTTATTGAGTTAGAAGCATGGAGATGCCCAAAGCAACAAACGATGATTTCAAAGAAGCGAGTCGGAAGACTTCATCCCCGGTGAAGAAGAAGCTCTGATGGGTAGTTGGGACGAGGTAGAGTTTTGGAGAGAAGCTACTCATTGGGAAGTAGATGATTGGGAAGAGCTGGCAGAAGAGCTTAAAGATGAAGAGTTAAGAAAAATGATCGATCACAAGAAAAAGGAAGCAAGTGTTGATCGGAGGATTCCGATGGACGATTTGATCCAGTACCTTTCTGGGGTTGAGCCTCAGGAAGATGAGTTATTCTTTAGTCAACCACTCCAAGATCATAAAGAGAAAGGCGACCCGTTAACATCCTTTACTACAGATCCTTATACTTGGGGTGTTTCGGTTTATAAATTATAAAACTAGTTTTTACCGAACAAGTTTTTGGCGCCGTTGCCGGGGAGATAAATTGCCTTTGATCATTTCTTCGAAACTCGACCCCGAGCAAGAAGCACAGCTGATAGAAGTGCTTAAAAAGAATATCCTCGCGTTCGGATGGCAAGTGGGTGATATCCGAGGAATCAGCCCAGATGTATGCATGCATAAAATCCGAACGGAGGAGGGAGCTAAAAAGGTTAGACAACCTCAGAGAAGGCTGAATCCGCATATGCAAGAGGTTGTCAAGAACGAAGTTATAAAGTGGTTAGACATGGGAATCATCTATGCAATTGCCGATAGTGAGTGGGTTAGCCCCACCCAAGTTGTGCCAAAGAAGGGAGGAATCACAGTCGAAAAGAATGAAAAAGGGGAGGAAGTTGCCTTACGACTCGTGACAGGCTACAGAGTCTGTATTGACTATCGTAGACTTAACGAGGTCACCGCCAAGGACCACTTTCCCCTACCCTTCATTGACCGGCTTATTGAACGACCGAGTGGTCATAAGTATTATTGTTTCCTTGATGGATACTGCGGCTACTTCCGGATAGCCATTGATCCTAATGACCAAGAGAAGACAACTTTTACGTGTCCATCTGGTACTTTTGCTTTTCGCAGAATGCCATTCGGCCTATGCAACGCACCCGCGACGTTTCAAAGGTGCATGTTAGCCATTTTTTATGGACTTGTTGAGAAATGCATGGAAGTCTTCATGGACGACTTCTCAGTCTACGGCGATAGTTTTGATGAAATTTTAGAGAACCTAGATATGGTACTCCAACGTTGCGTTGAGAAGAATCTGGTGCTTAACTGGGAGAAATGCCATTTTCTAGTTGATGAATGAATAGTTTTGGGACACAAGGTGTCCAATGCTGGCATTCAAGTTGATAAGGCTAAGGTTGAAGCCATTGAAAAGATGACGTACCCAAAAACAGTGAAAGAGGTACGAGGTTTTCTAGGACATGTTGGCTTCTACCGGCGTTTCATTAGAGACTTTTCTACGATTGCCAAGCCTTTATCAAATCTCTTGAAAGAAGATGTAGATTTCTTGTTCGATGCGAAGTGCAAAGAAGCTTTCAATTGTCTGAAAGACAAGCTTATCAGTGCCCCTATTTTAGTTGCACCTGACTGGACCAAGCCTTTCGAGTTGATGTGCGATGCCTCTAATTACGCCGTAGGCGCAGCTTTAGGTCAAAGAGTTGATAAAAGGTTCAGCCCATCTATTATGCGAGTCGTACCTTGAACCCGGCTCAATGCAATTATACTACGACCGAGAAGGAATTCTTAGCCGTCGTCTTTGCCATTGACAAGTTTAGAAGCTATCTTCTAGGGTCTCAAGTGATTGTATGGACAGATCATGCGGCTTTACGCTACCTTATGGATAAAGCGAGATGCCAAACCAAGGTTACTTAGATGGATTTTAATTCTACAAGAGTTTGACCTTGTGATTAAAGATAAGAAAGGTAGTGAGAATATTGTGGCGATCATTTATCTCGCTTAGTAAATGAGGGTGCGAGAGAATCACAATGATATAGGCATTGATTTTCCGACCGAGCAATTGATGAAGCTTGAAACGGTTAGGCCGTGGTATGCTGACCACGTCAACTATTTAGCGAGTGGTCATTTAGAGGATATGACGTATCAGGAGAAGAAAAAGTTCTTTTCTGATCTCAAATATCTCGTATGGGAAGATCCTTATTTGTTCGAGTCCGTAAAGACGGGTTGCTTCGACGGTGTGTTCCCGAGCATGATCGGTGGGATATCTTAGAACAATGCCATAGCGGTCCTACCGGAGGTCACTATGGAACACCAAAGACGGTTGCAAAGATCCTTCAAGTTTGGATTCTACCGGCCGACCCCGTTTAAGGATGCGAAGCCTTTTGTAAAGGTTGTGACGGGTGCCGAGAGAACGGGGAAGGCGAGTAGTAGGATGGAAATGCCACTTAAGCCCATTCTTGAATGTGAAGTTTTCGACGTATGGGGCATAGATTTTATGGGACCCTTTCCATCCTCATGTGGTAATAAGTATATCCTCGTACGTGTGGATTATGTTTCAAAGTGGGTCGAGGCCATAGCTACTCAAACTAATGATCATAAAGTCGTGAAGAAATTCTTGCAAAAGAATATCTTTACTAGATTTGGCTGTCCGAGAGCACTCATTAGTGATGAAGGTACTCACTTTTGCAATGCGCCGCTTGAAAAGATCCTTGAGAAGTATGGTGTCAAACATAAGATTGGTACACCATATCATCCTCAAACTAGTGGCCAAGTCGAGGTAAGCAACCGGAGCCTGAAAAGAATTTTGGAGAAGACCGTGAACAATAATAGATCTAATTGGAGTCTTAAGCTGGATGACGCATTGTGGGCTTATCGTACTGCATTCAAGACCCCGATGGGCACGTCACCCTTCCAAATGGTCTATGGCAAAGCTTGTCATTTACCTGTCGAACTTGAACACAGAGCTTTCTGGGCAATTAAATTCTTAAATTTTGATAGCCAACTCTGTGGGGAGAAAAGGTTGTTACAATTGAACGAGCTCGACGAATTCAGACTCAGAGCGTACGAGAATGCTAAGCTTAGCAAGGAAAGAACGAAGATGCTCCATGACGCTAAGATCAAGGACCGAGAATTCAAAGTTGGTGAAATGGCTTTACTCTATAATACTATACTTCACCTGTTTCCGGGTAAACTCAAGTCTAGATGGTCTGGTCCATTTGAGATTCTCGAGGTTAATCCAAGTGGAGTAATTACTTTGAACGGGTATGGTAATCAAGCTTTTAAAGTGAATGGCCATCGACTTAAGAAATATTTTGGGCAACCAAAGGAAAAGCCTGAGATTCTTTATTTCCAAAGAAGAGATGAGAGTACAGATGTCCTGGTTTGTGAAGAGATTCCATCTTATCTCTTTGAGTCAGATGATGATGACGTTCCTAGACCCACCCGTAAGGTACCTTCTGCTGAGACTTCTGCTCATACCACTATGTCTATGCCTATCGTGCGCAAGAACAAGAAGAAGAGAGTCAGTGTAGTTTGGAGAGAAAAGTTTAATGAACTTATTGCGCACTTGACTTGTTGTTGTGGTGAAAATCACTTCCGCCCTAGTAATTCTAATTCCGATACTGAGGTGGCGGCAGTTAAACCAAAGTGGCCCGATCCGGGTTGATTCTTGAACTTTGTGTCAAGCTATTGACATTAAAAGAGCGCTCCTAGGAGGCAACCTAGTTTTATTTGTTCGTTTCCTTTTCTTAGGTGGTTTTGTATTATTGTTTTAGAAGTAGTACTTTAGTTGATTATGTGTTGATGGTTATTCCTCCTACATTCATTGTAAGTGTTTTGTGTTATGTGTTGCTCATATACCCCGTGTACCCCGAGATTATATGGTATGTCGAGTGTTGCAGATACTTTTGAGCAGGTTTTCGAGTTACTACTATCCAGTGTTGTCTATTCGAGTTGCAGCGGTACATCCATGCTCCGGCCTGACCTCTGCCAACTTTCATCCGACAACCACTGTTGAAACCAGCTAAGTTTTCTTTTCTTTTATATTTGCACATTCTGAGGGCATAATGTGATTTAAGTGTGGGGGGGTGTTTGGGTATGTTTTTATGCTATATCCTTTGAAATATGAGTGAATTTCTGCGAAATTTAAAATTTTTTGTGAGTCTCGAGCATATAATTGGACCTAGATGCTTGCTAGTTGTAGTTTTCTAACGATGATTTTATGTGACTTTGAGAGATAATTATAGCATGTTTTACTTTTATGGAGATAGTTTCGTTTTTCACTCACGAAAGCCTTTGATTTTGAAGCATGACTTTTGAACTATATCCTTTCATTGTTTTAGTGATTTATCTTAGGAAGGTCAGTATAGTTACACCTAAGTTAGACCGTGTACTGTGAATATCATAAAGTTTGAATGTGATAAGTGAGATGTAACTTATGACTTTAAAAGTGAATAAATAAAGTGAGTGAGCAATTATTAATAAATACGTTTGTCGGAAGCTGGTCGATGAGTGGAGTGAGGTAGGGCATTATCTCGAAATGTCCTATACCACTATGATGACCAAAAGCTCACGACAGTCAGGAGAAGGTAACTTATGATTTGAGTAAGGTAGGGTGTTATCACGAAACATCATATTCTACTATGATGGGTAAGAGCTCATTCTGATATGCGTCAAACTTGAAAATTTTGAAAATGATGAATAAGAATAAAGTAAAGTCTTTGTTATCATGGATCTTATACCCAGTAGAACCGCATGATATGCTGTAGGGATTATCCTACTGAGTGCGTGGGAAGGCTTTGAGTGGAGCTATTACTGTCTATACCTAGGATAGTCATTGGAATTTTTGAAAGGATATTTCTTTGAAAGGCTTGTTAAGATTGAGAACGGCTTGTCACACTTACACCGAATCTATCTCTCGTGTTGGTATCATTTGCTATAGTTGTTGTATCTTTTGTTACGTGAGTTAGAGATCTATGTGGATTATTTATAAAGTTGAGCTATAGTTTTGATTGTTTTGTCCGAGGACGTACAAAAAGCTAAGTGTGGGGGTGTTGTTAAGGCCATATTTATATGATTATTAAAGGTTTATTTCATTATTATTTTCCCCACATTTGCGTAATTTGCATGAGAATTAAGGGTTTAAGTGTAAATATTGAGTAAAGATGATTTTAAGATGATTGTATGCAGAATTGATGATTTTAAGTGTTGATTTAATGGAATTATTATTATTTGGATTTTATTACATTTTTGCATTGTTTATTTATCATGTAGGTGTTGATTTTCGAGTGCTATAAGTGGATAAATGAAGCTCAAGTCGAATTATTCAAGATAGAGTTGGAATTGGCTCAAAGAAATTGGATAAAGATGATGAAATCCGACCTCAAAGCGATCCCGGCCGAGCGTACGCATCCCGTCCACCGGACGGGCGTCGATTTCATGGACGAGCGTCCGGGAGAGGAAATCACATACGAGAGAGTTTGGACGCAGCATGGACGGACGTCTAGAGCAAAGTCAAGATCTACCAGACGGGCGTCCACAAGACCAGACGGGCGTTCAAGGCCTACTTAGTCATAACCGACTCAAAACTCTATATATAGCAACAGCCTCTTAACCCTAATTCATACCAAATCATTGAGATCGCACTTTCACACCAAAAAGCTGCGGCCAGAACCCTAATTCCATAGAGATGAACTTCTCCAACCCAACAATCATCTTCAACATGATTGTTGGCTAAAAGCCTTGCAGTGAGTCGACGGAGGAAGCCTATCATCAACACAAACCAACTAGAGAGTTCGATGCTTAAGTTTAGTGAGTTTATTTCATAGTTTTTCATTACTTTGGATCTGTTTTGTATTGCTTAAGTTTTATTGAATTAAGATTTGATGAAACGATCTATGTTTAATTTATGCTTGAATAAATTTATGAAAGTCTGTTTATTTGAGTTCTCTTTCGTTCAAAGTAATGCATCTAATTGTGTTGTAAGAGATTATGCATGATTAGTTGAGTAAGAGTTTGGAAACAATCTCATGATTTCGTTTTGATTGCATGTTTAGTTTGTTTGAAAAGATAAACGAAACCCTAGAATTTGGTTGAAGAAATTTAATTGAATTCGTGAATAAATCACTACTAAAAACTATGTCTTTTTAATCACCGTCTAGTTGGATTGTTGGTTGATAGGTGGAACCTAGTCGCCTTGCTGTGTTTTCCTTTAATTGTTTATTAATCGAATCGTTTAGATTAAGTTTAGTTTAAGTTCTAGTTATATAAACCCTAGTTTCCCGCCGTTTTCCCGCACTTTTCGCGTTTCGGTTCATAATCAGACGCTCGTCCGCAATAGCAGACGCTCGTCCATTAGATTTAGTTTCCAGACGCTCGTTCATCAAAGTGAACGTTCGTCCGTCTTTCTGTTTTCTTATTTTCTGCTTGTTTTTATTCCTGTTTTAGTTTCAATTCTTAGGTTTAGGTTTTAGTTAGTTTCAACCTTAGTTTAGATAGATAATTGTGACATAATCGATAGAATAATTGTCCCTTGATCCGATAAACATTCCACTCCCTTAGGACGACCCGTTAACATCCTTTACTACAGATCCTTATACTTGGGGTGTTTCGGTTTATAAATTATAAAACTAGTTTTTACCGAACAACAGAGGATGGTAAATTTTGTACACTGAAAGATGTAAGACATGTTCCACAGATGACCAAGAATTTGGTATCTCTCAGTCTACTGGACAGCAAGGGGTTCAATTTCAAGGGTGAAGGTGGACAGCTGAATGTCTTCAAAGATTCAGTTGTAGTCCTCAAAGGCATCAAGAGGGGAACCTTGTATATATTACAAGGATCTATCGTATCCGCACGCGCTCCGTTGCATCCTCAGCAGTTCACCAGTCTCAGCAGACTCAGCTGTGGCACATGAGACTTGGTCACATGGGTGAAAGGGGTATGCAAGTTCTTTCTTCAGCAGGTTTTCTTGGGGGATATAAGGTCAAGAATCTGGACTTTTGTGAACATTGTGTGTTTGGGAAGTTGCACAGAAGTAAGTTCTCAGCAGGGTTGCACAACACAAAGGCATCACTTGATTATATCCATTCAGAACTGCTGGGGTCCATCAAAAGTTGAGTCATTGGGTGGTCACAGATATTTTGTGTCATTCATAGATGACTATTCAAGGATGACTTGGGTGGTGATGATGAAGAACAAAAGTGATGCATTCAATAACTTCAAGCGATGGAAGGCCCTAGTGGAGAATCGGTTAGGCAAGAAAATCAAGAAGCTTCGTACGGATAATGGTCCGGAATTCTTCGCTGGACGGATTTTGATTCGTTTTGTGCGGTGAGGGTATTGCCGGACATCATACGTAAGGAATACACCTCGGCAGAATGGTGTAGGCCGAAAGGATGAATCAAACTCTACCTTGGAGAGGGCAAGATGTATGCTTTCTCAAGTTTGGTTTATCAAGGAGATTTTGGGCGAGAGGTCGTTAAGACGACTTACTACTTAATCAACGAAGTCCTCACACGGGAATCAATCTCAAGACACCATTTGAGATGTGGTCGAGCAAGCCCGCCGACTACTCGTTCTAAGGGTTTTTGGAAGTACGGCTTACTATCATGTCGGTGAAGGGAAGTTGGAGCCAAGAGCCAAGAAGGGAGTGTTTGTGGGGTACGGTGATGGAGTGAAAGGATATAGGATTTGGTCATCGGCGACAGAGTCCGAGTAATCCTCGGCCAGGGACGTTGTGTTTGATGAAAATTCTATGTTAAACTCATCGGTGGGGAGGTCTACTGAGTCTGAAACCAGTGCTGAATCGATAGTGTTGAGAAACAGGTGGAGCTTCAGGTGGAGTCTATTGATATGCAATAATCAGTGGACCAAAATCAACACTATACTGATCTGGATAATGAACCAGAATCTGATCCAAGCCAGCCTACTGAGACCTCAGCAGGGCGTCATACAAACATTGATCAGCAGAGTCTAACTGCCAACAGGCCTAGAAGATCTAATGTTGGGATACCTCCAAGGAGATATGGATATGATGATTTGGTTGGATATGCACTCCAAGTTGCAGAAGAAGTAGAGGTTGCTGAACCTACTACTTACAGGGAAGCAGTGACATGTACAGAAGCATCTCAGTGGCATGCTGCCATGGGAGATGAAATGGAGTCATTGTTGAAGAATCAGACTTGGGAATTAGTCAAACAGCCTATTGACAAGGGAGTTGTGACTTGTAAATGGATTTTCAAGAAAAAGGAAGGAATAACAAAGGCAGAAGGGGTCAGGTATAAGGCACGTTTGGTTGCAAGAGGATTCGGTCAAAAGGAAGGGGTTGACTTTGATGAAATATTTTCACTCGTGGTCGACACACTTCAATCGGGGTGTTAATAGCAATGGTGGCACGGCGGGATGCGGAACTTGAGCAATTAGATGTGAAAAGCGCTTTTCTACATGGTGAGGTGGATAAGGAGATATACATGACACAGCCTGAGGGTTTTCAAGTTCCTGGAAAGGAAAATTATGTTTGCAAGTTGAAGAAATCATTGTATGGTTTGAAGCAAGCTCCAAGGCAGTGGTATAAAAGGTTTTATGTTTTATGCTTCAGCAGGGTTACAACAGAAGTCCTTATGACTGTTGTGTATACCACAGTCTGTTGAAAGATGGATCATATATCTATCTTGTTCTGTATGTGGATGACATGCTGATAGCTGCAGCAAGGAAGTTTGATGTTCAAAATCTGAAGAACCTTCTTAGTGCTGAGTTTGAAATGAAGGATTTAGGTGCAGCCAAGAAAATCTTGGGGATGGAGATCTGGAGAGATAGAAGTCGAAGAAATTATTCTTGTCTCCAAGCGGGGTTATGTGCGAAGATATTGGCCAAGTTTGGGATGTCTACTGCAAAACCAATAGATACTCCTATGGCATCAAATGTTCATTTGTCTGTTTATGCTTCACAGTCAGCTGAAGAGAAGGAGTATATGTCAAAAGTTCCCTATGCTAGTGCAGTTGGAAGTCTGATGTATGCCATGGTTTGCACTAGGCACGATCGGCTCGGGCGATCGGTGTTGTCGATAGGTTTATGGCTCAACACGGAAAAGAACACGGAAAGTCGTTAAAAGGATATTCGGGTACTTGAGAGGTACGGTGATGTTGGTCTCATTTATGGAGGTGATCGGTCCGGTCACGGAGTTACTATGATGCGATTATGCGGGTGATGTTGACAAGTAGAAAATCAATGACCGGGTATGTGTTTACATTGGGAAATGCGGTGGTCGGTGGAAAGCTACTCTTCGGGCTACGGTAGCCTTATCAACTACCGAAGCGAGAATACATGGCTCTTACCGAAAGCAAACTAAGGAGGGTATCCGGTTGAAGGGGCTAGTCGGTGATTTGGGGTTGCATCGGGATCGCCGATATATATTGTGACGAGTCTTAGTGCAATATGTTTAGCCAAGGATCGGGTTCATCATGAGAGAACCAAGCATATTGATGTCGGTATCATTTCTTGAGGAATGAGAAGAGGGTTGTGGTGAAGAAGATTGGCACAAAGGAGAATCCCGGCGATATGTTCACTAAACCGGTTCGGCGAGTAAGTTCCGGCTTTGCCTGGACTTACCGAATATTCAAAGCTTATAATCCGATTCGGAAACTCTACCGAGGGCAGATCAGTGGAGTGGATGCTGTGGAGATAGTCTGGTACAAATACATCTGGCATTGACGAATGCATCTGGTACAAGTACATCTGGTTATGCAATCTGTTTGACTCTAGTAAGAGTTGAAGTCAAGGTGGAGATTTGTCAGTAATGTGACTTAAACTCTACATCTGATGAAACCAATCTGAAGACTCAGCTGTGTGATGGACAGCTGAGAAGGGTATTCAATTCTGTGCGTCAGTAGGGTGGAGTCTACTGAGCTTCTGTCAGCCGGGTAACTATCAGCAGGGTGATAGTCTGCTGAATACTGGAATACAGCAGGGTCCCACATCTGTTAATTCTGTTATGTGACAGCTATACAGTGTCATTAAAAAGAGGACGCGTGTAGGGGTATTTATGGTGCATCAGACAAAGATTCCTTGCGGCTAGGGTTTAGGGATTTGTGCCTATAAATACGGTTGTTGTCTCATTATCTCGTGTGTGTTGAAATCGTAAAATTCGGTGCATAATAAAATATCTCTTTTACGCCGTGGTTTTTTACTTCTCCCACCGAGAGGTTTTCCACGTTAAATCGTGTTCTTCTTGTTTCGTTATCTCCTTTGATTGTTTATGTTTGATTGCTTCTGTTTCTGTTTCTTGCATCTGAAGTTATCTCCATCAGTTTTATAACAAAGAAGATATCTACATGGAACAGCCAGAGGGTTTTCAAGTAAAAGGAAATGAGAATCTTGTGTGCAAGTTGAAGAAGAGTCTTTATGGGTTGAAGCAAGCGCCTAGACAGTGGTACAAAAAGTTTGAGTCTGTCATGGGGGAGCAAGGCTACCGGAAGACTACTTCTGATCACTGCGTATTTATTAGCAGATTTTCAGATGATGATTTTATCATTCTTTTACTCTATGTTGATGATATCTTGATTGTTGGCAGGAATGCTTCAAGAATTGACAAGTTGAAGCGACGAGTTAAGTAAGTCTTTTGCTATGAAAGACTTAGTCCATGCAAAGAAGATTTTGGGGATGCAAATTACTCGTGATGAGCGGCCGGGAAAATTTATTTATCGCAAGAGAAGTACATCAAGAAGGTGCTTCAGAGATTTGGCATGACTGATGCCAAACCGGTCACTAGTCCACTTGCATCTCATTTCAAGTTAAGTATCAAGCAGTGTCCGTCTACAGATGACGACAAGGAAGGAATGAAAAAGGTTCCTTATGCTTCAGCAGTTGGAAGTTTGATGTATGCCATGGTTTGTACTAGACCAGACATAGCTTATGAAGTTGGTAAGGTCAGTCGTTTTCTCTCTAATCCTGGCAGAGAGCATTGGAATGCTGTAAAATGGATTATGAGATACCTCAGGGGTACTACTGATTTATGTCTTACTTTTGGTGGTGAAAAACCTGTGTTGGTTGGTTTCACTGATTCTGATATGGCAGGAGATGTTGATTCTCGCAAGTCTACTTCAGGATATCTGATTAAATTTGCAGGGGGAGCTGTGTCATGGCAATCGAGATTGCAAAAATGTGTTGCTCTTTCAACTACAGAGGCAGAGTTTATTGCAGCAACTGAAGCATGCAAAGAGTTGTTGTGGATGAAGAAGTTTCTCCGAGAACTTGGTTTAAAGCAAGATCAGTATGTGTTGCTTTGTGATAACCATAGTGCTATTCATCTTGGCAAGAATGCGGCCTTTCATTCGAGGTCCAAACATATCGATGTTCGTTATCATTGGATTCGTGATGTGTTGGATTGTAAACTGCTGAAACTTGAGAAAGTGCATACAGATGATAATGGCGCGGATATGTTAACAAAAGTGTTGACAAGAGAAAAACTTGAGATATGTCATTCTATTGTGGGAATGGCGAATTCCTCTACAAAACAGTGAGGGGGAGATTTGTTGAGTAGTCACTGTTTATTTGATGGTTGCTACAGTGTTGAAAGGAAAAGATAGTATGGTGCACAGTGTTGTTGAAAAAATAATAATAATAATAGGCATGCTAGTCAACAAAAGAAGCAGCAGCCTATATTGGAAAATTTTTCATCTTTGTATTAAATGCTACCATCCTTCCTTTCAGTATAAATAGAAGCATTTTGCTTCATGGAAAATGCAAGAGCTGAACGAGAGTATTCAGCATAAATATTTCAACTGGCAATCTGAAAAATAGAGTGAAAAGTGTGTGTCAAATTGTTGTCCAATAGTGAGGGATATTTTTCGGTACTTGTTCGACGCTTCTTCTACTTCAATCTGGTTGGTTGGTTCGTACATCGGAGTGGCAGATTGTACACGGTTCTTCACAGATTGGGCTGCTGTTATTTTGGTGACATCTTTCCACAACTCTATACTCTTGTATTTTTATTGGTACTTTGGAGTAGTTTGAGTTGTTGTACGTGGAACACTTGTATCTCTTATTTACTGACTAGTGGAGATTTTTGTGGGCTCCGGCCTCGTGGTTTTTACTCTCTCACATTGAGAGGGGTTTTCCACGTTAAAATTCTGGTGTTATTTTATTCCGTTTTATTTCACTACGTGGCTTTCTACTAGTATTTCTATTCCGTTGCGCTTACTAGTGGAAAAATATTTGTGGGTGTTTGCGATAATTTTCTTATTACCGCGGCGTTTTTCCCAACAATATCTTCATTCAGATTTGAAACTCGATCTATACACACTACTAGATCCAAAATGTCTTTGCAAATCATCCCATACTTCTGTAGCAGTATCATACCAATACCATATCACACTTTGTGTTACTGTGGGAGGAACTGAATGCATAATGCCAGAAAACGCCATGTTGTTGCACAAATCCCATGGAGCATGGTTCCTATCAATAGAAGAAGGCTTGAGAATTGAACCATCTTTGAACCTATCTTGTTCTTGGAAGACAAAATCATTCTCATAGCCTCCCTCCAGCTATGATAAAATAGGCTGGACAATTACTGATGATGGATTCTCGCTAGGATGCAAATAGTTTGGATTGGCCAAACCTTGAACATCATTCGTATGATCAGGATTCACAGCAGCCATTGCTCAAGAACCTTGAAATTCTGGAAAACCTGAATAAGAAACCAAAAAATTTCACAGAAATAATTTATCGAACAGTTTATGCGCTCGGTTGCATCTCTGATACCATGAAGAATTTCATGATCCAATTAAACAAGAAGTAGAATGAAAATGTGCTGAATGAAACAAAAACACAGTTCTTAATTTTTATAACTGAAAGAAACTCAATAATAAGAGGACTATTATTCAATATTGACGGGAGTTGTATCAATAGTGAGGAAAATACTTGAGAGCTCAATTTACAGCATTAATCAGCATTGGAACTACTCGGTCAATCTTCTACTTGCCTTAATCACTTTATTTATACTACGTATAAGGTGGTGATTTGCAAGATAGAAAGTCGTTGCAACTTTTTGCACAACTTTTAAAGGCAAAATACTTCCAAAAATCTTCTTTTATGGAAGCAGGCAAGGGAACTAATGGTTCTTTTGTGTGGCATAGCATTATGTATGGTCGTGATCTTCTTCAAAAAGGATTGTGATGGCGTGTTGGTTCGGGGGAAAATATTTGTGTCTTTGAAGATTCTTGGATCCCCAAGGCACACAACTTTAGGACAGGTGTTTCTCCTTTTTGGAAGAATTTATGGAAGCAAAAATTACTGCCTCGGGTGCTTCATTTTTTATGGAGACCTGCCCACAATAGTTTACCGACAAGTGAAAACTTGAGAAAGCGGGGCTGCTCGGATGGAATTTGTGCTGTTTGTGGGACTGATGTGGAGACGATTGGCCATTACTTGCTGGATTGTACAATTTCCCGGAAAGTATGGAGTTTGGAATCTAATTGCAAGTTGTGGAGAGAACATCGATTGCATACCTTTGCGGATGTGTTGGATCTTGTTTTAAACATATATAATGACTCCTCTCATGGTAAGCTCCTTTATCTCTTTTGGCTTATTTGGAAAGCTCGATGTTCTTGGATTTTTCATAAAAAAAAAGTTTTAGTTTTTATCTATCATCGATATTGGAAGAAGCCGAAATTGGAAGCTGTGAATTCTTGACTATCATTAATAATACGCAGGCTGGCAGCATGATCCACCCAAATTGGCCAGACAAATGGAAGCCTCCTTCGGCCCCTTTTATAAAATGTAATGTTGATGCTTGTCTGAAAGATAACCCTCTCAGTTGGTGGAATGTATAGAAATGAAATGAGCGAAATTCTCAACTCTTATTCCTTTCATATAGGTACCAACATCTCAATTCTCCAGGCAAAAGCGTTAGGCGTATTCCATGGGCTCTCTTAAGCCGTTGCGTATGGATATCAAAGGCTCATTATAGAGGCTGGTTCTTTGACAATTATTCAGAAACTCGAATCGGCAGAGGAAGATTTATCCGACGTTGATCAGATTGTGGCGGACTGCAAAGACTTATCGAAGTTATTCTCTGCCGTGTGCCCCTGCGGATTTTTTAGCTAGGCATGCTTCTTTTCTAAATGCTGGTAGTTCTGTGGAATGGGGTACTCTCGCCCTTTTGGATGTTGTACATGTCTGCACTCTAGATAGTGCCTAATAAAATTCTTCTTTCCACTCAAAAAAAGTGGTTGCAACTAACTAACTAAATAATTTCACCTATATATGCAATTATTAACTTAATTAGTACATATGCAGCTATTACTAGAGGTGTAATCGAGTCGAGTCGAGTCAATACTCCCTAGGGCTTGACTAAAAAAGTTCGGGCTCGAAACTCGGCTCGAGCTCGATTGAGCCATAAAAAGGCAAGATCGAACTCGACTCGCTAAGCACTCGATATAGCTCGACTCGGCTCGAAGCTAGATTATTTTCTGAGAATTCAATTAATTTTTAATGAAATATGGCAAGATCGAACTCGACTAGTCTAATACTCGACTCGAATAATATTTTTTGAATTAAAAAAATAATATTTTATAATAAATTTAAGGGGGAAGGGCCGGAAGGACAAAAAAAATCATAAATGTGTCCAAAAGGACGTTACTCCATGTTATGTGATTAAAAAGGACAAATTCATAATAAATCGATAAAAATACTCTTTTACACATTGAACACGTGGTAACACTAGATAAAGTGTAGTAACAGCCAAGAAAACAAATAGTAATAACCAAGAAACAAGTAGTAACAGCACATAAAATGTCGTAACATGCAATGAAAAGTAGTAACAGTCTAAAAACAAGTAGTAACAGTCCCGTAAAATGTCGTAACATCCAATGAAAAAGTAGTAACAGTCTAAAAACAAATAGTAACAGCCCCGTAAAATATAGTAACGGGCAATAAATAAGTAGTAACTGCCCATAAAATAGATAAAATTACATCAAAAAATGTAGTGCCGTTAAAAAATTAATAGTAACAATCCTAAATCCTAAACTTTTCAAAAAAAACAAAAAAAAAAAAAAAAAAAAAAACTTTACATCCTGCTTCTCCGGCGTTCAACTCCGGTGTTCAAATCCGATCGTTCAGCTCCGGCGGCACAGCCATCACCCCTTTTTCTCCTCCCCAAACCCTAATTTCTAAACACTAACCTTAAAAAAAAAAAAAAAAAAAAAAAAAAAAAAAACAGCCGCCTCCTTCATGTTTTACTTTTCCGGTCACCTTCTTCGGCGCCGTAGTAGTCGTTCTCTTCCCTTCTTCCGCACAGAAATTGCCTCCCACAACCCAGCACCGTCTAGCATCACACTCATCACAGCCGTCCTCCCCGCCATAAAAACAGTCCACCACCAACACCTACGAGCATGTCTTCTTGCCGGAATCCGGCCACGTTTCGCCGATGCCTTCGTGTTTTCTCCCGCTTTTGCAGCAACCTAACGAGCCTTCGAGAAGCAGACTGCCGATTTGCCAAGATTCTCTCGGCTCGTTTTGGATCCAAGTTCTACCGCATTGAATCCAACCAAAAAAAAAAAAAGACTAGTCTATTGAAGAAGCACCAGCATATGTGAAACCTTCACTTAATTGGTCGGAAAATGTCGTAAATTGGCCGGCAATTGGACTCGCTGGTGTTGCTGCTGTGGCTATGAATGGAACGAAGAAGAAAGGGAAAAAAAAAAGGGAAATTCAGATTTGTTTATAAACATAAATGAAAAGGGTAATGTTGGAAGTTTATATTGTTTTTGTCCTGATTAATTTTCAGTTTCCTTCAAGCCTGATTAATTAGTAAATATGTCCTTCCTGTCAAAAACCTATAAATTTAATTAATAAATAATTATTTAATCAAGCTCGATAAGCTCGCGAGCTACTCGATTACTATATTTTAAAACTCGAGCTCGGTTCGGTTAATTACTCGAGTAGCTCGACTCGAGCTCGAACTCGAAAAAACCGAATGGAGTCGAACTTTATTGCGAGTCGAGTACGAGTAGCTCATGAGTAGCGTAGCTCATTTACACCCCTAGTTATTACCTTAATTAATTAACTATGAATACAACACTTTGTGATGCAATGATTGTAATGTATGCGATCTGATATAATATTTCTACAACGGTTGTATTATAAAATTTTCCACATTTATAGTGCAGTAGATTGATTGGCGAGGAAGAAATGCACGGATAAGTTCGATCATTAACCTGTGTAGTAGTGTATAGAACATTTTTACCAAAGATTCGAACAACATTATTAATTAGTTTAATGTTATATATAGTGGAATGTATACAACATTTTTTTTTATTTCGGTATATATAGTGCATGCAATTTTCATCACCATACATATATGCATTTAGTCTTGGAACGCTATCTTTATGAGTTTGAATAAATGCTAGTCATTCATCTTCAATGTTGATACATACTCCATGCATGAGCAATGATGGCATTGCCATTTTTATATCCTCCCAAACCCATCTAATTCATTCCAACACAAGCAAAAACATTTAAAATTAGCACTGAATAATTAAACACATTTTCTTCGAGATGATGCTGAAAATAATAATGGGGGGCTTGGAATTCCCCATTGAAGTAGGTGGTCAAGAGTCCATTCTTGAAATAAAGAAAAAGATAGAGCTTTTATTAAATGTTCCCATGGAAACACAGACCCTATCCATATGGGGTTTTGAATTGATAGATGGGCTTGACATAAATGATTATCCCTACGTCGATGAAAGCACGAAAATCGATCTCAACATCAAATATAATTCCATGCCTTTTTTCATTGAAAAAAGCAATCATACTAATAAGCTTCAAATTACTGTAAAATGGTTAGCAAGGAAGATAGATATAGAGGTAGATCGAAGCGAAACGGTTGGAAGCCTCAAACAAAAAATCCATCGTATTATCGATGCAGGAACCGGCCCAATCACAAGATTGGTGTTGCTTTTTGCAGGATTCCAACTCGAGAACGATTATTGCTACTTAACGGATTATGGGATCTCGGATTACTCAGAAATCGAGGCGGTGTTTCATACGAATCCGAGGACGACGAGGGTTCTTAGCATAATAGTGAAGACTTCTTCAAGCTTGTTAAATGGAGCGGAAATTCCGTTGGTGTTAAGCGATTCAAGCACCGTCGTTGCGATGAAACAGATGCTATTGAGCAGAAACATTCTTCCTGTTGATGATTATATATTCATACATAATCAGAGTATTATGCGTGACAATTGTAGCCTCCGTTGGCATGGTGTTGAAAATGGTGATTTCCTTTATGTTTTCAAAGGAACTGTTAGTCCAGGGAGATAGAGAGATCAAATGAATTTTATGCTTTTATATATATATTTATGTCCCTTTCATTTGTAATAGATACATTAATCTAAACCTCCATTTTATCCCTTCCATAGATTTAGTGTGGTTGAAATAATCAATGAATCATGATGTATGTGGCTATATACATATCCTTGAGATGTTAAATGGTATTCTAATGCTAACTTGATTTTGTATCAATTTTGTGAAACTATATAATGAATTGAACCTTTGGTTCGACCGTACAGAAGTCGACCGAATGTTGATATTCGACTTTGTTGAAGTCGACGAAAAAGCGATTCAACTGAGTCTAGGTTCGATTCTGTGACTGTCGAACCCCTTGATTCGACTATGCAGATGCCGAAGGTAGCTAGGTAGGATTGTGTTGAAACCAAAGAAAAAACATAACATTTGAGGGTGAAAATGTAAAATCTTATTTTCAGCTGTGAAATCATAGGTATAAATAACAATTTTATAATTAACCTGTGGTACAATCAATATATATATATATATATATATATATATATATATATATATATATATATATATATATATATATATATATATATATATATAAAATGTTAAGATCAAGCGCTTTCCAACACCCTCTTCAAGAGTGTGTAAATCTATCCAACACTTGCACAATATAATTGGGTTCAACACGTCTCTCCAACACTTGCACAAAATAATTGGGGTTCAACACGCCTCCTCAAGTGTGGACAATCTCTCACAACACTTGCACAATATAAAATGTGAAAATAATGTTCACACCAGAGTTTGATCTCATGACATCTGGCTCTGATACTTTGTTAGGATCAAGCGCTTATCATTCTACTAAAGCTACTTGGTGTGAGTAAATGAGCTACTATATTTCCTTATACATTCAAAAGTGTGTGCAATCTCTCCCAACGCCCCCTCAAGAGTGTGGGCAATCTCTCCAACACTTGCAAAATATAATTGGGGTTCAACAATATATATTGACAAAACAATATATGTGTGGACAACACTGCTCGTTTAGTAGTATGCAGGACCGAGTGACGAGGACACTGGTTGGACTGGGTGAGCGTGTGGATGGACTTTTTCTGTTCTTGGGAGTTCCAGAGGTTGGGGTATTGGCAGTTGATGGTGGACAGACTGGGGATTTGTGGCACCGGCGTTTGGGACACCCATCTGAAAAGGTCCTTCGGAAGGTGCCTAATATTTCTATTTCCAACCCTTTAAATAAAGATGGATGTGAAATTTGCTTTCGGGCAAAGCAGCCTCGTGAACTTTTTCCCGTGAGTGAAAATAAAGCTAGTCGTATTTTTGAGTTGATACATTGCGATTTATGGGGTCCCTATAGTGTCCCTTCTACATGTGGTGCTAAGTATTTTTTAACTATTGTTGACGACTATTCTCGTTCAGTTTGAATTTCTTTATTATTAAAAAATGGAGGTTGAAATTGTTTTTCTGGTTTTGTTGCTTTGATCTCACGTTAGTTTGAGGTCACGATTAAACGAGTTCGTAATAACAATGAGACTGAGTTTAAGCCGTTGCTTCCTTATATTCGTACAGAAGGTATAATTTTTTTAAACTTCTTGTGTTTGTACTCCTCAACAGAACGGTTGGGTAGAACAGAAACATCAACACATTCATAATGTTGCACGTGCCTTACGGTTTGACGGACATTTACCGCTTAAGTTTTGGGGGGAATGTGTTATGGCTGCGGCTTACATAATTAACCGAACACCGTCTAGTGTTTTGAATTTTAAGACGCCTTATGAGACTCTACCTCTCTATGCTTCGAATT
Source organism: Gentiana straminea (assembly GCA_036785695.1). Classification (NCBI taxonomy): domain Eukaryota; kingdom Viridiplantae; phylum Streptophyta; class Magnoliopsida; order Gentianales; family Gentianaceae; genus Gentiana; species Gentiana straminea. The sequence continues at coordinate 13,470,826 of JAVUPR010000183.1, forward strand.
TTAGGATGTTTATGTTACGCCCACGACCATCGTCACACTCATAAATTTTCTAGCCTGAGTCGTAAGTGTGTTTTCCTTGGTTACCCGTTCGCGAAGAAGGGATGGACCTTGTATGACTTAGATACGGAGAAGATCTTTGTTTCTAGGGATGTTAAATTTTTCAAACATGTGTTTCCTTTTTCCCAACCGACAGATAGTGAAGCCTCTGTAGTTCCTTACCCTTTGTTTGACGATGTTGGCATAGTAGATCAGGGGTTCGATGCCTCTCCTACCGGGGATCCACCCTTGCCGGATCCTCCGATTGAGGGGGGGGGGGAGGACTTGACAGTTGACATAGGTGATACTGGGGGTCATATAGTGCCTTCACCACAACCGCGACATCCAAGTGATGGGACTGAAGAGTTGGGTAGGGGTAGACGACAGAAGATTCCGAATTCTCGCTTCCAAGATTTTGTGACGCATACATTGATTGATCAGAAAAGTCCCATTCCACACTCTTCCGGTCCGTCAGTTTCCTCAGGTACTCCGTATCCTCTTATGCATTATATTAATTATGATAAGTTTTCTGATAAACATCGCAAGTATCTTGCAGCTATTACAGTGGGTAATCCTCCTAAATCTTTTAAGGAGGCTATGAAACATGAGGGGTGGCGTAAGGCCATGTCAGAAGAAATTCACGCACTTGGAGATCCGGTTCTTGGGTTTTGCAACCCCATTGGGGAGTAAGTGGGTGTATATAGAGAAATATGACGAGCACGGCACCCTACAACGTCTTAAAGCCCGGTTAGTGGCTTTTGGGCATCATCAAGAGGAAGGTATTGATTATACAGAGACGTTCGCCTCTGTGGCGAAGATGGTTACGGTTCGCACATTCCTCAGTGTTGCGGTGGTTAAACAGTGGGAGATTCACCAGATAGATGTCCATAACGCGTTTCTGCATGGTGATTTACAAGAGGAAATCTACATGAAAATACCTTCCGGTTTTGCGAAGAAGGATCCGAACTTGGTGTGCAAGATGCGCAAATCGTATCGTTGTATGGATTGAAACATGCACCGAGATGTTGGTTTGCAAAGCTTGCTTCCGCTTTGCGTGAGTATGGTTTTCGTCAATCATATTCAGATTACTCATTGTTTACCTTACATCGGGGTGGTATTCAGCTCAGTGTTCTTGTGTATGTCGATGAGATGATCATAGCCGGTAATGATAAAGTTGCAATGACGATTTTTAAGGAATATTTGGGGAAGTGTTTTAAGATGAAGGACCTTGGGGTTCTGAAATATTTTCTTGGGATCGAGGTGGCGCAGAACAATGAGGGGATTTTCTTGAATCAGAGGAAGTATGCCCTTGACATTATTCATGAAACCAGTTTACTTGGGAGCAAGCCGGCTGATTTCCCTATAGAGCAGAATCACAAGTTGGGTCTTGCTTTTGGCAGGTTGTTGAGTGATCCAGGGCCTTATCGTCGGTTGATTTGACGTCTTATATCTCAGAGTTACCCGACCCGATCTAGCATATTCTCTTCATGTGTTGTCTCAATTTATGCAAGCACCTCGGGTTGATCATTGGGAGGCAGCCTTGTGTCTGGTTTGTTATTTGAAGAAACATCCCGGACAAGGTATCTTGCTACGGTCTGACAGTTCTCTTACTCTCGAGGGTTGGTGTGATTCTGATTGGGCGAGTTGCCCTCTTACCCGACGTTCATTGAGTGGTTGGTTTGTTTTTCTTGGTCTTTCGCCTATATCCTGGAAATCCAAGAAACAAACCACGGTTTCTCGGTCCTCGGCCGAAGCGGAATATCGATCTATGGCAGAGATTACGTGTGAATTGAAGTGGTTGAAACAGTTACTTGCTGAGCTCGGGGTCCGCCACCCCCCTGGGATACGACTCTTTTGTGATAGCCAATCGGCACTTCATATTGCGCAGAATCCGGTGTTTCACGAACGCATGAAGCATATCGAGGCAGTCTGTCACTTTGTGCGTGATGCTATCACGGATGGCTTGATTCTTCCTTCGTATGTTCCTACGAAGCATCAATTGGCCGATATCTTTACGAAGGCGCTGGGTCGGCAACAGTTCGAGTTTTTGTTACGCAAGTTGGGCGTTTGAGATCTTCACGCTCCTACTTGAGGGGGGGTTTACGATATGGAAAATATTATGTGTTATGGAAAATATTGATACTAGTGTATTAAATTAGTAAGGGTAGTTTGGATATTTTGTTTAGATTTGTCACGGGTTCTAAGTATGCCCATTCTGTCTTCTGAGACCGAAAGGACCCAAATATTGTAATGCTGATTAAAAAGAACATGGTGTAGGGTAAAAGAGTGGATAACGGTGAGGATTCGGGTAAGTGGGAGTAGAAACAAGGAAAGAAGATCATAAGGGCACCCCATAAGTGAGCTAAAAAGACGATCTTTGCTGCGTTGAGCCATTTCCAGGATCTATTATACATGACGGTAAGGTCTTCAAGAGAGTTTGGTGTCGGTGTGGATTCATCTTTAGAAGACGGTTGGCCTGCACGAGAAAAATGTGAAGCTGCTACTAGTGGTAGAGGAGCGACAGGAAGAGAGAAAGTGATCATGTGTACTCTGACGGACTGTTTCTAGGCTGTTACAATCCTTACCGGCAGTGTACCGGGTCAAATTGTAGTGCTAGTGTGTTGAGTCAGGTGTCGTATCCTCAGGGAAACGTGTGGTAATTCAGAGTGTGGTTAAACACCAAGAAGCTGTTATTAACTCAATCTAAGTCGCAGTTTTTTTACCAAGTAAATAATCTCTAAACTACTAAAACAGTAAATAAATGCATAATACTAATATAGATATATATAGATACATAAATATATATATATAGATATAAATATATATAGGTACCAATATAATAAACACTAATATAGATACTAGTAATATTATTAGAAACTAGCCAAGAATATGTTATTGAATTACAATCTCTTTTTAGTTCAATGAATGTGCTCGATCTTCTTTTTTAGGTCTAATTGATTACGTGAAACGGTATACTCCTAAGCTCAACAATTCCTCCTCACACGAGCGTATGAAATTGTCATATGTCTAGTCCTCTGTCCAATGTCATCTTAAAGTCGGTTACTCCGTTTTGTCATTCGGCCAATATTTAAGATCCTACGATTAAACAGGTGATTTCAACGTAATAATCTCTCGAGTACAAATATTCTGTCCCCGGGTAGGAAATAGGATTCCGTTTGTCAGACGGCCATTTTTACCCTCCGGTTTTTCTACCTATGATCTCATATCCTAACTTCTCGGTCGGTTCATCATTAGGTTACGATTCCGTTTATATTGATTAGCTATGTCAATACGAACGTGCCAATAAGTTCAAGTAGAAAAAGATTCATCATAATCGATTTTAATCAGTTTTTAACATAGTCATCATCCATTTCCCTAAAAAGATAAACTAATTCAATTACATATCTTGGCTAGATATAAAGTTAGCCTAATATCATTATAACTATTATATAGATACTAATATAAACAACAAACATAAATACATTAGAAAATTACCATATTACAATTGTAGAGTCAGAGCCGTATTCTCCGGAAATAGCAACTCTTCTAACAACAACGAGCCTTGATAAGTCTTCTAAGTATTATAACGATACTTATACTACATTATTTTTTCGGCAGAATGCCTTCTACTGTATTTACAGAACTAGAAACTAACTAAAGATAAGATATATATATATATATATAGAAGAGGTATATATATATTGGTACAACTCCAAACATCTGCAAATGATGGAGTATTTATAGGCAGGGGTAGTACACCGGCGCGTGCCGGCCCCTTCCCGGCGCGTGCCGGTGCTACGATGTAGATTCCCTTGTCAGACTCCCATGTGCTTGAAATGATGAAGATTCCGGCCCGTGCCGGTTTTTTCCGGTTCGTGCCGAACTGTCAAAATATCAGCTGTTTGGTAAAATGAGTTGTAGACCTCCGATTGACGTGATTCAAAGTGAGTTGGAAAGCTCATTTGAAGATCTAAAACTTTCATGAAGAACTCTTCCCTAGAAAATGCCTTTAAGTTGGGTCAAATGTCTGTCGAAGATATTTTACGGTAGAAGCACTTAGGACAATTGATCCGTTTGAACTTGTAAGCTTATGGCATCTTCTTCTATCCCTCAAAAGATATGTTTTTAGGCTCAAAAAGTGTCGTCACTTGGGATCTTGGTAAACGTATAATCCTGCAATAAATTACCAAAACACCAAACGTAAATCCGACACGATACTCCGGTTACTAAACCGGTACAAAACTTATAAAAATACGATAATTTATATAATAATACTACTTACACATTTGGATAAAACTTAGTAATTATGACTTGAATTGGTACAATAATGCTCAAAGTGTTATCAATATTAGGGTAAAATGTCATAATAATGATTGACAATTTGCCGCTCATCACAACTCCCCACTTAGCTTTCGGTCGTCCTCGAGCAAAACAAGCGATAAAAATTGAATGAGGGACAAATTCATGAAGATATAAGATGTAAGGGACAACCAGATGTTGCACCCATTAGAATTACAACCAGGCGTTAACCTTAATATAAGTGTATAACAAAGTGTGTGTGTATGAACAGTCTCTTAAAATTATTATCAAGAAATTAATTATGATATCATGAAGGCAATACTTGTAAAATACAAACCATAGGCTTAAGAATGATACCAATCTCCACTAATCGAGGCATTTGGAGTCAATAACGTTAGGCCAGGGTAATTTCGGTTAATCGAAAAGGATATTTTGGGAACTGGAGAAAAAGAAGTACGAGTGAACATAATCAATTCATGTACCACCTCATCTCTACCATACAAACCATCCAAACTCCTTTTTGATTACTTTCAACACTTTGGGAACCATAGGATACTAACATACTCGAACTCATTGCCAAACTCGACTATGTTTTAAGCGTCATGAGGTGAGATCGAATACATTAGCACCTATCTAACTATCCCAACTCTAACATCATAAAAATTAACTTGAACTCATCACTTTGATTCCAACCCCTTATTTCTATACACATCCAAACTTTTATTCATTGGGAACTTCTCAAATTATTTTTTTAATTTTTTTTTTATTTGGCCCAAAAACCGAGCACCAGGCTCAACACCGAGCTCTTCCTCTCCTTATAGCTCAAAACCAAGAAACATCAACCCAACTAGAAACATCATTTCCCCCACCCCACACTCGTTTTAGCAAATGTGGTCCAACAAAAGACTAAGTCCACTCGTAGGGTTAAAATGAAGGGAATGTGACCATAATTAAAGCTCAAGGGTAGGTTTCTGACTAAGTAACAAAACGGCTATAAAGAGAATGGTGGTCAGACCATTCTATCAAGGCTGAGAGGGGATACGATGGTCAAATGTTCGGGTTTAGGCTTATTTGGCTGTGGTAGTGTAATATCCCGAAATTTTGACTTCCTAATTAATTAGTAAAAGATCTAGTTATTTGGGAAATTATGGGGTTTATTAATTGTACGGAGAGATTTAATAATAATTAAAAAGGAGTTTTAGTAAGGAGTTTTAATCACTTAATAAAAAGGATTTTCACCCCTTTCCTCCCTTATTTTTTTCCCCAAAACAGAAATTTTCAGCCCAAAACCCTCCCCTTGCCGTCGACCCTTGTAAGGAAGAAGGAGAGAAAAATCTCTCCTTGGTGTTTGGGAATTCCTCGCCGTCATCATCGATTCGGGCTTCGTAGAGGAGCGATTCTAGCTTGATAGCAGAGGGCTTTCAAGAAACGCAGCTTAACCGGTAAGAATATCTCTACGTTTTGCTGTTGGTAGGCTTTAGAGTATAATGCTGATATTTTTTCCCTAAAGTGTTGTCCTTGCAAAATTTTATTCAAGGGTGTCTACGCTTGGTTGTCTGTTTTGGGGATGTTAAATGCTCGTAATAGTGTGTTTTTGCGTTGGTTAAAATCGTAGTTGATATGATGCTTTTGTATGGAGTTTTCGGGCTTAAAGTGTTGCTTTTTTTCTTTCGTGTTTTTCGAGAAACAAACTCGAAATCGCGTAGGGAATTATTAGGGTTCGAGATGAAACCCGGGTGGACGGGCGTCCGGGCCTCCCGGACGGGCGTCGCGCCTTGATTTCATCCTAGACGGGCGTCGGATTGGGCGGACGGGGCGTCGGGGTGTTAAATTTGATTCGGGATGTAACGGTTCTTAGTGGACGGGCGTACGGGTTAAGTGGACGGGCGTCCGGGTTACCCGGACGGGCGTGCGGGTTACCCGGACGGGCGTCCGAGAGGTTGTTTTACATTCAGGATCTAACTCTGATGTGTTGGACGGGCGTCCGATGGTTTGGACGGGCGTCCAGTAGAGTCTTTGGACGAGCGTCCGGCCTTCCAAACGGGCGTCCAGTCTATATTGTTTCCTTCGTTGTGGGTTGTTGGCTAGTCTTACGAACATGTTCTGTGGGTGGTGCTTTGGTGAGTTAAGAATTTTGGTGTCTTGGTGAGACTCGGATTTTGGGCATCGAAGTTCGTAGACCCGTAGTGGTTGGGCCGGATAGGGTAGCACCTGAAGCCGGGCACCCGGGAAGGTTTCCTTACGACTTCAGTGTCCTTATTGTACTTGGGGAGTTGCAGACAGTGGTGTGGTCGGGCCGGATAGGGTAGCACCCGAAGCCGGGAACCCGGGAAGGTTTCCTTGCACCCCAGTACGTGGTGGTCCATCCTAGTTATGGTACCATTGGGTGACCTCTAGGATCCTCCTCTCAAGGGCTTTACCCTTTGGAGGGATGTGCACATTCGGGACCTTTAGGTGGTTAGTCGTGAAGTATGGTATCCATTATAGATTGGTCGTAACTTGTATAGTTTGGTTAGGTCCTTCATAAATTGGTGGTACTTTTCATGGGTTGGCTTTACTTTACATACACTAGATTTATTCTTACTCAACTTTTAGTTGACGGTTCTACTTTCATTTGACCCTGCTATGATCCATTTATGGGGAGCAGATTCTTAGCAGGTACTTTTATGGATGTTTGCTTGTTGCTGGGATGTCGCGGGGTTTGAGAGCCACGTAGTCCCAGTCACACGTTTTTACATTATTTGAAAAATTTTAAATTCTAAAGACTTTGACGTTCCGCATAATTTCATTCTCTTCAGGATATTTGTATTCACTTGAATATTTTCTTTTTAAAATAATGAATGGTGAATGTTTATTTTCTTCTGTTGTGGAATGTTGAATGTTACCGCCACGACTGTGTGTCGTGATGAGTGGCACTACGGTGACCAATACCGGCGGCCGACGGGATTGGAAACCGGGGTGTTACAGGTAGGGTCAAAGAGACGCCATGACCGTCATCCCTAACTTCGATTCCAAACACCTTTCTATTTCGCCTCGAAAGGATATCAAGCCTAAGTTCTAGTTGCTATGGAAGCGTGCTTACATGATATCATACAAAAGTTGCATGTTAACAAAAGATTGAAACTATACGTACACAAGGAATTCATGTTACACAAATAGATTTGGGGTTAAAATGCACTTACGGTTCACGTTGGTTATATACATCCAAATTGATCATTACATCTTCAAATCCATGAAATATATGCCTTGTACAATTTATTTTAATCAACTAAATAATGCTCGAAAAAAAATCGAAAACTAAAGGATTTATTGATACAAAATAAGCATTAATGTCATTGCTTTAGACCAACCACGACTCCACTCCCCACTTACGAACTTACATTGTCCCCAATGTAAAGTGAGTGTAAATAAGTTGTTGGGAAAGCAATGGGGCACTAAAACAAGTCAAAACAAATACTGGGATGATAAAAAAAAGGGTGGGTGGGTGGGTCAAAGTTATGACCGTTGTGTGTGCAAATAAAATAAAAGTGTGTGGAGTGTGACAGTGTAGTGACAAAAGGTAGATAAACACTGAGTCTTTTATACCCAAATCCTCAAGGGTTATTTCAAATCGTTCTATCAACCTTAGTCCAAGAAATGATGCATTTGAATTTTCTCTGTTTTCCATCGGGATTTTCGGATAACCACCTAATCGTTCCCGTTTTAATGACATTCAAACATTCATCCTGAGACTTGGTGAAACAAAATGAAAATCAATCCGAAGTATTATCAAAGTATCATCCCAAGTATGAGGATAGTATCATCCAAAGTATGAGTAATTATTATATTTAACATTTTTACGGGCTGCCTCCCGGTAGCGCTTTTGTTTAACGTCGTTTGCTCTACAGACTTAAACAACCAAAATGATAATGATTAATTAATATAATATATTAAACAAAATGAGATACTTCTAACAATTACTCACCAAAGCATTTAGCAATTAAGTACACGAACCAACTAGAAATAAATGCTTAAGGAGTAAATAGGAAGGATAGTACCCATGTTTTCACTATATTTATAGTCTATAGCTAGACTTTTCCTTGCTTAGGTCTCTAATGCACCGGTGGTGGGTCATCCTCACGCACCGCATCCTTCTTTTTTATCAATACCGGTCTCCCACCTAGATTAGAAAATTTCCACCAATCCCAACGATTCTTGACCTTTTCCTTTGATTTTCGAGCTTTCGGTTTGCGAGCCTTCACATTATTGCTGGAGTCATCTTCTTTAACTACCTGCGTGTTAGTACGATCCACAACAAGGGGACACAAAAGGTCCACACAAGAACAAGATTCTAGTGTAGTGCATGGATATTTCAATGGAATGTAAATGTTGAAGACAACGCGCTCATCATTCACTCCCAAACTAAGCTCTCCCTTACGAACATCGATCACAGCTCCCACCATTGCTAAAAATGGTCTACCGAGGATAAGGGGTGTATTGTACCCCACCTCCATATCAATAACAACAAAATCGACGGGGAAGTAAAATTTATCAACCTTAACCAACACGTCTTCGATGACTCCTTTAGGATGTTTAATAGATCTATCTGCAAGTTGAAGAGTCATCTCCGTACGCTTAAGCTTACATATGCCAAGTTTCATGAAATCATTATAGGACATGAGGTTTATGCTCGCACCGAGATCACATAGTTCCTTTTCAAACAAAAGTCCCCCAATATCACATGAGATAGTAAAACTACCAGGATCTTTAAGTTTAGGAGGAAGCTTGTGTTGAAGCACGGCGGAACACTCCTCACTTAGACACACCGTCTCATATTCTTCCAACCGTTTCTTTCTCGATAGTATGTCCTTAAGAAACTTACCATATTCCGGCATATTGATTAGAGCTTCAATGAAAGGGATATTAATAGTTAAGTGCCCAAAAGTGTCATGAAAACGTGCATACTTCTTATCCAACTCCATCTTTTTCATTTCCTTTTTCGGGGGATAGGGAAGTAATTCAAGATCAATTAAAGTAGGTTTGGAATGTATACCTCCCTTACCCTTGTCGTTAGATGAAGATGGTGAAGATTCTTTGAATGTTTGTGCATTAGAAGGACACCGTTTGTCATTATTCTGCACCTTTTTCTGTAAAATCGCACCGGATTTTGTCTTCGCCTGTCGGAGTTGAACCGAGGTGAAATTGGGTTGAGCCGGATAAGGTTCGGTTTGAATTGGCCCTTTCAAACTTGATTCCTTTCCAACCTGCTCATTGAACAAGGTCCTCAAATCACTCGATCTTGGATTTTTCAATATTCTAGGAACCTTGACCCGTTCCTCATCCTCACTTTCAGGTTCAATATATCTGTTTTGTCTTAGGAAATCTTCAATAATTTCTTCTTCCTCTTTAGTGAATTCAGGTTCATCTTTACTTTCCATGTTCTTTTTAAATTTACCATCTAAATCATCCTCTACTTCATTATTTCTGAATTTTTCTAATCCATTACTTCCACAGATTCTTCCACTTCTGGTAATAACAGCATTTACCTCTCTTGGGTTTCTTTCAGTATTACTTGGTAATCCTCCTAGAGGTCTACTGTTTTTACGTTCTCCTTCTCTACTCAAGTGATCTTCCATATTTCTTACTGAAGCTTCTATAGTTCTCATTCTGATGTCATGTCCACTCATGGATGTTTTCAACGTACTCATATCCTTAGTGACTATACCTATAGAAGTCATCATGGTTTCCATATTCTGAGGTTGAGTAGATACTACACCCATCATATTTTCCATTAGTTTTTCCATTTATCAACTCCTTCAGGTTGAGTTGAACTTTGGGTGACTGGTATACTTTGAGTGGTGTGTTGTGGATACGATCTAGGTAATGATTGTAGATTCTGATTCGAGGTATCTCCTTGATAAACTTGATTACTATAAGAATTCTTATATTGAACTGGATACGGTGGTTGTCCTTGCTTACTAGGGTTTTCAGACCAACGAAAATTAGGGTGATCTCTTCTAATAGCATTAAATGAGTTTGAATACGCGTTGTTCAAATTCCTATGATGTTGTAAAAAGCTCACCTCTTCCCTTGAATATCCTTCTGGTTCTTCTATCCCTAATGGCACATTATCATGATTTGAGTATTCATTTGGTATGATATTTTCTGACTTTACATTTTTACTAGCTTGTAAGCCGTCAAATTTCCTACTCAAATTCTCCAAGTGTGCTAGAACTTCCGTATTCGATGTACATTCTCCTGCAAATGTGATGTATAACATTTATATGATAAAAATTACGATATTTTATATATTTTATCAACTCTTTATATATAAAATATAAGAAATTATAACGATAATCTTATGAAATATTAATAGTTATGAATAAATCTAATTAATATAAAAATCTAGTCAAAGTAATAAAAAGTTATAAATTTTGTACCGGTTTAGTAACCGGAGTGTCGTGTCAGATTTACGTGGGTATTTTTGGTATTTTATTGCAGATTTTTAGGTAAACCAAGACCCCGAGTGACGACACTTTTTGAAGTGAAAACATGTCTTTTGAAGGAAGTAAGGAAGTGCCAAGAGATTAAGAATTCAAGTGGATCATCAATTCGTAGTATTATTATCGAATTATATTTTCGACGAACAAATGGCCCATCAAAAAGGCATTTTCTAAAGAAGAGTCCTGCATGCAAGTTATATATCTTTTCAAGAGCTTTCCAACGCTTCTTGAATTATGACATTTGGAGATTCAGAGTTCAAGTTATGATTTTATCAAGTTTCAGATCAAGATGTGAAAAATGCTACCTGGATCAATCCGGATTAACACCAGATCGATCCGGCCTTTCAGTTAGGAAACATAATGATGATTAACATGTGATTCTGCAGAGGATAAGCCGGTGGGATAATATTTTCTATTCCCGGATCGATCCGGCTTCACCTCGGATCGATCCGGCCTTGGAAAATTTGCCTATAAATACAGCAGGATTTCAGACTGAAGGGGGGTACCAATATATATATATACTAGCTTATATATATCTTCTAATTTCTTAAATTAGTAGTAATAATGTATATATTAGTAGGCATTCTGCCATAAATAATGTAGAAGCTGTAGTATCGTTGTAATGCTTGGACGGTTATCGGGAGTTCGATGTTGAAGAAGTTGTTGTAATTTCCGGAAAATACGGCCTCTAAATCAGCAGTTGTAACCTGGTAATATTCTAAAGTTTTATGTTTGTTGTTTTTATGTTTTACTTTATAATGTTAGTAGGCTAAATCTATAACTAGCCAAGATATGTAATTGAAATATTTCGATCGTTTTGGTAAAATGGATGATGACTATAACTAAAATTGATTAAAATTGAATTTGATGAATCTTTTTCTACTTGAAATGTATTGAAAATATTCGTATTGACGTAATTAACCAATATGAATCGCACCATAACCTAATGACGAACTAAACGGTGAAGTTAGGATATGAGAAAAAAAGTAGAAAAACCGGAGGGTAAAAATGGCCGAGTGAAAACGTGACAACGGAATCCTATTTCCTACCCGGGGGTAGAATTGTTTTATCTTTTGAAAAGAGAAACACTTCTTGAAATTATATGTACTCGAGATCTAATTACGTTAATTCACCCGTTCTGATCAAGATCCTTAACATTGACCGTATGACAAAACGGAGTACCCAATCTTTTGGATGACATTGGACAGTTGATGAGACATTTGAGTTTCGTACGCTCGTGTGAGAGGGAACCGTTGAGCCGAGGAGTGCACCGTTTCACATATTCAATTGGACCTAATAAAAAGGAAGAACGAGCACATCCATTAAGCTAAAAAGATTGAATAATCCAATTACATATATCTTGGCTAGTTCTATAATAATTATAGTATTTAATATTTAATATATATATATATATATATATATATATATATATATATATATATATATATATATATATATATATATATATATATATATATTACTATTTATGTATTACTATATATATTTATGTATTTATATATATTATGTTAGTTTAGTTTTAATTTATGCATTTATTTTCTGTTTATTAGTATATTAGTGACTCGTATGATTAACCTGCGATTTAGATCGAGTTAATAATAGATGTTTGGTGTTTAACCACACTTAAAAGAATTACCACGTTCCCTGAGGATTCGACACCTGACTCACCATACTAACACTACAATTTGACCCGGTACACTGCCGGTAAGGATTATAATAGTCTAGAAATAGTCCGTCAAAATGCTACTTTTCTTGTGCTAGAACCGGTTTCCCACATTCGGTTATTTTTGGAAATCTTTTCAATAGCATCGTAAACTAATTGGGCTTCACTCATCATTAAAGAACCACCACATGCATGATCAACATCTGCACGTGAGTCTTTTCTTAGTTTACGACAGAAAAGTTGGATTTGCATATCTAAGGAATAACCATGATCGGGACAAGCTCTTAATAACTTTTTAAATCTTTCCCAAGCATTCCCAAGCGTTTCTTCAGATCCTTGTCTAAAGTTAGCAATTTCGACCTTTATTTCCAAATTCCTCCCAGGAGTAAAATATTGTTTTAAGAACTCGGTTTGAATCTCCTCCCAACTTGTCAATGAATGATGTGGGAGTGACATAAACCAATCTCGTGCTCTTCCTTTTAAAGAAAAAGGAAACATAGACATCCTCGTTAATTCACGATGAGCACCTTGACTTTTGGCTGTATTACACAATTCTTCGAAAAGATAGATGTGATGATGTGGATCTTCATCATCTTCTCCTAGGAATTGGGCTCGTGTGTCAATTAAACCAAAAAGATGAGATTTTATTTCGAAATTATTTGCTCCTTCATTTGGTAAACGAATTGGATTATTAGTCTGGTTCCTTCTTACGGTCTGATCACAGATAGGTCTCGGGTTTGGTAGGTTAGGATTATTACGATTATTCTGGTTCCGATTCTGATTATTTCTATTATTAGGATTCTGGTTATTTGGTATTGGTAGATTCTGATTAAGGTTTTGTCCACGTCCTTGGGCATGAGCAATCCCTTGTTCAGGTGTTTCATCATTGGTTTCGGCCATTCTCGTTTCTCGATTTGACGATGATTCGTCAGGATTTCCCTGACTAGTATGACCACGTTTACTCTCTACTCTTAACTGCCTTTCGTAAGTATCTATGTCAGGCTTATAATGAGTGAGTGGGGCCTTACCGCTTCTGGTCATCAACTATCGAAAAAGAGAAAATAACTCGAAATTGATAAAAATAAATATTGGTAACTTACCTATAAGGTAAGTACCAACGAAAAATAAAAAAGAAATGTGATAAGAAGAGTGTTGATTTATCCTCGAGAATTTTGAGCTAATACAAGTAGTAACCATAGACACAATGAATTAGCGTCGTTTCCCCGGCAACGGCGCCAGAAAGCTGACGGACTGTTTCTAGGCTGTTACAATCCTTACCGGCAGTGTACCGGGTAAAATTGTAGTGCTAGTGTGGTGAGTCAGGTGTCGTATCCTCAGGGAAATGTGTGGTAATTCAGAGTGTGGTTAAACACCAAGAAGCTGTTATTAACTCAATCTAAGTCGCAGTTTTTTTACCAAGTAAATAATCTCTAAACTACTAAAACAAGTAAATAAATGCATAATACTAATATAGATATATATAGATACATAAATATATATATAAATATATAGAAATACATATATATATATATATATATATATATATATATATATATATATATATATATATATATATATATATATATATATATATATATATGTACCAATATAATAAATACTAATATAGATACTAGTAATATTATTAGAAACTAGCCAAGAATATGTTATTGAATTACAATCTCTTTTTAGTTCAATGAATGTGCTCGATCTTCCTTTTTAGATCTAATTGATCACGTGAAACAGTATACTCCTAAGCTCAACAATTCCTCCTCACACGAGCATATGAAATTGTCATATGTCTAGTCCTCTGTCCAATGTCATCTTAAAGTCGGTTACTCCGTTTTGTCATTCGGCCAATATTTAAGATCCTTCGATTAAACAGTGATTTCAACGTAATAATCTCTCGAGTACAAATATTCGCCCCCGGGTAGGAAATAGGACTCCGTTTGTCGACGGCCATTTTTACCCTCCGGTTTTTCTACCCATGATCTTATATCCTAACTTCTCCGGTCGGTTCATCATTAGGTTACGATTTGTTTATATTGATTAGCTATGTCAATACGAACGTGCCAATAAGTTCAAGTAGAAAAAGATTCATCATAATCGATTTTAATCAGTTTTTAACATAGTCATCATCCATTTCCCTAAAAAGATAAACTAATTCAATTGCATATCTTGGCTAGATATAAAGTTAGCCTAATATCATTATAACTATTATATAGATACTAATATAAACAACAAACATAAATACATTAGAAAATTACCATATTACAATTGTAGAGTCAGAGCCGTATTCTCCGGAAATAGCAACTCTTCTAACAACAACGAGCCTTGATAAGTCTTCTAAGTATTATAACGATACTTATACTACATTATTTTTTCGGCAGAATGCCTTCTACCGTATTTACGTAACTAGAAACTAACAAAAGATAAGATATATATATATATATATATATATATATATATATATATATATATATATATATATATATATATATATATATATATATATATATATATAGAGGTATATATATATTGGTACGACTCCAAACATCCGCAAATGATGGAGTATTTATAGGCGAGGGGTAGTACACCGGCGCGCGTGCCGGCCCTTTCCCGGCGCGTGCCGGTGCTACGATGCAGATTCCCTTGTCGACTCCCATGTGCTTGAAATGATGAAGATTCCGGCCCGTGCCGGTTTTTTCCGGTTCGTGCCGAACCGTCAAAATATCAGTTGTTTGGTAAAATGAGTTGTAGACCTCCGATTGACGTGATTCAAAGTGCGTTGGAAAGCTCATTTGAAGATCTAAAACTTTCATGAAGAACTCTTCCCCATAAAATGCCTTTAAGTTGGGTCAAATGTCCGTCGAAGATATTTTACGGTAGAAGCACTTAGGACAATTGATCCGTTTGAACTTGTAAGCTTATGGCATCTTCTTCTATCCCTCAAAAGATATGATTTTAGGCTCAAAAAGTGTCGTCACTTGGGATCTTGGTAAACGTATAATCCTGCAATAAATTACCAAAACACCAAACGTAAATCCGACACGATACTCCGGTTACTAAACCGGTACAAAACTTATAAAAAACTTATAAAAATACGATAATTTATATAATAATACTACTTACACATTTGGATAAAACTTGATAATTATGACTTGAATTGATACAATATTACTCAAAGTGTTATCAATATTAGGGTAAAATGTCATAATAATGATTGACAATTTGTCGCTCATCATACTCCAACCGAGACGAATTTATTGGAAGATGTCATAAGATAGAGAAAAAATGATTGGTGAAACTTTTCGAGAAGGTTATTCACGGAGCGTATATGGTGTTTTCAATCAACCTACTATGACAAGATGTTATGGTAAACCAAGCTTATCATTAATAGTTCTGCAGGCATTTTGTTAGACACTCAATAATAAAATAACAAATTGATATCGAAAAAGAAACGAGCATAAAAACATTGGCAGTCACTAAATTATCACCCATTAATGTAACATTTAGGTCATTATTCAGTATTCACACACAATGAACGGCGATTAATTTTTTTTAACAGGTTGGTGACTCACCTGTTAAAACGTAAGTAATTTTGTCAATTTGAGACTCACTCGGTCATATTAGTCTACGTGAGGGGCATTTTTCCCCGTATTATTATTCATTTAACAAAGTTTTGTAACACCACTTTCATGCATCTCTTGTTCCAGTCCGATACCTTATCAGGGAGATCGAATAGAAGCCGGGGCCTACCACTGCTCGATCTGCTGCGGGGCTGAATTTGACCGTCTTCGCCTTTCTCGTTAAAACCATAGAAGTAGAACATAACCGGTAGTGATGGCTCTCGCCCATGCAGCCGGCTTATCACTATAAAGGCCATCACCACTCGGAAAACCCCCGGTGTAAGATCACAGGGCATGACCTGGAGCTCTTCCATAAATCTGATGAAAAAGGGTCAAAGGGGGTGGGGGGGGGGGGTGCGAAGTCCGGCAACGAGATGATCGTAGTGCAGCCACAGGTAATCCTCCTCATCCCGGCCACAAGTGCGGACCACATTCGTCACACCCGTAGTGGCGAATCGATAATCGTTCGGAATGTCGTAGGCCACCAGTGCCGGGGTATAATCAGTCCGATCTCGGAATTCTCTCCATCGAACTCCAACCGCGTTGTCAAAGCGTTTCTGATCGGCAAGCTCCCGAATGGCTTCAAGAGACCTCTTCTTAGGTGCTCTTTTCTTTTTTGGCTCATATGGCCTAGACGCTGAGGTCTTTTTTGACGCCGCGGTTTTTGCCGGTGCGGCGGTTTTCTTCGATTCCACGACTTCCTTGAACCCTGCACCTCGAGCAGCTGTCCCCCGGGTCACTACCCCTTGGTTTCTGCTGATAAGACTACTCAACGGAGCTGAAGGTTAAAGTGTTTCAAGCGGAGATTGGACCTGAGAATCTGATTGGTGATCTTGCAACGCTGTTTCCGAAGCTTTACAAGACGCACTGGCTTGGTCTTCTACATAAAAGTTGTAGGTCTTGAAACAAGGATTCCAACACACTTTGAATCACCCAAATCGGAGTTACGTAGGACAAGTTATGGTCCAAATACCCAAGATGGGCCCAGGGTATTCCAAGTTAAGTCGGCAGCAGGAAAAAGACGAAAATACCCTCGGGAAACCGGGAGTTACCCGCGGTTTACCGAGGCCCAGAATCTTCCAGAAAAGCGTTTTCTTGTCCTCCAAGCATTGTGTTTACCCCTAAGTCGGTTTATACACCTATATAAGGTCATTCAGGGCTGCGAATATGTAATCACCTTTTCTTTTATTCATTCCAAGATCTATTAGATACAATGTAGTCTTTTGGGAATAAAGTTTTCTTTTTTTTTTCTTCTTTTCTTTTTGCAAATAAGTCATGAGTCTTTCATTATTGAATTGTGCTTGGTTTACAATCTTCATGGATCGTCTCGGATCGCCGGAGGGAGAGAGAATTGAAGAGTAGATCTGTTCTTCGTTATGGGTAAGATCTATTCCAATGTTTTATTTCTTTTCTTAGATTCATGATTGTTCTTGTGTTAGATCTAGATTATGCTTGCATCTAATCATCTATGAATTAATTAAACGAACCTTAATCTTTATTCGATTTGTTAATATGAAACGCAGAATTATGGGTTGCGCTCTTCAGATCTGCGACGGTCTTTATAGCTAGATTTGAATACCTAGTAAATCCTAATTCTGTGGTTCGGCGTCAGCTACGTTGATCGATAAGATTTAATTTACATGTTAGTAGCTTGATCAACTATTTGCATGTCTTCGTAAATTAGCATGAAATACGAATAGTGAAGTGCTAGTTTGGACATTATCTTGATGGACCCTAGGAACGTGCTGATCAGTATCGACAGCTGTCTAGGCGGGTTAGCGATATGAGTTAGCGCTCAATACCGGCAATTCTAGTTCTTTATGCATATGGGCTATTACGGACCAATTAAGGAGGGTAGCTGGCGTATAGATTATCTACTACCATTTTCGGAGTAGATAGGGTTAGGAATTGCACCCGTAGCTTAATTACAAATATGGATCAGATAAGGATTAAGGGGAGATTAGTTATGAATAGTTTGGTTAATGCCTTTTCATTATATGATTGATGATTGGTTTATTTGCATCCCTTTTACTTACTGTCTATTATGTTGGTCAATGACCACCCTATCCGGTTGACCTATAAATTGTGGTGATGTTTAACATTATTAAATAATAGTCTCTATGGGATCGACTTTGACTCACCCTTGCTATACTACGATTGACCTAGTACTCTTGCTAGTACGTCGTGTGCATTAGTGAATTGCACACGCGATCAAGTATTTCCCGATCCTCGGGAGTAAGCGTTGAGTCTAATTGCAACCCATCTTGAGTCTCATCTCCAGCAGTTAAATTTGTTAAATGTCCACTTCCCGAAGTCATTTTTGATACTTTTGATTCGGGTTCTAATTCAGTAACTGATGTCGATGCTCTCCAAACCGATCTCTTCTTCCTCACACTGTTTTGATGCCTTGCAAATGCTTCAATTTCCGAAATCCAAGGAAGTAGAGGTTCCTTGGAACTTCGGGTCATACACTGCAATCACCAAAACAACAAGAAAACAGTAAAATAAAAACGACCTAATCCTAAATACACAAATGACTTTCTGATATCGACCGATTCCCCGGCAACGGCGCCAGAAAACTTGATGGCCAAATTATAGTAAACTAACTTTAACTGGCAGAGTACCGGGTCGGTTGCATAATAACGGCAAGCAAAGTCGTATCCCACGAGGAATCAATTAAGTATCACAATCACTTTTGTATGTAGTTTAGGCTCACAAATAGGGTAAAATTAATTTTAACTAGAAAAAAAAATGAAAAAATGCTAACTTGAAAAAGTATGATAAAAGCAATAGCTAAATTATGGTCAAGAACACTACTCTTAATACCTTTACCAAATCACTAGGGACGAGCCTTAACCTACCAATCAACCAATGGTTTCTAATGAATGTGTTGTGGGTACAATCTCCTAAACTTGCCCTTAGGCGCTAATACCACAATCTAGTTACCCTACACTCGCATTAACCTATGCTATAGGCTCCTGATTAACCTCTCCTCGCATTCTTGTGGGATTGGGGGTGAGGGGGCCCTCACGGTTAGGGTTTAACCATTTAGTTACCCTACACTCGGTTCAACAGTCCCCTTTATGAGTTTTAATTGACCTAATATGATTAAAAACAATGAGATGCTCCGCATCCACCGAGTTCACGGCTTAGCTAGAAAAACCTTACCAAGGAACAAGCTGCGAATAACTCGATTAGTTCGTGCATGACATTCCTAAAACCCTATATCGCACACTCCCTCGCAAAATACACTTATAAAGGTTGTGTGTTTGATCAATTAACGGTTAGCTACTCCACTAATAGCATTAGGTTCAAGTTTTAGGACACAAAACATTCAAAAGATTCAACTTTTAAACCCTACCCATCCCTAGATCATCGTTTATGCATTAATTTCGTTATTCCATCGCATAATTTAGCTATAAAAAATTTATCTACGCATAATAACAAGAACGAAACAAGAAATCATAAAAGATACGGAAGAAAGCATGATAAAAGATAAGAAAAATAAATTACCAATAATTTGAAAGCGATCCACAATGAAGAACTTGCAAAAAGAAATCAACAATCCTAGCAACTTGAAGTAATTGGATGCAAGAAAATATTTTTTCTAAAGGGTTTTGGAGAAAATAAACCTAAAAACTGAAGAGCAAATTCAATTCTGAAGAAGTGGGTATAAAATTCGACCTAATTGGCTTTTATAGGGCCAAAATCCGACCCCGAATGATGAAAATCCGTAAAAAAAAAAAACACGCGTTCCATGCGCGAGCATGGAGAGAGCATGCGTGTGCATGCAATCTCTGAATGTAGATGTGCTTTATCTGCCCCTCCATGCGCGAGCATGCACTAGTTCATGCGCGCGCATGAGTTTGCTGATCCGTAACTGTACAGGTACAACTTAGTAATTCGATGATATCTTTGCGTGTAGAGCTCCGATTTGAGTGATTCAAGTTGCGTTGGAAAGCTCGTTCAATTCCCTACAACTTTCATGAAGACGACATTTCCAAAACATCCTATACGGGAGCTCAAAATGCAGATTAAGTCACAGAAGCATGAAAACATCAACGATTCTTGATCCGTTTCAACTCTTTAGCTTCGGGTGTCATCTTTCGATCATCAATGCCTCCTTTTCCGGGATCCCAATTAACCTATATCCTGCAAATATCAACAACAATACCGCACATAACTTCCGTAAGATAAAATATGCGTGAAATATGCAATAATTCACCAAAAAATGACGAGATTTTCGGACTAAGTTGTCTTTTACCTCAAGGTGAATTAAATGGTGAAAATGCATCATAAATCACTCAAACTACCCCAAAAGTGCATCAAATAAGTCATAAACGGGGGTAAAATCATGTAAGAAATGAAGCAAAGTTGACTCTCATCAATAGAACGGTACCTAAGCCTGTCCGCTACAACGCAATTCGCAACTCGATATCAACACTGATTTAAGCCCGATAGCCATTATCGGCATTTCTTTGTCACAAACGACAACAATAGGGTACGGTTTTCTACTGCTTCATTGACTCTACTCTCAGCCTCGACGGACACGCAAGGCACATAGTAGGGGGCCATTGATATACCCGATCCGGATTGGAATCCGAGCATCTAGATTGGGCCTGAATCCAAGCCCAACAATAGATCTTAAGCCTCCATCCCGCTAGTCTGCAGTCGATAAGCCGGACTCTTCCCCACTCCGACATCTCGGGCACAGTGGGTGTCATTCCATATTATCAGGCCGGCTAAACTTTGAATTGATGAATACAAGACAATGAAGATACGAGTCCGACCTCCTGCCAAGTCCGTTGTCCGCCATCTCGCCTGACAGCTGTCTGGTCGACTTATGTGTAATTACCCTTAATTATATGTTTTTGATGTCTTGTCATGCTTAGTTAAACTTACTTAGTCTTTGCCTATATATATATGAGATCACAATGTAATAGAAAAAGATCCAAGAACTAATATACGCAGAGCTACTCCGTTAATTTGTCGACTCACTTGTGTTTCCTCTTATAAGCATTAGTCCGGCTGCCTTTGTTCTTGATATCCACCACCATCTCCGCGGAGAAATCATACATAAACAACCATATATCCTCTTTATATCACTGTTACCGCAAACCTGATATATCCAACTATATCAGTTCCAATCTGAAGCGAGCTTGTCACATCGACCGTTAATCCACGCAAAGCTGATTGTTTGGATTTAAGCAAATATGTCATCCACTGACGCGGCTTTTGAGTTGAAAATGAGACTATTCCTTCTTTTCCTAAATACTCCAACATGTTATTTTCCCCGTAGCATCCCAAATCTTGAAGAATTTGTTTTGATTTACATGCAAAGGAGTGTTGTGATGTAGTGATCGCCAATATGAAAATAAAGTAAACCGAGTTCGCCACCAAGATGGAAATTTGTCTCAAATCTTCGCAGCAAAGGGGCAACGACAAAACAAATGATTTTCATCTTCCAAATCCAAGGAGCAAGATGGGCATATATATATATATATATATATATATATATATATATATATATATATATATATATATATATATATATATATATATATATATATATAAGGCTAGGGAGGATGATACCTCTCGTTGAGAGATTCGAAAGAGTCTCCAATTAAAAATAATGTTCACCTTGGATGGGGGCAAATTATTCCAAAGAAAATGAGGGCCAGAAATCATTTTCTAAGGTAGATCCACCAGCTTCAAGTTTCCTTCAAGACAGCCCAGCCACCGATGGAGAAGGTTCCTTTTGGATTGAAATAATTAATATTGCCGCCGATTTGAAGAAAGGAGGAGGATATAATAAATTATTCAATTAATTAAAAAGATACCACAGAAGCCAAGAAATACTTAATACACCTTAATAATTATTCATCGTTTGATAGTTCATCAAGTTTATATACTATACAATTATGAACATTAAATCTTCAAACTTTCAAACATACATAGTTAGCTCACAAAATCATGGAAAACAAACCCAAGAAATGTTTTAAAAAAAAATACACCACCACATATATTCGATTAAAAGAGTCATGAATCCCATTCTTAAACATAAATACATAACAAACAAAATTACCAGAAGCTACTAATTATTAATTTCCAAGTATCCAAAGACTACAGAGCTAGCTGCATAATTATTAATTAATTAATTAATTAATTAGAAACACAAATTTGGAGTGATCCACATGGCTGGACAAACATTGCTCAACAACGGCTCCACGGGATAGATTGGCTCAATAGCTCCCGTTTCGAAATTATATACACCACTGTCAACGGAACCCATTTTTGCTTTGCCCCTCCTATAATCTCCTGTGAAGTAACTATTTTGCAAGTCCCCGAAATCGTCTGTAAAGTAAATATGATTGGCTTTAATCACTCGGTTTGAGGCGGCATCCACAGCGATTGAGGAATTGCGTCCGAGGAAGACGGCCATGCTTCCCAGGCTGTAAATCTCCTTCCATGTGCTCGTCTCTGTATCAATTTCATACACGTGAAATTCACTAGTGAGATAATACCTTCGTTCCTTGGTTCTTGTAATACCGAGCAAAGAGCCATCAATAGTTTTGAGGATATATTGATTTTGAAAACAAATGAAAATTCCTAAAACGGGTTTACAATCTATCATGATACGACACTCAAAATGGCGGCGGTTATCGTTTCCAGCAAGGTTGATGACCCAGATGATTCCCTGACAACTGATGGCATAAAACTGTTCACCGCCATCATACACAACATCGCGAAAGGGAACTTTTCGGTCATCGATCTTGATCTTGTTCCATGCTTCGTCCCCTAACCTCCAAAAAGCCAAATTTGAAAGATGTCCAATTATGACCATCAAAATGAAGTCTGAAGTCTCATTTGGCCTTGATGAGAGGACCATCTTCTTGATTAAAAAGCGCTTATCCCACTCGAGCCACTCGAGGTCAGGGAAGGTGTTTTGATGTGGTACGGGAATCTCGGTGTCAGAAAAAGGATCAAACAGGCTCATGCTTCCATCTACTTCGACACTCAACAACCACCCCAACGATTCAAAACACATCTTACTACCTTTTAACATGGGAACATCCAAGGAAGCAACGATTGATTCACCCTCAACCAAACTGTAAAACAGACGGATATCATCATTGCCATCTCTGCTGATGGCAGGAGGAAGCATCAAATAAGGGATCGATTGCCGAAAGCGTAGACCCTCAAAATACTCCTCCTTCACACAAAGGTGCAAGGATTTGGAAACGCTTCTAAAACAAGTAAAATCTTCAAGCTTTTGCAGCCGCTTTGCTATTTCTACCAGCAGGTCGTATGTAAGTTTGCTCAAATTTTCCGTTTGCTTGGCCGAGACAAATCTACAAAATATAAAAAATTAAAACAAAAACACTTGATAAAAAACCATGCAATTATTGAATGAAATAAACTAAAACGCCTGATTGCAACGGTCGATTCCGGCCAAAAGCTAACCTTTGTTGACAAAGACGAGTTTCTGCAATGGGATCTAGTGGCTCCTCTTTCTTCTCCTTTTGCTGATCACTTGATTTTTCTGCTGGTTTCTTTTGTAACTTTTTTGGTTGGGGGACATCTTTTGAAGCCTAGCAAATCAATGCCGATTTCTCAAGTAATCAGGAGTACTCATAATCAAGCGGAAAAGGGTGCATTAATTAATATAACAAATTAACCAGACTATCGTAACAAGACTAATCCAAGCACCTCTACCGAAGTCTAAAACTCAAAATCAACTATGAAATCGATTGGTTTCTCCAGAAATTACAGAAATAATGATGATGATCACATGTACACATGTGTAGGCAAGAGCAACCGGGATGAATCAAGATTTCTGTTGGAAGCTGAAGTCTACACACTATGGTTAGAACCCAAAAAAATGAAGAAAACTACACCTGCAAAAAGTATATGAGGAAAGGAAAAGCAAAAAAAAACTGCCAAACTTAGAGAATTGCTACACCTAGAGCTATAGAAAATAAAAGGCTACCCATAGAATAAACTAAAATGCATAATCAAAATGAAAAATAAAAAGAAAAGAAAAGTTGCATCATGCAAGAGTAACTGGAAAAAATCAAAGGCCGTTCACTAGATGATGATTGCGTGAAAAATCTCAATGCATTAATTAGGGCCTAATTAAGCATTCTTTAACACATATATATATATAAAACTAAAGATATATATGGCAAGCATACTTTCACACGACTGTTGTTCGCATCTTCATGATCCTGCTTGCGTTTAGGCATCTTTTTTTTTTTAGAATGTCTGGTGCAGGCACGTCTTCTGAAATAGGAAACAGGGGTAGTACTGTCAGTAGAAGGGAAGAATAGAACCAAAAGATAAGGCAACAAGATGCAAAGATGGATTAGGGAAATGGCAATTAAAGAAGGTTTCGGTAACATTCAACATATATGCCATAAAGTCCAGAAACAATAGGTGATACAAAATAGTCCCGCAAGAAAGAAAGTGATAACATGATCATCTTTATAGGAAAATCTTATTTTCAAAGGAAAAGGGTACAATATGCAGTCAACATAGCAAGACTAAGGTCGCCAATAATACGAAGAGTGAATTGTCCTTACAAGATACAACAAACTTTCCAACGGTTGTTCCCAAATCTCCCAATTCACGAGTCCGAAGAGAGCCTTTTGATCAAAGTAAAAACTAATGTCTATTAAACACAATAGAAACTCATTTTGACCAACATTCATTTAAAAATCTACCACAAATTAGCTAGCAAATAGATAGAACAGGTACACAACTCAATTTCAACGAGTATACGCACAATTATATGGTTTTCTAATCGATCTAAAGCACCAAAGTCAAATTTGAATTTTATATTGGCACTTGAACCACAACGTCTCTACATCATTTCTACCGACAAATTACATCATATTTATCGCCCCAAGCTATGTCATTCGAAAAGCAAATTAGTGTACCACCCATATATGCTAGGATTGAAGGGAAAAAAAAATATCAGGCTCTACCTTTACTCTTAGGTGGGTCTACAATCTTAGCTAGTAACCGATCAATCTTTGACTGGAAATCAGCTATTAACCGATCAATCTTTGACCGGAAATCGTCCATGTCTACTCCGTATTGAGCTCTGAACCCAACGAACTCATCCTTCACTTCGGAGCACATACCAGTTAGCTCTTTAATTGATTTGTTGATGTTACCTTCCGCCATTCTCATACCTGTACTAATGAAAGTGAAAGTGCAGAAAATAGAAAGAACAAGGGAGAGGAAGGAAAAATGGTATGGGAAAATACGATAAAATACGGGAAAAATTTCACCTTCAAGTTGTGGATCTTCTAATGGCTCCTCTTTCTTCTCCTTTTGCTGATGACTTGATTTTTCTGCTGGTTTCTTTTGTAACCTTTTTGGTTGGGGGACATCTTTTGAAGCCTAGCAAATCAATGCCGATTTCTCAAGTAATTAGGAGTACTCATAATCAAGCGGAAAAGGGTGCATTAATATAACAAA
This sequence comes from Gentiana straminea, assembly GCA_036785695.1. Lineage (NCBI taxonomy): Eukaryota > Viridiplantae > Streptophyta > Magnoliopsida > Gentianales > Gentianaceae > Gentiana > Gentiana straminea. The sequence continues at coordinate 13,496,436 of JAVUPR010000183.1, forward strand.
CCAGATTATCGTTACAAGACTAATCCAAGCACCTCTATTATTGAAGTCTAAATTTCAGGCTGAACAATTGAGCAGGGTAGGAGAGGTTGGGGGGTGGGGTACAAGTAGTCCAAGCATAATAGTCATTTCAGCACAATCCAACACGACCGATGATCCTATCATCGACAAGTTATACATGTAAGATGCGCTCATTTCCTCATATATATATGAGCGGAGAGGCTGGTGTACGTAACGAAACAAGAAATTCTTTACCGGCCAATTATACGCAAGCAAGTAGTCATCAATAGGCGAAACTCATGTACAAGACACTCATTGGAATCAGTATCTATCCATAACTCAAAATCAACTATGAAATCGATTGGTTTCTCCGGAAATTACAGAAATAATGATGTGTAGGCAAGAGCAACCGGGATGAATCAAGATTTCTGTTGGATGCTGAAGTCTACACACGATGGTTAAAACCCGAAAAAAATGAAGAAAACTACACCTGCAAAAAGTATACGAGGAAAGGAAAAGCAAAAAAAACTGCCAAACTTAGAGAATTGCTAGATCTAGCTTCTTTTAAAGCTACAGAAAATAAAAGGCTAATCATAGAATAAACTAAAATGCATAATCAAAATAAAAAATAAAAATAAAATAAAAGTTGCATCATGCAAGAGTAACTGGAAAAAATCAAAGGCCGTTCACTAGATGATATTTGCGCGAAAAATCTCAATGCATTAATTAGGGCCTAATTAAGCATTCTTTAACATATATATAAAACTAAAGAGATATGGCAAATTAAGCATACTTTCACATGATTGTTGTTCGCATCTTCATGATCCCGCTTGCGTTTAGGCATCTATTTTTTTAGAATGTCTGGTGCAGGTAGGGGTGTACACGGAAACGGATAATCCGAAAACCGAACCGAATTGTAGGAATTCGGTTCGGTTCGGTTCGGTTATTGATCACCAACGGTTCGGTTACGGTTCGGATTATGAAGAAACCGAAAAATTCGGTTCGGTTACGGTTTTTGTTAAAAATTGACCGAACCGAACCGAAAACCGAACCGAATAGAAAACCGAACCGTTATCCGAACCGATATAACCGAACCGTTATCCGAACCGATATAACCGAACCGGTAAATTGTTAACCGTATTCTTTTTTTATACTTAGTTTATTTATACATTGGTTATACTTAATTTATTTATTCCTTAAAAAAATTAATTTATTTATTACACAATTTTGGGAAACAGCATTTTTTTTATACATATTATATAATTATATAATATATACCCATGTCGGCAACTGGCAACAACATATTAAACTAAAGTTTTGTTTTTGTTTTTTCTTTATTTTTATGTGTACCAACAAAAAAATCTCATCCACTCACCTTTTATCCCTTTCATCGATCCCGGTAGATATCGGATAAGGTCGAATTCATCAGATCCCTATTTCATTTTCATTCACTTTCGACTTTCACTCTTCTCGCTCAAGTTCTTTCTTCACTCTTCTCGATCAGTCGATCTTCAACTGTGTAAGATTCACTCTTCCATCTACTCTTTTGCATTCTTCTCTACATTTGTTTCCAACTAGAAATCCAATATCTTATTACATGATATTTAAAGAAAATTAATTAGCTTTGCACAAAAGGAGATGCAATTTATTGGATATTATTTTTTTCCATTTTTTGAGCAATATAGAATTACTTTGTTGATATTATGCATTTACATAGATCTACACATACATATTGAATTATTGATGTTTATTGATTTGTTTTGGAAAAAGAATCAGCTTTTGGGGTTTGTTTTATTTAACTTGTATGACGTATTTTCTTTTAGTGTTTTTTGAGGTCCAAGGGGTCTTTGAGGTGTTTTGGCTCTTATTCAGTCGGCTAAATAGTCGAAGAGTTTTTGGGTTTTTGTTTATCTGTCTTCTGTTTCAGGGTTTCGATTCTTATCGGGATTTGAGGCAATCTTGATTTAGGAATATTAGTTAGCAGTAGTTGTCTAACTTAGTTTTTTAGTGAGTCTTTTGCTTTCTCATTTATGTGCATAGTTTCAGCTACTTTTGGTTAGTAGGCTTATTATGTGTAGCATTCTTTGTCAATGTCCTGCTCCGTTACATATCTCTTGTACTTTTTGTAAGTAAGTCAGAATAGAATGGATGAGAGGTCGGTGGGTGTTATCAGTTATGGATAGTAAGTAGGACCTCTTTGGTAAAGGTGGTGTTAAATGGAAGTTGATTTTGATGGATGTCTAAGAACTGGATTTTTCATATATCCGTAGTCAATGACACTCTTTGCTCATTATTTTTCATGAACTCCTTCAACGGTAATGTATGAAAATTTGATGTCTACATGTTACTTGTATCAGTTTATAAGTTATTTGAAAAGCTGCAAATTTGAGTGATTAGTTTACTGTTTTTGTTTAATGTATTGCCTAGAATGTCAAATTTTGTCTGGTTTTTAGGTGAAGGAATTTAGTCTCCATGTTTCCCTATTTTGGTAATTTGGTGCATACTCTTACTCGTTTTTCCTCTTTTTTTCTCCAAAGTGAAATGTCTAGTGTGGGTGAAGTCAAGAGAATCCAAATGTCGAAGATAATCCAAATCAAAGGCGTGATGCAACAATGACAAACAAGTATCACGGGTCCAAATACAAATAAGAGAGAGAGATCGCCATATGGCAATTCTTCACAAAGATTTTCATCCCGGGTTCGGAGACTCAATATAATCAAGTGAGATGCAATTATTGTAAGTTTCAACTTAAATGCACTTGACTAATGGGACTAGTTCATGCCGCGATCATGCAAAGAGGTGTAAGCTTAATCCATTTTATGAGGTTGACAAGTAATCAAAGTACACTCTCTTTTGAAAAATCCGACAATAGTAATGAACCTGATAAGGCAATATTATGGAAGTTTGACCAAGAGGCATCTAGGACGGCGCTAGCAAAAATGATAATAATTGATGAGTTGCCATTTGTGACAGTTGAGCGTGATGGATTTAGGGGTTTTGTGAAGACTATACAACCTAAGTTTAAGGTTATGTCGCGTGTAACTATTGCTAGAGATTGCTTGAATTTGTATGTCGCTGAGAAATCAAAATTGAAGGAGTTCATGAAAAATAATGTGCAAAGAGTGTCATTGACTACGGATATCCGGACATCATTGCAAAATCAATCATATCTTTGTCTCACCGTGCATTTCATAGACAAACAATGGAACTTACATAAGAGAATTCGAATTTCGTGTTATTGGTGATCATACCGGTGACTCTATTGGCAAGATGATTGAATCATGTTTGAAAGATTGGGGTATTGAGAGGGTTTGCACGATTACGGTTGACAATGCTAGTGCTAATGATGTTGGAATTGCATATTTGAGAAGAAAGCTTGTTGCTAGAAATAATCCGTGCTTGATGGTGAATATTTGCATGTTAGATGTTGCGCACACATTCGAATTTAATTGTTAGAGATGGCCTTTTAGAATGTGATGAAGTCGTGAAACGCATTCGTGCCTCGATTAAGTATATTAGGAGCTCTCCTAAAAGGCTTAAGCATTTTAATATGTGTGTTAGGCAAGAGTATGAATGTGCACATAATAAGTTGATATCATTAGCCTTAGATGTTCCTACAAGGTGGAACTCAACTTATATTATGTTGAGTAGTGCCTTGAAATTTGAAAAGGCAATTAATAGGATGGCAATTGAAGATATGTTTGAGGATCTTAGGGATGGGCCTCCTACGGTGAAGATTGGGAACAAGCTAGGGTATTGGTGAAATTTCTCGTTATTTTCCATGATTGTACAAGACGTCTATCTGGTACACTGTATGTGACTTCACCTCAATATTTCCAAGAGGTGTGTACAATCAAAAGTGCAATTATGGAATACGGGAGGAGTAGTATTCCAGGATTGAGGATAATGGCCAATAGGATGATGGAAAAGTTTGAGAAATATTGGGAAAGGCTTGATAAGGTGAATGTGATGTTGATGGTTGCTGCGGTGTTAGATCCACGGGTGAAACCGACAAAGCGGAGTTTCGATTGATAAAGGCGAAACGTTCGGGGAGGATTGTGAATCGTTAGGGTCGACACGTCGACATTGAAGTCATTGTTTACGTTCTATAAGTAGTGGCACCGAGGCATCTAGCTCGGTTAGTGCAGTTGGGAATGAGTCTGATATTGACATGCTTGATCATAGTACTCATGTAGATGTGGATGTTGCTAGAAATTGGGATATCGAGTTTGAACAACGATTGGAAAGCATACATAAAGAGGATGGAAGGACAGAGTTAGATAGGTATCTTGCGGTGAAAAATGTGAAGAATGATGCGAACTTTGACATTCTTGGGTGGTGGAAGATGAATGCTTCTGAATATCCAATTTTATCTACTATGGCAAAAGACATTCTTGTTGTTCCAGTTTCGACAGTTGCTTCTGAGAGTGCTTTTAGCACAGGTTCTCGGGTCCTAGATGCATTTCGAAGTTCTTTAACACCTAAAACAGTTGAGTGCTTGATTTGTGTACAAGATTGGCTTCGTGGCTCAAGTTTGATGGATGTTGAGGAGACACTGGAGAGCATGGAGGAGATTGAACAAGCAGGTTTGCAATTTCGTTTAGTTATGTATTTCTTTTAATTTTGATCTTTTTAATTACATATTAATATCGTGGATATTCATGCCCAAACTATTTGCTTCCTGTATAACGGTTAAAAGGAGTACAAGGTAAAAATGCAACATCCAGAAAGTTTTATGTTGCTGAGCCTTCATTTCCAGTACCATAGACTTATTGTTTGTGCTGGACCAAATATATGTTCAAATTCAAGATTTATGTAATGCATGACCATTATTAACTAAAGTTCATTTTGAGTGAATCTTAGAAAATATTTGTGCCCTAGTTTGATGCATTAACTGCATGAACATTTTAAAATTACTTGGTTGTAATAAATCTGATCTTTTTATTTCAAGTTAATACTTCTTACATGGGGTTTTGTATGTAGTTTATAGCTTTATAGACGAAACCAATAATTGCTTTTCGAAAAAGGTAATATGTAATTGTGTGTAACTTGTGCAGTTGGTGCACTTGACATCCGTGAAAATTGAAAAGAGTGAATGAAGATGGTTTGTGATTGAGGTATGATTTCATTGTTATTGGTATTGTTTATTCCGTATACTATATTTTTTTGTGTATCCCATCTCCGCATATATACAAATTAGAAATTCTTTACAACTAATTTTTTTGAGGGTATGAACTATTTCTTATTTAGGATTTTGTAGAGCTTTGTCTTGACAAGCTCCATTCCAAATCCACATCTATTACCTAAAAGGTTTAGGGGATTATTTGCCTGTGTTTTGTTTTCTTGGCTAAGGTGTTATATCATATCTCTAAAGATGAATAGAAAAAACAGTGAAACAATGGATTCTCTTATACTTTTTTTTTAATGCACTCATTTTTTACATGACTAATACATTTTATTTTCTTGTGTCAATGTTCAACAGATTACAAAATGTAATGTTGGGAGCATCGTGGTCCTTTTGTGAGTTGAAGAGAAATGTATTTTGAAAAAATTTGTGTAATTTGAAGATGTTTTGATGTGGAACCACTTATCTAACTTCACCCTTTCCACTTTAATGATTTGGAGATTTGTGTAACTTGAAGTCTATTATGTAAGACTAATGATTTGGAATGATTTGTGTAATATGTAAGGACAAATGATGTGTGTATTATGTGGCTTGTTTGAATTGTTTTTATTGTAGTTTTTAGATTAAATTGAATTTTTTAGTAATTTAAGTTCGGTTTTTCGGTTAACCGATCAAAGTGAACCGTTTTTTCGGTTTTTCGGTTAACCGACCGAATTGAACCGTTTGTTTCGGTTCGGTTCGGTTCGGTTACATTATAAAAACGGTTCGGTTTCGGTTTCAGTTTTTTACTAACCGAAAATTTCGGTTCGGTTCGGTTACAGCCATTAACCGTACCGAACCGAACCGTGTACAGCCCTAGGTGCAGGCACGTCTTCTGAAATAGGAAACAGGGGTAGTACTGTCAGCAGAAGGGAAGAATAGAACCAAAAGCTAAGGCAACAAGATGCAAAGATGGATTAGGGAAATGGCAATTAAAGAAGGTTTCGGTAACATTCAACATATATGCCATAAAGTCCAGAAACAATAGGTGATACAAAATAGTCCCACAAGAAAGAAAGTGATAACATGATCATCTTTATAGGAAAATCTTATTCTCAAAGGAAAAGGGTACAATATGCAGTCAACATAGCAAGACTAAGGTCGCCAATGATACGAAGAGTGATCGAATTGTCCTTAAAATTAAGTTACAACAAACTTTCCAGCGGTTGTTCCCAAATCTCCCAATTCACGAGTCCGAAGAGAGCCTTTTCATCAAAGTAAAAACTAATGTCTATTAAACACAATAGAAACTCATTTTGACCAACATTCATTTAAAAATCTACCACAAATTGGCTAGCGAATAGATAGAACAGGTACACAATTCAATTTCAATGAGTGTGCGCACAATCATATGGTTTTCTACTCGATCTACAGCACCAATGTCAAATTCGAATTTTAAATTGGCACTTGAACCACAATGTCTCTACATCATTTCTACGGGCAAATTACATCATATTTATCGCCCCAAGCTATGTCATTCGAAAAGCAAATTAGTGTATTGCCCATATGCTGGGATTGAAGGGGGAAAAAAAAAATATCAGGCTCTACCTTTACAGATACTTATAGACTACAACAAAGGTATAAAGCCTCAACACTTAAAAGCATAGGATCAATGCCCACCGCTTGTGACGGATTTAAAATATAATAATTTCAATGGATGCATGATATCTTTTTCTAAGAAACTTTGTTTCAGCAGATGCATAAATTCTTTTTTTTTTTTGTTCGGAATCTTTTCACACAGCAAATTATTCTGACCCGATTTGAGTCAGAAAATAATGATTATTCCGACTCAATTCAAGTCAGAATTTTAAACGTTTTTCATACCTAATACTGGTCACAAAGACTTTCGGACTAAAATTGAGTCAGGAAAACATCCATCATTCTGTATGAGATTCGGTCAGAATCAACAAGCATATTTTCACACAGCAAATTATTCTGACCCAATTTGAGTCAGAAAACGATGATTATTATTCTTGACTTAATTCAAGTCAAAATTTTAAATATTTTTCATAGCTAATACCGGTCAAAAAGACTTTATGACTATTCTTGACTTAATTCAAGTCAAAATTTTATATGTTTTTCATACCTAATACCGGTCAAAAAGACTTTCTGACTAAAATTATTGAATCAAGAAAACATCCAGGATTATGTATGAAATTCAGTCAAAAGCAACGAGTCCATAAAAACATAACCAGCATTATGTATGAAATTCGGTCAAAATCAACGAGTCCATAAAAACATAAATTTGAAGGGTAAACGTGGAAATAAGATGAAAAGATATTTATTTTTTACGTGTAAAAGAAAAAATTAACCCTATCCGATTGTGGAACATGTAAGTCCGCCTCTCCCCACCCCGACACTCTTATCTGATCATTCCTATCCAGAAATAAAGGAAAAACATAAAAAGAATGCAACTTTACCCGAATGGTCCATATTCTTCCTGCTGTATATGATGCCCCTGATATACAAATAGGAAAAGAACACAAATTCAAAGTAAATTCCAAAATTTACAAAATAAATAAATAAATTTGAGAAAAACTGTACAGCAACATTAAAAAAAGGCAAAGAATATTGGGTATCAAACGCAAACAAAAAAAAAATTGAAGAATGTGAAAAATCGAAAGATGTTGCGATCATAAACCACAAATCAGAAAACCCAAAGCTACAAAAACATGTTATGCATGTAAAATAAATAATAAAATAAAATAAAAAAAAACATAAATTAAACCTGGCTGTTGACTTGCTGGGACGCTCTGCATGGTCGGCCGGCCGAAAGCTATAGATTGGTTTGAAAGTCTGTGATGATAATATGATGTAAAGCTATTGCTTTTGATTGAAAAGATATGCCGAAGGTTTCACCAAACCGATTACGATTTGGAAATATAAGGAGCTGCTTCTTCGGAGAGGGTTTAGCCGTTTAGGGTTCATATACTCATTACATAAATACAATTGTAAGATAAAAATACCCTTCATTACATAAATCTACCTATCTCCTACCTATAGAGTAAATTACAGATTTAGTCATCTATCTTTTTTTAAAAGCAAGACTTAGCCTTCATTTTTAATTTTGACTTAACCGGTATTTTATCTTTTAAATTTTTTTCAACTTTGGTCCATTTAACTGTCAGTCAACAAAAAATTGACGGAAAATCTGTGTGTATCTTTCACGCGTTCTTAGCATTTTAAAATATTATTATTTTAAGTAATTTCCAAAAAAAATTATAGGAAAATAAATAAATTATCCCATTACCGTTAGGGGTCGGCGGCTATATAGCCTTGTTGACCAAAATTGTTCAAATAATTTTTTGGAAAACAAATGTTGTCTATATAGTATTTCCCATATCTTTTCCCTTTACTTGCCCAAAATAACCTTGTAACGAGTTCGAACACGAGCTCGAACGCGAGCTCAAACTTGTTACACCCATCTTCTTCAACCCCCAAACTCCTTCGCCGGAACACGAATTTGAGCCAGAATCACACCCATTCGAACCAAAATCACACTCATTCGAACCCACACCAGAATCTTGCCGGAACACCCAACCGGAATCTCACCGGAACAGAAAAACGAGCTTGAACTCATGAGATTTTTGTGAACAGAAAAACGAGAAGATGAAGATGAAGAAGAAAGGGGATTATGAAAGATAAGAAGGAGGAGGAGAAGGAGAAGAAAAAGAAGAAAGAAAAAGAATTAGTTCTCAAAAAAAAAAAAAAAAGAACAAAGATAGGAGGGAGAGTTGAATTATATGTTTAAAATTTGAATTTGAGAAAGGGGGAAAATTTGGGAAAAACTCAAATGGGTGCATTTGGGGGTTTTCATTAAATTCGGATTTTTCTATTTTTTTAAATTGCCAAAATAGTCAAAGACTATATTGGCAATGAAAGTCTAAAAAAAAAAACTATATAGGCAATTCCTCTTTACCGTCGTTAGTGTTACGTCATGTTATGGAAAACCGTATAGCGTGTAAAACAAAATCTTTATTCACCATTCTTCCTCCTGTTGTTTTTTGTTCAACTTTCTTAGCCTAAATGTAGCTCGAATTTAGGAGTTTATCCCGAATTTCATCTTCTTTAAATCATTCCTCTAATCTATATTGCAAATCACAAAATCGTTTTCCAATATGAATGATTAGATGAATGATTTAAAATAGATGAAATTGGGGATAAACACCTAAATTCGAGCTACATTTATGGCTGAGAACGATGAAAGGCTGAGAAAGATGAACTAAAAACGACGGGAGGAAGAATGGTGAGTTTTTTTTTTTTTGTTTTACACCTTATACGGTAATAACATTAATGGGATAATTTATTTATTTTTTTATAATTTTTTTTGGGAAATTGATTAAAATACTAATATTTTTAAATGTTAAGAGCGCGTGAAGGATACACACAGATTTTCTGTCAATTTTTTTGTTAACTGGTTGTTCAATGGACCAAACTTGCAAAAGATTTAAAAGATAAGGGACCGGTTGTAATTTTCCGATTTTCGGGAAAGGGCAGACGTGTCATTTTGCGAAAACGAAATATTGGGTTCGGTTCCTTTTAGTCGGAGTTTAATAACATGGATATTTACATATATATTTTCGAGATATATATATATATATATATATGTATATTAAGGGAAAGAAAATCTGATTTAATAAGGGCGATTAAGGAAAATCACTGAAATTAGATAATTTTGGGATTTTTCCTATTTAAGGAAAATCAGCCTAATCAGCCCCTTAATCTTTTAATCAGATTTTTCCACCTCCAAATTTTCTTCTGCGTGTGAGAAGAGAGCAAATTAGGGATTAGGGTCTTTCATCAATTGCTAAGTCGATTCTTGACGGTTTTCAGATCAGAGTCGAGCACCGGAATCATTGTGAAGAGAGCAACGTTTTGACATCAAAAAGTTGAAGCTTTGACAAGGTATGATTAAGCCCTAGTTTTGTTATTGTTCGAGTTTGATGGATTCAAACTCATCAATTCGTAGTTCTATCGTTTAGAAGCGTGTGATCGAATCTAATCTAAGTTTGGATTTATCACATGTTTTTCGCGAAAAGATCGTTGTGTTTCTTTCTTTGTTTTTCGAGTTCTTGGAGTTGGAATAAGCTTGCTAAAAGGTAAGAAGCTCTTCCTACAATTTCAATTATCATTATTGAGGTTTAGATCAAGATTTAAGATGTTTAGATGCAAGAAAGATGTGTTTTTTTGTTGGTCAATGATCCTAGATGCTATGGTATGATTAGATAAGTGGTTATATGTTTTTCTAGGTTTTTTTTATATTAATTAGGTTAGAAGCGGTTTAGAAATCGCGTTTTGAAGATTTTAGCGTTTTGGGAAAAACCCAGGCAAACGGGCGTTTGCGATCACAGCAGCTCAAACGGGCGTTTGCACACGGCAGACGGGCGTTTGAGGTTAGACTTTTGATTCAGGATGTATCTTTTTTTTACGGACGGGCGTTCATAGGAGGTCAAACGGGCGTTTGACCTGTTTTACCTTGTTTTTACTGTTTTAGCGTTTTCAGCTTGGTTTTCAGCTTGGTTTTCGGCTTCATAATCGTGTTTTCACTGTTTTAAACCCTTAATCATGATATGTTAACATTAATTAAACATAAACAAGCTTCGATTGAACTTCTGATTCGTTCAGTTAAAACACCGAATGTACTCTTAAAGGGAGTTGAAGTTCGGATCCGTCAGAATGGCGTGAAAGGGCTTGTGCTTTGATGAACTAGAGTTCATCGATGTCTGTGTAATTGTTAAGATGTGATGTCTAGCTGTCTAAGTGAGGGAGTAGAGTGGTTAAGGTGAGTTTTATTCTGAAAAGACTTAGGTGGTTAGTTAAATTCACATTAATAATTACATATGTGTAGATAAAAGCTAAAACGTCATTTATTCTCGGTTAGGCACTCTTTTATATCAGCGATGTGATACGTTCATAAAAGGTGAACAACGCTACTGGCCTTAAACGGCTGAAGGGTAGTGGAGGAAATTCATCGGACGTATATGCATACCGGGGAGACCCCGGAGCTAATCGGTGCTAATCACCGTTAGTTAGCAAGTATATCTTCAGGCTGATGAACGCCATGCGTAGTGTCCTTGAATAGTGATGTAACAAAGATAAGTTAAGTAGAAACGTATAGTCATGACGTGTCGATGGGCATGGAATGAACCCGAGATTGAGTCGGTCTCATCAAGATAATCTTTTACTAATAACCTTAATTGTATTGTAGCTTCTACTTCTTACTTGTACAATGTACTTACCTCAAATGCATGTTTATTTATGTGTTTGGGGGAGAGAAGACGAACAGGTAAACGAAGAGTACGATGAGGACTTTGATGACAACGTTTGAGGACGCCGGAATTGAAGACCTTGATTATTTATCATTCATTTCTTTATATATTTCCTAGACTTGGATTATTATGGGATTGTGTAGTTTATTGTTAGCACTTTGGTATTCTTACATTTTGGATTCGTTGGTTTCATTTTCCAATGTAATAATATTACATTTCCTTCTTTAGTTCTTGATTTCTATTCTTGGTTGTTTGAAAAAAAAATTACCCGAGTCTTCTTAGCTTCCGTTTGCTCTTATTTGATACGACGTAGTAGAGGCTTACGTGTAATATTATTATTTAATATTATGCGTGCCGAACGTTTCGATTTCCGGATAAGGACTCGGTGTCCGGGAACGGGGCGTTACACCGGTCAAACCAAAATCAAATATGAGGGCTAAGTCCCTCCTTTTTGTGAAAAATGGGGGGGACTAAAGGTGCTATTTACTCCCTATCTATAAAAAGAGAGAGTATCAAGCTCTCTCCTTCAGCCACGACAGTGTTTTAAAAAAATGGAGAATGACTCCAGTCAAGCTCCTTGATATATGATTTTTTTTTTGGGCATGTGTTTTAGAAGCCTGTTTGACCATAGTTTTTTTTTCTTTCCAAAATTGATCATTTTATTAACCAAGGCCACCAACATGCTAATCGTTTTAGAACTTTACATGTCTATGAGAAGTGCAAAAACAAAAATTGAAAATCTGGAAAAATAAATTACTGTTATAAAACTATGAAAATAATGGAGGAAGAACAAGAGGAAATACAAGTATGGAATTAGAAGGGAAAATTGCTTGTGTCTTATTCCAATGATATAAGATAGTATTTATAGTAGAGATTACAATGTGAACACAATAATCTGAATTAATCCCAAATCTACATAAATCAATCGGAATAATAGATAATCCATCAATGATATTATTTCATAACCCCTTGGATATCTATTATTAAACATACAACATATATGATATGCCTAATTAAAACCTTACTAAGAGAAAACCCAGTGGGAAAAAATCTTAGTTAAGGAAAAAAGTACATATTTATCTGTTTGATTTACTCCCCTGAACCAAGCGTCAATTTAGATCTTTCAATTTCCGCAACCCGATGCTCTTCACTAGTCTTTCAAATGTTGTAGTCGACAATGTCTTGATAAATAATTCTGCCAGTTTATCGGTTGACCAGATCTGTTGCACATCAATCTCCCCATTCTTTTGCAAATCATGAGTAAAGAAGAACTGGTGTGAAATATGTTTTGTTAATCCCCATTAATATAGCCTCACTTCAATTGAGATATCCAAAATGCATTGTCTTCGTATATTACAGTTAAATGATCTCTTCTTCTCAAGTAGACAATGTCTCAATGAATAAATGGCTGAATTGATTGTCGCGATCGTAGTTGCATAACGTATATGTCATGTACTATTAACTTTGCTAGAATAACCCAGTGGTAAAAAAAACTAGACAAGGTAAATAGTTGATGTCATATGCGTTTCTATGTGTTGCACTGACTGTCTCATTAAAAACCTTTAACTAAGAAAACTCATTTGGAAAAACTTGGTTAAAGGGAAAAAGAGTACAATCATGGTTTTAAGACCAAATCCACACAAAATTTTTGAAGTTGCCGCTCTCCTTACGACAACAATCTTTCAAATGTACGCATTCCATTATTATAAACACTTATTATCCAAAACCGATGTAGGAATAATCTTAGTGAACAAATCTATTAGATTGTCACTAGAGCGTACTTTTGCATATCACTCTCTTTTAGAGTTTATTGGATAGGGCTAATAAGTGTCATTCCCACTACTCACTTGTGCAACACAATCAACACTGTAATCATCTAAATAATGAGGGAAGTAGTATAATCGAAATTTGCATGCATATATTTCTACTATCATGCATCGTAATTCCTTAAAATTTATGACATTAATCATGCATTACATACATATTCCTTTCTCAATATGAATCTACTCAACTAGTCATACTACATTCAACATGAATGTTAACGATCTTAACCATATGCATGTTGCGATTGTCATATTAATTCGTTTTTGAAATCTACCAAGGATTTTCATATCAATATTAATGTCCAACGACCCATAAATATACCGTCATGACATAAAGTTACTGCCAGATATATTAGTTAGCGGAACATTATATTATCTATAATGGGAGAATATATTTGATTATTAACAAACAAATATTTCCAATTCAAACTCAACCTCAATTTCTTATTCCATTTTTACCTAGTCTGAGTGTTTCTGACACTCTGCTGATGACTTAGGTACTGGATCCAGATATTATAATAGCACTTAAAGAGGCAAATATTGTTAGGAAATCTACGCGGGAACGCAGCGGAATTTAAAATTTTATTTCCTTTTAACCAGGATCGACTTCGTTTAAGCAATAAACAAATAAGTTAAAGACGGTGGTTACCTTGGTTGATCTAAAAGATCGACGCTTTGACCGTCTAAGTGTTCGGCCTCTACCGCTAGTCCACACGAACAGCCCGCCGGAATCCCATCATGGATTGCTATTGGAAAACTCCGGTTGCTAGACCGGCCCTTTTCCCCTCTCTCCAACTCTCTATAGGATGCTCTCTATTTTACACAAGAACTACTAGCTCTTGGAATTATGATGTGTAAAAGAGCTTGACACCCACCTCCTATTTATAGTGGTTGGGGCGCCCCTACTAGGTGTGGAGGAGAAGAAAACCTTGTCCCAATAAAATGAGGAAAATATAATTGATTGATTTATCTCATTTAATATAATATCTTATATTAAATAAATCTATGATATTGTCAATATCTTATATTGAATATTTCCAAGATATTGTCAATATCTAATATTGACTATCTTTATTATATTACCATAAATCAATTTACACATGTGTATATATCACATATATATATTACACTAATAAATCTATATAAATATTTAGCCATTACAAGTGTGAAAATGTATATCTTATATATATGTACAACACACGCATCATAGCGAACATATATATAAATATTAGTTGGTCCCTTGAAAAGGCTTTAGTTAAGTTTAGAGGGGGGGGGGTGAATAAACTTAACAATTAAAACTTTGGAGTTAACAAATTTCGCAACTTCGCAGCACCGCCGATACTTCGCAGTCCGTCGAGACCTCGCAGCTCCGCCGATAAAACGTAGTCTACCGACAGCTCGCCTTGCTGAATTTGTGCAATGGAATAATATCAAAATTAAGCCTTGTTACTTGTTGTTAAATATGTTACTAAGTATTAGATACTCGTAGTGTATGTGTGTGATTTCGCTTGCTAGATTCAAGCAGTTGATATGAATAAAGACTAAGTGCGTAAAGTAAATGCAAGTAAGTAAGTAGAGAGATTTTTATAGTGGTTCCAGGTGATGTAATCCCGTACGTCCACTCTTCTCCCGTGATGTTGGAGGAAATTCACTAGTAATCTTTGAGTTATCTCGTTACAAAGAATCCTAGGTTGCTTGTCCTTCACCAATAACTATGGCTTCACAAACCGAAAACTAAGAACAGTAGGATTGTCGCTCCCGAGTCTTCCACCGGTCCTTGAAGGGTAGAATTGCCTCTTCACCAGCCTTCACCACAAACCAACAAAGCTTTTCACACCTACCGTATGCTTCATCTGTTCTTCGCAGGTTCTTTATAAAATAAAGAATGAATCAAATAAATGATTCAAGCTTGCAAAGCAGCCTTGATTAGGATGATATAATCAAGCACTTGCGCCTTCAAGTGTGTATGCTTGATGCAAACTTGAACACGTAATGCACTTGAAGAAAATAACTAGATCGCCAGCCTTTAAGCTCGCAAGTTCAAACAGGTGTTTTTCAAATTTCGTTGTTATCACTTAAAATTTATCCCAAAATTCATCTCTTTCTTCTTGAGTTGAAAGTCCTCTATTTATAGGTAGGAATGCATGTGACTTGAATTTGAAATTCAAATGTGACCGTTCCTTGTATTTGTCCCATCCGCATTGCATTCGTCACTATTCATAGGATCGACACCGTCAGATTACTTTTTGACAAGCAAGGTACCGTCCACCCCTTTGACTTGTATCCAATGGATAAAAATATGGATCATCCCAACGTCTTTTTAATCTCACCTTTGATTTGCTTGATAAGTCGAGGTAGTTGGTCGTTCTTATCCATGTAACTTCCCAATAATCTTGAATTGATCGAGGTATATATCGCCAGGTTCATCTCCGTCGTAAAACCAATCGTCCGTCGAACATCATATTTTTGCCTCGTAAAATATAATGCAAATTTGAATCTTTTTATCCAACTTTTGTATGTGAAGTTAGATTACATCATTTAAAGTATAACCAAGTTCCAAACATCATCCAACTTGTGGAACTTAGACCTTCTACACAAGGTATATGTAATCGCTTAGGTCATCACGACTTGCCTAAATTTCGATTCCATATCCTTGACATTAAATACTAAGTTTGATCCCTTAGCCTTCATTCACCGAGTTTGAACCCTCGCCCTTCGCTCTTTCGCCTTTCGCAGGTTCTAGACCGCCCATCGACCTATCTACCCTATCGACCTAGATCGCTCCGTCGATAAACAATCGCCAGCCATTTACGTGCTTGTTTGATCAAACCTATTTATGAATCAAACTCTAATAAACCTATACATTTTATCTAGACATCTTTTTGCCTTTGCACTATAACAAGCCTAGTATGGCACTCATCATCAAAACTAAGAAATAAGTCCAACAATTTCCCCTTTTTGGTGATGATGCCACTACCCTCACCTAATCGCAAAGCAAAAAGATAAAAACACAAACGTAACAAATTCAGTCATTTCTCATTATAAACATTTGTTCACAAGCTATTACAACTAGATACAAGAAAGATAAACAATGAAAAGTAGCCGATCTATTGTCTCTTTTCTCTTTCTTGTCTAGCCTTCTCACTTGCTCTTGATAGGCTCGATCTCTTCTATCATTTCAACCATCCATTCATTCTCAATAAGTGTAAAGTCAATATAAGAATTGACTTGTTTCCACCAATTCCATGCTTCAGCAGACAAGATTGATTCGATTCACCCCGAAGCCAAACTTCATATACAAAGCCTCCTTAAATTCATTCAAGGAATCTTTTGCTTTTGTAATTGGCAAGCACCTTTTCACCTCTCGCTACTCCTTCGTCTCCGGTAGATGCTCTTAAAGCTCTAATCCTTGCCTCCCAAAACTTCAAACTCAAGAAGGAGTTGAGACCTTCATGAAATCCCATGTCACGATAGTGGTCTCCTTCGTTGTAAAACTCTTTCTTGTACCGTGATAGGAGATCATCGCAAGTTGCACTCGCCAGTGTGTTGCCTAAAGGCATTTGTATCATCATCCATCTCTTTTGTGCAAAGAGTCTAGCAGCCTCCTTTGTCGCAGTACTCGATTGGCCCTCTTCCCCTTAGTGACATCATCAACAAAACGTGAGACGAGGCCATGAATAGCTTCCCGTGATACTATCACCGTGTAATTGACCCGCCATAGTTCCAGCTCTAGTATCAAGTGAAGTAATCCTTGATTGCGCAGTCTCTTCCAAGTCCGTTGATCCTTTCAAGCAAATTTGGGGTCGTACAAGCAGTTGTTGTGCAAAGAAGACAGCTCGCAGAAATTTTCAAGCAAGTTTGTCAAGTTTTTGATGAATGGATGTAAATTGATCTTTCAAAAACTTGTCCTTCAAGTTGTGTTCCCTTGCTTGATATATCTTACATCATATATCATATCATTCAAAGCATTTTGAGTGGAAGCAAAGTTTGAAGTACCGTATTAGCAGCATTGTCCGTTTTCATTGACCATCTTCATCGCTCTTCAAATCTCTCGTTTTGCTCGTCCAATTGAGTTCTTAACTCGTTGCATGTCATTTCTTACGCTCTTAACTCATTGACAACTTCAATTGGCACTCCACCGGCCATTCTATCGTCGCAGATCCATCGCCAGTGCTCCTCAACTCTATATTGTGCCTCGTTGTCCGCCGATGACCATGGCCCTACTCAAATCTCTCCCAAACAGGGGGAGGTCCTTCCTCAACCATTGCACCAAGAACATCTTCAAGGATAGGATCTTGTGCAGTGTTCTTCAACAACTTCTTCCCGTCCAAAAATTTGAAATTCTTCATCACCGTAATTATAGTCCAAAGAAACCTCATCCTCATTAATGTTAGCCTCCGTCGACTATCTTTTCCTACAAAGGGTATTGGCTCAAAGCAGCTCCACTACAAAGCAGCCTCATCAATAACAGGGGTTTCCTCCAAACCCAAACCTCGGTTCCAACCTTTGTCCAGGTGTCGTTTGAGACTCAGCAGTACTCGTACCTCCCGTTCCAACCTTTGTGCAGTGCCGTTTGTATCCCAAAGAACTCCGTACCTCCTCTTCAACTTCCCGTGGATTGAATATATTGGTATTATCCACTTGGAAACCTTCAAAGATGACCAATCTTGGTCGAATCATGGCGCTTTGGTGAGAATTCCTTCAAAGTCAAATCCTCTTTGATATTCAATGGATTCCTCGTAACTAGCACTTGGTTCACCGAAGTCGTTGGTCTTTTCCACATCCAAATCAAAGCATTCCGTACATCTTCAAAGTTGTGCAAGAGGCTCTACAACATGAAATGTACTTGGTTCATCACCACCCTACCGCACTCAAATTTATTCCTTCATTTATCAAGGCTTCTAGATCATCCATGGTGAGATCTTGTAGATCCTCATCCATTTCTCCAAATCCGCCGGCCCACACAGACTTACCAAGCACTCGTTGGACCGTTGTGCAGTGTGTGGATCATTTATCAAAGCAAAGCCCCACTAGATTCTCCCCGGTCCCGAGGGGAAATCTCCCTCGAGTCGATGATGAGGAAGAATCATCATCACCATCTCTTGGGTCTCCGAACTTGATACCCTCCTCCTTCGTTGCTCATCAAACGATCCATCGCCTTGATTGCGCAAGGTTGTATCAATCGATCCAAAGCAAGTTTTCCACTCCTAACTTGTCAAAAACCCATTCTTCAAAATCGTCATTGGTTGAGCAAATGGTTTTTGTCTTTTGTAGAACCCAAACTTCCACCGGAAGTAATCAAGAATTTGTCGAAGTTTGGGATCCACAAACTCTTCGCTTTTCTTGCTCTTTTTCACATGCCTCTCAAATGGCATAAAAGATCTTCTCGGGAGCAGCTTCCGTAGCTTGTTGACCTCCAAAGGTTCCAACAAGCAGATTCAAGGTATCTTCTACGATGTTTGAAAGTCACAGGTTGCCGTGATGGTGCATTTGTACCTACTACTTCCATCCGTATCACACTTGGTTCCCCCGACTTACATGCTCATCGCCAGGTTAGCAAGCAGATCGCTCTTCCCCCGAACTATTGCCACATTTGGTGGTCTTCAACCAAGTCTCCAATCACCTCTTCAACCACCACAACAGTTCGTGTTCGTGGTTTGTCGTGGTTCTTCGTGGATGCTACAAAGCAGCTCGTGGTCGCAGATCGTCGTACATCCTCTCGCATTGCTCAAAAACAACCCGTTCAAAGATCGTGGACTTGATAACTTCTTCATTGGAGGAATCACTGATAACAACTGGTGGAATGATAGTTAGAGGCTCAGCTTCAACAGCCTCTTCTTCCTCCTCTACTGATGCTTCTTCTTGGGCCCTCTGTGCCTCCAAATCTTTCAATTCTTTCCCCTTGCCATATTTCTTCTTTTTGGCAACTTCCTTCATCCTCTTGGATAGGGGTTCATCATCATCATCTTTTCTAGTCAATTTTCTTTTTCTACTTGCTTCCTTCTGTTGTTCTCTAAGAATTTCAACAACAGCTTCTTCTTGTACCTACAAAGCAGGTCGCAACCTCCACTTGACCCTCAAGCAGACTCTCGAAGTCCGTGTCGTTTCCTTTCTTGTTCTCTTTGATTTCAAGATTTCAAGAATCTTTCTATCATCAAGCACTCTTCTTCCTCTTCCTGCCAGCTTTCTTTGGTGCAAGCAGTTTGATGGAAATCTTCTTAGTTTGCCGAACCTCGCTCACCACCGCATCACCATCATCTCCATCATCATTATCATCGCCAGCCTTCTTCAAGAATCTCTTCATCATCATCAAGTCCAGGGATTGCATAATCAATCTCCTTTTGTATCCGGACCGATTTATGGCAACCGGTTCAAGATCGTAGAACCTCCGATGATTCAAACAGGTCCGAATCATCAAACCTAAGGGTAAGGCCTTGGATTTCCTTTTCCCTAGTTTCTCCTCCTTGGCAACTTTCTTCATATAATGAATAAAGTAACCACCCTACCAAATCTCATGCTCCCGCAGATGATGATCATTAACTCTATCTTAGGCCCGTATAAAGTATCCATACCGCCAACCAATCCAAGTATGTTCTTGGCAATAAGTTTGCTCAAACAGACTATATTCATTCCCAATGTGTCCGCAATTGATGCCAGAAATCGATTTGGTGGTTTGATTTGTCTTGATTTGATCTATAAACGCCAACTTGTCCAATCCCATTGCTTCAGGATTCACCGGACCATTTTCCACTTCTTCAAATCCAAACACTTCCCTCAAACAGACCTGGGGAGATAACAAGCTCCTCAAAGATTCACAAGCTTGTATTGAATGCTTCAGCTTCCTTCTTCCACCACCATGTTCTTCCGTAAATCAACAACATTGGTGTATGAAATTGTGTCTAATCCGATATTGAGCTTGTTCTCCAAGCCTCGCAAACCTCCTTATTCTTCGACCTATATTAATGGCCAACTCGTTTGGTTTGCATCAACAACATAGCCTCTTACACTTTGGCTAGATTCGATTTGAACTTCAACTCTTTCCGCCATTGAAATAAGAAAAAGATGAAGAAGAGTTCCTCTCAAATCCGTGTTCACACGAAGTAGAATTTGCAGAGATAAAGCGTAAGATGCAAGTGGTGAATCTTCTATGTAACAAGTACCGATTATATAGACAAGTGGGTAGTTGAAACCGTCATAGCACGTACATTGAGGTAACCACGATTAATCCGAATAAATTTCGTCTTGACACGTGGCCCATTACTCCACCATAACGTTTGTAACCGTTGGATGGTTTAACCGTGGTAATAATGGATAAAATAAATATCCCGCCAATATGCTTTTTGACTTTAATTATTTTGACCGAGTAACGTTCCCTCCAAAAGGTATCCTCGCCAGGTGGGCTCGCAGCCTCCGTCGATAATGTGCTTCAGTTGTACCGCCGACAAGGTGACTCGTCGATCCTTGTTTTCTCCTTGTTTTGTTCAATTGATAATACAAGATGAAGTTTAATACCAATGACCGATCCGTCAAGTGAGCTCACCCAACATGACAAAGACCAATCCCCTTGGCAACCTCATTTGCTCAATTGTTCAAACATAAGTACATGGAATTGTTGAAACCAATGACTAATCTCGCTAAGTGAGCTCACCCAACATAGCAAAGACTAATCCCCTTGGTGAATTCCAAGACACCGCCGAATATCGCTCAATCTTTATGATTCCAAGTTCGCTCCTTAATTTGGCAAATCTTTCACTATCAAGTGGCTTAGTGAAAATATCAAGCAAGTTGATCTTCAAGTAGGATGTATGTAACCACCACATCTTTCTTTTCAACATGATCTCTTATAAAATGATGTCTCACATCAATGTGCTTGGTTCTTGAATGCAAAACAGATTTTCTCGTGATTGCAATTGCACTTGTGTTGTCACACATGATTGGAATTTCCTTTTCTTCAATTCCATAATCCCTTAATTGTTGTCTTAGCCATAGTACTTGTGCACAAATAGCCTTCCAAAGAAGAATGTATTCAAACTTTCAAAGAAGTTGGAAGTTGAAATAGAATTTCGTTTCTTGCTAAACCAGAGACCCGCCTATTTCCCATTAACCGACAGTTCCCGAGGTGCTTTTTCTATCAATCTTGCATCCAAGATAATCGTAATCCGAGTAGGATATTACCTTGAAGCTTCCTTCCTTGGAATACCATATCCCTACTCCCAAAGTTTCTTTAAGATACTTGAGAATTCTCTTAACCGCACCTAAATGACTTTCTTTAGGTTTGGATTGAAATCTTGCACAAACACCTACAAAGAAAGGATATATCAGTCGTCATTGGCAAGTGAGATACAAGAGACTTCCTATCATCCTTCGTATAAAGTCCGATCAACATCTTTGCCTTCTTTATCTTCATCCAATCTCGATGTTTGTACTCATAGGAGTTGAGCTCTTAAGTCGTTTTCCATACCAAATTTCTTCAGCTTCTTTGGTATACTTGGTTTGATGAATGAAGATTCCATCCTTTATTTGTTTGACTTGTAATCCCAAAAAGTAGTTCATTTCTCCCATCATACTCATTTGGAATTTACTTTTCATTAGATTTGCAAACTTTTCACAAAGTAAATCATTTTCGCAGCCAAAAATTATGTCATCAACATAAATTTGTACCAAAAACAGGTGTTGTCCCCTTCACCGATTCTCGAAAAGAGTCTTGTCAATGGTCCCTTTAGTAAAACCATTGTCCACCAAGAATTGAGATGTAGTCTCATACCATGCTCTTGGTGCCTCGTTTCAATCCATAAAGTGCTTTGTTGAGTCTATACACTTTATCTTCTTGATCTTTAACTTCAAATCCAGGAGGTTGCCGAACATACACTTCCTCCTCTAGGATACCATTCAAAAATGCACTCTTGACATCCATTTGATATACTTTGAAGTTCTTATATGCAAGCATGTGCCAAGAATAATCTCGATAGCTTCCAATCTCGCAACAGTGCATAAGTTTCATCAAAATCTATTCCTTCGCTTGAGAATAGCCTTTTGCAACTAGTCCGGCCTTATTTCTTACAATGGTACCGCATTCATCAAGTTTATTTCGTATACCCACTTAGTACCAATGATATTTGCATGAGCCGGCCTTTCAACTAGTGTCCAAACTTGATTTCTTTCAAATTCATTTAATTCTTCCCGCATAGCAATTATCCAACTGGATCCGAAATTGCTTCTTCAACAACTTTAGGTTCCATTTGAGATAGAAAACAAGTAAACATAGCTTCCAGCTTGTCTTCTAGTCCTCACACCTTGCCGTACATTGCCAATAACTTGTTCAAACAGGTGATTCCTTAACCATTGTGGATTTTGGTTATTTTGATTTTCGTGAAGATCATCTTCGCAGTAGGTCCGCCGTAGTTTCTTCTACAAGGGGGTCGCAGATCCTTGAATTGCTTCAGCTTGTTGCATCGTTAACATTGTCACAGGTGTTCAAGCAGGGCAAAGATCGTAAACTTTTAGGTCATTGAATCTTTCCAAAACTTCAACACAACTGGATCGTTGATTTGTTGATTTTCAGCAGTTCACACTCTTTATCTTCCATACCAAGAAACTTAGGTTCATCAAACACAACATTGATTGTTTCTTCATGTTTCGTTGTTCTTTTGTTCGCACTCGAATGCTCGCTCGACCGAGGAATATCCTAAGAAAATTCCTTCATCCGATTTTGGTTGGAAAGTTTTCAAATGAACTTTATGATTTAGAATAAAACATTTGCTTCCAAATGGGTGGAAATAGGATATATTAGGTATCCTTCCATTCCGATCTCATAAGGTGTCTTCAAAGTAGCCTTCTTGTTTACCGATGTTCTATTTTGTGTATAGCATGTCGTATTTATCGCTTTCAAATTCACCCCAATATCTTTCGTGTAGCAAAGCTTCACAGATCATTGTTCTTCCCGCTTCCTTTAATGTCCCGTTTCTTCTTTCAAAGAACCCCATTTTGCCGAGGTGTACCAAAGACAGCAGCAAGTTGATGAAGTACACCATTCTCGTTCACGTATTCTCTTATAACTTTGTTGAGAAATTCAAGACTCGATCCGATCTAATCTTTATGATCGTTAAACTTTTCTCATTTTGTAATCTCTTCAAAAGATTAGGTAAGCTTTGGAGTGTCTCACTTTTCTTGTTCATGAATATCACCCAAGTGTATCTAGAAAAATCATCCACAACCACTAAGGTGTATTTCTTCCCCGTCACACTTGTTGGAGTTATAGGTCCAAAAAGATCCATGTGCATAAGCTCCAACACTCGTTAGTTGATTGTTTAGTCTTTGACTTAAAACTTGACTTTATCTCGTTTACCTTGCCGACATGCATCACGTATAGCATCCTTCTTGAATGTAATCTCGTGTAAACCAACCACTAACTTCTTCTTCACTAACCGATTAATATCATCAAAATTTAGATGATTTAACTTCTTGTGCCATAACCAATTGAGTTCGATTTGGTATGCACAATCAGTGTGTTTCGGGACCGCAGAGTAGACCAATCCACAACATACATGTTCTCGTTGCCTTCTACCAAAGAAGTACAACTTGATCACCTCTTTCACTAATGACAATACAAGCTTGTTTTTGTCAAAAGTGACCTTGTATCCCATATCACGTAATTGTCCAAAGGCTCGCCAAGTTGTAATCCAAATTCTTCCACATATGCAACATTCTTGATTGTAAGTCCATTTCGATAAGTGTGCCATATCCTCTTGTATAACCAGGTGTATTTTTATTGCCAAAATTCACCCTTGGACCATCTTTTGCCACAAAATTTGTAAGACAAAGTTGCTTATTCTTTGTCATGTGTCCGGAACATCCACCGTCAAAGTACCGTACACCCTACAAAACAAAGTTAATGCATTTTAGGTACCCAAACCCGTTTGGGTCCATAGTGGTCGCTGGCAAGCATGACCCTTGGTATGTTTCCATAAGGTCTTCTCCTAAATGTGTCATACTTTGGTTCATACTTTGGTTCATACATGTATTCCACACATCCATAAGTTCTAACAAGTAGGTTGTGTAGGAACCACATATGTTTTCCGGCCTTTTGGTACATAATGCCGTTTGAAATGATTCTTGTTGTTAGAAACATTTGCATAGCCATAGATGTGCCGTCGTTAGAGCAGCCCCCGTAATATGGAGTCCGCCGAGATCTTATGTAAGTCCTCTCCGTCGATTCCATTGTCTAGGTTTTACCCTAGCAAGCATGGTTATGCCGATCGTTTCTAGCATTAGATGCAGTGAATATTCCAATCATTATCGCAGGAACAAGCCTACCTTTCCCCCGAGATAAGTATCCCTTGAATGATCAACATTTTTGGATTTGGGATTCTTATTCTTGGAATATTTCGTTTCTTTTTCCTTCGTGGTCCAAACAGACTTGGTAGCAGTGTCGCTATCGCAGGCTTAAGGTACAAGCAATTCTATTTTTGGATTTATTCTTTTTACTAGAGCCGTTGACTTCGAGACTTCGATTTTGCTTCTTCGAGGCATTCTCATTTGGTTTTACCGCTTCAAAGAAATTTTTTATCGGGAGATGGATCTAGTGTGCACAAACTTAGGACCAATTTCGGTACTAGGTTCAAGAACCTTACCGGATCCACTCTTGTTAGATTGCCGAGTTCCAAATCCAAGCCCAGCTCGTCTCCATAAGGCTTTCCCGATTTGTATGCGTATTGGAACAAGATGGTTCAAACAGATTCGTAGGTCGCCGGATGTGCGCAGACTTATGCCGATTCTCGTCCAACATCTTTATCCTTACCTTTGAAAACCCTTAATTCAGCCTTTCAATCTTCCAACTTCTAACTCAAGAGCCTCTTTTTCACCCTTCACAATCTCATAACCAGATTGTATTATCCCGCTGATTAAGGATGGCATCCAAAGTCTCATTGTTGTCGAATTTCTAGGATTTGAACCACAAAGTTGATTCACAATCACTTCCAAGCAGAGTGTTTATAGATACAAGTTGTTGTATACCTCCTCGTTTCATCCATGTTGGCCATCAAAGCATAATCCTCCATATCGAACGCGTCGTGTCATCCGACTCATTTCCTTTTTCGCATCCCACTTCATATCCCGATTCATCTTCAAGAACCATAGCCTTCTTGCCATGTCTCCTTTGTTGACTTTTGGTCTTCGCAGGTCCGGACAATCGTGTCTAAAATGTCCCGGCTTCTTACAAGCTTGAAGCAAAGATAATCGTGTTCCTTGCCTTGTTTCAATTCAGACAATCGTGTCCGAAGTGTCCCGGTTTCTTGCAATGAAAGCATAGATAGTCATTATCTTTCTTTGGTTCTTCTTTCCTTCTCTCGCAGGCCTCTTTGTGAAATTTCTTGTAGGGCCTTTCCAAGCCTTCATCATTCCGATCTTCTTGCTCGCAGGGCACCGCTCTTGCATCTCATCCAAGATGTCATCCCGTCCTCCCGATGTTTCTTCATGATGTGAAGCAGCCAATGCAAAGTGGTCTTTGGCTCTTCCTTTTCGCCTGTGCACTAACTTCTTGCTAAATTCATAGGCCTTAAGATCGTAGAACAATTTGAAGGTGTCTTCCTCATGCAGCTTTCTCATTTCTTCAATTGCTCACCTTCATTTTCCAAACATCTCTTGCAGGTGTAAAGCTTCCAAGATTTTGGTGTTTACTTCCTCTTTTGAATAACTTACACTCGCAGAGTAAGCTCATCCAAGATTGCATTGAATCCGGACTCCATTTGCTCAATGGTTTCATTAGGTAGCATTTTGAACTTTTGAAACCTTTTTCTCGGCCACACCGATTTTGTTCTTCTTTATTGCATCGTTGCCTTCACGCATTAAGTGAATCTTATCCCAAAGTTCCTTTGCAAGCCTTGCAATCTTTGACTTTCATGTACATATTGCTATCCAAGGTTCGTAGATGATATCAATAGCAATGTTGTTGAGGTTTGCTCTTTTCCCGTCTTCTCGCATTCCATTCTCTCTTTGGTTTAGAATGTACTCGCTTCCGTCACCCACTCGTTATCGCCTTTGTAATCTCCAAGTGGTCCTTCGCTAGTACATCCATCATCTCATCATGAGTAGCAAGCAAGATATGCCCGCATTCGACGTTTATACTCATCAAATCTATCAAGAGAACACATCAACATGGTTCTAGCATACCGTGTGTTATCCATGATGCAAGTCTTGAAAATCGTTAACTTGAAAGAAAGTTTTAAAGAATTTTCACAAGCACAACAAGTAGGATTCCTTCGTAACGTGCTAATCGCTCCGATACCAATTGTTGGTCCCTTGAAAAGGCTTTAGTTAAGTTTAGAGGGGGGGTGAATAAACTTAACAATTAAAACTTTGGAGTTAACAAATTTCGCAACTTCGCAGCCCGCCGATACTTCGCAGTCCGTCGAGACCTCGCAGCTCCGCTCGATAAACGTAGTCTACCGACAGCCTCGCCTTGCTGAATTTGTGCAATGGAATAATATCAAAATTAAGCCTTGTTACTTGTTGTTAAATATGTTACTAAGTATTAGATACTCGTAGTGTATGTGTGTGATTTCGCTTGCTAGATTCAAAGCAGTTGATATGAATAAAGACTAAGTGCGTAAAGTAAATGCGTAAGTAAGTAGAGAGATTTTTATAGTGGTTCCGTGTGATGTAATCCCGTACGTCCACTCTTCTCCCGTGATGTTGGAGGAAATTCACTAGTAATCTTTGAGTTATCTCGTTACAAAGAATCCTAGGTTGCTTGTCCTTCACCAATAACTATGGCTTCACAACCGAAAACTAAGAACAGTAGGATTGTCGCTCCCGAGTCTTCCACCGGTCCTTGAAGGGTAGAATTGCCTCTTCACCAGCCTTCACCACAAACCAACAAGCCTTTCACACCTACCGTATGCTTCATCGTCTTCGCAGGTTCTTTATAAAATAAAGAATGAATCAAATAAATGATTCAGCTTATATAAAGCAGCCTTGATTAGGATGATATAATCACAGCCTTGCGCTCTTCAAGTGTGTATGCTTGATGCAGCCTTGAACACGTAATGCACTTGAAGAAAATAACTAGATCAAGAAGCACTTTAAGCTCGCAAGTTCAAACAGGTGTTTTTCAAATTTCGTTGTTATCACTTAAAATTTATCCCAAAAATTCATCTCTTTCTTCTTGAGTTGAAAGTCCTCTATTTATAGGTAGGAATGCATGTGACTTGAATTTGAAATTCAAATGTGACCGTTCCTTGTATTTGTCCCATCCGCATTGCATTCTCGTCACTATTCATAGGATCGACACCGTCAGATTACTTTTTGACAAGCAAGTACCGTCCACCCCTTTGACTTGTATCCAATGGATAAAAATATGGATCATCCCAACGTCTTTTTAATCTCGGCCTTTGATTTGCTTGATAAGTCGAGGTAGTTGGTCGTTCTTATCCATGTAACTTCCCAATAATCTTGAATTGATCGAGGTATATATCGCCAGGTTCATCACCGTCGTAAAACCAATCGTCTCCGTCGAACATCATATTTTTGCCTCGTAAAATATAATGCAAACTCGAATCTTTTTATCCAACTTTTGTATGTGAAGTTAGATTACATCATTTAAAGTATAACCAAGTTCCAAACATCATCCAACTTGTGGAACTTAGACCTTCTACACAAGGTATATGTAATCGCTTAGGTCATCACGACTTGCCTAAATTCTCGATTCCATATCCTTGACATTAAATACTAAGTTTGATCCCTTAGCCTTCATTCACCGAGTTTGAACCCTCGGCCCTTCGCCTTCGCCTTCGCCAGGTTCTAGACCGCCTACATCGACCTATCTACCCTACCGACCTAGATCGTCCGTCGATAAACAATCGCCACCATTTACGTGCTTGTTTGATCAAACCTATTTATGAATCAAACTCTAATAAACCTATACATTTTATCTAGACATCTTTTTGCCTTTGCACTATAACAAACTAGTATGGCACTCATCATCAAAACTAAGAAATAAGTCCAACATAGCCATTTAATATATGTATAAACATAAAGAAATAGTAGAAATAATCCGATCCGGTCGGATCCGGTCCAACCCGATTGGGTTTAGGACACTATTCCAACAAATATGTCGTCGACAAATTTCTCCCATAAAATTTATTGATAATTCGATATTAGCATAAACCAATTCCTCATTAATGTATGGATTGGTTGTTTCGCAACCCCAATATTAAATCATTTGATGCACGTGCGATTTTATTTGACGTTTTCGTCTTGAAGACGGATCTCCTTAAGAGATTTCATGAGCGGTTGAATATGTATTTATTTTCCGCGGATATTTATCTTTTACACCGATCGGTATTCTATGCTTCTGGCATAAAGAAATATCATCAATCATATTGTTGGTGCCTTTATAAATAGTCACTCATTTAATTTCAATAACGGCATCTGACGGATTACTTGTTAAATACTACAAGTAAATTATTTTCGCAAATCAGTTAAACTGATGCGTGGAAGATCGTTTATGTTGTTAAAGTTTATCGGCATTCTTTTATTCTAACATGGGGTTTTCTTTATCTACCCCTAATGCCGAGAATCGATCTTCATCAAACATGTTGCACCGAGCTATGCCTTGATGCTCTTTTATTCGCTTCAAGCGATTTACACATTTAAAACATAGTGGTCATTAAATATCTCATTCCATGAGATTTTTGAAAACATTATCTCTCTTGCGCTTTATATACCACTATGTGATTTCAGATTCTTCAAGAATCGTTCAAATTATACATCATACATAGAGAAATCATTCGAACGAGACATTGAACTTTTGGTTCATTGTGAGTCATAGTTCATTTATGTCGATGTTTGTCACGAGATATAATTCATATTGGGTTTTCCTCCCCTCATTCTCGGACAACATTTTTTCATAATCGATATGTCGAAAATTTGCAATAACCCGTGACGGATTCAACATTTTAATGTGAGATTCTCTTATGCGGGTATCAACAAATTTCTTTTATATTTTTCGATTTGTGAAGAAATTCTCATATAGAGATATTATATCCGTTCTCATAATTATGGATACAATATATCGAGTTATACCTATTTTCTTGAATCACCATCCCAATTATAGGGGGATTATCACATAAAGAATGGTTCAAAATATTCAGAATCACTATATGCATCTTAAATGTTTAATTTTATCGCATTCATTTCACAGAATGATTGTGATGCATCCCATATAATATGATATATATATATATATATATATATATATATATATATATATATATATATATATATATATATATATATATATATATATATATATCATTGTTTTAAATGATGCATGTAGTATCGGTCACATTCTCTTCATGGAATGGACATATCTCATTATTTTCAAACACATTGCTTATACACATTTCATCGGGAAATAGTATATAAAGCAAATATTTCAATCTCGATATAACACCCATATTACTCAAAAAAAATCGAGCCAATTTTGTTTCAATATAGCACCTGCATATTACATTATCATTTGCATCTCTCATTAATTCTTTTGAGAACTTGTTTCTCAATATAACGTGCGCGTCGCACTATCGATGAGGCAATTTAATTGCTCTC
This sequence comes from Gentiana straminea, assembly GCA_036785695.1. Taxonomy (NCBI): domain Eukaryota; kingdom Viridiplantae; phylum Streptophyta; class Magnoliopsida; order Gentianales; family Gentianaceae; genus Gentiana; species Gentiana straminea. The sequence goes on from JAVUPR010000183.1 coordinate 13,526,291, forward strand.
ATGTTCCGGCTCCATTTGTTCCTTAGAACGAAATGAGTAATTGATTTTTTCAAAGTATAACAATTGTCACATAATATAAATGAATTACAATGATTAATTATTTCAAATAGAAATTTATATTATGTATCGGTTCAAGCAAATCAATTGATATTGTAAAAGCTAGTGGATCCGAGAGACAATTATCCAGTATTACAATTCGTGAATCAATCATTATGAATAATTTCACTCACCAATAAAGCATTAGAATATGTTTTCGTATTCATTCTTATCACAACTAAACAACAAAATTTTGAATTTAATAATAATATAGAGCAAATGCGCCTTACAATCAAAGACCATATACATGGTATTCATTTAAAAAAAAAACCGCAGGTTGAATATTTTATTTTTTAATAAAGATAAGTATAAATAATCACAATAATGATTATCACCACTCTTACAATAATCATGCAAAATAAAATATTTTCATTGAATAACCAAATATGATTTTATTTATTAAAATCAATGCAAACACTTTTGCCAAAAATACAATGAATGCATTAATTACCTCATTGATCATGCAATTATTGTAAGGTTATAAATCCAATTAACTAAATGATATGACAATATCATGTTCTTATTTTTTCATATCATATCAACTTTATACTGAGAAATATATTGATAAATTATAAAACAACGTATAAAACATTCTCACGTTGTATCAAATAAAGATCATATATGCGCACCACGTAAGTGATTAACACAACTACGTACACAATCATGTAAAATATTATCTATTTAATTTTAACTATTTAAAATGACTTTAATTAATATAAATATGATTGCAAAAGTACTATATGCATTGATTAATCCAGCGATTGAGAATCATATATGATAGAGATAATTGTAAATTAGGATATACATCTACCAAAAGTGTAGAAAATATTTAGTAGGAATTAATCCTTCTTGTATTACATTCATATCTGCACCACTGTCTATTAATGCAATTAATTCTCGTTTATAAGAATTATTTATCAGTAAATTAATTTTTACATACCATTTTTGTGAAAAAATAATACTTAGCTTATTTAAAAAATTATCTTGTTCTAATATAGATGATAAATCTGGTAAACTAGAACTAGGTTCAACATTAGAATTTACTTTCTGGTATTCAAGAAGTAAGATTCTTTCTTCTAAATTTTTATTAGCATTTTTTAATTTATTTATTTCTTGTTTTAAATAAATTATTTCTTTTGAAAGTTCAATCGTTGTGGTTGGTTTTTCCACTGATTGTTTTTCTTTTAACATTTTTAAAACATTACTCATAGAATAAGATTCTTGAGAATTTTTTATTTCTTTTGATTCATCAAAATTAGAAGATGATGGATCAGACTGAATATTATCAATTAATTTAGAGCGAAGCTCAGGGTCTTTAATTAATTTAAGAAATTCAAAAATATTATTGTTAGTTAAAACATTTATTTATAAATCTTTAAATTGTGATAGAATTTTATAAAATTCTTCTCCTTCTTCTTTATCGTGTTTTATACATTGAATATTCTGTATACATGACTTACAACACGTATCTGTGTCAGAAGAAATTAAAGATTCATTTTTTAATTCTGATATATCATTATCAGATGAATTTTCAGAATTATTTGTTTCTGAAGAAGATTTTTCTGATTCTGAATTAAGAAGTATTTTTGAAAGACTTAATTTAAGTTCTTCATTCTGTAAATTATCAATTTTCTTTTTTAATTTAACGATTAGCATAATGACCAATCTTACCACATTTAAAACATGTCTTATCTGTTTTATTATTTTTCTTAAATTCTCTTTTTTCTAATTTCTTTTTAGAATATTTCTTTTTCTTTTTATTTTTATAAAAAGAATCAGAGGATTTTTCTGATTTATCTTTCTTCCTATCTTTTGAAGATGTCTTAGAAGAAGATGGCATATCCATACCAAATTGATCACAAAATCTACCCAATTGTGATTTCTCAGATAAATTCTGTCTTTTAATTTGTTGATTTAATTTTATTTCATTACAAAGGGCTAGACCCTCTTGAATGATTGTACCTATTAATTTTCCATAGGTATATTCATCATAAGGTATATTGAGAAAATCTTTTCTTAAATTTTTCCTAACCTTTTCAGCAAAAAGATAAGGTAATCCATCAATAAATTTGGATTTCCAATGAGAGTTATTACTTTCTGGTAATTCCATAACTCTATTTAGAAATGTATCTTTATACCAACGAAAATCTGTTAGTGTTTTACACCTAAGATTTTGTAAAAGAGTTCGAATATTTTTTCACAATTATCAGAAATTCTCCCTGTGAAGTGTTCAAGGATTGTAGTGACTAATGTGTAAATTACATTTTCTACAACATTATTATTTTCTTGTTTAACCATGTTTAAAATATGATCTTTATCAGTTAAACTTAAATAATTATCCCACCAACCTTTAAGTTGACCTGTAAATCCTGCAATTATCATTTTTGCAATATTTTTATCAGTATTACCTGAAGATTTACATATAGTACTATACATAAGCATTCTATGTATCATACTATAAATTTGTTTATCAGCGTAACCATCAAGATTCCACTCATAAATATGTTTTCCTGAATAGCTATTATTAATAACATATTCTTGTTCCTTATGGAGAGTATCCATAGGGGAAGGTCTTCTATAATAATAATTGTGCTGGGTAGGACGATCAGCATATTTTTTAATTCTATTTAATTCGAATTTAACTGTATCATTATGATTACCAGTTCCAATTGTATTAGACTTATCATGCTCTAATGTATTTATTTTTAAACCTTTAAATTTTTCTTCAATTAATTTCTCCAAATCTTTCTTAGGTGTTAAAATAAAATCTTTAATTTCAGGAGGAGGTTGAAGATGTGATTGAATAACAATTTTATCTATTTCTGTATTATTATCTTTAATGTTTTTATCTATTGATAAATTCTGAATAGCAGAATAAATTTTTTCTGTTCGTTCAGAAATTGCTACTATCTGTTCTCCTAATACATTAAGATACAGATTAGTATAATTTTGATTCATTAATAATTGATTTAACTCTTTTAACGTAAAAGTTAATGAATCATTATCAATTAATTTAGAGAAAGCATTAAAATTAAGTATTTTACCACTTTTTTCTATTGAAAAAGCTTGTTGTGGAGGATATATTCCTTTCATAAATTTTCCTCCTTCTAATTTAAAATCACGTTCAATTATACATAAATAGTCTTGAACGTATATAGAAATAAACCAAGGAATAAAATTTATTATTTTCTTTTCTTTTTCAAGAAAACTATAAAATTCATTTTGATAGTAATTTCTATCTTCACTTGAAATGTTTTCAAAAAACCAATCACGAAATGGTTTCCACCTTTCTAATTTAAATTCATTTTTAATCATATTTCTTGCCAGTGAACCTGGACTGAAATCTATTTTTGGTGTAAAATCCATTTAAAAATTTGCATCCATTTCTGATTCAGCAGGATCTTCTGAATCATTTATGCCTTAGACTATATTGTTTTTATCTAAAGATAAAATTTTAACATAATTTTCTCTTATTTGAGAAGTAGTATCAACTTCTCTTAATTGAGAAGTAGAAGCCCTATTGGGTTCATACGGCATTTGAATATTTTCAAATGGAGAAATAAAAGATCTCATAGATGATGATCTTGATATATTTCTTGGAATATTTTCCAATTGTGAATTCATCATGACAGAAATGTTTCCATCTGAACTCTGAAATATATTAGTCACATCCTTTAATCCAACATGAGGGAATTCTTTAATCCAACAGAAAAATGGTAAATGCTGAAATATATCGACGGAATCATTTCTTTAATAACATACTTTACATGCCATTTTTCTGTTATTTCTTTAATAATATACTTTACATGCCATTTTTCTGAAATATATCGACGGAATCCAACATGATGCATTTGCCATCCTTTTGGCTTTTACATGTTGGATTAAAGTATGTTATTTATCGACGGAATCATTTTTGTCATGAACTCTGAAATGTTTACATATTACAGGCATTTTTGGTACAGCATTAGCAATTTGCCAATGATCTGGTAAAGGAATTTCTTCCCATTTAATTGATCTACGAGTCGTAATATTTGACTTACTAAAATTGGTTTCAATTAAAATCGTTTCATTCAAAGATTTATCTTTGATTTTACACATAGGATTTAACGTGTGTAAAGGTTTATAATATATCCTATAACATATACAAATTATTTCTGATCCAGGAGCATAGTTATATCCATGCGTTTTAACATTCATTGTCAAAGAGTCAAGAATGTTAATATCAGATAGAGATAATTGTAAATTAGGATATACATCAAAATAAACTGGACCATGTGCCAGACTAGATTGTATTATACCCATTAAAGACTTTTTCCAGTCTAAGTTTCTACCATCTCTAAGGGCAGCAATAAAACTTTCTGGAAGATTTTCCAGAGTAAGTGGTTTAAACGCAATTTGAACTAAACCAATATGAAGAAATTTATGTGTTCTTCTATAAGAAAAAATATCTTTTTCACTTAGTAATTTAATTACCATTTCTTCATTATTAAGAGAAATAGATTCTTCTGAGGTTTTAACAATCTGTTTCAAACCTAATCTTTCGAATGTACCTAATTGATAAATTGTTTTTGATTCTATCCTAGGGATAGTCCATTTATTAAGTAAATCCAGATTTCTGGGTATATCAAATTCTTGTGTAATAGAATTTTTCATTCTATCAGTATTTCTTAACATTTTTTAAGAAAGTGTTAAAATATAACAAAGAAGATAACAGTAAATACAACCATGTCTCTGATACCAAAAGTGTAGGATAGATATACATGAATTATGACAGAACGGGCATGTTTACAAGATATAGAAAATCCGTCGTAAAATCATATAACAAAATGGAATGTTTACTTAATCGATTCCGTCGATAAATAACATACTTTAATCCAACATGTAAAAGCCAAACCCTAAACGCCACACCTGGGCTAAAGCGGGTATAAAAGGCTACAAAATGATAAAGTTTTATTTATGCCAGAAAGGATTAAAACCTTGTTATACGATTAAAGTCAGAATTCATCTCAACCCTTTGACATACATGTATACATCCTAATTTAATTCCAAGACCAAACTGTATTTAAATTTACCTTCACATTATATTTTAACACTTATATTTTTTTAGCCTGTCATTAGGCTAAATCGAAATTTTAAATAAAAATTTAAACAAAACAAAATTAAAAATAACTTACAAATTCACAAAGTTGTAATCAGTTCAAGCAAACTTTTATTTATACTGGGGATATATTACAAGAGGGGAGAAGAAAGAAAGAAGGGCGAGACAATTCTCCAGCGTACCCCCTTCATTTCTGATTACATCTATATATAAGAAGAAAAACAGAAGGAAAAAACAAAAGCAAACAGTAAAAAATGCATAATGGCTACAGTATTTGCCATTTTTCTTAAAGTGAACAGTAAAAGTACTGTTCATGAACAGTAAATGTCGGCCATGAATAGTGCCACGATATTATTGATGTCTTCACTGATGTCTTCATTGATGTCGTCAGTGATGATGTCATTTCTGGTGTCATTGCTTATGCCATTGCTATCGTCAATTAATCTTTATCTATTTTTTCCAATTCTTCTAGTTGTTTCATAAAATGATGAACATCTTTATCAATGTCTTTATTGGGATCTTGTGCATCTTCTGCCATATTTGTAGAAGAAGCCATAGATGTATTTTGAAACAATTCCTTTGATCTTCAGCTTTCCTGTCAAATTTTTCAAAGGACTTTGTATGCTCCTATTACAAGCAGCTTCTAATTGTTCATCCGTCAATTCTTCCAGATAGCTAATTTTAGCTGTAATTTCTTGAAATAATTCTTCACCAAATATTTGGCCTGTTTGTGGATCTTTTTTCGACAATTTTGTCCAAAATTTTGAAAAATATTTTCTTTTTAGACATGGTAAATTATACGTAGATATATCTACAATAGGTGACCATTTCAAAATCCATGGAATAGAAAATTCCAAAAAGAAATGTAATGAACGAACATTCTATTAAATGTCCTTGATTACTTAATTCTGAAATCTTGGGAGAAATATCTACCCAATGTAAATATAATTCTTTGAACTCTTCTGGTAAATTTTTTATAGAAGGTCCATGTAATAACCACCATTGTTGGAACCAATTTGGTATATATTCCAGATGTTTATATACTTATGGACATACTTTAATAAACCAAATATGCTTTTGCTTTCTATTTTCATATAAGAAAACATTGGTAAAGGCTTGGATATAATCCCAATAATTATATTTTATAGCAATATTTTTTTCTTGAAAAAGATATTTTTTTTCTTTAAATAAAGATAATCCCCATTCATTTGGGAGACAAATTCTTTTTATAATAATTTTACTGAAGGTATATTCCTTCTGATCATTAGCCATAAAATGTGTTATTTCACATTCAGAAGCTTTCAAAATATTTTCATAATATGATCGTCGCTTATAAGCGATTCTTCGTAAATGGATTATTATCCAAATATTTTTCCATTAATGACCATGGGTCATTCTTCTTTTTGATGTAATCATCATATTCAATAAGGAATATAATTCCTTGTTTTTCATTTTCTTGATAAGAAGTAATATCTTCTTCTTCTGATATTAGCATATGATGGTATATCATCAGTAGCTTTACCTTTTCCTTTCATTTTTTTATATTCCAGGAATTCCTGGTATATTTTATCAGAATTATTATTCTGATTTGAAGACTTTCCAGATATATTATCTGAAATCAATGTTTTGTTCCCATGTTGAACAAGGATATTACCTCGTCCACCTCTACCACGATAGGGAGTAAAACCCCCTCTTCCTCTGGAAGTGGAACTCATTCCTGCAAATATTCACGTGTTAGGAAATCAGGCAGACTATTGTCTTCACCTTTTATATGAATAATATCAAAATCAAAAGGGGCTAAATGAGCTTGCCACCTTGCAAACATTTGTTTAGAAACGTCATGTTTAAAATCTTTATTAAACATAAATTTAGCTGATTTACAATCTGTATAAATAAGAAATTTCTTATTATATAAATCATCCTGAAATTTTAAAACACATTTAACAATAGCTAAGATTTCTTTTGCTACTGCAGAATAATTCTTTTGACCGGTATTCCATTTACCAGAATGAAATCTAACAAGATATACTTGTTTCGTATTTGGACAAATCTGTTTTAAAATTCCTCCAAACCCTATGTCTGAAGCATCTGTTTCAATTATTTTATCCCATATGGGATTAGCTAACATTAAACAAGGTAAATTAGCTACCTTTGTTTTAATTATTTTTACAGCATTAGTATGCTGATCAGACCAAGGTTTTGGTTCCTTTTTTAATCTATCATATAAGATAGCAGCATCTTTTGCTAAATCTTTATAATAAGCAGATACATAATTGAGACTGCCTAGAAATCTTTGTAATTGAGTTTTATCCAGAATTATGTCTGGAAATTTTGAAGCGAACTCAATACTACGCTGAATTGGAATAATACTTCCTTTTTCAATATTATGTCCTAAAAATCTAATTTTTGTCTGAAATAAAGACATCTTAGGTTTAGATATTACTAATCCAATTTGTATTATAATTTTTCTAAAAATTTCTAAGTGTTTAAAATGATTTTCAATTGTTTTAGAAAATACCAAAATATCATCGATATAAACTATTATAAATTCACTATAAGAAATGAATATATCATTCATGATTTTCTGAAATTCCGAAGGAGCATTCTTTAATCCAAATGGCATTACTCTCCATTCGTAATGTCCAAAAGGAACATTAAAAGCTGTCTTATATTGATCTTTTTCAGAAATTTGAATTTGCCAATATCCCGATTTTAAATCAAATTTCGAAAATATAATAGAATTATAAAGTCTATCTAATAAATCCTTTTTATTAGGAATAGGTGATCTTATCCATTTTAAAACTTTATTCAATGGTTTATAATTTATAACCATACGAGGTACACCTCTTTCAATTTCACTATGTTTATTAACATAAAAAGCAGTACATGACCAAGAAGATTTAGATGATTTTATTAAACCTTTTTGTAAAAGAGACTCAATTTCTTTTTTACAATGTTCTAAATATTCTGAGTTCATTTGACAAGGTCGAGCCTTTGTCGTAATTTTCTTTTCATCAAAATCTTCCTCATAAGGAAGTTCAACAATATATCTTTTTCTATCCCAAAAAGCATTAGGATGATCATTACATATTTCAATAGAAAATCTATGAAATAAATTATCAATTTTTTCTTTAAGCTTTGAATTTAAAAGCTTTTCATCAATAGTTGATATATTAATTTCTTGTTTTAAGAAATTTAATTGTAAATTCTTTTGATCTATTAAATCTTTAATTTGATTAAGAACATTTGGTATAGGTTTAGTAATAAAATCAAATTTTATTTCTTTACCTTCAAAATGACCTATTATACCTTTAGTATTAATATTACTTAAAGGATATATTTTTTCAATAAAAGGTGTTCCAAGAATAACTTGACTAGTCATATTTTTAACAAGTAAAAAACTTGTAGGAATACAAACATTATTTTTGCAAATATATGCCTTTGGTAATTTAAACTTTATATCAAGTTTTTCACCACCAGCATGACTAAGTGTCATTGTAGTTTTTTCAAAATATTTAGTAGGAATTAATCCTTCTTGTATTACATTCAAACTAACAACACGTATCAATTATACACAATCGATAAAATAAAATTCCATAACTACTATTTTAATATCACAAAATACTTTAGCCGTATCAAAATAAGGCCAAGACAAGAAACAATTTATTTATTAATAAACGATGCTTAAATTTAAATGCATCGTATAAACAATTTCTGCAAATCGCCACTAACTCTGACATGTGGTGTAATCTTCTAAAAGATTACTTTTTCAGAGTAAGTAAACCAATACTACTTTCGCAACAAATACAAATTCAAAAAACTTAGAAGACATTTAACTCTTTTGGCAGTACACACTTTAAAGCGGTAGTTGAAAAACATAACATTAAATGTCATGAGAAGGTTGAACTTGTTTAAGTACAGTTCGAACTAACGTAGCTCGAATGAATTATTAACTAATATAACTCAAGCTCATAATCTAATTCGTTCATTTAACAAACAAGATCACGCTCGTCAGTGTAGTACACAAATACAAATACAACCATTTAATACTCGATTCAAACTTGATTCGTTTACACGTCTAATATCAATAGCTAGATCCTCTATAAACAAACACAGAGTTTACTGTTGAAACCAATGTCCAACTCCATTCCATTGTGAATAGGATATGTGGATTTTGCTACTAGCCGTGAAAAAAAAAACGTGACTTTGTTTGCTTGTGAAAAAGAAAAGGAAAAAAAATCCTTAGTTCTGTGGTAATTGTGTATTGTATTAATTGTGTAAAAAGAGTTTACAAGGTACAATATATATACTAGTTTACAAAGGGTAATACGGTAAGAATACGTTAACTAATAGTATTATCTAAAATATCTTCAACACGCCCCCGCAATCCCGTGGGTAGGGAGTAGACACGGAGATTGGTCTTCAAAGTAGTGAAGCGCGGATTCCCCAATGGCTTGGTGAGTAAGTCCGCAAGTTGATCTTTAGAGGTGAGAAAAGCAACCGTGAGCTTCTTGGCGGCGATCAATTCGCGAACATGGTGGAAGTCTATCTCAATGTGCTTGGTGCGAGCGTGAAAACCTGGGTTGTGGGCAAAGTACGTGGTGCCAATGTTGTCACACCATAGCGTCGGAGTAGGAGTAACAATAAGCATGTCAGTGAGAAGACTGCGAATCCATTGCAATTCAGCCGCAGTGTTGGAAAGAGTTTTGTACTCGGCTTCGATGCTACTTTTAGAAACTGTAAGATGATGTTTGGAACGCCAGCTAATAAGGTGATCACCGAGAAAGATGCAGTAGGTACCAATAGATCAACGATCATCCGGGTCAGCGGCCCAATCAGAATCGGAGTAGGCACGCAGGTGAAGGGTGGAGCGACGCGAGAAAAATAAACCCTCAGAAATTGTGGACTTGAGGTAACGAAGTAAACGCTTTACCGCTAGCCAATGTGCCTCGGTGGGTGCATGCATAAATTTGCTAGCCTTGTGAACCTCAAAGGCAATATCCGGACGAGTAAAGCTCAAATATTGAAGACCCCCAACAACGGTGCGATACAAGGCCGGATCCGAGAAGGAGGGGCCCGGATCATGATGGAGGCGAGTGAAGGCAGCCATAGGGGTGGAGCATGGCTTAGATTTATCCATATTGGCCTTTTGCAGGAGGTGGAAGATATACTTCCGCTGCGTCAGGAATAAACCATCTGTCGTGTGAAGAGCCTTAATACCAAGGAAGTAAGATAGGCGGCCAAGATCTTTAACCGGAAAGTGAGTGCTAAGAAACTTGATAACCTCTTCAATGTGAGCAGGGCTAGTGCCAGTGATAATTACGTCATCTACGTAGATGAGAATGTAGAGCCGAATGGTGCCATGAGAGTAAACATACAGGGACGTATCAGCCTTAGAGCCATGGAAACCGAATTGGGTGAGGACATCAGTAAACCGAGAAAACCATGCCCGAGGGGCCTGTTTCAAACCATATAAGCTGCGTTTCAGCCGACAAACATAATCAGGGTGATCCGGGTGCACAAAGCCAAGCGGTTGAGCCATGTAAACAGTCTCGGTAAGATGGCCATGAAGGAACGCATTTTGGATGTCAACTTGGCGAAGAGACCACCCCTGTGAGATAGCGAGAGACAACAAAATGCGAATAGTAACGGGCTTAACAACCGGACTAAAGGTCTCAGTATAGTCTATACCTGCCGACTGATGAAAGCCTTTGGCAACAAGGCGGGCTTTGTGACTCTCAATATGACCATCGGCATGGAGCTTGGTGCGAAAGACCTATTTATTTCCAGCCACATTCATATCCGGGTGGTAGGGCACAAGCTCCCACGTGTTAGTACGAAGTAGTGCATTAACCTCGTCTTGCATAGCATTACGCCACACCTTATGTTTGACGGCTTCGGTGTAGGAGGTGGGCTCGGAGGAAGACGCAGTGGTAATGAGAGCTTTGGGCAAAGGGTAACGAATAAAGTCAGGGTTTTGTTTGGGTTTGAGTGTTTGGGTTCGGGTACGAGTGGTCATAGGGTGAGGCGGGGGGGGAGGAGGGGGTGGTGGAGGAGGTGTAGGTTGTGGGGGGCTCTCTGGTTCAGGTGAAGAGGGAGTATTGTCGAGTGGCGGGAGGGGTGTTGGGGCTTTCGGATGGTGGAGGTAAGGAGGTGTGTCTGATGGTGCGAGGGGCCGTAGGGTGGGAAGGTAGGTAACACGGAAGGGGTACAGTAGGAGTAATGGTTGGTGGGGTAGGGACGGTGGGAGTGTAAGGAAAGGCCTTTTCATCAAAGACAACATGCCGAGCGATGTAAATGCGCCCGGTGGAGAGATCAAGGCATTTATAGCCATGGTGAGTAGGACTATAGCCAAGGAAGATACACGTTTTGGAGCGAAAGTCAGTTTTGTGGCGATTGTAGGGTCGAAGGTAGGGCTAGCAGGCACAACCAAAAACGCGAAGGAATGAGTAGTCAGGAGTGCGGTGGTGGACAAGCTCATAAGGGGACTTATTGTTGAGCACACGAGAGGGAAGACGATTGATAATATAAGTGGCGGTGACAAAGGCATCCTCCCAATAGGATAAAGGAAGATTCGAATGAGCAAGGAGAGAGAGGCCAACCTCAGTGATCTGGCGATGCCGACGTTCAATGGCACCGCCTTGTTCGTGGGTATGAGGAGCAGAGCGACGATGCTGAATGCTGAGTTGGACTAGGGTGCGGGCGAAGTGACGGAATTCGCCGCCCCAATCGGTTTGAATGGCTTTGAGTTTTAAATTGTCGTTCAATAAGGGAAAGAAAGTTGGGAAAAATAATCTCAACGTCAGATTTGCGTTTTAACGGATACAACCATATATATTTGGTGAAGTCATCAAGAAATCTCACATAGTAGTAATTACCATAAATAGAGGACTCAGTGGGTCCCCAAACATCCGAATAAATCAAATCTAAAGGTGCACTAGAAGTAAACGAAGAAGTACGTAAAGTATGACGATGACTTTTGGAAAGTTGACACGGAGCACAAACCGCTTCCGGTGATTTATTAGGAATAAAAATAGACAAACTACGCAAAGCTTGGCAGAGGACGGGATGAGAGCAGTGGCCAAGGTGTTGATGCCACGTGGCAGACGACTGAGGCGAAGAGTGATGAGCTTGGACTGGGCTTCGAGTGAGGTTGTGGAAGTAGTAGAGACCGTCTTGGACAAAGCCTTTAAGCAGGGTGGTTCCCGAATGATCCTTCACAAGAAAGAAAGATGCGTGAAATTCAAAATAAACAGAATTATTGGCACAAAAACGTTGAACCGATAATAGATTTTTGGTTAAATTTGGAGAAACAAGGACATTAGAAAGGTGGTACGTGTGCGGAGGTGAGTAGTATTTAAAGGAACCAAAGTGAGTGATAGGCAAACCTGAGCCATCGCCGATGTGAACTTGATCAGTGCCATCATAAGGTTCAGAATGAAGGTTGAGGTTGCGGAAGTCATTGGTGAGGTGATGGGTGGCACCAGTGTCGGGAATCCATTCAGAGTTAGGATTATATTGCGCGTGACTAGCATACGCTTGGGGTGGGCGTTGAGGACGTGGGTTGGGTGGGGGAGGTGTGGCGGATGGGTCAGCAGATTCAGAGTACCTGTAATAACACGCATGGGCAGTATGCCCTACTTTAGCACAAATTTGACAAGTAGGAGAAGGTTCGTTACCATTATTATTGGAGCGTTGATTGCCACGACCACGACCTCGACCACCACGACCTCGATAATTCGGAGAGTGACCACCATGGCCACGAGTACCATTATAACCATTATTATTATTAGAAGGGGTGCTGTTGTTATTTCCATAGTTGCTGTTGGTGGTAGGGGCACGACTGTAATTTGCTTGTGCCGATGAAGCAGTGTTGGACGACGCAAGGATAAAGGGCCGATGGTGCTGAATTCTTGATTCAGTGGTGAGAAGAAACGCATATAGTTCATCAGGAGTGAGGTTGGCGTTGGTTGAGACCATGGTGACTAGAGAATCATATTCACGGTCAAGTCCGGCGAGCAAATAGGTGACAAAGTCGTCGTTGGACAGGGGATGGCCGGCGAGGTGCAGTTCATCAGCAAGGTTCTTGAGTTTAAAATAATATTCAGTCGCAGATAGCTCATTTTTGCGGGTAGAAGCCAATTCGGTGCGGAGTTGGACCAGTTTTGCACGGCTTTGGGACGCAAACGACGTCTGGAGCGCCGTCCAGATGGCGGCCGAGGTGGTTGCTGTGTAAACTTGAAGAAGGACTTCATACGTTAGCGAGGAGGTGATGGTGGAGAGGATCATCGATCCGTTTTTGTCCCCGCTGCGAGGTCTTCGTCGTAATCCGGGTTGTCTTCAATTTTTCCGGCAGCGGTGGTAAGCTTGGGTGACGGCGGGGGTATGGTGCCGTCGATGAAGCAAAAGACGCCCTGGCCGCGTAGGTAGGGCAACAGCTGGGCTCTCCAGAGGTTGTAATTCTGCCTAGTTAATTTCGTGATATGCAGCGAGGATGATCTGGTGAAGGTTGGATATCGAGTGCCGGTGGAGGAACCATCTTCAGACATGGCGATGTCGGAGAAGAAGAAGGTGATGGCGGCAGGAAGGGTTTTTTTTTTTTGTGGATCACTTAGGTCTCTGATACCATGTGGTAATTGTGTATTGTATTAATTGTGTAAAAAGAGTTTACAAGGTACAATATATATACTAGTTTACAAAGGGTAATACGGTAAGAATACGTTAACTAATAGTATTATCTAAAATATCTTCAACAAGTTCCTTACACTCTTACTCTATAATCCACAACCTCAAGATCACAAGTTTTTTTATCTCACTTCAAAGCATGTTCTTCTTCATCATCATGCTACACGAACAACAAGGTTTGCTAAAAAGCTTTAACAAAAAAAAGAAAATTATTAAAAGATAAAAATGACATACAAGGATGAATGAAGTAGTACAAGTTTATTAGGAAGAGCTAGTAGTCTTGCGGCGATATGCCAAGGCCATCACAAAATCCTTGGCTGATGAAGCGATTATTGTTGACACTCGCTCTGCTGGCGTTGTTTGAAGCCACGATTCCACGACTTCATTCAATGGCAGTGTCAGTACTAATGACTGCCCCATGCACCTTATTTCAACCTACAATATATATTCAACTGTTGAGTATTTTGTGGTTACATTATTATATGTTGATTAATTTTCAAAAGTAACACTCCCATTGGTTAAAGCTTTTATAAGTACTTTATGTAATATGTATTTTATAGAAGCTTTTTATAAGAGATTTAAGCTGCATTTTATACATGGTTATATCTGTGTGTTATGTGATTAATATTATATCATTAAATGTCACACTAACACAACAATAAAGTCATAGACTTACCTCATATGGCAAATCTTTTGTTTATTTAATTGCAGGTCTTTTTTTTAATTGATTACTTAATTTAATTATTTCCTATGATTTGGTTAATTAATAAATTGCTAATGGACTAATTCTATGTATATAATTGATGTGTGTGTGTTTGTGGGGTAGGGTAGGTTATGAATGAATCTGGAAAGGACAAATCTTTACACCTCATCTTCACTTTGAAGGCCTAATTTCCTCATCAGATACTTTTGGATAAAAGAAATGGTGATGTTTCCATCCCTGCAATAAACATCAATTAGAGGAAAATGTAACGAAAACACAAACATGTACTTAACTAGAAATCAAAGGTACAAAAGAACACATGTGTTACGGATCGATGGTTCACAAATATTAAAAAATTATTTGAACACATTGCTGAAACTGGTGAATCTGAAGCGAAGACAATGCAGGCCCAATGTCAACAAGAATAACTATCCAGTAATTACAACCAAAACTCGGAAAAAAGAACAAAAACCCCACAAAAAATTATTAGCTCACATGGTGTTATAAATAACTTCATGGATGCTAGAGTTTCTAGTATTAATCCTACACGTTCAGTAGCTAGAGCTATGTGCTATTCTTCCCCACAACACGGGCATTTCCAAGAAAGAAAAAAAAGCAAATGAAAGTAATGTGAGCTAATCAAACATAGCAAAACTATTCAACCAATTGAGTTATATGAAAGTAATAGAACTTACTTTATTCTCAAGTAACTCGTAGAAATCTGAGGCAAGGATGTATCGCCTTCCCTGGAAATATGATTTAGAGAGTCAGAGATTAAAAAGAGTCATGGAAAAGATATTTAACAACACATGCGCCCTCTAAAAGATTAAAAATACAAAGCCGCCATATGGTTCTTACGGTTCAGTGGAGGCCATTAGTGAGAACCATATTGGATGGTTTCTCGTTTTACATCTTGCACTGGCACCATCAAGCACAGCCTGAGGTGAAACATTGAATTCACCAAAAGCATGTGCCTTCTTTGGTCTCCCATTTCATATTTTTTTGAGCTTTTCAGATTCTAGAGTTGCTGCTTCATTATTAGTTTTCTCTTCATTTTTTAATCTTTGTCCATGTGGTTTAAATTTCTTCCGTGTATGCCCTTCTTTTTCAGTATAATGGAGAGGTTCTGAATTGGCTGCAGATCCTTGTGAAAGGAACTTAGAAGATTTGCTCCTATTTACAACTTCAACCAAGAAATTTAAAGGGTCCCAAAGATCAACACTGGCATCCCATGGTTCTGCACCATTCTTCGATGCTTTATCGGGCATAGAACGGCCAGATGACTCACCACTCGAAGAATTTTGTACAAGTGACACAGCTAAAACTGAGAAGTAGAACCAGACACTTTGCAATCAAGAAAAAAACAGGTGGAAGAGGGAAGAGGAAGGGGGTGGGGGAAGGAAAGGGACATATACACAAGGAGTATTGCAAGAGATGTTGCAAATTAAAACTATAAAGGCCACAAAGTTGCGATTTCAAAAGATTTTATTTTTTGAGTAGCAGCTAAATTTTCAAATGTTTTGGGAGGCAGAGACCCTCACCTGCCTCAAGTTCTGAGCAAATTCAGTAAGAGTCTCCGGTGAACCAGAGCTCTCTGGACGATCTTCTGCAGAATCATCTTCACTTTACTTTACTGCACCTACATTCTGCAATTTAGTTTATCAGCATACTAATCACATCAATCTGCTGCAACTAGCAACTAAATCACACACAGTACACTACTGAGTATCCAATACTTAGTATCATATTTTATCAACAAGTACTAAGGCTTAATTTTAGATATATTCCACTGCAACATATTCATTAACCTTAATAGTCAGCAGACTATCAACTGTCAGCAGACTACTGAACCAAAGCCTTTTCAAGGGACCAACAAATAAAAATAGTTTCCTTAAAGCAAGTGAATATGACATTTGTATACGATTCCGAGACTCGGACTTTTGTTTGATAGAGTCAGAACCACTAAGTAATGCTGAAAAGGTATATGTAACACATCAAAAACTATTAAGGCAAATGGTTTCCGTATTAAGATAAACGATTCTTTAGCATCCATTAATTAGTGCATATATCCTAAAGATAAGATCTGAAGACTGGCTGAGGGTGATTACTATCTCCCAGTATAAGAACACCATCTCTACGGAAAAATGACTAAGTAACCTTTCAATTTGGAAAGGGTAATAGAGCTAAAAAAGTATCATGGCTTGTTCATATTGACCTTCGGGGTCTTATGAAGGATACAAGCTAGTGGGAGCTTTTGAGTGGTAGACATTTTATCTGACGACTACTTGAAACACCGATTAGTTTATCTAAATATTTGGAGGAATATCTGATATTACCAGAGAAACGAGTATTCCATGCTCAGATATAGGGTATATCATTAGTGTTTGGAACTGATGATTGGCCTACCTCCGAGTGAAACGATTTCACTGAAAGGACAAACCATGTATTGTTTTGTATAGTTATTGATATGCTACATTACACTGCTTAACTCAATTAAGATATTAGTTGCAAAATAACGGTTTACATTATTATGTAATACCGAGAAGTCCACCTAGAAGATGCTTATGAATTTGTGGATAAAGGGTGACGTACACTTACTACACTTCCGCAAATAGAGGCATTTCGAACTAGTGCTTGAAGGTAGGACTGGAGATTTTACATACACGTTCAGATGGTGATTGTTCATGAAATATCTTAATGCAATGAGTAAAGGTTAGTTATAGGATTCTTAAGATCGGATAGTGACGGTTACACTGTTACATCCTTTCTAAAAGAATGTTCAAAATAACAACCTTGGACCTTGAAGTAATGTTACTCAAGGAGTTACTAACTGATTTAATCAGACCACATCCAACATTGGTTGTTGGGGATAACGCTGATAAATACTACTGAACCAGACCAGAATATCAATCCACCCAAATGCAGTGGGAGTATGGTTTAACCATTGACCCACTGTGATTATGCCGTCTCTACAGTCTGCTTGGGGTGATTGATCACCTATGGTCCTTTTGGAAGGGCTGTATAGGATTCTGACAATAGAAGGTTGGTTTAAAGCCATAAACCTATAAATGGAGTTTTGGTACTCCAGTTCTGTTAACAATCCTGTAGAACCACCTGAGCGTCTCAGGCCCAGTGGGAGTAATTGGATCTACGTGATGAGAATGAATGAAAAGTTTATCTTTCAAGGCAAAGCCAAGTTGTCTAGAGGTAATTCCCTGAGAAGTAGATAATTCAATAGGGGTGATGCCCTAAACTCTCTCACCATTCAGCCTTGCTTGACTCCATGGAAAGCGGGAGGATTACCAGAGGTGATGCCCTGAAACTTTCTTGCCGTATAGAGGAGCTTGAATTCATTCGGAGCAGGAAGGTTTTAGCTCAAAGCCAATGGCAGATTGACTTCCTATGCTTATATCCATTGGTGGATTAAAGCAAATCACTAGGTCATTAAAAGCCACATATTTGAAATGTGTGGGCTTGACCAGAATATGGATGAGTCTTTTGTAGACCAGAGAATCAATATTCGTAAAGTAGTAGACGTTAGTGTTAATTAAAGGTAGCACTTTAACAGTTGTGATCAACTTAAGTGTGTTATATAAAGTCAAAAACTGACGAGCTAAGCTTCTCTGAATTAGAGAAGTGGACTATATTCTTTGAAATCGATTCGGTCGAATTCATGAGAACAAGTTGTGGCGGTATCCCATCCATCTTATTGGTTAAGATGATGATGCATTTTTGTATGCAATATTCAATGAGAGGTTTCCTACCCAACCCCTCACGGAATAATTCTCTCAATCTTCGGATATAGAGAAAATGGGATAGATTCTCTTATGGATAGAGAAAGTCAGATTATTGAAGTCAACTGAAGTCGAATCTTGGATTCGGACGTTGAATAGCAGTATAGTGCATCCTCAAGTATCTTCGGCGAATGAGGAATAATATGTGTGTATATTCTGGTGCAAACTTGAGGGTTGTTGACTACACTGATTCTGATTTTTTGTCGGATTAAGGATGATCGTGAATCGATCTCAGGCTCAGTGTTTACTCATTGTGATGGAGCGACATTCTAGAGCAATCCAGCACTGCCAATTTGACTCTGTTAGTCGAATACATAGCAGCTTTCAGAGCAGATTTCGGAGCAGCTAAAGAGGCAGTGTGGCTTGAGAAGTTCTTTGTTGGATCGGGAAGTGATTCTAGGTCTCGATGAGCCGATACCCTTTTTACTGTGAAAACAGTTGAGAGGTAGCTCATGCAAAGGATCTTCGCAACCACAAGAGGTCAAAAGCATATTGAAAGTAAGTACCACCTGATCAGATAGATCGTGCAGAGAGGCGACATTTCGGTCTTAAAAGATCGCCTCGAGCTGACAACCTAGCTGATCAGTTTACCAAGTCGCGTGGCATCTAATGTCACTGATAAGCGCTTGGCGGGTATGAAGTTGGGAGATATGTCACATCTTCTTTAGAACCAGTGGGAGAATGTTGTGGATAGAAAGAATAAGTGTGTGGTGCTCTAAAACCAATCATTTCTTGTCTTTACAGGCAAGTGGGAGATTGTTAGATATAGTGTGCCCGAAAGACAATTGTTGCTTGTCCTTACGGGCAAGTGGGAGATTGTTGGAAGTAGCACCCGAAAGACAATTTATATAATTGTTTTTATAATTAATAAATGATAGATTTATTCTCATCTTATTACTTGCTTCATGCTTGTAATTTACACTACTGAAAACACTAAGTCGTATCATATGTAGCCATATAACTTAGTGTGAGTCACACATGAGGATTAAGTTTATGGTGATACACTTGAAATGTAAGTCCGTGGTGAACTTAATCAAAGCATGGTGTCTATTGATTAAACCACCATTAATGCGCCCAGAACACTTTATGGTGTGATCGTTTTATCCGGACCTTCGATATTGGTTATCTAAGTGGGGCATTTATATATGATGTAGTCATATAGGACTGGACCGATTTAATCTGAGTTTCTCATATAATTCAGTGATTTAGAAAACTTATTAAATCACAAGATGGTCATATATGGGTTAACCTTAATCCTGAAGTGATTTCATACTCCTACTGGTTTCAGAATAGGGTTTGATGTGTTCGGTAAGGATCGCTAAGAGGTTCGGTCCGAATCACTTTCACGTTGGCACTATTTTGGAATGAGTGAGAAGTGTGTGTTTCACAGATGTGGAATCCATTCCTTCCTGCGGGAAGTAAAAAGACAATCCCCTTATTTGTTGATCCTAAAAACTGATCGATCCCGGGAGTTCGTATTTGTTAAGAACTAATTGATCACTAGTGGGTTAATGGTAAATAAGGATAAGATGTAATGAAGAAGGTTTATGAAAATATTACCACTTCATTACGGATAGTCTATGGAGGGTTAGTCTGTATGTAATGATTATATCAATGGACACTTATTGACTCGACGTTTTGAGAATAAGTTATATCTATGATCGATAAAGTTCAGTTTCGGATTTATGGTGGCGTAATTCCGGAATTAATAAGTTGGGTAGAAATATTCTGTTCGATGAATATTTTATTCAATTAATTGGTCCCGGGGTTGGCTCCTAACACACGAGTGTTTTCTCTTTTTATGGAACCTCGAGAATAAATTAAATAGTTGGTCTATTTAATGACTATGCAATATTATTTATTTGGTAAATAATATAGAAAAGACATTTTCTATTAAATTAATGACAAAGTGGCGCCCCAAATGTGATAAGTCACATGTGTAATTAATTATTTATTTGTTAGATAATTAATGGAAAAGAGATAAAGAGATTGATTTTTTGGGAATTATCTCTTATCTTATGGTAAATATCTTTTCCTTTTGGGAATATGTAATTGTGGTGTGAAAAGGATAACTCTCTCTTGACTAGTTATATTCCTATATAAAGAGATTTCCTCCCAACACAATACACATCACAAAACCACTCATTCACAAAATAGAAGAGAAAAATTAGTTTCTCGTTCTAGTCATTAAAAGAAGAAAAATCTAGGGTTTTTCTTGTGCATATTCGAGGAGGTTCTACGGCGATGATCGACGTCCACCAGTCGTCGCTAGGAGATACAATCCGGAAGACTGCGGCTTCTCCTTTGGTCGACTATTTCTTCCTCTCTGTTTAGGTAAATATTCAACCTTTTTATAGTTATATTAATTATTTATGCAAATCAAATCGTGGTAAAATCGCATGCGAATTTATTCGTAGCTTCCGATGTGCTTGATCGAGCGTCTTGATCGGTTCTGTGAATCAGATCTGATGATCCAATTATGGATCGCATCCAGATTCTGGTTTATGTATATCCAACATTTTTTAGCATAAATCGGGTGCAAGTGGCGAACAGTCAACTTCACGCCCGGTTTTGAATAAGTTATAGATGGAATGAATTTCCGGAAGCTAAAAATAATTATGAAAACTACTATGATAGTAGTTGATGTTAGACTTTTGAATCATTCAATTCCGATATCGGGTGAATTAGATATTAATGCCAAAAGATAGAGTAAAATGTGTGGAGTGTTAAATGAAAATGTGTATTCATTTGTCCCACATTGGAAAAGAGACTCAAGTGTCTTCTCAAAAAAAAAAAAAAAGACTCAAGTGAAATCACTACTTAAGGAGTAGTGTGACACTTAAAGTCAAGCCCTAAGGGGCAAGTGAATGAGGGAAGACATAGATGCTTGTTGGTTCGAAACTCCACACGCCTGCATGCCTCCGTCCGTCCGGCTCGGCTCGGTTCGGGGCAATAACCGCCCCCCTCCAACCGAATTCTAAACAGTTGTTTCTACCAAAGACCGTCAATATGCCTATGCATATATAAACTCCACAATAAATTAAAATTCCTTTTTCATAAACATCAAATTTTATGCTTAAAAACGTACATAACAAGTTGTTAATCGGTTTGACCGCTTGTTTGCCGCAATCAGAACAATGTAAAGACTGTTGTATCTTAAAAGACTTATAATCGGGGCAATAGAGTCTTAAGGACAAAGTTATACGTGCCTCAGTCTACCGAATAAGTTTTCGTTTTACTTCATTTTCTGCATTTTTTTGTTCAATGTGTGCCGTATATTTTTATATGAATATAAATGCTGCAGATTTAAGTTCTTCTTTAGACTTAATATTTTCCTAATTGCGTGAATGCTTTGTGTGAATTTGTCATAGTAAGTAAACCAATACTACTTTCGCAACAAATACAAATTTAAAAAACTTAGAAGACATTTAACTCTTTTGGCAGTACACACTTTAAAGCGGTAGTTGAAAAACATAACATTAACTGTCATGAGAAGGTTGAACTTGTTTAAGTACAGTTCGAACTAACGTAGCTCGAATGAATTATTAACTAATATAACTCAAGCTCATAATCTAATTCGTTCATTTAACAAACAAGATACTTTTGGATAAAAGAAATGGTGATGTTTCCATCCCGGCGATAAACATCAATTAGGGAAAATGTAACGAAAACACAAACATGTACTTAACTAGAAATCAAAGGTACAAAAGAACACATGTGTCACGGATCGATGGTTCACAAATATTAAAAAATTATTGCAACATATTGCTGAAACTGGTGAATCTGAAGCGAAGACAATGCAGGCCCAATGTCAACAAGAATAACTATCCAGTAATTACAACCAAAACTCGAAAAAAAAGAACAAAAACCCCACAAAAAATTATTAGCTCACATGGTGTTATAAATAACTTCATGGATGCTAGAGTTTCTAGTATTAATCCTACACGTTCAGTAGCTAGAAGTTATGTGCTATTCTTCCCCACAACACGGGCATTACCAAGAAAGAAAGAAAAAAAGCAAATCAAAGTAATGTGAGCTAATCAAACATAGCAAAACTATTCAACCAATTGAGTTATATGAAAGTAATAGAACTTACTTTATTCTCAAGTAACTCGCAGAAATCTGAGGCAATGATGTATCGCCTTCCCTGGAAATATGATTTAGAGAGTCAGAGATTAAAAAGAGTCATGGAAAAGATATTTAACAACACATGCGCCCTCTAAAAGATTAAAAATACAAAGCAGCCATATGGTTCTTACGGTTCAGTAGAGGCCACTAGTGAGAACCATATTGGATGGTTTCTCGTTTTACATCTTGCACTGACACCATCAAGCACAGCCTGAGGTGAAACATTGAATTCACCAAAAGCAGGTGCCTTCTTTGGTCTCCCATTTCGTATTTTTTTGAGCTTTTCAGATTCTAGAGTTGCTGCTTCATTATTAGTTTTCTCTTGATTTTTTAATCTTTGTCCATGTGGTTTAAATTTCTGTAACGCCCCCAGACCCCGGGCCTGGTAGCGCTAAATGAGTCATAAATGGTCCGGTCAACTGCTTAGACCTCCGTCCTCGCTTGGTCTAAAAGGGCTAACCCGAGTTGACAAGACATTTATGTCTAACACTTATATGGGGGTGAGCATTCACTTACTTTACCGATGTGGGACTTTACATTCTCCGCCCTTTATAAGGGACTGGCGTCCTCGCCAGTACGGCCAAGACTGTTCCTGGATCGTCCCTACCAGAGGTAACTAGAGGCCATCCTTACACCGTCTTCTTGTACGGTGCATCGCATAGTTCCGTCTGATAGTCGGCTCTGATACCATTCTGTAACGCCCCAGACCCTGGGCCTGGTAGCGCTAAATGAGTCATAAATGTCCGGTCAACTGCTTAGACCTCCGTCCTCGCTTGGTCTAAAAGGGCTAACCCGAGTTGACAAGACATTTATGTCTCACACTTATATGGGGGTGAGTCCTCACTTACTTTACCGATATGGGACTTTACAATTTCTTCCGTGTATGCCCTTCTTTTTCAGTATAATGAAGAGGTTCTGATTTGGCTGCAGATTCTTATGAAAGGAACTTATAAGATTTGCTCCTATTTGCAACTTCAACCAAGCAATTTAAGGGTCCCAAAGATCAACACTGGTATCCCATGGTTCTGCACCATTCTTCGATGCTTTATCGGGCATAGAACGGCCAGATAGCTCACCACTCGAAGAATTTCGTACAAGTGACACGGCTAAAGCGAGAAGTAGAACCGGACACTTTGTAAACGGGGAAAAAAACAGGTGGAAGAGGGAAGAGGAAGGGGGTGGGGGGAGGAAAGGGACGTATACACAAGGAGTATTGCAAGAGATGTTGCAAATTAAAACTATAAAGGCCACAAAGTTGCGATTTCAAAAGATTTTCTTTTTTGAGTAGCGACTAAATTTTCAAATGTTTTGGGAGGCGAGAGACCCTCACCGGCTCAAGTTCGAGCAAATTCGGTAAGAGTCTCCGGTGAACCGAGCTCTCGGACGATCTTCGAGAATCATCTTCCTTCTTGGCAAGCTTCTCAATGGAAAAGCTGGAACCACGTAAAGGCTTTCTAGCAATAGAATTCGATCTTCTACCTGTCAAACCGACTGTGTGGATACCCTGGGAGTGTTGACTACCAAAGACGAGAGTGATCTTTCTTTCCTTCTTGCCGGATGTGTAACCGAAGGCAAAATTTCAGGTGCATTCACCTTTAATCTCTTGTATGGGAATATCTTGGGTCTCACATCTTGCAAATTGTGGTCAGGCCTACCGGAAAATTTATACATCAAAGGAGAAAAAAAGAATAAGTAAAAGCAAACAAACTTTAGTTGGGAAGCAGCTAAATTACAATTTTGGTCGCATCAGAACCTGCTGAGAATCAACAAGTCACTGATCCAGAATATGTTGAAGTTTTGGAAAGGTTTAATGACTTAAATATTTCTGATTCTGCCCATGCTAAACACCCTGCTGGTAACACTACTGATGCAACAATTGAGGCAGTTCAAGGATCTGCTGAACCCCCTATTGAAGAAACAGCAGACCCTACTGAAGATGATGTTTCTGAGAATCAATCTAACCAGAATCCACAATGGTTAAGGGATCACCCTGCTGAACAAGTTATTGGCCACATACAACAAGGTGTGAGGACTAGAAGACAATTAGAAGCAATGTTTACATGTTTTCTATCTCAAATAGAACCTAAAGTTGTTGAAGAAGCAATTTCAGATCCATATTGGATAATTGCTATGCAATAAGAGTTGAATGAATTTGAAAGAAATCAAGTTTGGACACTAGTGGAAAGGCCTAATCATGCAAACATTATTCGAACAAAATGGGTATACAGAAACAAATTGGATGAATCTGGTACCATTGAGAGGAATAAGGCCAGACTAGTAGCAAAACGCTATTCTCAAGCAGAAGGAATAGATTTTGATGAAACATATGCCCATGTTGCAAGATTGGAAGCTATCAGATTATTCTTGGCATATGTTGCATATAAAAACTTCAAAGTATATCAAATGGATGTCAAGAGTTCATTTTTGAATGGCATTCTGGAAGAGGAGGTCTATGTTCAGCAACCTCCTGGATTTGAAGTTAAAGATCAAGAAGATAAAGTGTATAGACTCAATAAAGCACTTTATGGTTTGAAACGTATGAGACTCTATCTCAATTCTTGGTGGACAATGGTATTACCAAAGGTACCATTGACAAGACACTTTTCAGAATCAGTGAAGGAGACAGCACCCTGCTGGTACAGATTTATGTTGATGACATAATTTTTGGCTCTGAAAATGAATCACTATGTGAAAATTTGCTAATTTGATGAAAAGTAAATTCCAAATGAGCATGATGGGAGAAATGAACTACTTCTTGGGTTTACAAGTCAAACAGATGAAAGATGGGATCTTCATCCATCAAACCAAGTATACCAAGGAGCTACTGAAGAAATTTGGTATGGAAAACAGCACCAAGGTATCAACTCCTATGAGTACCAACATTAGATTGGATGAAGACAAAGAAGGCAAAGATGTTGATCAGACTTTATATAGAAGGATGATAGGCGATCGATGTACCTATCGCCAAGCAGACACGATATATCCTTTCTTTGTAGGTGTTTGTGCAAGATTTCAATCAAAACCTAAGGAAAGTCATTTAGTCATTTGCGGTAAAAAGAATTCTCAAGTATCTAAAAGAGACTTTGGGAGTAGGGATATGGTATTCAAAAGATGGAAGCTTCAAGGTTATATCCTACTCAGATTCTGATTATGCTGGTTGCAAGATTGATAGAAAAAGCACCACAGGAACCTGTCAGTTGATGGAAAATAGACTGGTTTCCTGGTTCAGTAAGAAACGGAATTCTATATCAACTTCCACTACTGAAGCTGAATATATTGCTGCTGGAAGCTGCTGTGCACAAATACTTTGGTTAAGACAACAATTAAGGGATTATGGAATTGAAGAAAGAGAAATTCCAATTATGTATGACAACACAAGTGCAATTGCAATCACATAAAATCCTGTTTTGCACTCAAGAACCAAGCACATTGATGTGAGACATCACTTTATAAGAGATCATGTTGAAAAGAAAGATGTGGTGGTTCTTTACATCCCTACTGAAGATCAACTTGCTGATATTTTCACTAAACCACTGGATAGTGAAAGATTTGCTAAACTAAGGACTGAACTTGGAATTATAAAAGTTGACTGATACAGTTTTAATCTACAGTGTACCGGAATTCACCAAGGGGATTTGTCTTTTCTATGTTGGGTGAGCTCACTTAGCAGATTAGTCATTGGTATCAACAATTCCATGTACTTATTTATGTTTGGACAATTGAGCAAATGAAGTTGCCAAGGGGATTGGTCTTTGTCATGTTGGGTGAGCTCACTTGACAGATCAGTCATTGGTATTAAACTTCATCTTGTATTATCAATTGGACAAAACAAGAGGAATTGAATATCAGCAGAGTAATTCTGTCAGGAGGCTGCTGAGCCAAGTCTACTGATGACAAGGCTGCTGAAATAAACGTTACTCAGTCAAACTTTACAAAAGTCAAAAAGCAAAATAGCAGGATATTTATTTCATCTTTATAACCGCAGTTACGTGATCGAATGGTTACAATCCGTTATGGGTCTGTCATGGGACACGTGGCAAGATGACATTCACTCAAAATTTAATCGTGGTTAATGCTACAGTACGTGTCTGACAGTTACAACCCACAACTCTCTACTTTATATACAGACATTTACACAGAGGATACATACAACTCTCAGACTGCTATTTCTCTGCAAATTTCTTGTGTGAACACAGATTTGAAAGATTTCTTCTTCATCTCATCCACTTATAATGGCAAACAAATATGATGTTCATATTGGCACCAGTCAAAGTGTAAGAGGTTATGTGACTGATTGTCACTCTACTGAACTAGCCATTAACATAGGACGAAGAATCAGACGGATTGCTGGGTTGGAGAATGTTATCAATAGAAGACTGGAGAGAATTTCATATATCAACGTATTGGAATTCTGGAGGAATATTGTTATACATGAAGGTAGATAAGCCTTCACTACAACGGTTAATGGAAGAGAGATTGAAATATCTTCTGATCTACTGAGTGAGGTATTTCATTTTGGACCTGGAAATAACGCTCCCACCAATCCAGAAGCAATGAATCTACCAAGGATGAAGTTTGTGGATGCAATAAAGACAAATGAGAAAATAGCTTCAAATCTAGGCATTAATGTGAAGCACATTGGTTATGAGTATAACCTGCTGAGCAAAGTAATTGCCAAAACCATTTTGGAATTCATTGGGAGTCTAGATACACTGTCTGGACCTAAGATAGACATGCTAATCATCATTTGCAGGAGCATGAAGTTTGATTGGGCTGGATTCTTTATACACTACATGAAGAAAGTGTTTATTGAAGATAGAGATGGTATAAGTAAGTCCAAGGTCAAGCCCTTAGGTCTACTGATTCAGACCTTGTTGAATCATTTTCAGATACCTGATATTTCATCTGAAAAGATTAACAAATCCAGATACAAGCCAGAAGTTGCTACTCCTATCCCTGGATTAGATGATGATGAAGATGCAGATGATGAGGCTACAGAAAGTGATGGTGATGGTGGAGATGATAATGCTGGTGGTGAGCAGGTTAAGCAAGTTGTTAAGCCTGATGCACCTAAAAAGGTTACTGAGAAGAGAAAGGCTACTGATACTAGAAAGATCACAGAAATGTTGAAGCCTAGGAAGACAAGGAAGCAAACAACAGAGACAGCTGAGTCTGCTGAGGGTCCAGTTGAAATTGAAATTATTGACCCTGCTGTAGTTGCAAAGAAGAAGTCTGTTGCTGAAGTTTTGAAGGAGCAACATAAGGAAGCCAGTAGAAAGAGGAAGGCTACCGAGATTGAAATAGAGCAGATTTCCAAGAGGATGAAGGAAATTTCTAGGAAGAAGAAGCATGGAAAGGGGAAACAACTGAGGATTCTGGAGGCTCAGAGGGAAGAAGAGGAAGAAGAGGCTATTGAGGCTGAGCCCCTAACAACTATTAAGCCTACTGAGATAGTAGAGGTTGTTGTTGAGCAACCTACTAGAGAATCACAGCAGACTGCTGAACCTGAGCCTGCTGTAGAAGTTGTTGAATCTACCCCTATAGAGGCTATTGAGCCTACTGAAGCCGCACAAGTTGTTGTTGAGCAACTTGTAGAATAACCACATCAAACTACTGAGTCTGCACCTGCTGTGGAAGTTGAAACGTTGGTATAAGACCCTGCAAGTTCTGCAAGAAGTCAGGGGGAAGAGCAATTTGTTGCTAACCCTGCTGATGAGCATATAAGTCAGGGGGAACAAAGTGTGGAACAGATGGAGGTAGTAGGAACTAATGTACAATCTGAGCAACCTACTGACCTAGAAGCATCTGTTGAAGAAACTCTTAACTTACTTGTTGAGACCTTTGGAGGTCAGCAAGGTACTCAAACTGCTCCCAGAAAGCCAACAATGCCCTTTGAGAGGAAAGATAAGAAGGAGAAATACAAGGTATGTTGATCCAAAGCTCCAGCTAGTGGCTGATTACTTTCAGTGGAAGTTTGGATTTTATAAAAGACAAAAATCAACTGCTGAACAAATGACAGATTTTGAGGAGTGGGCTTTTGGAAAGTTAGGAGTGGAGAACCTGCTTGATCTGGTTGATACCTCTTTGTTGGAAGCAAGATTAATGGATCTCTTTGATCAACAAAAGAAGGAAGAGGGTATCAAGTTCAGAGATCCTAGAGATGAATCAGACAGTGATGACTCTTCATCATCTGATTCTGGTGATGATCACCCCTCTGGTCCATGAGAAATCAGTGGGACTGCTCTATTACATGAACCAAGTTTACAACAGTCCACTGATACTGGTAGGTCTGCTGAAGCCCAGCAGACTAGTCAAATGGAGGAAGATCTGGAGGATCTTACCATGGATGATCTGGAGGCACTAATCAATGAGGGTATACACATTGGTGCAAATAGGCTGGTTGGTGTGTCTGATGGTTCTTTTGTTGTTGAATCTGTTGAACACTCTGACAACCAACAGACTGAAGGTTTTGATGAAGAGAGGGTTACAAATCATAGTGAGCCTGATGTCAGTTCTGAGGATTCAGCTCAATATCAAACATGGATTGACACTCAGGACACTCTATCCAAAACTGCCAATTTTCTACGAAGGATTGCTGATGTTAGGTAATTTCAAAGAGATAATATGGCAGAATTCCCTGCAATTCTTGTACAGAGAGTGCTGATCACTGAGGAACAAACAGTGGTAGCACAGAGATTGGATAGGGTGATGGGATTTGAAGGATCACCATTGATTGTTGAGGAGGTTCGAGCCGCCGAGGATCGACAAAGCACTCGAACAAAGGTTGGAACCTGGTGGTACAGTACAGCCGAGGATCGACAAAGCACTCGGACACAAAGTTGGAACCGAGAAATGGGTTTGGAGGAAACCCCCGCTCGCCGTTGTTGAACAGTGCCGCCGTAGTGGAGCCTCCGGAGACAAGACCACCGTAGTGAAAGATGGTCGGCGACCTTTGTTATTGATGAGGATGAGCATTTCTTTGGACTATGACTACAGTGATGAGGAATTTCAAGTGCCTGAGGAAGAACCTATAGATGCTGAACCTCAACAGGCATTTGTACCCATTTTTGAGGAACCTGCCCTAGATCCTATACTATAGGAGTTTCAGGGTCCTAACCCTGCTGGGAGAGACATGAGTAGAGCCATGGTTGTCAGCAGACAGAGGGCACAATACAATATTGAAGAGCCTGCTGATGAAGCTGCTGGACATATGGCTGGAGAAATGGCTGGTAGGGTACCAGCAGAGATTTTGGATGAGTTGAGGACTGTCAGAAATGACATAACAAGGTTAAGAACTCAACTTGACATGCAAGAGCAGAGGTTTGAAGATTTGATGAATCTGGTGGAAAATAGAGGGAGGACTACAGAAACGGTTGCCTCCAATATTACTTCCACTCAGTATGCTCTTGATGACCTTGCTCTAGATGTAAAGGGGATCCGACAAGGTAATACAATGAAGGACAAGTTTTTGAACGATCAATTTGCCTCTATTCAACAAAAACTTGATAAACTTGCTGAGACACCAAAGCCTGTTGTGGCTGAGCCTACTGGAACACTTAACCCTGCTGGATTGGATCCTAAGTTTACTGAGAGGATCAATCTACTGGAGCAAACTATGCAAGAATGGATTACTGCAGTTGATACTAGAACTAAAATTATGGAAGGACAACTGAGTAATCTAGTAATCACACAGGAGAGTGTTCATGGTCTGCTGTCCCGTTTTGTTGATGATGTCAATAAGGGGGAAGAGAGTTGCAGTACCTGCAAAGAAAAGAGGCTGCTAGAATTTTTGCAAAGAAAAGATGGGAAGATGACACCAATGCATTCAGAGAACCTGCACCTGGCAGACTTCCACTCACTGATGATCTTCTCAGAGAATATAAGAAGGTCTACAATAGCAAGAGAAGACCTTACCATGATAAAGGTTTTCATAAGGGACTAAATTCCTTTCTGGGACTTAAGTTTTGGGAAACAAGGGTTAAAGCCTTGAGAGCTGCACATAGAGGTGGAAGAGGTGGTAGAGGTGGAAGGAGTTTACCTACCACATCAGCAAAGAATCACTGAATGAATTTAAAGAAGTATACATGCGCTTTGGCTTTAGAGTACATCAGATCAATCTTACTCTACCTGAGGCATGGAAATGGTGGAAAGAAGTGAATCCTCACATTGATTTCTCTCTTATTGAAATGAATGGATGAGAGAAATTGTTAGATAAATAAGAGCTTATCAAGAGCAAGTAGAGAAGGCAAGAGAAGAAAGAGAAAGAAGACACTAGATCAGCATACTTTATCTGCTTTATTACTGGCTGAATCTAGACTGTAATACTTTTGAACAAATGATTATAATGAGAAATGACTGAATTTGTTCTGTTTTTGTCTTTAATCTTTTTGCTTTGCTGTAAGGAGGGTATTGGCATCATCACCAAAAAAGGGGAAATTGTTGGACTTATTTTATGTTTTAGTGATGAGTGCCAGACTAGCTGTTATAGAGCAAAGGCAAAAATATGTCTAGATCAAATGTATAGGCTTATTAGAGTTTGATCTTTGTATAGGTTTGATCAAACAAGCACTGTATTTGGTCAGCTGACTTGCATCAGCAGACCTGTCTATATCAGGAAGGTACCTGAGTCAGTAGACTAGTTTAGGAACCTGCTTGTTGGACTTATTTTTAAGTTTTAGTGATGAGTGCCAGACTAATCGTTATAGTGCAAAGGCAAAAAGATGTCTAGATCAAATGTATAGGCTTATTAGAGTTTGATCTTTGATTAGGTTTGATCAAACAAGCATCGTAATGGTCAGTGATTTATATCGACAGATCGGTCTATATCGATAGGGTAGATAGGTCGGTAGACTAGTCGGGAACCCGCCGAAAGAAAGGCCGAGGGCTCAAACTCAGTTAATGAAGGCTAAGGGATCAAACTTAATAATTAAAGTCAAGGATATGGAATCAGAATTAGGCAAGTCCGTGATGACCTAAACTGATTACATATATCTTGTGTAGAAGGTCTAAGTTCCTTAAGTTGGATGGTGATTGGAACTTAGTTATTTGCAAAAAGGTGTAATCTAACTTCACAAATAAAAGGTAGATAAAAGAAGTCTGCTGCATTGTGTTTTAAACACAGCAAATTATAGTTCAGCAGACTGATGAACCTGCTGATATATATACCTCGGTTAATTCAAGATTACATTGGAAGATTACATGGATAAGGACAGCCAACTACCTCTGATTTATCAAACAAATCAATGGCTGAGATTAAAAAGACGTTGGGATGATTCAGGACTTTATCCAATGGTTACAAGTCAAAGGGTGGACAGACTGCATTCTGTCAAAAAGGATTCTGACAATGTCAGTCCTATGAATAGTGACAGAAAGCAAGTCAAATGGGACAAAACCAGGAACGGTTATATTTGAATTTCATATACAAGTCACATGGACTCATACCTATAAATAGAGGACTTTCAACTCAGAAAAAGATGATGAACTTTTAGAGAAAAATATAAGAGATATTTCTGAGCTGCAAAAACACCCTGCTGAACCTACTGAGCTTAAAGCTACTGATCCAGAGAAAATCTTCAAGTGTATTCTGTATTCAAGCTACATCAAGTTTACACACTTGAAGACGACAAGTCGCCGATTATATCATCCTAATCAAGTCGTTTGCAATTGAATCATTTACTTGATTCAATCTTTATTTTACAAAGAACCCGCCGAAGACACGGTGAAGCATTTGTTGGGTGTGAAAGATGTTGTTTGTGGTGGAGTGGTGAAGAGGCAATCCTACCCTTCAAGGACCGAGTGGAAGACTTTGGAGCAAACAATCCTACTGTTCCAAGTGTTCGGTTTGTGAAGCCATAGTTATTGGTGAAGGACAAGCAACTTAGGAATCTTTGTAACAGCTAGAACAAAGATATCTAGTGAATTACCTCCAACATCACAGGAGAAGAGTGGACTGACAGGATTACACCACCTGGAACCACTATAAAATCTGCCTACTTACTTTCTGCACTTACATTTTGTATTTAATTTATTATACACATCAACCTAATGAACCTAGCAACTGAAATCACACACATACACTACTGAGTATCTAATACTTAGTATCATATTTAACAACAAGTAATAAGGCTTAATTTTTGATAGAATTCTGCTGCACAAATTCAGTAAACTCAACTGTAAGTAGACTACTGTGTATCAGCAGGCTACTAAGGTATCGACGGACTATCGAGTTATCGCCAGGCTGCCGAAGTTCCGAGTTTGTTAACTCCAAAAGTTTTAAGTGTTAAGTTTATTCACCCCCCCCCCTTCTAAACTTAACCAAAGCCTTTTCAAGGGACCAACAATTGGAATCGGAGCAGTGCTTCTGTTCTGAAGAAATCCTACTTGTTGTGCATGTGAAAATACTTTGAAAACTTTTCAAATCACTGATTTTCAAAAACTTGCATCATGGATAACACTCGGTATGCTAGAACTATGCCGATGTGTTCTCTAGATAGATTTGATGAATATAAACGTCGAATGCGAGGCTTACCTTGCAAGCAACTCATGATGAAATGATGGATGTCGACGGATGGACCCTTTGGAGATTACCAAGTCGAATAACGAGTGGGTGATGTGACGAGTACATTCCAAAACCAAAAAGAGAATGGAATGCGAAGATAGGAAGAGAGCAAACCTCAACAATATTGCTATTGATATCATTTATAGAACCTTGGATAGCAATATGTACATGAAGGTTAAAGATTGCAAAACTGCAAAGGAACTTTGGGACAAGATACAGTTGATCTGTGAAGGCACTGATGCTATCAAGAAGAACAAAATCAGTGTGGCCAAAAAGAGGTTTCAAAAGTTCAAAATGCTGCCAAATGAAACCATTGAGCAAATGGAGTCTAGATTCAATGCTATCCTGGATGAACTTACCCTGCTGAGTGTAAGTTATTCAAAAGAAGAAATAAACACAAAAATCCTGGAAGCATTACCTAGACAAAGAAGTTTGGGAGATGAAAGTCACTGCAATAGAAGAAATGAGAAAGCTACATGAAGAGGACACCTTCAAATTATTCTCAGATCTTAAAGCTTATGAATTCAGCAATAGATTGGTTCCTACCACTGAAAAAGAGGAACCAAAGACAACTGCATTGGCTGCTAAACATCAAGAAGAGACATCAGGAGCTCAAGATGATCTGCTGGATGAAATGCAAGAGCAGATTGCCCTACTGAGCAAGAAAATCAGGATGATGAAAGGTGGAAAGGGTTCTCCAAGGAATTTCAACAATAAATTCAGTGAAAAGAAGAAAGAACCAAAGAAAGACAATGATTATCTATGCTTTCATTGCAAGAAACCAGGACACTTCAAACCTGACTGTCCTAAGTTAAAACAAAGTAAAGAACCTGATTATCTGTGCTTCAACTGCAAAAAGCCTGGACATTTCAGACCTGATTGTCCAGACCTACTGAAGACCAAAAGCCAACAAAGAAGATATGGCAAGAAGGCTATGGTTGATGAAGATGAATCAGGGTATGAAGTGGAATCTGAAAAGGGAAATGAATTAGATGACACAGCATTGGTTGCTGAGATGGAAGATTATGCATTAATGGCTAATATGGATGAAACAGAGGAGGTATACAACACTGTATCAATTAACACTCCTGCTGGAAGTGATTGTGAATCAACTTGTGGTTCAAATCCTAGAAACTCTTACAATGAAGAAGCTTTGGATGCCATCCTTAATCAAGCGAGGAAAATACAATCTGGTTATGAGATTATGAAGAAATTTGAAAAAGAAGCTCTTCAAGTAGAAGTTGAAAGATTAAATCTTTGAATTAAGGGTTCTCAAAGGTAAAGAGAAAGATGTTGGACGAATCGGTATAAGCTGTTGAACATCCAAAGTAGCTTCGAATCTATTTGAACCATCTTGTTCCTCTACCGCATACAAATCGGAAAGCCTTATGGTGATAGAACGGGTCTTGGATTTGGAACTCAACAATCCAAAAAGAGTGGATCCAGTAAGGCTACTGAACCTAGTACCAGAATTGGTCCTAAGTTTGTACCTGCACAAGATCCAACTTCTAGTAAGGTTGCTGAGGCAGTAAAACCTACTGAGAAAGCTTCAAGGAAGCAAAATCAGAAGTCAAAGAAGTCAACAGCTCCTAATAAAAAGAACAAATCCAAAAATAGGTTTGCTGTGCCTTCTAGACCTAACGATAGCAGACCTGCTACCAAGTCTGCTGGACCACAAAGAGGCAAGAACCGGAAATATTCCAAGGATAAGAATCCTATACCCAAAAATGTTAATCATTCTAGGGATACTTATCTTAGGGGGAAGGTAGATTGTTCCCTACTGATGATGATTGGAATATTCCTGCATCTAATGCTAGAAACAGCAAGTATAACCATGCTGCTAGGGTAAAACCTAAGCAATGGAATCAACAAAGGACTCAGCAGAGGGCTTATACAAGACCTCAGCAGGGACCTCAGCAGACTCCATACTACAAAGCTATTCCTAACAGACAGCAAACTAATGGTTATGCTAATGCTTCTAACAACAAGAATCACTTCAAACAGCATTATAAACCAAAAGGCCAGAAAACATATGTGAATCCTACACAACCAACTGTTAGAACTTATGGATGTGTGGAATACATGTATGAACCAAAGTATGACACTTTTAGGAGAATACCTTATGGAAACATCCCAGGGGTCATGCTTACCACTGACCATTATGGACCCAAATAGGTTTGGGTACCTAAAATGTATTAACTTTGTTTTGTAGGGTGTCTGGTACTTTGACAGTGGATGTTCCAGACATATGACAAAGAATAAGCACTGTTTGTCAAATTTTGTGGCAAAGGATGGTCCAAGGGTGAATTTTGGCAACAAAAATACACCTGGATATACAAGAGGATATGGCACACTTGTGAGGAATGGACTTACAATCAAGAATGTTGCATATGTGGAAGGATTTGGACTACAACTTGCCGAGCACCTTTGGACAATTCGTGACATGGGATACAATGTCACTTTTGACAAAAACAAGCTGTATTGTCATTAGTGAAAGAGGTGATCAAGTTGTATTGGGCGATAGAAGACAACAAAACATGTATGTTGTGGGTCGGTCTACATGAGTTCCGAAACACGTCCGATTGTGCATACCAAGTCGAACTCAATTGGTTATGGCACAAAAAGTTGAATCACTTAAATTTTGATGACATCAATCGGTTGGTGAAGAAGAAACTGGTGATTGGTTTACATGAGATCACATTCAAGAAAGATACTATATGCGATGCATGACAGCAAGGTAAACAGACTAAATCAAGCTTCAAATCAAAGACTAAGCAATCAACTAATAGAGTCTTAGAGCTGATGCATATGGATCTATTTGGACCAGTTACACCAACAAGTGTTACAGGAAAGAAATACACCTTAGTGGTTGTGGATGATTATTCTAGATACACTTGGGTGATATTTATGAACAAGAAAAGTGAAACACTCAAGAAGATGCCTGATCTTTTGAAGAGGTTACAAAATGAGAAAAGTTTAACAGTAGTAAAAATCAGATCAGACAAGGGTACTGAGTTTCTTAATAAAGTTATAAGAGAATACTATGAACAGAATGGTGTACTAATCAACTTGCTGCTGCTGGTACACCTCAGCAAAATGGGGTTGCTTAAAGAAGAAACAGGACTTTAAAAGAAGCAGGAAGGACAATGATTTGTGAAGCATTGCTGCCTGAAAGGTATTGGGCTGAAGCAGTTAATACAGCATGCTATACACAAAACAGAACATCAGTGAACAAAAAGCTGCTGAAGACACCATATGAAGTTTGGAATGGAAGAAAACCCAATATATCTTATTTCCATCCATTTGGAAGCATGTGTTTTATCTTGAATCATAAGGAACATTTGAAGACATTCCAACCTAAATCAGATGAAGGAATTTTCTTGGGATATTCTTCAGTCAGCAAGACATTCAGGGTACTGAACAAAAGGCCACTAAAACATGAAGAAACTATACATGTTGTGTTTGATGAACCTAAGTTCACTGGAATGGAAGATGAAGTTTGTGAACTGATGGGAGTCAACTTTACGTGACTCCGGTGCATTATTTATCCTCGTTTACCACATTTTCAGCACATTTATGGGTGATTTAGACCGTTTTCGGGGTGATATCGTGAGCTCATGGCACGGGGAATGAATCCATAACTTTGATGGATTATTACCCCCTATTTGTTGATGTTAACCCCATTCCCGAGCACTTTTACCCTCTGGAATTGTTTGGATGTTTTTGGTTGTTTGTGATATTGATGGGTATTGGTGTTTCGAGGACCCGAGAAGTAATGATTGGTGGCAAAAGGCTTGATCGAGGCAAGAGGAAAGATCAAAGGAGGAAAAGTTGAAGATTTGGGGCAACAGGGGTTTAAACGCACGTTTGAACCCCCCAAACGTGCGTTCAAAGGTTCCAAAGTTGATACAGAGTTGAAGCTCTCCAAACGCGCGTTTGGAACTACCCCAAACGCACGTCTCATATTCTCTAAACGCGCGTTTGCACATCCCAAACGTGCGTTTCAAGTACACCAAACGCGCGTTTGACCCACCTTAAACGTGCGTTCAAGATGAAGATAGTCAAGACCCTGCCCAGAATTGAAGCAAAACGCACGTTTGCACCAATCCAAACGTGCGTTTGAAGATTTCAAACGCCAGTTCCAGCCCCCTAAACGTGCGTTTGGACCGATTTTCTGCAGATTTTTCCCCCACCTATAAATACCCCCTTAGACTATTTCTTGGATATCAATTACTCTCTTAGCAAAACTCTACCCATATCTTAGCTCTATTTTTGTAATAGCTTAGAATACTTTCTCTTAGCTTACATCAACATAATATTAGCTTAATCTTTCCATTTCTTAGCTTAGATTTCCATTCCAAACACTAAGAGACCACCTTTTAATTACTTCCCTATTTTGTACTTTTTGGATCTAATCTCGAATTTCTGCAATTTAATGGTAAATTCCTCCTTTCTTTTACTTGTTATAGCTTTCATTTACTGTTTTGTGCATGTTTTAACTAGTATAATGAGTAGCTAAACCCTTTTCATAGTCGAATCATGTGAAATTTAGTGAAATCACCCTTTGGGTGATGAAATTGGGAGTGGGTAGTGCTTTTTATTGTTATATCTTGCATGTTTCATGTCTTAGAATCTGTTATAACAGATTTGGGCTAGATTGATCACCTAGGTCAAAATCACAAACATCAATCTTGAGAGTTGTTCCGATAGTGAGATGTGGGTAAAGGGTTCTTGGATCACGGCGTAGACTCGGCTTAGTTGTTAAGCCCGAGCCCAAAGTGAGGTTACTCGTTTAAACGTTTAAGCGGCTCTAGTGTATAACATGTCTTGTTAGTGAATCTTCTTTAGGGAAGGGTAGTTAACTTTGCATAAGGTGTTAGGTGAGAGTTGTTCAGACCCTAGCACCGGGATTAGGAGTTTGCACCGTGAAATTGAATGCAATAGTTCGTTTGTTATAATGCACACTCCCGGTTTTGTCTACCCTTGGGGTTGAAATTAGCTATTTTGATCATGGTTCGGCTATGTCCCTTAATCTATCTTAGAACCTAGTAGTTTAATCTTCTTTCTCTCTTTTTGTCTTTAGACTCGTTAGTAAGAATCACCTTAGTGTCGTTGTAGTATACAAACACTTTAAAAAGATTGATCACCTAGACTAAGTAACACGTTCGCTTTGGTACTCACAAACACTTTTCCTTTGGGTTCGACCTCGTACTCCTGTAGCTATGCTAGCAATCGACCTGGTACACTGCCGGTTAGAGAGTTAGTTTGCCCACGGTTTCGAGTCTTTATAAATTGTTTTTGAAGGGTGAATCGTACCTCAATCAAAAGGGCGCCGTTGCCGGGGAATTGTGTGCTATTTGTGATATCTTGCAAGTGAACCGAAGGCTTGGGCCTAGGTTGTTTGCTTTTTGTAGTGCATGACCCGGAGATCTCAAACACCACTCGAACCATACATAGACGGGATTGAGGCTTACACAAGGCGTAGAAATAGTCAAAGAAGAAGAGGTCTTCAAGTAGAGGAATCGATTCCGGTCTTTGAAGAGAATAGTTTGGGTGAGTTGGGAGAAGGATCCGATATGGCACAAAACGGTGAACAAGGCTTGGATGGAAATTTGGGGAACAACAATGGAGTCCCAAATCAAAACCCGCCTCTTGTCAATAACAATGCACAAGGAGATGGGAATGGACAAGGAAATAACCTTGTGAATGCGAATGGGCCTATTCCACAAAATGTTCAACATGAGGCCAAGGGAATCAAATGGATCCCGTTCTTATGCAACAGTTCAACGCATGGATGTTGAGTCAACTTCAACAAAACCAAAATCAAGCTCACAACCAAGGTGCAAATGCGATGCCTAATTGGTTTAACGGCCAACAAGAGCAAAATCAAGGTGGTTTGACTTGTAGAGACTTTGTGCTAGCTCCCACGGCAACCATGGGGCATAGTCCAATTCGAATGCCACCGGTGGCCGCCAATAATTTGGAATTGAATAGAATCCTCACTTGTTCATTGATCACTTTCTCCAAATAGTGAACTCAACAAAGATCAATGGAGTGAGTGATGAGGCGCTCAAACTTATGCTTTTCCCGTTCGCCTTGAAGGGGCAAGCTAAGCGGTGGTATGATTCGTTGCCTAATGATTCTTTACATACGTAGGAAGAAATGGTTAAGACTTTTCTACTCAAGTATTATCCCCCATCGAAAACCATGGATATGAAAGAGGCTATCATGTCATTCAACGCTTATGAAGGAGAAGAGTTACATGAGTCATGGGATCGGTTTAAGGCTTTGTTGAGAGAGTGCCCGGGGCACGGATTGAGATCTTATGAGGTAGTTCATGCTTTCTTCCGGGGATTGGACCAAGTACATCAGAGACTCTTGCATGCTTCATGCAACGGAGATATTATGAGTATGGTACCCGAAGTAGCCATGAACCAAATTGAGAAAATTTCCGAGACCTCGAGGCAATACATATCGTCGAGTAGAAAGGGGACAAGGAGTAAGAAGCCCGGTTTGGTTGAAGTGAAAGAAGTTGAGGCAAATGATCAATATCATGCTCAAGTACAAAAGATGGAGCAACAGTTGGGGAGATTGCAAAAGGAGAATGAGAGTGCTAAGCTTTGCCAAATTTGTAGTGGATCACACTCGGCAAAGGATTGTAGGATGACAACCAAAGCTCAAAACATGGCTTATCCTCAATCCTCAACTCAAGGGCAACCTAGTACTCTATCTCAAGAGAATATGAATGAGTTGGCAAAGCGGATGATGAGTATTTGTTCGATGGAACAATGGAATGCGGGGCCTCAATTTCAAAATCAATTGCAAAGCACCTATCAAGGCCAGTATATGGGAGATCAACCAAGTGGGGCACCGTATGAAGAATCTCAAGATATAAAATTTGTTGGACAAGGTCAAGGAGGGAATTATGGAAATCAAGTTGATGGTTCTTGGAGGAATAACAACAATCAAGGTTGGAACCGAAATCAAAACCAAGGCCAAAACCAAGGTTATAGACAAGGCCAAAATCAAGGCCAATCTTCTCAAGGGCAATTCTATCAACCTCCACACCAAAGGCAACAAGGTCAAGGAGGGTATAATCAACAAGGCTCTAGCACTTATCAAAACCCTCCTCCTTTGGCTCCTATACCTCAAAAGAGTGCAACCGATGTCATATTGGAACAAATGAACAAAAACTTTGTGGAGACAAAGAAGGACATGGTTGAGATGAACTACAAACATGGGTCCGCCATCAAAAATCTTGAAACTCAATTTGGGCAAGTGGTGGAACATGTACAGTTGAAAGGCGGCTTACCGAGTAACACCGAGAAGAATCCAAGAAGTGTAAGCGCCATCTTAACTCGAAGTGGTAAAGTGTTGATGACAAGTGGTGAGAAGAAAGTCCTATGGGAGGACAAAGCTAGAAAAGCCCCTATCGAGACCGAGGCGGGGGCCATGGATGGTGATATTGATGGGATTGAAGATGATGAAAACTATGAGGAATATGTCAAGAAGAAGGAAGTTGAAAGGAAAGAAGCGCAAGCTAGGGGAGATTATGTGGTTATTGATGTGAAAGAGGAGGAACCAACTAGAAGAGAAGGGAAAGAGCCAATGAAAGAGTCGTCTTCCCCACGCACCAAAGGTAAGAAAGGTATGATCCCTCCTCCTTCTAAAGATTTTGATTTGAGTACTCTCCCTTATCCGCCTAAGAATCATAGACAAAGTTGCTTGAATAAAGCACAAACCCGATTTATTGAGATTTTGCGAAAAATTGACTTGAACATTCCTTTTCTTGAAGCACTTGCAAACATGCCCTCTTATTGTAAGTTCTTAAAAGAATTGCTAACTAAAAAGGGTAAAATGCAAGAGGTTGTTTGTCTAAATGAAGAGTGTTCCGCTATTTTTTATGGTAAGTCTGGGATTCCCCCGAAGGTTAGAGACAAGGGTAGTTTACTATTCCGGTTACCATTGGTACAACTCATTTTCCTAGTGTCTTATGTGATTTGGGGGCTAGCGTAAGCTTAATGCCTCGTGCCATATATGAAAGTCTTGACCTAGGAGAGTTGGAGCCAACGGGGATGACCCTTCAAATGGCGGATAGGTCTATTAGGGAGCCTATGAGAGTGATAGAGGATGTCATAGTGAAAGTGGATAAGTTTGCCTTCCCGGTAGATTTTGTGGTACTAGATATGGAGATGGACTCTAAAACACCTTTGTTGTTAGGACGTCCCTTCTTAAACACCGGAAGGACTTTGATAGATGTCGCGAGTGGAGAGATTATTTTGCGAGTTGGAGATGAAAAAGTCGCGGTGAATGTGTACAAGGCAATGAAACATCCTAAGGAGAGTACCGAGGACTGTTTTTATGTTGATGCTATATATTCTTGCGTTTCGGAACATGTTGACATGCAGGAATATAAAGATAAGTCCGATGAATGCATGGCAAGAGTGAGCACGGAGCTTAATGAAGAAGAAGAGTTGGAAAGTGAAGCAATGGAGCTCGAAGAGACGGCTTTCGTGGCTGAAAAGTGGAGTGAAAAGATTGATCTTGGGCTTGAAGGAGAGCTAGAGAAGTCATCAATTGAGGACCCACTGAAAGACTTGAAAATGAAGCCGCTTCCACCTCATTTGAAGTATGTTTTTCTTGAATTGATGATCTACTTCCTTTGATTATTTCTGCTACACTAACGGCTTTACATGGAGAGGAGTTAGTGAAGATGCTTAAGAAGCACAAGCGTGCTTTTGGGTGGAAGATGTGTGATCTCAAGGGCATAAGCCCCACCATTTGTCAACACAAGATTATTCTAGAGGATGGAGCGAAGCCGGTAAGGCAACCCCAAAGAAGGCTCAATCCACACCTGCAAGAGGTTGTGAGGAAGGATGTGGTCACGATGTTAAATCTTGGGATCATCTATGCCATCTCGGATAGCAAGTGGGTGAGCCCCACTCAAGTGGTGCCAAAGAAGAGAGGTATGACCGTGGAAATCAATGAAAAAGGTGAGGAGGTGCATAAGCGTTTGGTAAGTGGTCAGAATTTGTATTGATTATCGTAAATTGAATGACCAAACCCGTAAAGATCATTTCCCCCTTCCTTTTATTGATCAAATGTTGGAAAGATTGAGTGGTCATGCTTTTTATTGCTTTCTTGATGGGTTTAGTTGTTATTACCAAATACATATGGCCTTAGAGGACCAATAAAAGACTACCTACACTTGTCCCTATGGTACCTTTGCCTTCCGTAGAATGCCTTTTGGGTTGTGTAATGCACCCGCGACATTCCAACGGTGCATGGTTGCCATATTTGCGGATATGATTGAGAAATTTTTAGAAGTCTTTATGGATGATTTTAGTGTATTTGGTGATTCCTTTGAGGATTGTCTAGATAATCTTGAAAAGGTGTTGAGTAGATGTGAGGAGACGAATTTGGTGCTAAATTGGGAAAAGTGTCATTTGATGGTCAAGGAAGGGATAGTCTTAGGGCATAAGATATCTAGAAAGGGTATAGAAGTCGACAAGGCTAAGGTAGAAGCGATAGCTAAGCTTCCTATGCCCACTAACCTAAAGACTCTTAGGGGTTTTCTAGGCCATGTGGGGTTCTATCGTAGATTCATTAAGGATTTCTCAAAAATGGCCCGTCCTCTTACCCTTCTTCTTGGAAAAGACGTCCCGTTTGATTTCGACCAAGCTTGCATTGAGGCATTTATGTTGCTCAAGCAATTGCTTGTATCCGCTCTTATCTTAGTTGCTCCGAAGTGGGATCAAGAATTTGAGCTAATGTGTGATGCGAGTGACACCGCGGTTGGTGTGGTCCTCGGTCAAAAGATCGATAAAATCTTCAAGCCTATTGCATATGCTAGTCATACTTTGAATCCAGCCCAACAAAACTACACCACCACTGAAAAAGCGCTTCTAGCGGTCGTCTTCGCGTTTGATAAGTTTCGGTCTCATCTCGTAGGTTCTCGTGTAGTTGTGCACACGGATCATGCCGCATTGCGTTATCTCTTCGCCAAGCAAGATGCCAAGCCCCGCCTCTTGAGGTGGATTTTGCAAGAGTTTGATCTTGAAATCCGTGATAGAAAAGGGTGCGAGAACGTCGTAGCCGACCATTTGAGTCGTATGGAGCTTAGTGAGGAGTTGATTAAGGCACAAAGTGAGATAAATGACTCTTTTCCTCACGAGCAACTTTATGCTATAGACACCCTTCTTCCGGTTAAGAAAGGCAACTTCCTAAAAGTCAGTAAGGAAGGTAGTCCTTGGTTCGCACCCTTTGTCAACTACCACGAGTGCGGTTTTGTAGATCCCGACCTCGACTAAAATCAAAAGCGTAAATTCCTTAGTGAGGTTGGTAAGTATTTTTGGGAGGATCCTTGCTTATATAGGTTGTGTTCGGATGGCATTTTGAGGAGATGCATCCCGGAGGGTGAGATTTTGAGTGCGCTTTCTTTTTGTCACGATAAAGAGGCCGGGGGCCACTTCTCGGGGCAAAGGACCGCTTAGAAAGTGTTGCAAAGTGGGCTATATTGTCCCACTCTATTCCGAGACGCACATGCTTATGTGAAATCTTGTGACGCTTGTCAAAGGTCCGGGCGTATATCTAGGAGGAGTGAGATGCCTCAAAAGCCGATCATTGTTTGTGAGATTTTTGACGTTTGGGGCATTGACTTTATGGGTCCCTATCCTTCTTCGTGTGGTAACAAGTATATCCTAGTCGCTTGTGATTATGTGTCCAAATGGGTTGAAGCCTTAGCTTCGCCCACCAATGATAGGAATGTTGTTATCCGTTTTCTCAAGAAGAACATCTTTTGTCGGTTTGGGGTACCTCGTGCTATAATTAGTGATAATGGAAGCCACTTTGCCAATAAACCGTTTGACAAACTTTTAGAGAAGTATGGGGTGAAACACAAGTTAGGTACCGCTTACCATCCCCAAACGAGTGGTCAAGTTGAGGTCTCGAATAGGGGTATTAAGCGTATCTTAGAGAGGACGGTAGATACCAATGTCAAGAGTTGGTCTTTAAAGTTAGATGATGC
Organism: Gentiana straminea; assembly: GCA_036785695.1. Taxonomy (NCBI): domain Eukaryota; kingdom Viridiplantae; phylum Streptophyta; class Magnoliopsida; order Gentianales; family Gentianaceae; genus Gentiana; species Gentiana straminea. The sequence goes on from JAVUPR010000183.1 coordinate 13,570,379, forward strand.
TCTGTGGGCCCATAGGACAGCCTTTAAGACACCCCTAGGCATGTCACCTTACATGATAGTCTATGGTAAATCTTGTCATCTTCCCGTAGAAATCGAACATAAGGCTTATTGGGCTATAAAAATGCTAAATCTTGATGACACCTTAATTGGTGAGAAGCGTATGGCCCAATTGAATGAACTAGATGAGTTCTGCCTTTTTGCTTATGACCTTTCCACTAAGTATAAAGAGAAGACTAAGTTACTCCATGATAAGTTGATCAAACCTCGTGTTTTCAATAAGGGTGACGAAGTCTTATTCTACAATACTCGTTTGCATCTTTTTCAAGGGAAGTTGAAGTCTAGATGGTCCGGTCCTTATGTGGTATCTAAAGTCTATCCGTTCGGTGCCATTGAAATCACCCATCCTAAGTTTGGCACATTCACCACCAATGGCTTACGGTTGAAAAGGTATGAGAGGTTGCCTTACGATGAAGCACTAGAAATAGTGAACCTTGACGACCCCATACCGTGTGACGAATCATGTAAGTCTTGTCATGGACTTTAAACCTTGACTCGTATAATTCGCAATCCACCATTTCATCTCTCTTTCTACCCTTTCTCGCCTCGTGCCAATGGTATAACTTTGAAAAAGTTGGCACCGTATAATCCATCTTGTCGAGCCAACGACGTAAAACAAAGGCGCTTGGGGGAGGCAACCCACCATTTCGTAGTTTTTGTTGAGTGGGTTTGGTGTTTCTAGTGGTCTCGGGGCGGTTAGAATCGAGTGTGGGGTAGAAATCTTGTGTTCTCCTTGTTTCTGGTCCGAACGCCCGTTTAGCCCTGTCAAACGCACGTTTCACTCTTCAAACGCGCGTTTGAAACCATTCCAAACGCGCGTTTAAGGCCTAAACTCTCTATTCTTAATTCCTCCACCCAAACGCACGTTTCACTTTTCAAACGCGCGTTTGGGTATGCGAAACGCACGTTCCACTCATTCCAAACGTGCGTTTGGGTTCATCACCTTCACAAAACCCTACTTTTTCAAACCAGCGTTCCAGAAATCCCCTTCAACCCTAACAGCGTCCGGCGGCCACCCCTTCCCCTTTTCACTCGAAATCACTCATTATTACTCCGTTTTTTGCGATTTAAACACCAAACATCACCTCTCAATCTCTTCTTTTGATTTCACTACTCCATTCCAACAACAAATCCCCCGATTCCTCGATTCAATCTTCACTTTTGGCAACTTTTTGCCTAGGTCGAATTTGACCTCCATTGACGTTTTGGGACTTGTTCTTCGCTCCAAATCATTCACCTCGTCTCATTTAAGCATAGTACATGTACAATTTGGTTTTACGTCTAAGTTTCGGTTAGGGTTAGTTTTTAGCCTTTTTGGTTTAAACGCCCCTTTCCCATTTATCGACTGTTATTGATTTTGTATCTGTTTTTGCTTTGTTTTGCTTGTTTTATTGTTGATGGTGATTGGTGTGGCTCTTGTGGGGCGATTCGTTGTTGTGGTTGGTTTGTTTTGAAATCCCGGTTGGACGATAACCGGGTTGGTTTTGATTGTTTGATTGGGCTGATTGTTGGCGTTTGGTGAAGTTTAGCGATAATGAGGGAAACTAAGCGCAAAGAAACCGATGGTAAAGGGAAAGGAAAGAAACCGGTAGAAAAGCATGTTCCTAAGAAGCAGAAAACCCTAGTTTATCCTCGGATACCTAAGGGTGGTATTCGGATTAGTGACACGGGCCGTGTAGAGAGTAGGAATCCTCGAGCCCTTAGGCCAGCGGGACAGTTACGAGATGAAACTTCAGATGAGGACTTTGAGCCAGATACTAAGGGGAGGAATACTAGTAGTGACAGTGAGGAGGAAACAGACATTGAGAGTGGTGTGCCATTGGCACGAATGCGAACAAAAACTGCACAAACACCAGTTTCACTTCCTCCTCCAAGTGCTCCCGAGCAAGATCCCCTACTAGCTCCTCCCCCGCACGATCCTTTACCTTTTGACCAGCGTTTCAACTCACCAGTGGCGATGACCAATTACAACGAGTATATCGCTACAAAGAACATGTGTTACGAGAAGGGGTTAGATCTTAAGGTGGTTCCTAAACCCTTCATAGACAATCTGGTGAAGAGGGTTGGAACAACTTGATTTATGAACCAGAAGGGAACCTCAACCTCACACTAGTTCGGGAGCGGTATGCTAATTTCAGTGTCGCCAACTTAGAGTCGGGGTTCATTAAGGTTCGAGGGGTCAATGTCCCATGGTCAGTCCAGGCAATTAATGATTACTACCGGATACCGGCTTTTGAGGGACAGGATTATGTCACTTGGTTTGCATCGAGACAGCATTGGGGGGCTACTGAGATTGAGGATCCGTTGGAAAAGTTGAGGAAGGCTATCAATCCAGCTTTACAGTGGGTAGCTAGGGGAAGTAGTACACGGAATCAGTTGTTGACGATAACTTGGCCTGATGAATGGAAAGTTAAAGCGAAATTCTCCCAGAACCGTCTACTACCAAAGGACAACATTACGCATTTCCACATCAAGGATTTGCAATTGTTGTATGCTTTACACTATGATCTCAAGGTAGATGTCGGGAAAACCATCTTTGAGGAGTTTAGAGAGAATCAGAAGGTCAAGCGTCGTATGATCATGTGCCCCTACCTCATTTATGGCTTATGCAAAGGAGTCCCGGTTGAGGAATACCCTGATGATCAGATTTTGAGAAAGAAGATTCAGCCCGTAGCTCCTAAGCCGTTTAATGCCCGTACCGCTCCAAGACCTCCCAGGCACACCCTACGACCTATTCACACAGTTCCTCGCCCTATCACCACTACTGGACCTTCCACCACACTCCCTATACCTCCACCTGTCATCACCACCACTACACCACCACGATACCTCCACCTCCTCCATTCCCTACTGGACCTTCCATTACACCTCCACCCCCTCCTCCACCTTTTACACCTACAGCCGGGGGGCCATGGCTCAGTGAGCGGTAGGGACTTCTCATTGCACATAAGCAGCGGGATTGGATGGATAGTTTGAGGCTGACTCTAAACGGTATAGTAGAGAATCAGAGGGTGTTCGCTCGGGCCAGACAGATAGACCTTCCTCAGTTGGATTTAGATGAGGCACCGTTCTAGTATACCCCAGAGATTGAGGCGGACTTGCAGAGGGTTTCAGAGGAGTTGATAGTTGATGAGACAGAGGAGGGGTTTGATGACATCGCCTTGGATGATCTGATGGGCACAGATGAGGCTGAGACAGAGGCAGATAGGACAGGTGCTGCAGGCCCTACACAGACTGAGAGTGCAACTGTTGTGGTTGCACCATCTTCGAGCGCACCTGATTCCACTACTGATGTACAGGGGCATGGAGCAGACTAGCATGTTTTGTCATGCATATTTATATCTTATCTTATTTTGCTAGTCTGTCTCTTTTATACTGTGATGTTTCAGTTACTTTTGACGTTCTTTCATCATTCTTTGGATACACTTCACTTGGCATACACGCGCACTTATTTTTTGAGCCCCTGAGGCCTGCTTGACCGTGTATGTTTTCCTTTTCGTTGACTTATACTTTGGGATGACATGGATTTTATTATTGGTTTATATCTAATGCATGGATGTTCTGTTTTCATTGCTTCTACTGTACCCTTCCATTGCATATCCTGTATCCCCCTCTTTATACTTTGATCTCATCATTGTGGCATGGACTCGTTATTTTACACACCCGCTTACCCTATTGCTTGCTTTATAGCATGCGGATTCAGTCCCGTGCATGCGCTGTCTTTGTTTCTGTTGATCTCGCTTTAGGTTACGGGATGGAATTACACGAGGTTGTCACGAGTTTCGAGTCCCGATTGCGCCTTTCTGCCGGGTCATTCTGGTCAAACAGCAAAGTCTTTTACTCTTTTTATCTCTCACACACTGAGGACAGTGTTTCGTTTAAGTGTGGGGTGGGAGACTTAGCCGTTTTCTTGTTTTTATTGATAAATGTGCTTAATATGTGGTATGCTTAGCCTATGACAGGGCTTGAGTCGATTTTTGGGTAAATTTTTAAAAATTTTCAAGGGTTGTTAACACCGTGTTGTGTGTGTTATTTTCACATTCGAGTGGTGATCACCTTAGTAGGGACCCCGAACATGTACACTGCGGTTTGATATTATCTTGAGATTGGAGTTTATTAATTTCACGTAAGCTACACTTTCTGCACAATTTGATTGCTACCACCTCACATACCACTAGTCTCGAGGCGAAATAGTAAGGTTCACCTAAGTAGGACACGGGATGACAGTCATGGCGTCTCTTTGACCAACCAGAGCCAAATAAGCCTTATCCTGAAACATTAGACCTTCGTAGCCCCTTTCAACCTTGATAGAATGGTCTGACCGCCATTCGTTTTATAGCCGTTTTGTTACTCAGTCAGAAACCTACCTTGAGCCTTAATTATGGTCACATTTCCTTCATTTATACCCTACGAGTGGACTTAGTCTTTTGTTAGGCCACACTTGCTAAGGCAAGTGTGGGGTGGGGGAAAATGATGTTTGGATGGGTTGGTGTTGTTCTTGTTTGGAGCTATAAGGATAAGAGGAGCTAAGTTGGGCCTAGTGTTCGGGTTTTGCCCAATAAAAAGAAAAATCTGTGAAATTTCTTTATAAAAAAAAAAGAGAGAGATCAATCAGAGCTCAAAATAAATTAGTTCTCATCGAATAAAAGCTTATAGTTTATTGGAATAAAGGTTTGGAATCAAAGGAATGAGCTCAAAAGTTATCTTTATGATGTTAGGGGTTGGGATAGTGAGATAGGTGCTAATGTATTCGATCTCGCCTCATGACACTTGAAACATAGTTGATTGTAGCAATGAGTTCGGGTGTGTTAGTATTCTATGGTTCCCAAAGTGTTTAAATTAATCAAAAAGGAGTTTGGATGGTTTGTATGGTAGAGATGAGTGGTACACTTGTTGATTAAGTTCACTCGTATTTCTTTTTCTCCAGTTCCGAAATTATCCCTTTCGATTAACCGAAATTACCCTAGCCTAACGTTATAACCCTTCAAGTCCTACCCGATTGTGTCCAAACTTAGTGACCTTGATTAGTGAAGAGGCTAGTGGGTATGAAACGGTTGGTAGATGTCCCGGATTTATCTAATGCGAATAAACAAGTAATAAATATTTATAAACCGGTTAACCTCAAGTATAAGGATCGTAGTGTAGAGGCTATGCCGGGTCGATCTTACGGGGAACTAGACTGTTGTGAACCCTAGCTTTTGTTTTTAACTAATTATTGTCACGAAAACTAACCTAAACAAATATTACATAAAAGTAACTAGACAGAGGAGATTAATCCAATGCTAGGGAAGATTGAAAGCGATAAACTAAACTAAACTAAAGTGCAGAAAAAGTAAACTAAAGCTAAACAATTCAAGGTTCAAGGGATTAAATCAAGTATAACGAACGAACAAGCAATCGATCCACCTATCCTATCAACATTCAATTCTAAATCGGATTAATTCGTGATCTCTATTCAAGTCGTGATTCACCTAATCGAAGGCATAAACTCCTACTCTCATAGACAAGTTCGTTTTCTAATCTTTTATCTTTCGATGTTAAAGATTACGTCTTTCTAACCTAGGCGTGAAATCTTTCGATTTCTAATCTAGAAAATCAATCTAATAACTTTCGTTTTATTTAGATCAAAGATCTATTCTTTTATCACGGTGATCTAAGGTTTATATGATTCTCATCAATAAAACAATCACAAAGCAACGATCTTTCGATATAATTGCATTACACAATAATAAATAATGATAAAAGAAACAACTTTGAGATAGAAACTCACAGATTAATCACGAATCAAAACTGAATTGTTGAAGGAAGGCTTCACGATGCTTGTTCAAAGAGGTTTTAGCCTCTTATCATCCTCTATGCAACTTGAATTGATGAATAAAAAGCATAAAAACTATCTAATTAATCTAAGAATTAAAGTGTATAAACTGGAAGAAAACTATGTAGAAACGCAGCCAAGCTGCCCCTAGAAATTTTGGGGTTCGAATTGTGTCTAAGATATGAGAAATCGCGCCTATTTATAGATTTTTAGGTCGGTTTAGGCTAAGGCGGTGCTTGGACGCCCGTCCACTATCTTGGACGCTCGTCCAGCAGCTTCTGGACGGAGGTGAACGCCAGTCTGCTCAGCGTCCAAACTCTCTGTATTAAATTTTCCTTCTGGACGCCCGTTTAAGGTCTTCAAACGCCCGTCCAGGGTTGCTGCAAGGTGGACGCTCGTTCGCCCGATGCGGACGCTAGTCCATCTTCGATCAAAAACGGATTTCTTCAACTCTATCTCTTTTCCTTCTCAATCCAACTCACCATTATCTCCTCTATCTTGATTTAGCTCGAGTTTTATCAACATTTGATCATCAATTTAGCCTCAAACAAGTACCTACATGACATCAAAAACACCGCAAAGCGTAACATAATTCCAATAAACATAAAATCATAATTAAAACATATAAATTCACCAACTTTGCGATTAACTCATTAAAAATATTATTTGCTTAATAATTCATTTAAACACTTAATTCCCATGCAATTAATACGAATATGGGGGAAAACATTATAAAATATAACGTTATAAATCATATAATTTCACCCTTAACAACTCCCCCACACTTAAACTTTGCTCGTCCCGAGCAAAACAAAACAAGATAAAGGCTCGGAAAGAATATAGACACCTCAACACATATACCACATAGTCAATAAATTAGAAGTTCACCATCGTGTGTGTGCATAGCCATAGAAAACTTCCACTAAATCCAAACTTGAAAAACTCAAAGCAAAACTAGCTAATACCCCCTCGTGGACTAGCAATAAATGACACTCATAAGATGTACCCTACAAACGTGACATATCCCGAAAAATATGATCGAATGAATCTAGGGCCTTTACGAAATACTCGAGAGGACAATCCCTACTGACATATCTATCGGTTTATACTTGGGGATAAGACTAACGAAAACTAAGCCTTATTCATTTCATAACATATCTCAAGTTGATTCGACTTATTCACTTTAAACACACATTAGAAGAAGCTATTGCCCTCATAGCGAGAATAGGACATTTCGAGATAATACCCTACCTTACTCCAATCATAAGGCGGCTTTTCCTAGCTGTCGTGAGCTTTTAGTCATCATAGTGGAATAGGACATACGTGGTACACCCTACCTCACTCAAATCATCGACTAGCTTTCGACACACACGATTAATTCACTATTAATTCAACTTTTTCATTTTGACATTAGTTACGCTTTACTTATCACATTCAAACTTCTAGATATTCACAGTATAACATACTCCGGATCTAAATACAAACTATCATAAGTCTCACGATACATACGTAGCACTAAGCACATGACTTACAAGATAATCAAAAATCACTAATCCAAACGGGGTATAACTTTATAAATTAGCTCATCATTCACTATGGCACGTGAAGAATAAATCTTGGTGAAACAACTAACTCACTAAAAATATGGTATACAGCATCAATGACTATAACAAACCGAACAAAAACGTGTATTGCTCACTCGAGACAAAACAAAAATTTTGAAAATTTGGCTCATTTAGCTTAGCATAGAAATAATATCATGTAAGCAAATGTGTAGATACATATAGCTTATTCCCCTCCCCCACACTTAAATGACAACATGTCCTCGTGTTGTGCAAAATAAAAGAAAAGAGAACTTAGCGATTGTAGTTATAAAGAAACACTTACGGAAGCGTATCGATCCACCTCCAGAAATGCTCGATGAATGCGATAGGTTGTGGACCATCCACCGGAAAAGCGACATCATACGAAATCGCACAAAAGCTAATGCAAATACCCCGCACTCGGGAAAACAAAGAAATACCTCGGGGGATACAAGGGATTATATCATAGCGTACAAAAGTGATAAAGAAAGAGAAGTCGAGATTGAAAAGCACCCACGACGGTGCCTCAACAAAAACAACAAATTCCATTCAAAACACCAATGCACCCCTTTATTAAAACGAGAAAAAATTTCAAATACAAAAACTGGAAAACATAAAACTAAGAAATAAATAAACAAAACAAAAGAAAAGAGTGGGTTGCCTCCCACCAAGCGCTTTGTTTAACGTCGAGAGCCCGACGCAATGAAGGCTCAGCCTGGATCAGGCCATTTGACTTTTCTGCCAGTCACTACGTCGTGTAAGCTCGAATCAGTAGTGTGGCTGCAGAAACAACAGCGAACACATGGGGTCAAATCTTTGATAGCTCTCCGGACACTGCTTAAACTTCCCCATGGTCGATTTCTTCTTTGCCGGCTTCCTCTTAAGTTGTTGCTCTTTGAAAAACTCTTCCATATCCCAACTACTGCTAGAACTTCTTCGATTTACCACAACCGTCATCCTCGGAAAATAAGTCGGGCGAGAACTCATCAAACTCATCGACTTTAGGGGTGCTACACCCGAGGATATCGAGAAATCGAACAGTCAAAGGCTTTACCTTGGGTTCACCAATGTAATGCTTGCATCTCGACCATTCACTCGGAACGGTTGATCGCCGTAACCGCGCGGCTCTAGAACGCCTCCGGGAATTATTTGGAGAATCTCGAAAGGACCGGACCAACGTGTCCTCAACTTGCCCGGGAAACAAATGCAACCTGGAATTGTAAAGTAACACTTGCTCTCCGACTTTAAATTCTCGCTTCTTAATTTTCGCGTCGTGGAGGAGTTTCATCTTTTCCTTACTAATCCTGGCACTCTCGTAAGCACGGAGTCTAAATTCATCAAGCTCATGCAAGCCTTTGCGGCCGGTGTTTGCCACGGGATTGGGAATCGAAGTTCAAAAACTTGGTAGCCCAATACGCCCGTGCTCTAACTCGGCGGGTGGCACGATTTACCATAAACCATTTGGTAGGGTGATGTACCCATGGGGGTCTTATAGGCGTGCGATATGCCCACGGTACATCATCCAACTTTAGACTCCGTCTTTTTTCTATGTTGTTAACAGTTTTCTCCAGGATCTTCTTCAAGCTCGGTTGCTTCTTTCAACGACCACTAGTCATAGGATGGTATGGTGTGCCAATTTTGTGCACGACACCATATTTCTCAAGAACTTTTTCTAGTGGCCGGTTGCAAAAGTGTGTCCCTTCATCACTAATCAAGGCACGTGGACATCCAAACCTCACAAAGATATTCTTCTTTAGAAAATTCATGACCGTTTTATGATCATTGCGAGGAGTGGCTATTGCCTCCACCCATTTCGATACATAGTCTACGCGAGACTAAGATGTATTTATTACCGCAAGATGATGGGAATGGTCCCATAAAATCGATACCCCATACATCAAAGACTTCGCATTCGAGGATGGGTTTTAAAGGCATGTCAAAACGCCTTGTCGAGCACCGGTTCTTTGGCACCTATCACAAGCTTTACGAAAGCTTCCGTGTCCTTAAAGATCGTGGGCCAATAGAAACCGGATTTGGAAGATCTTCGCAACCGTTTTCCAAGGACCAAAGTGACCACCTGTGGGTCCACTATGGCATTGCTCGATTATATCGCGTTGCTCAGATTCAGGAACACATCTTCTCAGCAAACCATCTTTGCAGATCTTGAAGAGGTAAGGTTCATCCCAAACGAAATATTTCATCTCAGAGAAGAACTTCTTCTTCTCCTGATAAGACATTTCGGGATCGAGATAACGGGCATGAAGGTAGTTCACAATGGAAGAATACCATGGAACATCAGGAGGGCAACCGTCTATCAACATAATGTTTTCTAGAGGAAAGTAAAGATCTATATCATCTGGTTCATCCTGTTCCTCATGTAACATTCTAGAAACGTGATCCGCTACTACATTTTCACTGCCCTTTTTGTCCTTAATTTGAACGTCAAACTCTTGTAGGGTCAGTATCCAACGCAGTAGGCGCGGTTTAGCCTCTTTCTTGGTCATGAGATAGCGCAGCGCAGCGTGGTCAGTCCACACGATCACTTGAGCTCCCAACAAGTAACTACGAAACTTGTCCATAGCAAAGACTACGGCCAGTAGTTCCTTTTCAGTAGTAGTATAGTTAACTTGAGAAGGATTTAGTGTGTGAGCGGCATAATAGATAGGTGGAACTTTCCGTTAAGCTTTTGCCCTAAGACCGCACCAACCGCATAGTTGGATGCATCACACATAAGCTCAAAGGGTAGGTTCCGGTTTGGCGATATAAGAATTGGAGCGAGAGATCGGCCTACTCTTAAGCTCCTCAAACGCGCGCTTGCAATTCTCATCAAAATCAAAAGTAACGTCTTCTTTGAGTAAAGTAGACGGGGGCTTGGCAATCTTTGAAAAGTCCTGGATGAACCTCCTATAGAAACCGACATGTCCGAGAAAACCTCGGACCTCCCGAACATTCTTAGGATAACTCATCTTCTCAATAGCTTCAACCTTGGCCCTATCTACTTCTATACCTTTGGCGACACTTTGTGGCCAAGGACTATGCCTTCATCTACCATGAAATGGCATTTTTCCCAATTAAGCACTAAGTCCTTTTCCACACATCTAGACAACACCTGATCAAGATTATCGAGGCAATCATCGAAGGATTGACCAAAGACCGAGAAATCATCCATAAAAATCTCCATGCACTTTTCAACTAGCCCGTCAAAGATTGCCATCATACACCTTTGAAAGGTGGCCGGGGCATTACAGAGACCAAATGGCATCCGCCTGTAGGCGAATGTACCATAAGGGCAAGTGAAAGTGGTCTTCTCTTGGTCGACCGGATCGATGGGTATCTGGAAGTATCCTGAATATCCATCCAGGAAGCAGTAGAATGCGTGCCCCGCCAGACGCTCAAGCATCTGGTCAATGAATGGAAGGGGGAAATGATCTTTCAGTGTGACCTCATTGAGCTTTCGATAATCGATACATACTCTGTATCCAGTAACGAGCCTCAATGCTATCTCTTCTCCCTTCTCATTCTTCTCAATAGTAATTCCACCTTTCTTGGGAACTACTTGAGTTGGGGATACCCACTCACTGTCTGCAATGGCGTAAATGATACCCATATCTAGAAGCTTTATAATTTCCTTCTTGACTACCTATTGCATGTGAGGGTTGAGCCTTCTCGAGGTGTCTAACTCGTTTTGCACCCTCCTCGGTCTTGATCTTGTGCATACGGATGTCGGGAGATATCCCTCGGATATCTCCCACCCGCCATCCAAAGGCTTTCTCATTTTTGCGCAAGACGTTTAACGAGTTTAAGCTCTTCTATTCGAGATAGCTTGGCGAGAGATGATCAAAGGAAGCTTGTCACCTTCTCTCGAAATACATACTTAAGATGTTTAGGCAACGGCTTCGAGAATCAAGTCTACGGGGGTTCCTCTAGACTTGATTTAAGATCTCCACTCCTCAACTCAACATCGTTGAGTTTACTTAGTGGCCCTACCGCCAAAGCTTCTTCTCTTAGCCCATCCTCAAAATCGGTGCTAATTGATCTAGATTGACCACACCATGATTATTCGGATTATCGATCGGTCGCTCATATTCGCTTCTACGGCCAAGACTTGCGTATCCATGAAGTCATTGAAGTCATCGGACGTCCCCTCCCTCGATGGAACGACCGGTTGGAGAACCGGAGGGTACTTGAATAGATTTAGAAACACTATAGCTCACCTCCTGGTCACCAACTCGAATGGTCACATGCCCACCATCACAATCGATGAGGGCTCTAGCTGTAGATAGAAAAGGTCTTCCAAGAATCAAAGGGACATTTTCACTTTTCTCAATATCTAAGACGTACCGATCAAGCGGAAAGGTAAACCTATCTATTTGAACTAATACGTCCTTTAGGATCCCCGAAGCTTTTTTAGAAGATCTATCGTCGAACCGTAAGTTCATGGTAGTGGGTTCTAGAAGACTTTGTAAACCAAGGCGATTGCAAACGGACAATGGCATCAAGGCGATGGATGCACCCGAGTCACATAAGGAATTTGGGAAGACTAGGCCTCCCATCGCGGTGTGAGCACAAATTTACTGGGTCGCCCCTCTTGGTCGGTAAGTCTTGATAATTGACCATCGCGCAGTCTTTACCAAGTTGCTTGATCCATTTCGATAATTTCTTTTTGGAAGATACAACATCCTTAATGAACTTGGTATACTTAGGCATCTCAACCAAAACTTCGACAATGGAAGATTAACACGAGTGTTTTTCAACAAATTAAGCACCTTTTCATACTTCTTATCTTCGCTCAATGGGGTGTTGCTCTTTACGGGTGGAAATGGAAGGCGCTTAAGATCATTCTCAGAGAAAACCTTCTTTGAAGATGCGCTAACGGCCTTGTCCTCCAGATCTTTCCACCGAACGGACTTTTCGAAGTTTTCGTAGTCGGGGATCGGCCACGTGACTTTCTTTTCCTTTTCGGTCCTCGAGGGATCGGCCACTTGAGGATTTCCAACCTTTCCACCTATCGGGGGATCGGCCACGATTACTTGCTTGCGGCCAAGGGGATGATGGGTGTTCAACTTCCCCTCCTGCCTTATCAGTGGCAGGAGGGGCTAGTGGTTTCCCTGGAAGCCAGGGGGACCACTCAGCTGAGTGCCACTTCTTAAATTCATCGCACTGGTCTCCTCTTTACCGTATTGCATTGTTGGCACGAGGTCGGTGCATTGGTCGTTGCTTATATCGGCTGAGCGACTTGACCGCCTCTTGGGTTTTTCTCGGTAAAAAGCGGGCGGATGCCCCTGGGGGTCTTGACGCTAGTTGCTCGGCCAATTGCCCTATTTGTCTCTCAAGACTTTTTATTGTCCTACTTTGCTCCTCCAACTTGGTTTTGAAATTGTTGGATTGGGAGGGGTCTTGAGAGTTCGATGATTTTGAGGAGAGGTGATTGGGTGATTTGGAAATGTAGAATTAGAATTGGCGGGCCAATTCGATTGAACCTCGGGTTGGAAAAATTTGAGCTTTGGTTACGAACATAACCGGGGTTTCTATTGAAATTTGAATTCGGATTAAATCCTGCAGATTGATTAAACCCTTGGTTTTGGAAATTGTTCGGCCGAGAGAATTGGTTGTTGAATCTCGATTTGTCCGGCCGAGAGAAAGCATTGACTTCCGCATTCGCCCAATCATGGGACGAAGCGAGCGAGTGTGCCCCATGCTATCACATACTTGGCATGTGATTGGATTATGCGAGCGAGAGGGGAAGAAAATTGACATTGGCCGGTCATATGGCCGGTCGACGGCAAGCTTCACGGTACGAGAACTTGAGAGTTTCGTGAAGGTGAAGGAGCCCGATAACTCGGATTTGAGAAGTTTTGAGAAGTTTGTCATTTGAGAGGTTGCCATTTGCTTCGCAACATGGCAACGAGATTTTGCATAGTCACCTCTTCGACCTTGGGAGGCGGAGGAGGTGCTTGAATGGCTTGATAAGAGGGGGCATAATTGTACTTGGCAATGTCCTCGAACGGCGCCCACCCCTCATCGGGTGTTTTCTTGAGAAATGCCCCACCGGAGGAACTATTGACCATGCCCTTGGTGAGCTCGGTCAATCCACCGAAGAAAGTATGGACTTGCCTTTGCTTTGGCAAGCCATGATGGGGACACTTGCGCGGGGAGAGACTTAAACCTTTTCCACGCATCAAAGAATGACTCATTTTCCAGTGACGGAATGTGAAGATTTCGTTCGGACAATGGGTGTTTTTGAAGGAGGAAAGTATTGACTTAGAAATTCCTTCTCGAGCTCGGCCCACGTAGTGATGGATTCGAGAGGGAGAGAGTGATACCACTCGAGTGCCTCCCCCGTAAGGAAAATGGAAATAGTTTAAGCTTGATGGCATCCTCACTTACACCTTGGATACGGGTAGTACCGCATATTTGCAAGAATGTGTGTAAGTGAGTGTGTGGGTTTTCAGATTGGAAACCATGGAAAATTGATGCATGCTGCATCATCTGAATAAGTCCGGGTTTAAGCTCGAAGTTTGGAGCAGTTATGGTAGGCATGACGATAGCCGGGTTGATGGTGACTGTACCGGGCATGGCATAGTCGGCCAACGTCCGTCTCTCTTCTGCAGCCATTATTACTATGTCTTTGATTTCTCCTGCAAGGTATTGCTCTAATTCTTGATCAAAAGTGTTTCCTTCGTCGAAACGAAGTTTCCGCCTATTGGGTCGGATTATGGTCCGCTCGGGGTCAGGGGAGTAGATCAGTGGTCCCTTATGACTCCGAGTTTGCATAAACCGAACACCAACTCAAGGTCTTGAGTAAGAAAGGATAGAAAGTGATGAATGGACGGATCGGACGAGCGTCCGGATTCTGGACGGGCGTACGTCGGGATTTTGAAGCGAACGGGCGTACGTATTACCGGACGTTCGTTTGACCGGGGCCGAGGAACCGGACGGGCGTACGTAAAACCGACGCTCGTCCAACCGACAAAAAACACGAACGAAACGAAGAAAACTTTAAGGCGGACGGGCGTCCACTAGTTTAGACGCCCGTTTGGAAGAATACAAACAAGAACGAGAGACGAGATAAAACGGCGAGAAAAACGGGGGGAAAAGAGACGAGAGAGAAAGGATAACTAAACCTAGAGGAATCAAAAACTACGAAACTTATCTACGAAAACCCTAATAACCAAAACTATAAACTACCTAAGAAAATTTAAAACGAGAAAACAGAAAATACTAAAAAGGCAAGCAAAAAAAAACGTGTTGAAATCTTCTGAGCCCAAAATGGAAGGGAAAACAGTGGATTTTGACCTCGAAAACGGTGTCGGACGGCCTTCGGCGGTCTGCCACGTCGTCGGCGTCGGAACGAGCTTTCCGAATTGGGGTCCTGCGCGCCAATCTGACACTCGAGCCGAAAGTTATGGCCAAAATACTAAAGAGTGCTAAAACGATCCCTTTTTATCCAAAAGTTCGATTGTGAAAGATGTGGAGTCAGATGATTCAACCTAAGAAACCTACCTACGACACTTACCTACGAAAAAAACAGAAAACCTAATTGAAATAAAAATAAAAGCGATGGCGAGACGGGACGGACGGGCGTCCAATTAATCGGACGGGCGTCTCCCTGGAGGAAGAAGCTGGACGGGTGTACGTATGACCGGACGCTCGTCCAAGCGGAACAGATTCGAACGAGAGAGCGAGAAAAAGAAACGATAACGAGAAAAGAGACTAAAACTCAAAAACAAAAGTCTATACTACAACTAACAAGAACAAATATTAGTTAACAGAAAAAAAACAAATAAGTAAAAACAACTAAATCACCAACAAAGAACAGAAATAAAAACAAAAACCTAACCTAAATTATTAATGAAAAACAAAAACTAGACAACCGTCCGGTTCCCCGGCAACGGCGCCAAAAACTTGTCCCGGATTTATCTAATGCGAATAAACAAGTAATAAATATTTATAAACCGGTTAACCTCAAGTATAAGGATCGTAGTGTAGAGGCTATGCCGGGTCGATATTACGGGGAACTAGACTGTTGTGAACCCTAGCTTTTGTTTTTAACTAATTATTGTCACGAAAACTAACCTAAACAAATATTGCATAAAAGTAACTAGACAGAGGAGATTAATCCAATGCTAGGGAAGATTGAAAGCGATAAACTAAACTAAACTAAAGTGCAGAAAAAGTAAACTAAAGCTAAACAATTCAAGGTTCAAGGGATTAAATCAAGTATAACGAACGAACAAGCAATCGATCCACCTATCCTATCAACATTCAATTCTAAATCGGATTAATTCGTGATCTCTATTCAAGTCGTGATTCACCTAATCGAAGGCATAAACTCCTACTCTCATAGACAAGTTCGTTTTCTAATCTTTTATCTTTCGATGTTAAAGATTACGTCTTTCTAACCTAGGCATGAAATCTTTCGATTTCTAATCTAGAAAATCAATCTAATAACTTTCGTTTTATTTAGATCAAAGATCTATTCTTTTATCACGGTGATCTAAGGTTTATATGATTCTCATCAATAAAACAATCACAAAGCAACGATATTTCGATATAATTGCATTACACAATAATAAATAATGATAAAAGAAACAACTTTGAGATAGAAACTCACAGATTAATCACGAATCAAAAGCTGAATTGTTGAAGGAAGGCTTCACGATGCTTGTTCAAAGAGGTTTTAGCCTCTTATCATCCTCTATGCAACTTGAATTGATGAATAAAAAGCATAAAAACTATCTAATTAATCTAAGAATTAAAGTGTATAAACTGGAAGAAAACTATGTAGAAACGCAGCCAAGCTGCCCCTAGAAATTTTGGGGTTCGAATTGTGTGTAAGATATGAGAAATCGCGCCTATTTATAGATTTTTAGGTCGGTTTAGGCTAAGGCGGTGCTTGGACGCCCGTCCACTATCTTGGACGCTCGTCCAGCAGCTTCTGGAAGGAGGTGAACGCCAGTCTGCTCAGCGTCCAAACTCTCTGTATTAAATTTTCCTTACGGACGCCCGTTTAAGGTCTTCAAACGCCCGTCCGGGGTTCCGCAAGGTGGACGCTCGTTCGCCCGATCCGGACGCCGATCCATCTTCGATCAAAAACGGATTTCTTCAACTCTATCTCTTTTCCTTCTCAATCCAACTCACCATTATCTCCTCTATCTTGATTTAGCTCGAGTTTTATCAACATTTGATCATCAATTTAGCCTCAAACAAGTACCTACATGACATCAAAAACACCGCAAAGCGTAACATAATTCCAATAAACATAAAATCATAATTAAAACATATAAATTCACCAACTTTGCGATTAACTCATTAAAAATATTATTTGCTTAATAATTCATTTAAACACTTAATTCCCATGCAATTAATACGAATATGGGGGAAAACATTATAAAATATAACGTTATAAATCATATAATTTCACCCTTAACAGTAGACTTTTGGTCGGGATTCAAGCCCCGACAATCACTTTGAGCACTTGGCTTTAGCTTGGCACCACACACACTCCATTTTCTTGATAATGTTATAACCGGTGTGTATATGTTCGTGTTCCTACTTTGCGATTACCTCGAGGGTGTGGATAGTAGCACATACGTCACAACGTTGAATCCTTTGGTTTATTTTAAAACGCCTAGTTTACTCGAGGGCGAGCAAAGGCTAAGTGTGGGGTGGTTGATGGGAGTCAACTTTACGTGACTCCGGTGCATTATTTATCCTCGTTTACCACATTTTCAGCACATTTATGGGTGATTTAGACCGTTTTCGGGGTGATATCGTGAGCTCATGGCACGGGGAATGAATCCATTACTTTGATGGATTATTACCCCCTATTTGTTGATGTTAACCCCATTCCCGAGCACTTTTACCCTCTGGAATTGTTGGATGTTTTTGGTTGTTTGTGATATTGAAGGGTATTGGTGTTTCGAGGACCCAAGAAGTAATGATTGGTGGCAAAAGGCATGATCGAGGCAAGAGGAAAGATCAAAGGAGGAAAAGTTGAAGATTTGGGGCAACAGGGGTTCAAACGCACGTTTGAACCCCCCAAACGTGCGTTCAAAGATTCCAAAGTTGATACAGAGTTGAAGCTCTCCAAACGCGCATTTGGAACTACCCCAAACGCACGTCTCATATTCTCTAAACGCGCGTTTGCACATCCCAAACGTACGTTTCAAGTACACCAAACGATCGTTTGACCCACCTTAAACGTGCTTTCAAGATGAAGATAGTCAAGACCCTGCCCAGAATTGAAGCAAAACGCACGTTTGCACCAATCCAAACGTGCGTTTGAAGATTTCAAACGCCAGTTCCAGCCCCCCAAACGTGCGTTTGGACCGATTTTCTACAGATTTTTCCCCCACCTATAAATACCCCCTTAGACTATTTCTTGGATATCAATTACTCACTTAGCAAAACTCTACCCATATCTTAGCTCGATTTTTGTAATAGCTTAGACTACTTTCTCTTATCTTACATCAACATAATATTAGCTTAATCTTTCCATTTCTTAGCTTAGATTTCCATTCCAAACACTAAGAGACCACCTTTTAATTACTTCCCTATTTTATACTTTTTGGATCTAATCTCGAATTTCTGCAATTTAATGGTAAATTCCTCCTTTCTTTTACTTGTTATAGCTTTCATTTACTATTTTGTGCATGTTTTAACTAGTATAATGAGTAGCTAAACCCTTTTCATAGTCGAATCATGTGAAATTTAGTGAAATCACCCTTTGGGTGATGAAATTGGGAGTGGGTAGTGCTTTTTATTGTTATATCTTGCATGTTTCACGTCTTAGAATCTGTTATAACAGATTTGGGCTAGATTGATCACCTAGGTCAAAATCACACACATCAATCTTGAGAGTTGTTCAGATAGTGAGATGTGGGAAAATGGTTCTTGGATCACGGCGTAGACTCGGATTAGTTGTTAAGCCCGAGCCCAAAGTGAGGTTACTCGTTTAAACGTTTAAGCGGCTCTAGTGTAAAACATGTCTTGTTAGTGAATCTTCTTTAGGGAAGGGTAGTTAACTTGGCATAAGGTGTTAGGTGAGAGTTGTTCAGACCCTAGCACCGGGATTAGGAGTTTGCACCCGTGAAATTGAATGCAAGAGTTCGTTTGTTATAATGCACACTCCCGGTTTTGTCTACCCTTGGGTTTGAAATTAGCTATTTTGATCATGGATCGGCTATGTCCCTTAATCTATCTTAGAACCTAGTAGTTTAATCTTCTTTCTCTCTTTTTGTCTTTAGACTCGTTAGTAAGAATCACCTTAGTGTCGTTGTAGTATACAAACACTTTAAAAAGATTGATCACCTAGACTAAGTAACACGTTCGCTGTGGTACTCACAAACACTTTACCTTTGGGTTCGACCTCGTACTCCTGTAGCTATGCTAGCAATCGACCCGGTACACTGCCGGTTAGAGAGTTAGTTTGCCCACGGTTTCGAGTCTTTATAAATTGTTTTTGAAGGGTGAATCGTACCTCAATCATGAACCTGCTGAGAACCTACAAGTCACTGATCCGGATTGTGTTGAAGTTTTGGAAAGGTTTAATGACTTAAAAGTTTCTGATTCTGCCCCTGCTGAACACCCTGCTGGTGACACTACTGATGCAACAACTGAAGCAGTTCAAGGATCTGCTGAACCCCCTGTTGAAGATACAGCAGACCCTACTGAAGATGAGGTTCCTGAGAATCAATCTAACCAGAATCCACAATGGTTAAGGGATCACCCTGCTGAACAAGTCATTGGCAACATTCAACAAGGTGTAAGGACTAGAAGACAATTAGAAGCAATGTTTACTTGTTTTCTATCTCAAGTTGAACCTAAAGTTGTTGAAGAAGCAATTTCAGATCCAGATTGGATAATTGCTATGCAAGAAGAATTAAATGAATTTGAAAGAAATCAAGTTTGGACACTAGTTAAAAGGCCTAGTCATGCAAATATCATTGGTACTAAATGGGTATACAGAAACAAACTTGATGAATCTGGTACCATTGTAAGGAATAAGGCCAGACTAGTTGCAAAGGGCTATTCTCAAGCAGAAGGAATAGATTTTGATGAAACTTATGCACCTGTTGCAAGATTGGAAGCTATCAAACTATTCTTGCCACATGCCGCATATAAAAAATTCAAGGTATATCAAATGGATGTCAAAAGTGCATTCTTGAATGGCATTCTAGAGGAGGAAGTGTATGTTCAGCAACCTCCTGGATTTGAAGTTAAAGATCAAGAAGATAAAGTGTATAGACTCAATAAAGCACTTTATGGGTTGAAACAAGCACCAAGAGCATGGTATGAGACTCTATCTCAATTCTTGGTGGACAATGGTTTTACAAAAGGCACCATTGATAAGACTCTTTTCAGAATCAATGAGAAGGACATCACCCTGCTGGTACAGATTTATGTTGATGACATAATCTTTGGTTCTGAAAATGAATTGCTATGTGAGAAGTTTGCAAATCTAATGAAGAGCAAATTCCAAATGAGTATGGTGGAGATATGAACTAATTTTTGGGATTGCAAGTTAAACAGATGAAAGATGGAATCTTCATTCATCAAACCAAGTACACCAAGGAGCTGCTGAAAAAGTTTGGTATGGAAAACAGCACCAAAATATCAACTCCTATGAGTACAAATATCAGATTGGATGAAGATAAAGAAGGCAAAGATGTTGATCAGACTTTATACAGAAGGATGATAGGCGATCTATGTCATGTACCTTACTTGCGACGGACTCGATATATCCTTTGTTGTAGGTGTTTGTGCCGATTTCAATCTAAACCTAAAGAAAGTCATTTAGGTGCGGTCAAAAGAGTTCTCAAGTACCTAAAAGAGACTTTGGGAGTAGTGATATGGTATTCCAAGGATGGAAGCTTCAAAGTTATATCCTACTCATATTCTGATTATGCTGGATGCAAGATTGATAGAAAAAGCACCACAGGAACCTGTCAGTTAATGGGAAATAGACTGGTTTCCTGGTTTAGCAAGAAACAGAATTCTATATCAACTTCCACCGCCGAAGAAAATTTGAATACATTCTTCTTTGGAAGTTCTTGTGCACAAGTACTTTGGCTAAGACAACAATTAAGGGATTATGGAATTGAAGAAAAAGAAATTCCAATTATGTGTGACAACACAAGTGCAATTGCAATCACAGAAAATCCTGTTTTGCACTCAAGAACCAAGCACATTGATGTGAGACATCACTTTATAAGAGATCATGTTGAAAAGAAGAATGTGGTGGTTCTGTATATCCCTACTGAGGATCAACTTGCTAATATTTTCACTAAACCACTTGATAGTGAAAGATTTGTTAAACTAAGGACTGAACTTGGAATTATTAAAGTTGACTGATAATCAGCAGTGTACTGGAATTCACCAAGGGGATTAGTCTTTGCTATGTTGGGTGAGCTCACTTAGCAGATTAGTCATTGGTATCAACAATTCCATGTACTTATGTTTGGACAATTGAGCAAATCAGGTTGCCAAGGGGATTGGTCTTTGTCATGTTGGGTGAGCTCACTTGACGGATCAGTCATTGGTATTAAACTTCATCTTGTATTATCAATTGAACAAAACAAGAAGGAATCAAAGATCGAGCGAGTTACTCGTCGCCAGGCCGAAATTTCTTGAAGTATCTTTGTCGCGGCCGCCGAGCCAACCCTGCTGATGACAAGTCTGCTGAATCATACGTTACACAGTCAAACTTATTAAAGTCAAAAAGCAGATTGGCGGGATATTTATTTTATCCCTTATAACCGCAGTTAACACGATCCAACGGTTACAAATGTTATAGAGAAGTAATGGGCCACGTGTCAAGTTAGCATTCACTCAGATTAATCGTGGTTAATATGGATGTACGTGCACTGACAGTTACAACCACACTCTATCTATATATACAGACCTATACACAGAAGAAACACTCTACTGCAAATCTGATTATATCTCTGTTTTTACACTGTGTGAACATAGATTTACAAGCTATCTTCTTCATCTTTTTCTTTTAACAATGGCGGAAAAGATTGATGTTCAAATTGGAACAAGTCAAAGTGTGAGAGGTTTTGTTGTTGATGCTAATAAAACAGAGTTAGCTATTAACATTGGTCGAAGAATAAGGAGATATGAAGTCTTGGAGAATATACTGAACATTAGATTGGAAACAATCTCTTACACAAATGTTGTCAGTTTTTGGAAGAATATTGTGATAAAGGAGGGAAGAGAAGCATTCAAAACTACTGTAAATACTCAAGAAATTGAAGTTTCCTCAAACCTGCTGAGGGAAGTTTTTGGTTTTGAAGAAGTTATAGATGCTCCTGTAAATCCTGAGGAAATGGGGTTGTCAAAGATGGATTTTGTTGACAAAATCAAGACCAATGAAGCCACCAAATCAGTTCCAGGTATTAATGTGAAACACATTGGGTATGAGTACAACCTGCTGAGCAAAATCATTGCTAAAAACATATTAGGACTGGTTGGAAGTATGGATACTCTATCAGGACCTAAGATAGAGCTGCTGATGATTATCTGCAGAAGTATGAAATTTGATTGGGCTGGATACTTTATCCACTACATGAAGAAAGTAGCCAAAGAAGAAAGAGAAGGTAAAAGGAAATCCAAGGCCTTACCCTTAGGATTAATGGTTCAGGCCCTGCTGAATCATTTGGAGATTCCTGATGTTTCACCTGAGAAGATAAACCAATCCAGATACAAGAAAGAGATTGACTATCTTATCCCTGGTCTGGATGATGATGAAGAAGGTGTTGCTGAGGCTGCTGATAGTGATAATGGTGGAGATGATGGTGATGCTGGTGGTGAGCAGGTCAAGCAAACCACTAAGAAAACTGTCAAACCTACTGCACCAAAGAAGGCTACAAAGAAGAGAAAGGCTGCTGACACAAGGAAGATAACAGAGGTGTTAAAGCCTAAGAGAACAAGGAAGCAAACAGCACAGACTGCTGAGTCTGCTGAGGGTCCAGCTGAAGTTGAGATTACTGACCCTGTTGTAGCTGCTAGGAAAACTGTTGTTGAGATTTTGAAGGAACAACAGAAAGAAGCCAGTAGAAAGAGAAAGTCTACTGCAATTGAAATAGATGATGAGCCACTTTCCAAGAGGATGAAGGAGATTACCCACAAAAAGAAACATGGAAAGGGGAAACAATTGAAAATCTTAGAGGCTCAAAGAGAACATGAAGAAGAAAAAGTAGAAGAAGAAGTAGGATAGGCTATTGATGCTGAACCAATAACTATTATAAAGCCTACTGAGGATGTAGAGGTTGTTTCTGAGCAACCTGCGAAGAGTCACGACGATCTCATCGTACCCGAGCTCGTTGTTGAAGTTAGAGAATCCTCACCTGCAAAAACTACGGAGCCTACTGAAAGTGAACAGGTTGTTGTTGAGCAACTTGATGAAGAGCCACAGCAGACTACTGAGTCTGCACCTGCTGTGGTAACTAAAATACTTGTACAGGACCCTGCAATTCCTGCAATAGTTCAGGGGGAAGAACAGTCTGCCGTTAACCCTGCTGATGAGCATATAAGTCAGGGGGAAGAAAGTGTGGTGCAGATGGAGGTAGTAGGGACTAATATACAACCTGAGAAACCTACTGACCTAGAAGCATCTGTGGAAGAAACTTTGAATCTACTTATGGAGACCTTTGGAGGTCAGCGAGGTAGTAAAACAGCTCCCAGGAGGTCTTTCATGCCCTTTGAAAGACATGTGAAGAAGAAGAAAGATGATTTTGTTGATCCCAAACTTCAGCAGGTGGCTGATTACTTTCAATGGAAGTTTGGTTTCTACAAGAGGCAAAAGCCTGCTGCAGAACCTATGACAGATTTTGAGGAATGGGCTTTTGACAAATTGGGAGTGGAAAATTTGTTAGATCTAATTGATACCACTGTGCTGCAATCAAGATTGATGGACATTTTTTAAGATCAACAGAAAGATGAGGGTATCAAGTTCAGGGATCCAAGAGATGATGATGATGATTCATCATCTTCATCTGATTCTGGAGGTGATTTTCCATCAGGTCCTGGAGGAACCAGTGGGACTGCAATGATAAAATGAACCAAGGGTGGAGCGATCATCGAGTACGGGACGATCTCGCGAGGGCCGCAGACTGGAGAGATGGATGAGGATCTGCAGGATCTCACCATGGATGACCTGGACGCATTGATCAATGATGGAATAAGTGGTGCTGCGAATAGGTTGGTTGGTGAATCCTCTACTTTATTTGTTGAAGAACCTATTGCACAATCTGAAGATCAACAGAGTGTTGATTTGGATGAAGAAAGGGTTACTGACCACAGTGAACCTAGTGCCAGTTCAGAGGAATCAATTCAATATCAAGACTGGATTGACACTGAGGGGACCTTATCCAAAACTGCCACTATCCTAACAAAGATTTGTCATGTTGAAGGATTTCAAGTGGACAATGAGGCTGTATTCAATCCTCAAAGAATTGAAGTGGAGGCTCAGGTTTCTGAGGTTCAAACAGCACCTGAGCAAAGGTTGGAACAGGAGGTTCAGGTTGCTGAGGTTCAAACAAAGCACCTGAGAAAAGGTTGGAACAGGAGGTACAAAGTTCCGAGTTACAAACAAGACACGGACACAAAGTTGGAACAATCTTTGGGTTTGGAGGAAACCCCTACTATTATTGTTGAAGAGGCTGTTGTAGTGGAGCCTACTGGAGTCAAGGCCACTGTAGGTAAGGATGGTCAACAGTCTGTTGTTATTGATGAGGATGAACAACTGTTGGACTATGACTACGGTGATGAAGAGTTTCAAGTGTCTGAGGAAGAAGTTGTTGCTGATGAACCTGCACAAGATCCAATAATGAAGGATATTCTTGGTGCTATGGTTGAGGAAGGACCTCCCCCTGCTGGGAGAGATATGAGTAGAGCAATGGTCATCAGCAGACAAAGGGCACAATATAATGTAGAAGAGCCTGCTGATGGAATTGCTGGAGAAATGACTGATGGAGTACCAGAACATGTTGTGGAAGAGTTGAGGTCCGTCGAAATGACATAACACGATTAAGGACTCAACTTGACGAGACGGGAACAAAGATTTGAAGAAGCGATGAATCCGGTGGACAACAACGAGACAATCTCATCGAAACGATTGCTTCGAATTTCACATCTACTCAAAATGCTGTTAATGATCTTATTCTAGATGTGAGGGGAATCAGGAAAGGAAATACAATGAAGGAAAAGTTTTTGAAAGACCAACTTGCATCTATCCATCAAAAACTTGATAAACTTGCTGAGTCACCTAAGCTCGCCGAGGCCTTGGAACATCTCAACCTTTGGATTGGATCCTAAGCTTACCGAGAGGATCAATCTGCTTGGAGGCAACTTTGCAATCAAGGATTACTGCAGTTGATACAAGAACTGAAATTATGGAAGGACAACTGAGTAATCTGGTTATCACACTGGAGAGTGTTCATGGCCTGCTGTCCCGGTTTGTTGATGATGTCACTAAGGGGGAAAAGGGCCAAACAGCAGTAGCAAAAGAGGCTGCAAGGATTTTTGCTAAGAAAAAATGGGAGAATGACACTAATGCATTCAGGGAACCTGCACCTGGCAGAATTCCACTTACTGATGATCTCCTTAAACAGTACAAGAATGAGTACTACAATAGAAGGAAACCTTATCATGACAAGGGATTTCGTGAAGGTTTGAACTCATTCTTGGGCCTAAAGTTTTGGGAAGCAAGAGTTAAAGCCTTGGGGGCAAGTTACAGAGGTGGAAGAGGTGGAAGAGGTGGAAGAAGTGGTAGAGGTGAAAGGAGTTTGCCTATCACAAAAGCTAAGGACTCACTTAATGATTTCAAAGAACTTTACATGAGAATGGGATTCAGAGTCAATCAAATCAATCTCATTCTACCTGAAGCATAGAAGTGGTGGAAAGAAGTGAATTCCTACATTGACTTCACTCTGATTGAAAATGAATAGATGAGAGAGATGATAGAAGAGATAAGAGTCTACCAAGAGCAAGTGGAAAAGGCTAGACAAGATAGAGAAAGAAGACAGTAGATCAGCACACTTTATATGTTTTATCTTTGCTGTATCTAGACTGTAATACTTTGAACAAATGTTTATAATGAAAGATGACTAAATTTGTTCTATTTTTGTTTTAAATCTTTTTGCTTTGTTGTTAGGTGAGGGTAGTGGCATCATCACCAAAAAGGGGGAAATTGTTGGACTTATTTCTAAGTTTTAGTGATGAGTGCCAGACTAACTGTTATAGTGCAAAGGCAAAAAGATGTCTAGATCAAATGTATAGGCTTATTAAAGTTTGATCTTTGATTAGGTTTGATCAAACAAGCACTGTAATGGTCAGCTGATTTATATCAGGAGACTGGTCTATATCAGTAGGGTAGATATGTCAGTAGACTAGTCGGGAACCCGCCGAAGGCGAAAATTTGGGGGCTCAAACTCAGTTAATGAAGGCTAAGGGACCAAACTTAGTAATTAAAGTCAAGGATATGGAATCAGAATTTAGGCAAGTCTGTGATGACCTAAACTGATTACATATACCTTGTGTAGAAGGTCTAAGTTCCTTAAGTTGGATGGTGATTGGAACTTAGTTATTTGCAAAAAGGTGTAATCTAACTTCACAAATAAAAGTTAGATAAAAGAAGTCTGCTGATGAACCTGATAGGTATTTCAGCAAACTGATGAACCTGCTGATATATATACCTCGGTTAATTCAAGATTGCATTGGAAGATTACATGGATAAGGACGACCAACTACCTCTCGATTTATCAAACAAATCAATGGCCGAGATTAAAAAGACATTTGGGATGATTCGGGACTTTATCCAATGGTTACAAGTCAAAGGGTGGACGGACGCATTCTCGTCAAAAGGATTCTCGATGTGTCGATCCTATGAATAGTGACGAGAAAGCAAGTCAAATGGGACAAAACCAGGAACGGTTATATTTGAATTTCAAATACAAGTCACATGGACTCCTACCTATAAATAGAGGACTTTCAACTCAGAAAAAGATGATGAACTTTTAGAGAAAAATATAAGAGATATTTCTGAGCTGCAAAAACACCCTGCTGAACCTACTGAGCTTAAAGCTGCGATCCAGAGAAAATCTTCAAGTGTATTACGTATTCAAGCTACATCAAGTTTACACACTTGAAGACGACAAGAAGTCGCCGATTATATCATCCTAATCAAGTTGCGCAACCGAATCATTTACTTGATTCAATCTTTATTTTACAAAGAACCGCCGAAGACAAGTGAAGCATCATCGTGGGAGTGAAAGAATGTTGTTTGTGGTGGAGTGGTGAAGAGGAAATCCTACCCTTCAAGGACCAGTGGAAGACTTTGGAGCAGCAATCCTACCTGTTCCAAGTGTTCAGTTTGTGAAGCCATAGTTATTGGTGAAGGACAAGCAACTTAGGAATCTTCGTAACAGCTAGAACAAAGATCTCTAGTGAATTACCTCCAACATCACAGGAGAAGAGTGGACTGACAGGATTACACCACCTGGAACCACTATAAAATCTGCCTACTTACTTTCTGCACTTACATTCTGCATTTAATTTATTATACACATCAACCTATTGAACCTAGCAACTGAAATCACACACATACACTACTGAGTATCTAATACTTAGTATCATATTTAACAACAAGTAATAAGGCTTAATTTTTTATACAATTTCGCGCACAAATTCGATAAACTCAAGCTTGTCAATAGACTACGTGTATCGACGGAGCTGCGAGGTATCGACGGACTGCGAGTTATCAGCAATTTCTTGGCGAAGTTCTTGAGTTTGTTAACTCCAAAAGTTTTAAGTCTTAAGTTTATTCACCCCCCCCTCTAAACTTAACCAAAGCCTTTTCAAGGGACCAACACTGCTGAAGACTGAAGGCTGAGGGCTCAAACTTAGTTATTGAAGGATAAGGGATCAAACTTAGTATTTAAAGTCAAGGACATGGAATCAGAATTTAGGGAAGTCTATGATGACCTAAACTGATTACATATACCTTATGTACAAGATCTAAGTTCCACAAGTTAAGTGGTGATTGGAACTTAGTTATATGCAAAATGGTGTAATCTAACTTCACAATAAAAATTTAAATATAAGAGAAGTCAGCTAAAGTGTTTTTATAAACACAGCAACATTGGAACAGCTGACTAATATACATTTCAGCAGACTTACATTCACAGGAACCTGCTGATGTATATCTCGGATTATTCAAAGGTTACATTGGGAGATTACAAAGAAAGGGACAGCTAACAACCTCTGATTTTATCAAACAAATCAATGGTTAAGATTAAATGGACGTTGGAAAGATTCAGACCTTTATCCAATGGATACAAGTCAAAGTGTGGACGGTCAGCTTGTCAAAAAGCGATCGACGGTGTCGATACTATGAATAGTGACAGAAAGCAAGTCAAATGGGACAAATCTGAAATGGCTATGTTTGAATTTCAAACATAAGTCACAAGGATTCCTACCTATAAATAGAGGACTCCTAATTCAGATACAAGTGATGAAAATTAAGGATCTATCTTGAGCTATTAGATTTCAATCTATCAAAACACCTTGCTGACCCTACTGAGCATAAAACTACTGATCCAGTACAACTCTTCAAGTGTAATCTGCATTCAAGCTACATCAAGTTTACACACTTGAAGACATCAAGCTGCTGATCATATCATCCTAATCAAGCTGCTGAAAGCTGAATCACTTACTTGATTCAAACTTTCTTTTACAATGATCTACTGAAGACAGTGAAGCATCTTTGGGTGTCAAGGACTGTTGTTTGTGGTGGAGCTGGTGAAGAGGCAATACTACCCTTCAAGGACCAGTGAAAGACTTTGGAGCAGCAATCCTACCTGTTCCAAGTGTTTAGTTTGTGAAGCCATAGTTATTGGTGAAGGACAAGCAACTTAGGGATTTTTGTAACTGCTACCTCAAGAATCTCTAGTGAATTACCTCCAACATCACGGGGAGAAGAGTGGACGACGGGATTACACCACACGGAACCACTATAAAATCAGCCTACTTACTTTACGCATTTATATTCTGCATTTAGTATATCTAGCACATCAACCTACTGAATCTAGCAACTGAATTCACACACATACACTACTGAGTATCTATACTTGGTATCATATTTTAACAACAAGTAACAAGGCTTAATTTTTGATATATTCCGCTGCACAAATTCAGTAAACTCAACGATCGACGGACTCGAGTGTCGCGGACTGCGAGCTATTAGCGAGTTTGCTTGAAGTTCTTTGAGTTTGTTAACTCCAAAAAGTTTTAAGTGTTAAGTTTATTCACCCCCCCCCCCCATATAAACTTAACCAAAGCCTTTTCAAGGGACCAATAGTTGAGTTCCAAATCCAAGGCCTGTTCTATCACCATAAGGCTTTCCAGATTTGAATGCAGTGGAGGAACAAGATTGTTTAGCAGATTCAAAAGCTACTGAATGTACAGCAGACTTGTGTTGATTCTGTTCAACCTCCTTTTCCTTACCCTTGAGAATTCTCAATTCAGCTTTTAACCTTTCAACTTCTGATTGAAGAGCTTCTTTTTCAACCTTCACAATCTTATAACCAGATTGTATTATCCTCAGTTGATTAAGGATGGCATCCAAAGTTTCTTCATTGTCAGAATTTTTAGGATTTGACCCACAAGTTGATTCACAATCACTTTCAGTAGGTGTGTTTATAGATACAGAATTGTATACCTCCTCTGTTTCATCCATATTTGCCATTAAAGCATTTTCATCCATATCAGCAACAAATGCAGTATCATCAGATTCATTTCCTTTTTCTGATTCTACTTCATATCATGATTCATCTTCAGCAACCATAGCTTTCTTGCCAGATCTTCTTTGTTGAATTTTTCTCTTCAGTAGGTATGGACAATCAGGTCTGAAATGTCCAGGTTTCTTGCAATTGAAACAAAGATAATCAGGTTCCTTCTTCTGTTTTAGTTCAGGACAGTCAGGTTTGAAGTGTCCTGGTTTCTTGCATTGATAGCACAAGTAATCATTGTCTTTCTTGGATTCATCCTTCTTCTTTTAACTGAACTTCTTTGTGAAATTCTTTGGAGAACCCCTTCCATTTTTCATCATTCTGATTTTCTTGCTCAGTAGGGCAATTTGTTCTTGCATCTCATCCAGTAGATCATCTTGAGCTCCTGATGTTTCTTCTTGATGTGTAGCAGCCAATGCAGTGGTCTTTGGTTCTTCTTTTTCAGTTTCAGGTACAAGTTTCTTACTGAGTTCATAGGCCTTGAGATCTGAAAATAATTTGAAGGTGTCTTCTTCATGTAAACTTCTCATTTCTTCTATGGCAGTCACCTTAATCTCCCAAACTTCTTTTGCAGGTAATGCTTCCAAGATTTTTGAATTGATTTACACTCAGTAGGGTGAGTTCATCCATGATTGCATTGAATCTTGACTCCATTTGTTCTATAGTCTCATTTGGTTTCATTTTGAAATCTTGGAACTTCTTCTTTGCCACATTGATTTTGTTCTTCTTAATTGCATCAGTTCCCTCACAGATTAATTGTAGTTTATCCCAAAGTTCCTTTGCAGTCTTGCAATCTTTCACTTTCATGAACATATTGCTATCCAAAGTTCTGTATATGATATCAATAGCAATATTGTTGAGGTTAGCTCTTTTTCTATCTTCAGCATTCCATTCTTTTTTTGGTTTTGGAATGTACTGTGTCTCATTCCCAACTGTTACTGACTTGGTGATCTCCAGTGGTCCATCTGTCAGCACATCCATCATCTCATCATGTGTTGCAGCTAGAAAAGCCTGCATACGACGTTTATACTCATCAAAACGATCTAAAGAACACATCAACATTGGTCTAGCATACTGGTTGTTATCTGTAACATCCAGACTTTTCATAAAAGGGTAAAATAGTCATTGAGTGTATTTACTACGACCTAATCATTATTTTTCTTTTATTTAATTAAAAAGGAGTTAAGTAAAAGTTTTGGAAAGTAATTATAAGGAAAAAATGCATTTAGCTAATTAATTAATGGAATTAATTGTTGGCTATTTAAGGAAAATAATCCTAAAATCTCTTATAATTTTTATCACGCCACTTTTGAAAAAAAAAAAAAAGAGGAGAACGACGGCAAACATGAAGAGCAACGCAGGAGATGCCTGGAACGAAGACTTCAACCGTGTGCCCAATCTGTTCATCGTTTCAAGATGCCGCAAGAGAGAAAAGCGATCAGCACGAGGAGACGCAAATTTGGAAAATAACATCTCTCAATTTCATAAGTTTTCAATTTAGCCTTAGTTTTTTATAACCGTTGAGTTCGATTCTTCAGAAATTCGTATCTTTCAATCCGTAGCTCTGTTTTTCAGCCATGAGTAGTCGAAACGATCGTATTGGAGCGTAGATCAATCTAAAAATAGTTTCGCAGCAGTTAATCCAGGTAATCTGCAGTTTTGATCACTTTTCAGTTTCGGTTTTCTGCAAAGAAATAGGATTTTAGGGTTTCTCGTTGATCAAATAGGTTTTGGGGTTGAGGATCAACAGTTGTTGCAGTTGCTTGACATTTTGCTTTCGGTTTTGCTGGAAATTAAGGTAAGAGGCTCTTCCTAGTGAGTAATTATAGTTTTATAATGATTGGTTGAGTTTTGGTGTTGTTTGGTGATAGAATTCATGCTAAGTTGTAATTAATGAGATGTGATATGTTTTGGTATATTTGTGTTGAGTTTTAAATTTCTATTTTTTTGGTTCAATAACATTAATTAAATATGAACAAGCTTCGATTGAACTTCTGATTCGTTCAGTTAAAACACCGAATGTACTCTTAAAGGGAGTTGAAGTTCGGATCCGTCAAAAGGGCATGAAAAGGCTTGTGCTTTGATGAACTAGAGTTCATCAATGTCTGTGTATTTGCTAGGACTTGTCCGTGTCTAGTGGTCTAGGAAAGAGAGTAGTGTATGTGAGGGAGCTCACCAGAAAACACTTAGGTGGCTAGTTAATTCACAGTAATAATTACATACGTGTAGTAAAAGATAAAACGTCACTTATTCTCGGTTCGGCACTCTTTTATATCGGCGATGTGATACATTCATAAAAGGTGAACAACGCTGCTGGCCTATAAACGGCTGAATGGCAGTGGAGGAAATTCATCGGACGTATACGCATACCGGGGAGACCCCGGAGCTAATCGGTGCTAATCACCGTTAGTTAGCAAGTATATCTTCAGGCTGATGAACGCCATGCGTAGTGTCCTTGAGTGATGACGTAACCAAGATAAGCTAAGCTAGAAACATTTAGTCATGACATGTCGATGGGCATGGATTGAACCTTAAATTAAGTCGGTCTCATAAAGATAATTTAATAATTATAATAATAACCTTTCGTTGTATAACTTAGTTATTCATTAGCTTCTCGCTTTTACTAAGTACTTTGTACTTACCTCCTTTGCATTTTCTTTTGTATGCATTGTGGGGTGAGAAGACGAACAAGTTGATCAAGTGTAGATGACGACCTTTGAAGACTTTGAAGTCTTGACAAAGCTCTTAGTTTATTTCGTTGTAAAGGTTGTACTAGACTAGTTGTATTTCTTTTCTTATACTTGTTGTACTTCTACTTTTAAGACATCGTATTGTATAAGTCTTTGGGTTTTTCTTCGTTGTCATTTAACTATCCATCTTTAGCATGGTTACTTTCTATTCATAGTAGCATTTATGTTTTTACCCGAGTCTTTTTAGCTTCCGTTTGCTTTTATTTGATACGATGACGTAGAGGCTTGCGTATAATGTTAGATTTATTTAATGCTATACGCGCCGAACGTTTCTCTTCCGGATAAGGGCTCGGTATCCGGGAGCGGGGCGTTACATTATCCATGATGCAAAGCTTTGAAAATCAGAAACTTGAGAAAGTTTTCAAAGTATTTTCACAAACACAACAAGTAGGATTACTTCAGAACAGAAGCACTGCTCCGATACCAATTGTTGGTCCCTTGAAAAGGCTTTGGTTAAGTTTAGAGGGGGATGAATAAACTTAACACTTAAAACTTTTGGAGTTAAAAAACTCAGCAAATTCAGTAGCCCGCCGCTCGCAGTCCGGTGACCACTCGGTAGTCGCGACGGTTCGAGAAGCCGCCGACTATTGATTTTTCTGAATTTGTTGCAGTGGAATATATTCAAGTTAAGCCTTATTACTTGTTGTTAAAGTATGATACCAAGTATTAGATACTCAGTAGTGCAAGTGTGTGATTCAGTTTCTAGTTTCAGTAGGTTGATGTGTTAAATATACTAGATACAGAATATAAATGCAGAAAGTAAGTAGGAAATTTTTATAGTGGTTCCAGGTGGTGTAATCCTGTCAGTCCACTCTTCTCCTATGATGTTGGAGGTAATTCACTAGAGATCCTTGAGGTAGCAGTTACAAAAATCCCTAAGTTGTTTGTCCTTCACCAATAACTATGGCTTCACAAACTGAACACTTGGAACGGATAGGATTCTTTGCTCCAAAGTCTTCCACCGGTCCTTAGGGTAGGATTGCCTCTTCACCGGCTCCACCACAAACAACGATCCTTGACACCCTAAGATGCTTCTTTGTCTTGACAGGTTTCTTGTAAAAGAAAGTTTGAATCAAGTAAGTGATTCGGCTTTCGAAAGAAACTTGATCAGGATGATATGATCTACAGCTTGGATTCTTCAAGTGTGTAAACTTGATGTAGCTTGATGACAGAATACACTTGAAGAAGTTTACTGGATCAGTAGCTTTAAGTTCAGTAGGGTCAGCAGGGTGACTTCTTGATAAGAATTTGAAGCTCTAGATTAATTGTTGTTTTTTCTTCCAAAAATCATCATCAGTTTTTGTATCAGGGGTCTTCTATTTATAGGTGAGAATCCTTGTGACTTGTGTTTGAAATTCAAAACATAGCTGTTTCAGATTTGTCCCATCTTGACTTGCTTTCTATCCCTGTACATAGTACTGACACTGTCAGTTTACTTTTTGACAGTTTTCAGACTGTCCACCCTTTGACTTGTATCTATTGGTTAAACCTCTATTTCTTTCCAACGTCCCTTTAATCTTGGCCATTAATTTGTTGACAAAATCAAGAGTTGTTATCTGTCCTTTTCCTTGTAATCTTCCAATGTAACCTTTGATTAAATCAAAATATATGTTCAGCAGGTTCCTTGATTGTAAGTCTGCTGAAATGCATATCAGTCAGCTGATCCAAAGTTGCTGTGTTTATAAAACACTGCAGCTGACTTCTCTTATATCTAACTTTTTATAATGAAGTTAGATTACACCATTTTGATCATAACCAAGTTCCAATCACCACTTTACTTATGGAACTTAAGGTATATCTAATCAGTTTAGGTCATCACAGACTTCCCTAAATTCTGATTCCATATCCTTGACTTTAAATACTAAGTTTGATCCCTTAGCCTTCAATAACTGAGTTTGAGCCCTCAGCCTTCAGTCTTCGGCGGGTTCCCGAACTAGTCTCCGACTCGGGTACCCTACTGATGTAGACAGGTCCGTCGATGATAGTCAGCTGACCAATTACAGTGCTTGTTTGATCAAACCTATACAAAGATCAAACTCTAATAAGCCTATACATATGATCTAGACATCTTTTTGCATTTGCTCTATAACAACCTAGTCCGGCACTCATCACTAAAAATTAAATAAGTCCAACATATATATATATATATATATATATATATATATATATATATATATATATATATATATATATATATATATATATATATATATATATATATATATATTTAGATCAAGCGCTTCCCAACACCCCCTTCAAGAGTGTGTAAAATCTCTCCAACACTTGCACAATATAATTGGGGTTCAACACGTCTCTCTCAACACTTGCACAACATAATTGGGGTTCAACACACCTCCTCAAGTGTGGACAATCTCTCCCAACACTTGCACAATATAAAATGTGAAAATAATGTTCACACCAGAGTTCGATCTCATGACATCTGACTCTGATACTTTGTTAGGATCAAGTGCTTATCATTCTACTAAAGCCAATTGGTGTTAGTAAATGAGCTACTATATTTCCTTATACATTCAAAAATGTGTGCAATCTCTCCCAACGTCCCCTCAAGAGTGTGGGCAATCTCTTCAACACTTACACAATATAATTGGGGTTCAACAATATATATTGACAAAACAATCAATATATATAAGATCAATTTGTTGCCTTAAATAGAATAAAATGTGAAAGTATGATGCCTTATAATTGAAGTGCTAAGTAGAAAAACTTGATGCCCATTAAAGGCCCATAATAAAATTACTATTAGTCTTTGTCCCAAAGACCACTGAGAATAAATAAATGCTTCTATCTGCACCACGTTTTTATTATCGATATCCTTTTTTTATTATTTTTTTCCGGCTCAACACATGTATTTATTTTTATTTCTGGCATCACACTATGAATGTCAAAAACAACGTCAATGGATCTGACGTTACTCACCAGCGATACTTCTATGATTATAATGTCAGTGTCACTGATGCTATTTTTTCAGAAAAAGTAATGTCAATATCACTAACGTTATTTTCACGAATGATAATAATGTCGGAATTATCACAAAAGGATTAAGCGGTGGATATCAAGCTCTTTGTGTGTGATTTCCTTGTTTTTAATGTTGATTGGTCTCAAGAACAATATGAAGTCAATTTACAGAAAATGGGGGTGTTTTGGGATTATGGCTGCGTCGAAATTGCAGCCTACGTATCCTTTGATTTTTAATGGATCAAGCCAAATAACGTAGTTCTGTGGGGAAGGGAGGTGACGCTATTTATAGGGACTATAGTCGACAGTTACAAAGGCAGGAAAACAAAGTACAAGTGATGCCGGGCGAGCTCTGTTGGGGCGAGCTTGTATTATGACTGTTGTGGGCTATTTGCCTGTAACCGTTGTGTGGACTGTTGCCTAGTCAAGCGGTTTTGGTCCGAGCTGATGGACTGCGAGCTAGTGGGGTGAGCAGGTCCGCCCCCAATGCCTTTGTGTCGGGCTGGATTATACTTCGGGTTGGTTCGGCTTATGAAGGACGTAGAGGCTGGGCCGAAGGCCTCATCCGCTACTGGCTTTATGCGTGGGCCATATGCGGGCTCTTTTCTAGACTTGTCATAGCAACGAAAAATAATCTTGGTACTCGAAGTAAATTTTTTTTAAAAATTAACCATCACTGTCACTGATGCTATTTTCTGAAAAGTAACATCAATACTTTTTTTTTGAGGGGTAAGTAACGTCAATACTAATGACGATATTTTCACGAAAAATAATCGTAATACCCGAAGTAATTTTTTAGGGGAAATGAGGGTGAAGGACATAAATATTTCATCAATTGAGTAGAAGGACGGTCTTTTGAAACTTTTGCATAAATGACAAAACTATTTATTCATTGTCGAAATTCATTTGTGTTCGAAATTCACTGTTTCAATTCACTGCCGAAATTCACTGTCGAAATTCACTAATTTTCAAAATTCATTGTCGAAATTCACTGATTTTCAGGATTCCCTGTCGAAATTCACTGTCGAGATTCACTGATTTCGTGATTCACTGGGGAGATTCACTGATTTTCGGGATTCACTGTTTGTCCTTCTCGCTATAAAAATTATGCAGTTGTCCTTCTCCCTATAAAAAAATATATAGCTGTCATGTTACTTAAAAATATTCCAGATTATGTCATTATCCCTAATTTCCCAAATTTTTTAAGTGTTTAAAATAATCGTGATGCAAAAAAATGAAAATAATTGTAGCGGTCGAAATATTTTTATTTGTAAGTGTTTTTTTTTTCCTGAGAAACGAATGATTTTATTAAAAGCCAGACAGTCACCGGTAAATACAAGTACAACACCGGAAATACCGGAAGAGAGCCGGACAAACAAAAACATAAAGAGAGACTACAAGGAAAACACCACAAAGGTGAAGCAATAGATTAAGAGAGGGTTCTGAACAAAAGAGAAACCATTCCCCAAAGGGAAGGGACGTTCAGATACGGGTCCTCTAATGCAATCTATCGCCCGAGAACACACTTAATAAATAATTAAAACGGCATAAACATTTTAAAAATATAGAATCTTTTCTTCCAGAATCTTTATTTGTAAGTGTTTAAAGTAATGATAATGACGAGAGTAAAAATGCATTGTCAATATAAAGCCTTTTAAAAAAAAAATATTAAGAAAAAAGACTAATAAATTAGGATCACTTCATCATTATCATCAGCTAAACCTGTAATAACCTTGAGAAAGGGTGGGACAAAAGAAGATGCACGTAAACGAGGATAACTCTGTGCTGTTGACGCTACTCACCACCGGCGATCAACGGCCATTGATCGACGTCATTGATGAGGCGACCACCAAATTTTGCGGTTCTCGTCTATCCGCCGCTTGCTCCTCCCTTGCGATTTTACTCTGTCAGGCACGTTTCTAAATTGTACATGTTTCACTAGGGTTATGGATTTCTTTTCTTTTATCTTTTGCAGATGTCCTAATTTCGAGGATTACTAGACTACTAGTTGTTTAGCTTTTTAATCATTTGATTGTTATTTCAACAGCTGCATCTTAAAATTGAGTCGCTAAACCTCTGTTTAGTGTAGTGATGCAATAGTTAGTCGATTCTTCTTTAGAATTATGGGTATTTGCTGTTGTCCTTTTAGTTGCTGATACGAGTATTTTGAATTCCACTACTTGAAGTTTAACTTGTATTCCTGATGGTTTATTGCGTAACTTGTGTTTGAAAGTTTATATTTTTCAATTTGTGTCTCATTGCTTTTCTTTGTGCAAGATAGATATAGTAATTTTTATATATGCTGAATCAGATCATTTTTGGATTTGAGCTTTAATTTTAGAACATGTGAGTGTTAAACGTCTGCACAAGTAAAGTTTCATTTTTGCTTGATTTTTTTGCGCTTATGCACTTGATTATTCAAGAGAGTACAGGGCATACTTGTCGCAAAATAAATTTGATATTTTTCATTTGTGGTGAAGTATTAGAGAAGCTAGAATAAATAAACAGATTCTTACTTTAATTCCTTAATTGTTGTAATTTTTGCAGAAGAAAATGCTTAAACCTTCATCAAGACTTGTTGCATTCGCAATTTTACAGCAGGCGTATTCTTCTCAGCCACCTAGTTCCAACCCATATATTTCTTTGCTGATTAACGTAAGTATGTTGTGAGCCTCATAAGGCTTTGCCTTCATAGGTCGTTAGTTTTTCTTAGTGATCGTCCGTGATTGTGCTATAAATCCTTTATTTAATTATTGTTGCTATATTACTACACCCATGTTAATGTAAAAGTCGAGTACCTTTCTGCAGAGTTGCCCGGCTAGAGTGAGTCAGCCAAATTTTGTTCCTGTTTTGTAAGCATGTGAATTGATTAATTAGAAATGTAGTGCTTCATGAAGGACACACATTCAATCACACTTTTACGTTTCTTAACAAATTTAGAACGAAGTTTGTGAAATTTACAAATCCAATTCCCAGATGTGAGTCTGTTAGCGAGTGAGAAACTTCTTCAATGTGAAAAACGTTTAATCACCGACTGACACTACTTTTGAATTTTTCGAGAAATGTATGCTTACGTAAGAGTGAGGTGCAACTTCTTATAGTCGGAATAAACTCGTTTTTTGGGAATCAGTTGTGGTATTTACTGTCCATCCTTTTTATCTTGTAAAATCATGATATTTATTTGTTACTATAAAACCCTAGCTTCCCATAAAAAAATCAAAGTAATTCATCTGTGTCGACCTTCAACAATAACCACAGAAGTGATTTGCAGGAGAAAAAGTATTCAAGCAGAAAATGGAAAATCGACATTGGCTTAATTTTTTTTTTTCTACTTAAATTTTATGTTCAACCTAAAAGGTAAAGTAGTATATTAAATTGGAACTATAAAATAGTTTATCGTTAATGAATTGGAGAATATTCATATGTAATGTTTTTCATGTGAATGAATTAACGCATCCACCCCCACCTCACTCCGGACTTATGTGACCTAGATGTAGTTGCAGCGTGATCAAGGTTTAGGTGGCTTAAGAAATTTGATGTGTTCTGTTTATGGAATCCTGCAAGTAAAGATTTCTCTTTTGTTTCTAATTAATGCTTCTCTGGGCCATATTTTCTAATATATTGTGATTCCTGTATGCTTGGGCCATGATCGTTTTCTTTTGACGTTGACCGCCACTTTACAATAGATGGGGATTGCATGTAGGTTGTTTACTTTGTAGTTCAATTTGGTATGTTAAATAAAAACAGGAACAGAAAGCAGGACTTTTATACATCTTTATACGATATGGATATACTTTTTTCAACTCACTCTGTGACTCTGAGGGAACGGAGATTGCATAGACAAACTCTAGAATGGTTATTCTGATTAAGTTGTACTTTATTTTCCACTGTTTTCCTTCCTCATGCAACCTTGTAGAATTTGCAGATTTGTTTTCTTAATTTTCTCGTTTGACTTGTGGAACACCAAAAGTAGGTAACCAGGTTGCTACTCTGCTATGATGGTGGTCTTTATTGTCCAACTCTGAGGATGAAGCATTGCCTCTTCTAGATCATTTTGAACTTAAAGATTTGATTGAGTAGACAGTGGTTATATTGCATCTTGTAATGATTTTCCCTTGACTATATTTCTATAATACTTATTTTCCCAATCATTTCATTTTCTGTTATGTTTGTGCAATTGCAGACAGCATCGGATGAAGAAGCTGAAGCTTTTGAGAGAGAATTTATTCTTGAGTTGTTGCGCTTGAGTGGATCTACTAGTTCTCGAGATGTATGTCTCTGAGGCTTGATGCCTTTTTCATATTTTTTTTTTATTTGTTTTAAATTGTCAAGAGGGAATAGGGTGGGGGTGCCCCAATAGTCCATTCTTTTTGTTTCCTCAGTGCTTGCCATATGTATCGTATCAACTTATTCTCGGTTGTTGGTCTTAATCACGTGGTTCATAAGACTTAGCATGCTGTTTCATAATCTTCTTCCCTTACTTTCGTAATACAACTTTGGCTTGTTGGGTGCAGGTCCTTAAACAGTCGGCTGCTGAGTACATTAAAAACTTTAATCCATCATTAGATGTGAGTCATCTGTTTTGTGATATCAATTAGTGATTGTTGTCACACTGTATATTCTTTAATGACATAGTCTGATATGTTATTCCAGAGTTACCCTCAACTTGAACAATTGAAAAAACAGTTTTGTGGAAAAGTACATTCAGAAGTAAGGAGTAGTGCGTTCAAGAACAACCCAGTGGAAAATAGTCTGCCAGATCCAGATGTCCCGCGTGGCTGTGATACAAGTTCTCTCGAGTATGTGTCTTTAGTTGGGCCAAGGCCAGCTACATATTATTTTTGTCACAAGATGTGCTTTCTTCATCATGGACCATGGATTAATTTTACCTTTGCTTTATGTATCTACTTATCTACAACATTATGATTGAATTCCAGGTTTGACCAGCAACCTGGTCTTACACCGAAAATTGGATCTGGGGATAGAGGTGAAACGCTCTGTGGTTTGCTGCAAAATATGTCCATGGATGGATTAGGCCCTAAATGGATAAGACCGCGACCCCCGCTGCTTCCTGTAATGGAAGGAGAAGTAAGGAAGTTTATGTACCAGTGATTTGGATTAAGAAGTTTGTGTCACTCAACCTTTTTGATTATGTACAGCTATGCTGGCTAAACCTGAACAATAATCATGACCTTCTATGGGACCATGGAATGTGTGGTGACATTCATAGGGTAGTTGCGGTTAGGGATTTAATTGCAAAAGCTCTGAAGGGGCCACTTGTACCTTCTCAACAAGAGGTGGCTATGATGTATCCCTGATGTAATTTAAATTTGTTGGCGTAAAGTTTTCAAACTGTTTTTCTTTTGCCTGCTAAAGTCATTTTTCTGGGATGTGTTCTGCAGCAAGTTTTGGTGGATTTGGCAAGAGACTCCAAACTCGTGTACCACTGTGGATTGACACCTAAAAAGCTGCCAGTATGTGGTGTTTGAGACATTGGCTTCTATGTTCTCTGGTGTCTACTTGAATATATAAGCAATCTTTTCTATTATTTTCAGGAGCTAGTGGAGAACAATCCCGTCATTGCTATTGAAGTTCTCATCAAATTAGCCAATTCATCTGAAATTCAAGAGTTTGTTCTTGTTGAATTTTCTTTCAGCCTTGCTCAAACCTCGTTTGGAGACACTTTAAGGTTAAGACTAACTGCAGTGGTCCTTTCTTATATATGTTGCCTTGTAAATGCAGGTATTTTACAGCTCTTGTTAGCATGGATATGAGCCTCCATTCAATGGAAGTGGTTAGCAGGCTTACAACAGCCATTGAACTTCCAACTGAGTTCATACACACATATATAAGAAATTGCATATCATCCTGTGAAAACATCAAGGTCAGCAAGATCTCTTGTGTCCTTCACTTCGTCGTATTTGCATGAAATAGGTTTGGTTATATGTTTGACCTTATGTAGGTCTCTCTTTCTCCAACTTTGTGTGTGTTCATCAAAGAGGGCAATGTTCCTCTGGAAAGTTAGGGTCAGCCAGTTGGCAAATCTTAGAATACCTTGTTTTCCCCCATTCTTTAATTGCTTGTTATTAAGATACAATATTAAATATTAACCATTTTGTATCCAGATTCAAGAGTATTTCATTTTTAGTGAGCACTACTCTTATTTTCCTGGCTTTGGTTGCTGAAGGAATCTAATGCTATTGTAATATATTGACGTTATTGGATTTACTCGGTATATGGGTACCAGGTTCACAGTCAACAACTAGCTTAACCACCCTCTTTGAAAGAATAAGGGAATGTTAAGACAAGGGTGATTCCCGTACTTCCTACCACACTTTATTCATTACCCCCTTTATACATTGAATAAAGCAAATTTTTTCATGTGAATAAATAAAGTAATCTTCTCTCGTATTTTTCTCCTCACAATACCCAACATCCCACCTAATTTCACACGATACTTTACTTGATGCAATACAAACATCTTAACCAAAATTTATTCACTTAATAAGAAAAAATGTGCATTAATTCATGTCTGAAGACCCTAGAACCAGTTTGTTGAAACAGGAGAGATTAGTCTGGGTGAAATAGGTGGAAGAATGTTATGCCTATGCCCGTTGGACTTACTGCTTAATTTCACCATTGATACTGCTGTGTTAGGTTATTGCTGTATGAATTAAATAAAACTCATTGTAGTCGAAGGCTTGAAAAAGCTCCTAAAAGGTTTCCAATATCATTTAGTGATTTTTCCCTCCCAGCACTTTTAGAGATAATTACTTGAACCTCTGTTGAAGTATCTAAGTGTATTATGCTTGAACCCTTTGTGTTTGAGAAATTAGTGAGACCTCCATGGTTCTGTGAATCTCTCGTAATGTTTATGTACCATTTGGGCAAAAGGGCTTAAAATATTGTTCGATAAATGATTATCCTCGCTAAAGGAATTTTTTTTGTGGTCCTGATGGTATTCATTTATCGAGGTTGTACTGCAGTTGATAACCCTCTTCTAGGGTTTGTTTATGAGTGCAACGCCTTCATGGGTTTCTAATATTGTTTCATTGTCTGATTGTCAAAACACCTTCGGTAGCTGGTAGGTTTTCGTAAGTTCTCAGACATGTTGGGGTGTTTGTACATGTCTAAGATTATTGTTGGCAACGATTAGACCAACTGGCCTACTTAAAACTGTTGAGAGTAACGATTCTTGATAAGAAAGTGCTTAGACCGACATGAATAGCTGTGTTATTTTTATTTATTTAATAAATCAGAAAGAGAGATTAAGACATGATTTCCACCTTTTACCGTTGTATTTTCCAGGAGTATTCTAGTCTGTTGGAGAAACAAATAACGTGATTTTCAGACTTGAATGTGCAGTTATGGTCTTAGCATACTGTGTAAATGGATGTTGAAGTGAATTCTATTTTGATGCTTTTGGATGCATTAATAATGCAGCAGCGTATCAAATATCAAGTTTCAAATCCAATTTTAGATGAAGATACAAGTTATAGACTAATAGTGACACCGTCTGTCACTTTTTGTGATTTTTTGTATAACAAGGAATGATTTCACATCTTCAAATTCCCAAGTAATGACCGATCAATCAACTAAAGCTCCCCATAATATTTGGATCAAAATTCTTCCTGACAAGTTGGGTAGTTTGAACGTATTTGCCACTGTTTATGTTGGAGGATTATTAAAGTTGCATGTTTTTATGTTTGTATATAAATAGTGATTCGTGGAAGAGTTAAATGCATGTTATGTGGTGCCAAAGCTACTATTCCTCTCTTCATAAAAAATAAAGGATTCTGTTATTCTATTTGGTACAAGGGCTGCCTGTTGCAGTCTGGCAGATTGTATACATATATACATTTTCTTTGCATGCTCTCTCTCTGTTTAGGGTTCAGAAACTTAAGGGATGCTTTAAAGGCACCACACAAAAACAATGGACTTTGTTTAAAGTCGATTCTCGAGCTGACGAGAATCGACCATGAGAAAGTCAATTCGTGCCCAAATGGTAGGTTTAGTGTGGTGCCTTTAGCAATTTCCAAAAGTAATGTCGTATTTATTCATGTACATGTATCTGTATTGATGGTAAAAAAAAAAAGCAATAAATAATACTGGCTAATGTTGCAGTTTAAATGTTTAATTTCATTTTCAGGATAGGCTCATGCAGAACAGACTTGTGAGGCTAGTATGTGTTTTCCTTCAGAGCTTGATCAGGAATAAAATTATCAAGGGTGAGTATTTGCTTTTTACAGAATTCCTATTGAATATAACAAAAGGACACACACGCGCGCGCACGCGCCACTTCAATTGCAGTAAATAGAAGCGATGCATAATTGTAGAGTCCATTTAAAAGTGAAAAAGAATAGCATATGAGCATGCATAAGCAGTAATGATCCAGTAATGGTGGTATTTGAAATGCAGTAGAGGATCTATTGATTGAGGTTCAAGCATTCTGCATAGAGTTCCAGAGGGTCAGGGAAGCAGCTGGACTGTTTAGGATGATGAAACAATCAGAGTGATTAGATCTTGATTGGTGCAATCAGAAGAGGAGTATTAATATTATTATTGTTCTTTTTTTTTTTTTTTTTTTTTTTTTTTTTTTTTTGAAGCCCTTGAAGCCCTTGAACCCCCACCAACATGACTTATTAACCATGCCGTTTAAGTTTGGATCGTGATAGCCCATTCGGTATAGAGGTTGCAGAGTAATATCTTTTTTCTTCTGACCTGTGATTCTTTTGTCTGTGAGTCTTTACCTGTGACGTTTCTAGACGGCTTTGTGATTCTTTTGTCTCGAGGTTTTTTTGTACAAAAAAGATACATTAATAATTTGAAAGGCAGCTTTTATATGCAAATAATTTTCGCTCACACTTCATATGGATAGGCGGATGTACACGGCTAACACCACAGGTGACAGGCCATAATCTCTCATATTGCTAGACACAGTATGGTCCAAGGAAAAGCTTATACTGACTTGACTTGCTTAAGCCAACATTCATGCATGCTCGCCCGGTGGTTAGTCTTTAGATTTCTCCAATGCTTTGAGCTGAACACCAAAAAGGGTCTGCAAAGAGTACATTACTAATCTAACAACTGATTTAAATCAACAAAAGGCCAAAGCTACCCTTGAACTCTTGTCTCTCGCAATAGTTTTCAAAATCAGCGCATATAACAGGGGATGATTAACGACAGGGTTAGTAACTACTTTAATCTGTCGGTGTCAATTGCGATACACCTCTTCACGGAAGAGTGAAGACATCGCCAATACTCTTTGTCAATGGATGCCACACCCACGCCTTGAACATCCGCATCGACCCTCTCTCTGATGGATATATCAGAAAGGTAAGATGATCGGACCTTTCAAAGGACCATTTTTCACAACTGTTGTAGCGACATGGAAGTGATACCATGTATTCATTGAATAGGTCCCACTGGAGGTACGCTTCCAGGTGAGAGTGTCGGCATGAAAAGACGTACCGGCCCTTACAAGGTATGAAGCACTACAGTTGCTCTACCACATAGTCAAAGAGTAGGACTTTTGGGGATTAAGAGGGGTACCATACTTGGCTAAGAGGACCTCAACACTTGCCTAGCGGACCTGTACCCATTGGCAGATGGTATTGCCAGAGCAATTGGCCAAAAATGTCCCTCTACTTTTTACACTCTCCATGGACTTAAAGTCTAACCGGTACAAAGCTTTTTTTAATTTAAAAATGGACTCATTCTGGTCCCTTCCTTCTACCGGACCCCCATTTTTTTTCATTACATTATTTTAGGCAGCTTCTATCGGCAGCACAAAATTGCCGCCCGCACCTCACGCAATATTTTTATTAATTCTTTACTTCAAGCACCACAAAAAAA
The DNA here is from genome assembly GCA_036785695.1 of Gentiana straminea. NCBI lineage: Eukaryota > Viridiplantae > Streptophyta > Magnoliopsida > Gentianales > Gentianaceae > Gentiana > Gentiana straminea. The sequence continues at coordinate 13,615,209 of JAVUPR010000183.1, forward strand.
AATCACAAAATTACTAACTACACCACAAATATTAGAAAATGCTATTTACTTCTTTGATAATAATAATGGAACAAAATTATTACTTTTATATAATCTAATACAAACACGTAATCTTAATACATATCTTCAACTTAATCATCTAAAAACATTAACCCATATACTACCACCTTCATCATCTTCATTATCACGCAAAATTCATCATCTTCATCCATTTTCTTCATACCATTCATCACAACGAATTTCATAAAATTAAATATGAACCATTCTTCATCTTCTCCTACCAATCAAACCATGCATAGCAATGAAGAACATGATGGAATTTCACTTGAAGGCATACCATTTTCAACCCAAATGGAAGAACAAACGAGATAAAAAAAATGGCAATCTCTCTCTTTTTTTTTAAAAAGTACTCCCTCCGTTTCTATTTAACTGTCGCAGTTGCCAAAATCAAAATTTCCTTTTTATATGTCGTAGTTACATTTTCAATATATATTTTAATAGTCTTTCCGGTTTTCAATATTACTTTTCAACTTTCTAGACACATTCAACCAATCAATCTTTCATATTCAATACACCACTACACTTTTCAAGATTCTTTTAGTATTTTATAATGAAATTCAATGCAACTACTCATTTTCTTAATTTGTGTGTTTTTCTCAAATGCGACAGATAATAAGGAACGGGGGGAGTAAATGGTAATCTCTTAGCCTATGAAAACTTGATTTTTACTTCAATACTTGAAATAAGTGAATGAGCTACCCATATTACAATCTCAATAACATGTAACGCCATGATTTGTTGTGAAGCATTAGGGTTTTATGCGTTTTCCGATTGAAAATAGGGTCTTGTCGGCATTTTGTCAGGTTGTGCAACGTCCCGATTTTGACGTATGTAACTTTAGTAATACTGACGTTGTGGTACAAAAGTAATGTCAGTCACTCTGACGTTGGGCATAGTTTCATATTTTCCATTTGATGTTTTGACATCGGCATACTTGACGTTACTTAGTTACTAGTAACGTCAGCCCAACTAACTTTCTTACTCAGCAACATTGGGCTGGCTGACATTCCTACAACAGTGGCTCTTCTATTATATGTGTATAACGTCAATGTTGCCGACGTTCATTGTGTTGTTTTGACGCCAATATTGCTAACGTTTCTGGCATTTAGAAATGTTTAACCACGTCATCGTATAGGCGTAGAATTGACTTCTAACAAAGATGATTTGTAGTTGTAATAGAATGTTAGTATAAAAATAAACGTAATTAGCACATTACATAATTTTTGGACACATAATATTTTGATGATATTTTTTCAGGTTAGAAGGAACTTAGAGAAAATTTGAAGACATACCACATACTTGAGACAAATCTTCACTTGACACCAATAAAATACATGATTATATAACTAAAAAACATAATCATATTTAAAAGAATGAAAACATAACATGACAAGTTTAATTCAACAAGTAAGAGAACTAAAATAATTTTTCTTTTCATTTTTTGAAAGGAAAATAATTCTACCAAGCTTAAAATCATTGTATAACAATTGTCATTATTTAACATATCTTTTTGTTTATTTATTTTTTAAACTGGATAACATATAATTATTTTATAAATTAAACGCATAGTCAAGAATATAGATAGAATATTTAAAAAAATCAAAAACAATAAATTAGCCAAAAACATGCGAAGCACCTGCATTTTGCTAATTTATTGTAAGTAAACAACGATAAATATTTTATTATTGATGGCATAACAAGTTAATAGAGGATCCCAACTTAATACTTCTTAAAGACCAATATTTCTCACCATTAGAACAAAAAAAAACCCAGTGACAAACAATAACAAAATGTTTGAAAATAGTAAAGTCTTAGATCTATAACATCATTCAAGATACATCAGATGAACACTATGATATACATAATCTGCAAAATACTTTTTTTTTTTTTTGTTGTTGACAGAATCTAATTCAATTTAGATATATTGAAAGAGTGTAAAACATTAAAATACATATATTTACTATCATTTACGAATTCTACGGCAGACATGTGCTCTAAAGTAGGAAAAGAATGGAATCCAACAGGTAGCAAAGGCTTGGATCATGTCTCCAAGGGCATGATTAATAATCATAGTTTGATTATCTGTTTGAAGATGATATACAACTGCTCAATTTTAAGTTGATTTGAAACATTTTCATTCTTAACTCCCTCGAGAAAATATGGAAATTCGATATCCTAAACATGTGCATTTCTATATATTGTTTCTGCATTTGGACTACATATACATCATCTCCCGAATAAATTCCGAAAAAGGTCGGTTGCGAAGTGTGTCCCTTCATCACCGATCAAGGCACGCGGACATCCAAACCTCACAAAGATGTTCTTCCTCGAAATTTCATGACCGTTTTATGATCATTGTGAGGAGTGGCAACCGCCTCCACCCATTTCGAAACATAGTCAACGCGAGACTAAGATGTATTTGTTGCCACAAGATGATGGGAATGGTCCCATAAAATCGATGCCCCATACATCAAAGACTTCGCACTCTAAGATGGGTTTTAAAGGCATGTCAAACCGCCTTGTCAAAGCTCCGGTTCTTTGACATCGATCGCAAGCTCTACAGAAGGCTTCTGTATCTTTAAAGATCGTCGGCCAATAGAAACCGGACCGGAAGATCTTAGCAACCGTTTTCCAAGGACCAAAGTGACCACCCGTGGGTCCACTATGGCATTGCTCGATTATATCACGTTGCTCGGATTCCGGAACACATCTCCTAAGCAAACCATCTTTGCGAGATCTTGAAAAGATAAGGTTCATCCCAAACGAAATATTTCATATCGAGAAGAACTTCTTCTTCTCTTGATAAGACATTTCAGGATCGAGATAACGGGCATGAAGGTAGTTTACAATGGAGGAATACCATGGAACATCGGGAGGACAACCGTCTACATCAACATAATGTTTTCTAGAGGAAAGTAAAGATCTATATCATCCGGTTCATCCTTTTCCTCACTTAACACCCTAGAAACATGATCCGCCACTACGTTCTCACCGCCCTTCTTATCTTTGATTTGAACGTCAAACTCTTGTAGGGTCAGTATCCAACGCGCAAGCGCGGTTTAGCTTCCTTTTTGGTCATGAGATATCGCAAAGCGGCGTGGTCGGTCCACACAATCACTTGAGCACCCGGCAAGTAACTACGAAACTTATCCATAGCAAAGACTACGGCTAATAGTTCCTTTTCGGTTGTCGTGTAGTTAACTTGAGAAGGATTCGGTGTGATCGGCATAATAGATAGGTTGGAACTTTCCATTAGCTGCCCTAAGAGCGCAGCATAGTTGGATGCATCACATAAGCTGGGTAAAGTTCCGATGCAGCGATATAAGAATTGGAGCAGAGGTCGCCTACTCTTAAGCTCCTCAAACGCGCGCTTGCAATTCTCATCAAAATCAAAAGTAACGTCTTCTTTGAGTAAAGTAGACGAGGGGCTTGGCAATCTTTGAAAAGTCTGGATGAACCTCCTATAGAAACCGACATGCCCGAGAAACCTCTGACCTCCTGAACATTCTTAGGATAACCTATCTCTCAATAGCTCAACCTTGGCTCTATCTACTTCTATACTTTGGCTGACACTTTTGTAGCCAAGGACTATGCCTTCATCTACCATGAAATGGCATTTTTCCCAATTAAGCACTAAGTCCTTTTCCCAATATCTAGACAACACTTCGATCAAGATTATCGAGGCAATCGTCAAGGATTGACTAAAGACCGAGAAATCATTCATAAAATCCTCCATGCATTTTTCAACTAGCCCGTCAAAGATTGCCATCATACACCTTTGGAAGGTGGCCGGGGCATTACAGAGACCAAATGGCATCCGCCTATAAGCGAATGTACCATACGGGCGAGGTGAAAGTGGTCTTCTTGGTCAATAGGATCGATGGGTATCCGGAAGTATCCCGAATATCCATCTAGGAAACAAGAGAATGCGTGCCCCGCCGGACGCTCAAGCATCCGGTCTATGAAGGGAAGGGGAAATGATCTTTCATTGTGACCTCATTGAGTTTTCGTAGTCAATACGGACTCTATAGCACCGTAACGAGCCTCAATGCTATCTCTTCTCCCTTCTCGTTCTTCTCAATAGTAATTCCACCCTTTTTGGGAACTACTTGAGTCGGGGAAACCCACTCGCCGTCAAAGCAATGGCGTAAATGATACCCATATCTAGAAGTTTAATGATCTCCTTCTTGACTACCTCTTGCATGTGAGGGTTGAGCCTTCTCTCGAGTCGTTGTCTAACTCATTTTGCACCCTCCTCGCCTTGATCTTGTGCATACAGATGTCGGGAGATATCCCTCGGATATCTCCCACCTCGCCATCCAAAGGCTTTCTCATTTTTGCGCAAGACGTTTAACGGTTTAAGCTCTTCTATTCGAGACAACTTGGCGAGAGATGATCAAAGGAAGCTTGTCACCTTCTCTTAAAAACACATACTTAAGATGTTTAGGCAACGGCTTCAAAGTACCAAATCTACGGGAGGATCCTCTAGACTTGATTTAAGATCACCACTCTTCAACTCAACATCGCCGAGCTTACTCGGTGGTCCTATCGCCAAGGCTTCTCTCTCTTAGCCCATCCTCAAAATCACCGCTAACCGGTCTCAGATTGACCACACCATGATTATTCGGATTATCGATCAATCGCTCATATTCCGCTTCTACCCAAGACTTGCTTATCCATGAAGTCATTGAAGTCATCGTACGTCTCCTCGATGGAAAAGCCGGTTGGAGAAAAGCTATGTTACACAAAATAACTACTAATTCCGTTCATATTTAACTGTTGCAGTTGTCAAAAGTAAAAATTCTTTTTTATCTGCCGTAGTTACATTTTCAAAGCATTATTTATTGTATTTTTCTACATCTACCCATATTTATTAAGGGGTGTGATGAGAGCCGAACCAAGCCACGCCATGTGTCATCATCTCGTTAATCATGTCATAAATGAAAGATATAAGCCTTAAGGGCCAGGAGCCCTAAAGACTTGCCCAAGGGTAGTTCTGGACCCCAGGAGGGAGATCGGATGTGCGCCTCCTCCAGCCCACCGCAAGTCGGTCAGGGCATAGTAGAGGGGAGCTGCCACAGCTCGGCCATAAGGGCCTCGGGAGCTCGACGCAGGTCGGCCATGGCACCCCCGACTTCTAGTCCACGTGCAAGTAATAAGTTGGATAAGTTTGGAAAGAATCTTATGAGTTAATGACTCTTTCTTTTAATCTATGTAGTTGGACTCAGCTTTTTAATATAATAAGACGTTGATCTTCTATTCATCCTAGAAACTACATGGTATTAGAGCTTTGAAAAACACTTTCTAAGTCTATTCATCTTCTTCTTCACTATGACTGAAGCAACATCTCAATATGAGGTGACATTCGGTAAAAACACCCCAAGATCTTCTAGCAATGAGGGTGATCATCTCACTCTCCAGATTACAACTATGAGACTGCATGGAGCCAACTACATCTACTAGGCACAGTCTGTTCGTATGTATGTAACTGGGAAAGGTAAGTTAGGTTACTTAACCGAAACCGTGAAAATGCCAGCCACCACTGATGCTTATGTTGATGTTGATGCATTCCATACTTGGGAGATTGATAATGCCACTATTATGACGTGGCTTATCAACTCAATGGAGCATGATATTGCGCAAATATTTTTTTTATCCTACCGCCAAGGATATATGGGATGTTGCTAATGCTACATACTCTGATAAAGGGAATTATGCTCAAGCTTTTGGCATAAAAACAAAACTCATAGATATGAAGCAAGGAACTCTTGATGTCATAAAATATTTCAACTCTATGAAGGTACTTTGGAAAGAATATGACCTTCTCTATGCCAATAGTTGGGACTATCCAGGTGATATCCAGAAGTTACCGGCTGAAAGGGAAAAAGTCTTTGAGTTCTTATGAGGGTTAATCTCTACTTATGAAGCTTCCAGGGAGAGAATCTTGCCTCATGTTCCCCTTCCCTCTATCCAAGAAGGTTTTGCTACTATTAAGAAAAAAGAAAGCAGGAGAGGAACAATGGGTTGAATCTTCCGGCCTGTTCTCATCTCTCAATCAGCTTTCATTAGAAGCAATCAAAAGAATTCCGAGGAAAAGAATGACAAAAAATGTCTTCGGTGGTATGACCGCTGTAAGAAAAATGGTCATATCAAGGACAGCTGTTGGGTTCTCTATGGTAAACCAACTAGAGGGAACTTGAAGGAGAAAAATCAAAGGAAACCTAAACATTGGAATGAACAGAAGTAGGCCAATTCTGCATGTACAATGGATTCTTCAATGCATTTTACCAAGGAGCAGATTGATGTTCTGAAAACAACTTCTAGGCAGTGACAGGAGCAATGCAGCTCTGAAAGCCTCCAGTAGTACTCCATCTAAGGAAGGTAACTTCTCATGGATTTTTGACTATAAAGCTTCAAGCCACATGATGTGTAACTTTAAATTATTCTCTATCTACTTTCCTTCTGCCGGACAACACAAGGTGCGTATTGCTGATGGCACCATATTTACTGTTGTTGGGGAAGGCATTGTTCATATTTGTGATAATTTACACCTTTACTATGTTCTTCATGTTCCCAATCTCAATTGCTATCTCTTTTATGTTAGTCATTTTACCCAAGATAACAAGTGATTGGCTAAATTCTCCCTTTCTAAGTGTGTGTTTCAGACACTAGAATCAAAGAAGGGTGATTGGCAGTGCTAAGAAAGTTGGAGGTTTATACTACCTTCAAGATCAAGTTGATGAGACCTTTATCTTGAGTAGTGATGACTGTAATGATGAGAAAATTCAAGTATTGCACTGTAGACTAGGTCATCCAAGTTTATTTTATTTATAGATAATGTTTCTAAATTATTTTTGTATAAGAAACCTGATTTATTTCATTGCCAAATATCGTTCTTGCTAAATAGACTAGAAGCATATTCAAGGCTAAACCTATAAGGAATCTTCCCCGTTTACCCTAATTCATAAGATGTATGGGGTCCATCTATAACACCAAACCTATCTAACAATAGATGGTTTGTAACATTTATTAATGACCATATAAGACTCTGTTGGGTATATCTTTTAAAGAATAAGTCTGATGTTAGTATTGCGTTTAAAAGTTTTCATCATATGATTAAGACTCAGTTCCATACTTCGATTAAAAAATCAGAACTGACTAGGGGTGTAATCGAGCCGAGTCGAGTCGATACTCTCTAGGACTCGAGCTCGACTCGACTTAAAAGTTCGGGCTCGAAACTCGGCTCGAGCTCGATCGAGCCATAAAAAATCTAGATCGAACTCGACTCGCTAAGTACTAGATAAAGCTCGACTCGACTCGTAAGCTCGATTATTATCCTAGAATTCATTTAATTTTTAACGAAATATGGTAAATTCGAGCTCGGCTCGTCTAATACTCGACTCGAATAATATTTTTTTAATAATAAAAAATAATATTTTATAATAAATTTAATTAATTAAATAATTATTTAATCAAGCTCGATTAAGCTCGCGAGCTACTCGACTACTATATTTTAAAACTCGAGCTCGGCTCGGTTAATTATTCGAGTAGCTCGACTCGAGCTCGAACTCGAAAAAAACCGAATCGAGTCGAGTGCGAGTAGCTCACGAGTAGCCCAACTCATTTACAGCCCTAGAACTGACAATGGGACAAAGTATTTTACTTCTTCATTAAGACCTTATCCTCATTAACGAGGAAGGGATTATACACCAGTCCTCTTTTCCTAACACCTCTCAGCAAAATAGTGTAGCTGAGGGAAGAATATGCATTCACTGGAAAAATCTAGGGCTTTGTTGTTTAACCATACCTAAATACTATTAGGGTGAAGATATCTGTACCGCAACTTTCTTGATTAACAGAATGACATCTGATTCTTCAATATCAAACCCCTATAAATGTGTTCACTAAATGCTATTTTGAAAGTAATCTTATTTCTGAAATTCCCTAAAAATGTTCGGATGCACCTTTTTTTGTGCATGTCCATTCTCATTTAAGAAAATAAGTTGGAACCTAAAACTACTAAAACTATTTTTCTTAGCTATTCTACTACCCCAAAAAGGTTATAAATGCTTTGATCCTACTACTAAGAGAATGTATGTGTCTTATGATGTTACTTTCTTTGAAAATGTGCCTTATTACTCTAAGGATAATGTTTCAGGTATAGATCTTACTAGTTTTGGAAAGTAAATACCTCTTCTTAAAGTTCCCTTTGATGATGACGACCATACCAATACTCCTTTTGAGAACAATGATGAAGATTAATCCAACAACCCTTCTGCCAATGAAAGTCAGAAGGATAAAGAGACTGAAATCATCATATATTCAAGGAATAAGAACTGCTCTCTAAGTATACATGTTGCTACTGAATTCAATCCACCTGAACACGCTATGGAGCTCCAAACTCAATCAAAGATTACTCCAGATCATGAGCCTGGGAGTCTTATGACATACACTCAAAATACTGGTAAACCTGTTGTTGATGAACTTCATATAGCACAAAGAAAAGGTACTAGAATTTGCACTAAACATCCTATTAAGAGGTTTGTCTCCTACGGCTCTGTTTCAAATCAGTATAAATCTTTTATTTCCGGCCTTGATTGTGTTAAGATTCCTAGAAATATCCATGAGGCTATGAGAAATAAAGATTGGAAATATATTGTCTTTAACAAAGTTGATGCTTTATAGTTGTTGATAGACCTAAAAACATTAGGCTTGTTGGTTGTAAATGGGTGTTTAATATCAAGCACAACCCTGATGGCACCATTGAAAGGTATAAGGCACGTTTATTGGCGAAGGGTTTCTCCCAAACCTATGGTGTAGATTTCTATGAGACCTTTGCCCCTGTTCCCAAACTTAATACTTTCAGAGTTCTGCTCTCCTTGGCTACTATTAAGAACTGGCCTCTACACCAGTTAGATGTTAAGAATGCCTTCTTAAATGGAGATCTAAAAGAGAATGTCTATATGTATCCTCCCCTTGATTTGAAAATATGGTAGGAAACAGTCAAGTCTGTAAACTTATGAAATCTTTATATGGTCTCAACGTTCCCTTGAAGCATGGTTTGAGAAGTTTTTTTTAAAGTTATCCAAATGACTGGGTACTATCAAGTAAACACTGATCATACCCTGTTTTACATGCACACCAACGGAAGGGGAGTAACTATTATTGTGGTCTATATTGATGACATGATCATAACTGGAAATGATGAAACTGAAATAAGGAAATTAAAGAATTTCCTAAATCTGAGTTTGTGATTAAAGATCTAGGGGATCTAAATATTTCCTTAGTATGGAAGTGGCAAGATCCAACAAAGGGGTCATTGTCACTCAAAGGAAGTACACCATTGATCTCTTAAATGACTATGGCTTGTTAGGGTGTAAACCGATTGCTACACCAATTGACTATAATAAAAAATTGGATAATGATCCAACTAGTGAAAATGTGGACCAAGAGTCTTATCAAAGACCTGTTAGTGGATTTATTTATCTAACCCACACAATGCATGATATATCTTTTGTTGTTGGACAAGAGAGTCAATTCATGCATATGCCTAGAAAGATTCACCTTGATCCTGCTATAAGGATTCTGAAGTGCCAAAAGAATGAACCAGGTCTTGAGGTATTATACAAAAGAGGCAACAATCTTACTATTGAAGGCGTTGTGGATGCTGACTAGGCAAGCTCTATTGTTGACAGGAAATCCACCTCTACTTGGTGCATGTACATAAGAGGAAATCTTGTTTCCTAGAGGTGTAAGAAACAAACAGTAGTTGCCAGTTTCAATGCTGGAGCTGAATTCAGGGTTGTTGTACTTAGGATTTGTGAGCTCCTTTGGCTAAGAAGGATTCTCAAGGGACTAAGACAAACTGTGGATGGTCTTATGAGATTTTATTGTGATAGCAAGCCTGCAATCAGCATTGCCTACAACCCTGTTCAACATGAACGTACAAAACATGTTGAGATTGATAAACATTTCATCAAAGAGAAACTTGAAGATGGGAGTATCTGTTTAATCTATGTTCCTGACAACTCTCAAGTAGCTGACATATTTACCAAGGGGCTTCCAAAGAACCAGACACAATTATGCATATCCAAGCTTAGTTTATTGGACATCTACAAATCAGCTTGAGGTGCACCCAATAACTTTCCTATAACTTTTCTATCTCTTTTAATGTAGTGTATTTAAGAGACACCCAGCTTCTTATTCTAATATAAGATGTTTTAACTTCTGCTAATCCTATAAAACTACAGTGTTAAACAAGGATTAGGGTAAGCCCAACGATTGATACAATACAAATTTAATTACTAATTAAAATAGAAGAAAACACATTGACTGACAAATCAATCAAATCATCTAAATGTACGAATTACAATTAGTAACGAAATCTAGCACCCTCTCGTAGTAGGGTGGAACGACTTCATAATTAAAGGTCACAAGAAAATATAACAAGATGATGATGATAAATGCCATGCATATTATTACATTAGAAAACAGGCCATCATAAGCAGAGAGGGACGCAGAATCTCGGGTGAGGGGGGCCAATAAATTTTTTAAAGGCGAATAAAGAAATAAAGGGGGGGGGGGGGGGGGGGGGGGGGGGGGGGGGGACTATAAACATTGTACATATATTAGTGTATTTTTTTCGTATCAAGAGGGGGCAATGCCCCTCTTAGTTGTATGTAGATCCGTCACCGATCATAAGTAACACGACTACATACAGATATTAAATATTAATTTTTAAAAGGCCAGGGACAGAAAATGTGCCCGGGAAAGAGCATATTCCTTGCCATTAATATGTACACTAGTGGATGACCAACAAATGTCCTCCCACACTAGATTATCCTCCAAAACCTGCCAACAATTTGAAACAACTATTATTTTCACTAACATCAGAAAAGAAGGATCAAAATATCCACTTGATCAAACAGCAATCATGGATATAACAAGTTTATCTCTACTTTCATTGCTTGATTATGTTTTCTGTTCATCAGCTTCAAATTTCGTTTTTAACAAGGAATACGTAGTTGAAAAGTGTAGAGTAAAACTTTAGAACAAGAATCGAACTTCATAACCAAAATGCTAAAGCCCCACCGAAACAATGCTAATAAAAGAATATCATATCTACCAAAAAAAAATTCCTAAGAGAGACAGACAGTGATGCAGTACCTCAACATGTTCAAGGGGTAATGGGATCCCAATTGATTTCATCATTCTCTGTGGAAGAGCCTTCTTACACCGAGACCAGCGGAATACATCTGTAACTTCACCATCTGCACCACCTCTTTCGCCATTTGTAGTATGTGTGTAGTGAGCTTGAGATTTATCAGCTTCTGCTACATGCATCTTAGAAGGTGTGCTACTCTTCACCATCTTCTCCCCATTAAAGCTGAGCTCATACCTATATTTTCAGTCATTAAGACAATATGCCGTAAAATACTACTTGAGCCTAGCTTCCCATATTTTGGCGGTGTTAGGCAATATAAATGTTTAAATCAAATTTTCTCCTTAAAAGCGTAAGCATTAAGGTGAGATTATAGTTCATCATGGTATCAGCACAAAACAATTGGGAGCAATCTGGCCTCTAAAAATCCCATTATCGTTGGCTGTCATTATTGCCCCAGTCCGTTTATTGTACTACTGCTTGTTGTCCATATGTTGGGAGGATCCCACACATGAGGAGGAGTGCAAGACAATGTACATGTATGAAAACACACTAGACTTCAATGTTGTGAATCAAGGAGAAAAATCAGCCGTATGTATTTCAGCAACCAAACAAGAATTGAAGATGGTAGAAACGCCAAAAAAGAATCTCCATAATGCCCTCAATATAGTGCTTACCTGCAACTATGTGTTTCTAAATACAGAACTTCCCCCTTCTTCAAGCGAGATGATGTGTAATTTGCCTTCTTCAGCCCTTTGTCTGCAACCACACTTATACTGTATTTGAGCCTAAAATAAGACAAAAGAACACTTACAGATAGAGAAATGCCCACATCAATAAGGTCCTACCAACAAATTTGGTGCAAAAAGGTCAAGCCAAACGCAACACAGAAATCCTTGATACACAAGATGCAGAATGTAATGATTCGGTAAGCATTATATTCTCTGACTTCAAAATTTTCATTGAATACCAAAAAAAAAAAAAAAAATTATATGGTACATAAAAGGCAATCCAATGGAAGCAATCCTGTCAACATGGGTCCACGGAATCGGCCATCGTACAGGGACCTTAGAGAAGGGCCCGGCCCATTTAAGCCTATTGTATGCAATCTTACCTTGCTTTCACAACATAAACATGAAACCTCTAGTCACATGGCGACAACCTTTACCACTTTAACAAAGAACCCTTTGACAAAAGAGAGAGGAGTGCATGTTGAGAAAAATAAAAATAAAATGGGTGGGGGTGCATTGGCAGGGGAGAGGGGGGGGGGGGGGGTGAATTGTGCTTCTTCCTAGGGGGAGGGGGGAATACAATGTTTCTCCACATCCAATTCTTGTAAGAATGATAAACCAAAGGGGAAAAAATTTACAAATTGATTGTCCGGAGTCTCCCAATGAAAAAAAATCACATACCAAGGCTCACAGCATAAGTTGAATTGTATGGTTATTTCACGTACAAATCTTTGTTGTCTCAGTGCATTCTGCAAAACAGAACAAGGACAATCAGGCACATTTTAAAACAACACCAGAAACAAAACCAATCAGAATAATAAATAATGATAACAACAACAAGAACAACATAACAATACCATGAAGAGGGTTCTTAAGGATGTGGAAAGTTGCTGTCTGGTTTTCTTTGAAGTGGGGGGTGGGCTTAACACAAGAAAGGTGAAGATGCTAGATTATAGTTGTGCTTTCCTCATACTCACGGTGGTTTGGGTCTATACAGATTGAGTCACATTAATATTGCGAATCTGATGAAAATAGGCTTAGGAAATTTGTCAAGGAAAGGAGTCTTTGTGGATTTTATGAACTCATATTGTATTTCGGCAAGTATCGTCAACATGGCAGCTTCAACACAAACCAAGAGATTCCTGGTTGTGGAGAAGGATTTTGGCTGTAACCTGTAAGGCAACTAGTTCAATCTATCATTTTGACTAAGCTTGGTAATGGCAGGGGTAATGGCATCAGTGGGAGTACCTTCAAGTGATAGTATATGGAGCTGTCAAAAAGAAGCTGGGAAGTGAATGACCTTAAGGTAGCTCGTTTTATTGAAGATCAAGGGTGGTGCTAGCTTGGTGGCAGATATAATGAGGAGATGAGAAGGTTTACTAAAAATACCTCTGTTTCTTTGTTATCCAAATTCCAAAAGACATTCTGCGGATCAGGTGGTCTAGACTTGTTCAAGGCAAAGGAATTTACTTTTCAAACTGCCTTAAAGCTTCAGCAGGAAAGTAGGCAGAATATGGCGTGGGGAAAGGTTGTTTGGCATAGGAAACACATTCCAAGGTATGCGTTCATCACTTAGTTGGTATGTAAGTAGAAGCTAATTACATTCCAATATCCAAATACATTCAACATGTTGCAGAATTAGGGGGTGGTCCAATTCAGTTGTTGTGTTCTTTGCCCAAGGGAAATGAAATCTATGAACAACTTTTTTTCTTCCTACACCAAGAGACTGCAGAGGGGCTGTGGGAAGGATTGGGATTGGTTCAAATGTTACCAAATGGGGTGCTACATTGGGAGGGCTCTAGTACATTCTAGTTTTATGTGCTGAAATTGTGCCTGTCTGTTCTGATTTATGTCAGATGGAAGGAGAGGAATAGAAGGATTTTCTATCAATGTTCTACCCCGACCTTTGTTGTGGAGCTGAGGCAGTCAAGAATATTCAGATTGCAGTGCCTAAATGGAGGATAGTGAAGTGTGGTCTAAGTTGAAAGATTGCTCTACAATTTGGTTTTGATTTTTGTATTTTTGCTAAGTGATATGGTTGGCAGTCGTTTGTACAAGGATGACGTAGTGTCGTGGTAATAGAATATGGCTTGTTAAGAGTGATGAGTGAAGTTGTTTAATTTGTCTTCAGTACGTTTCTAAATCAGTGTGATGGTGTGTAATTGAGTCAGTCTATCAGTTGGAGGATGTATTCCTTTTTTTAGTACAAGAAGAAAGCACCCGAAAAATGTATGAATATCATTCCAATCAACCTAGTAACTTAAGAGATATAGGAAACAAGGCAGGAAATTTATGCTGTTAAATAAAATACAAATTTAGCAAGAACAAAACAAAAAAAATGGCATTACGTACTGAAGCTGCAGCTCTAGTAGTCATTGTGCGCTCTACAGCAACAGGCGCTAGAGTAGACTCCAAGGTTGATGAATGTGTAAGACAAGGCTCTAGATTAATAGTTCCACCCTCTTTCTGATGTACAAGTGAAATATGTCCCCATTAATTAAAATATACAAAAGGGTAAATATATGAACCACGTGAAAAACCAAAGAAAGCACCACGAGTTAGACAAAGAAGAGTGATGACTCTTTTACCGAAAATCATATCCCATAGCAACAAAATGCTAAAATCTGATTGATAACGCTAAATGGAGACGATCGTCTAATCCACTTGAAGATAGGAGCCAAAAAGTAGAAGAATAGGAGATGCATAAGCAAAAGGAACAATAATAACAGAAGATAACAAGCTTTATAACAAAGTCTTTTGTGTATAAGGCAGGTTTAGGACTCCGTAATTTGGTTGTGTAGAGCTGTTTACGAGCCTAACGGACAGAGCCGAGTATATGTTGTTCAAGCTTGAGTTCATTTAGGTCACGAGTTTGTTCATGATAGTTCGTTTAATAACAAAGCTTGGTTCATTTAGGTCCTTGTCCGCGACCGTTCATTTGATAAACAAACAAAAAATTATGTTCAAGCTCGGCTTGTTTAAAAGACAAATTGTTCGAGCTTGTTAAATGTATTTTTGCCTTCCAGCTCAAGCTCGACTGAGTTCGGCTTGTTAAGGTATAAAAAAATCATGTCAAAATGCTTAAATAACAAAATATGAACAAACATCATAGTAGTATAGTACAAAAAGTATTAGAAGAACTTTAAGAATATTTTATAAAATTACCCTATAGTATCTATTAGATGAATAGATGACTTAATACTCTATGTGTTACGGTTAGGTTGTACATTGATTTGTCTATATAGGAAGGTTTGCGAACATAATCGAACGTTCGTGAGCTAAGCTCATGTTTGTCCGTTTAGGAAACAAGCTTATAATCTTATTCAAGCTTGGTTCGTTAAGCTAAACAAACAAAAGATCACATACACTAGCGAGCCGAACACGAGCTTGTTCACGAACAGCTTTGTTCGTTTAAAAGCTCTAATTGTGTGATTCTTCTAAAGTGTTTACTCTGGCTAGTGCTTTAAAGTCACAGGAGGAACCCGGTCAGGCGGTTCAATGGTGGAGATTTGTAGGCAAAAGTTGAGTATTTTGGGGGGTGGTGAATGGGAGTAGCTGTTGTTTGTGCTTGGCAGAAGAGGAGACCCGTGGTCATCTATTCTTTGGTTGTTCGTTTTCCAAGCAGCATCGGTTGTTTTTGTTGAGGAGCTTATTGATTCAGAGTAGCCAGGTGGTTTGGGAGGATACTTTTTCCTGTAGTTTGGTGCTTCTGGGGAGAAGAATGGGTTCCAAAGAAACAGGTATTGCTACTGGGGAGGTCTATTTTGATATATCAGGTTTGGCAGGAAAGAAAGAGACTGTTTCGACAATTTTGCAGATGTGTGTGCAGAGCTGGAGGATTGTGTTGAAGTCCAGGCTGAGTTGATCAATTGCTGTGAATCGTGGCTTTGATATAAGAATCTTTACTAGATGATAGTGGATGTTTATGTTGTTTATTTTGTAAACATTGTAATGATTGATCAATGGAGCAATAAAAGTTCTGATTTACAAAATAACAAGCATTCTAACCTTTGCAATGCAACAGCGCTCAACGCGATAACTGCACCCGATCCCAGATCCCCAAGCACGCGAACGCACATTGTTTCTCAGAGTTGAATTGTAGGCTTCAACAGTGTCCACATATCAGGAACACGATATTGTGTTGGTGAAACAAAATGACAGCAAACATATACCAGCTCCCAAGCTTACAACTTCACAGACACAACGGATAATCGCACTTTATGTTCATCTTTATCATGAGTACAGATCATTTCAGATGTCAGTTTGCTGGACTTGGTAACAGTGAATAGTCAAAGTTTAGGCATACAGTTCGATGTGGAAAATCTTTAAGAAAAACTTCCAACAGGACGATACAGGCATGATCTAGTGCAAATAGATGCATGAGATGGTAGAAATAGCTATTTAAAGCCTAATCAGACTCTTCATCATATAAGCCAAAAGGCAATAAGGTCATTATCTCTGACCACATGCTGATGCAGCTACATTCAAGTAAAGAAGAAAATATAAGTATCATATGACTTACAATCTTGAGGAGGTAACACTCTGATAGTGGCACGTAATTCTTGAACCGTTGAAGGTGGAGGTGATGCAGTTGGACGACAGTAGCCTGTGTGCATGAGAACTAGAGGGGGAAGCAGGTAAGCGACAGTATTACAGAAGCCCTATATAATAATTTCAGCATGATTTATAACTAATACAATTACCAGCAACAAGATCTGAGTCATTAGTGTATACATCTGTTCCCCACAATTGGCCGCCTCGTACCTGCATATGACGAGAAGCACTAGGAGCATAAGAAGAGTTATGCAACATAAGTTGGCGCCATATATTGACTGGGTGATATTGCTTGATGAAAAATAGGTCCTGAAGGGCCATGTTGAAAGGGCTAGGGGCCAAGTCTGGAATCCCCGAGTAAGATTCAGACTCTGCGGGCACCCAAAGGACCGACTCCGGTCTCCGGATTAGTCGGGCTAGTGGCCCGGATACAGGAGGCTTATGAAAAAAAAAGGTAAAAGCTATTGTTGTCCATGTTAAGCTTAGGTCCTGTACTTGTGCTACATTAAGCAAAAGCAAAGCCATTGTATCAAGATAGCCATCCTTTGAGGTGCTGTGGCTCACAATCATACAATTGAAACATAACCTATCATTTTATTGATATTGGGCTCGAGAAAGCTCCTTTTTCCTAAGCCCTTGAGAGGCTTGAAGGAAGTGAAAAAATTATGACAAGATCAAGACTATCTCTGCTGGCAGGATCAGGGATCACGTGAACCAGTCATCCGAGACCTCAGACAGATCCCGGAATCGACATGCGTTCAGTGAGTGATCTAGAGCCTCCCTCGAGACCATAGTAAGTCCCGATGTCACGGGGTGACGTTGTCTTCACCCATGAAGGAAATCCCACTAGCATCCTGGGGCGGTTTCAAGGCACCCAAAGGCATCGTGCAGGCATTCAAGCATCCAGTGTGCATCATCGGGCGACCAACGGGCATCATCGCGTGACCGACGTGCACCATTGGGCTGCCCACCATGCACAGGTGCACAATGACATGACACCTCCGCAAGTCATTGAGTCAACCTTCACCAAATGACCAAAAACTTAGCAAACAAGAAGATCAAGATAAGAGAGGACCTTTGGTGTTGTTTTAGATCAAAACTCATAGTAAATAGTAGTGTAAGACTTGATCTCTCTTCCCCATAAACTCAATGTTAAGTGCTAGATTTTGTGCATATGTTCTTTGTCTCTTATAATGGGGGCAGGAGTAGTGAGCATAAATCATAATGTAAGCTCAACCAAGCAAGTAAGCAAGTAAAGTCGCCTTGTCTAGTCTTTTGTAAGGCGTTTCCTACTACGTCATTGCATTATATAGTGTATCGTTTTCAAGTCAAGAAACGTTAGTTTCAGAATTCTGCTCTGCAAAGTTAAATTTCCGATGTGCAGGTTATTTTGTTGTGCAAATTTGTCACGGCTTTTTAAGCCTTGATTGATCGGGCGTTGCTGCGAGGGACTAGCAACACGAGGGCGGAAGTAACGTCGGACATTACTTACCACACAGATTGCCTAAGTGCTTTGAAAATAGACGACCCGTGACACTTGGTATCAAAGCCTTGTCTCTATCGCTAGGCTGAGGCAAAAACAAGATGGATTCCAACACAAATCGTATTGACACTCTCAAGCAGACATTAGAACGAGTCGGTATGGTTTGCTTAGGACAAAACAGAGATTCCTATCTGTTGGATCAAAGAGTTGATCGATCGGAGCTAATTGACAACCTGAAGAAAATGAAAATGATTAGCCATACCCAGTGTAGCGACTTCATTTTTCATCCAGGGGGGAAATGCTCAACGCCAGTAGATACAGCAATTCATAAATGTCAATTTCCCATCCCTCCAGTGAGGAATAGTGAGCTTGCTTAGCAAATTGCAGCTGGACTGGGGGGTGATTTCAATATTTTCTACGTAAATTTGACACTATTGTAAATTTTCCTTTTACAGTGTCTCCTTTTCTATATGGGGCCTTTAAGTAAAGCTTCTAAGTATCTACTAAAATTTCACTGATTTACAATAAAGAAAAGGATTGCGTAAGTAGCATATTTTTAAACACAACACACTTTCACGCACCCTCTCAAATGTCAAATACAGGTCTAATACAAGCAGTTTGGACCAACATGGCAAACAAGGCAAATAAAGGGCACAAAAGGCCAAAAATGACCCAACACTTGGACAATATAAATAGGGTAGAAGTGTAAGGATGTTTGATCTCACATCCTGCTTTGATATCACGTTATTACCAAGCTTTTGGGGAGATGGGAATTCAGCATTCAGCAATAATTAAACTAAAATTGTTTCTGGTTTCTAAAGTCGCTTTGGAAAAGCATTTGTTTTTAAGCAACTTTTAAGTAGTTCTATGAGACACATAAAAAAACATAGGTTGATCTTAAATTGCTAAACCACAAAACAGGGGGGGGGATTCTGTCTTACCTGGCGATTAGTTGCAGAAACATGCTCAGCTGGTATCCAGATATCCAGAGTAGGGCCACTAAAAGAGCTTTCAGACATCCTATTGGCTTGAGATGATTCATATTCCTTCCATAACTTCATAAGATCGTGCATGCATTCACCAACTTCATAAACAACAATGGACACATCAGCTTCCCCTGCCATTAAAACAGATTTTCTTTATGAATTCAGTTCATAAAACATCGAATCCAGCAATGCTGCACAAGAACAAAGACAGCCATTTTAACTCATGGTTCTTCAATTTTAAACAATCGACACAGAGGGTATACAATTTCCAACTGCACAAAGAAGTAGCTGTATTAACCTTGGAAACATCATTCCACATAAGACGAAATGGCTGAGCAATTCATAGAAACATAGGGAAATACTAAACCACTTGAAAGAGAACTATGCTTTGAACCTGCAGCCTGTTAGTGGAGGGATCTCAATTATAAGCTAAACCAGTTTAGGCCTTAAATCTTGGTGGCTTGATCTATGGTTTCAGAGCAGAAGATTATGGCACCAGAATGCATGCAATGGGTGACTCAGTAAAGTAAACAATCAAAAAGCTCTACACCCAAAGGGACAAAGAAGTCCAATTCTCTTGTCAACCAACCACAGAAGGAAATAATGAAATTGTGAAGGAACTTTTGCCATTTATCCCAAAAATGTCTTATCTCTTCCTTGGCAAAACATCAAGGGTACGACGTGTAGTAAATGCTACAAAGTAAGCCCAATAGTCTAGTAAATGCAAGCTGCAAAGAAAAGCAAATTTTATGTTCTCACATTGCTTAAGACTCACAATTACGTAACTCGGAGGATCAAAATGCTTTTGGAGTGTGAACTTTTTAAGAATAAAAGCTGACCGTCATAATTCAAAAACCATGGCACTAAAAAAGAGGAAATTATAAAAAGATAAAGAAAGTTAATGACATCAATATCCACATAGCATAATGGCTACAAGTAAGGAATTAATTTATAAACATACTATTGACAAAATAAAGAAAAAAAATACTATTGACAAGATCAGGTCTAAGTATTAAACTTGTGAAAGAGCATCAATACAGAGCATCGAAATTCCTCAATAACCAACTAGAAGACATGGGTAGGACATCTTAATCAACCAAGAGGACTGATTTTGGTCTATCAGTAAAGAAACATCCCTTTTCAGCAGTTGTGAATGGCAGACCAAATAATTAGACAGAAGTAAAGATTAAAAAATCGCATAAAAGTGTAAATGTGATATCCATTATCTGTATTCTCCTTTTCAGTGAACAGCTTCGTTTCATGGTACTGAATCAACATAAAAGCTTACCTTGAGACCTGCAATAAAGTACAGGCAAAATAGGTTTATTATCAGAATATACTGCGACATATCTAAGAGTATATCAAACTGTAATCCAACTCAGAGGAACAAACCATTTAACGAGTTAATGAGTTACACTTTCTAACTTCAAAATTTTATCACCTAAAAGTTTTTAAGTCAGAAGTTGAGGATGATAATTTTGTACAATAATTCTAAAGCAGAGTCAACATTAGAATCCTAGCAAATCATGCTAAACTAGGAAAATTCCTACAATACAATTAGACATGTGCTAAATGAGTGCTATACTACAAACAGATCCCTGAAAATCATGGATTTATAATCGCAGAATATTTATACTCCTCCTCAAGCTTGGTTGTAGATGATGATATGACCATGCTTGAATTTAAGCTCCTTAAAAGGCAGCTTTTGCAGGTAGATCAGCAATTCGCTGCTTAGTTGACATGTGCACAAGAAATATAACATATGCATCCATCTTCTTTCTAATCCGGCCAGCCCTCTCGCTGAAAGGGGGAAAGAAAGACTTTCTTATACGTTCTGATGGCAGGATACGGGGAGAGTCATTTGAACAAAGTTCAATCACTGATGGTCTCTCTAAGGAGTCTCCACATGATGAACTGGATTTTCAGCAGTACTCAGTGCAAATAATGTGTCATAGCATGTTGGTATAGCATACAGGAAAATAGACTATCCATATAGTATATGTGGATGATATCATACAATGACAAGGATGAATTACAGAAACTAGAGACCTTGCTAGCTAAAGAATTTGAAGTTAAAAATCATGGGAACCTAAGGTATTTCCTTGCCTGGAAGTTGTCGAATCTAATTAAGGTCAATGTGTCTCAAAGGGAGCACACTGGCATAATGGGATGTAAACCTGCAGGTACCCCCATTGAACCAAGATTCAAACTTGATGATGGGAAGAATAGTATCCTAGTTGACAAAGGAAGATACTAAATAAATTAGCTGACGAGCTCATTTACCGTGTCCATACAAGACAGGAATCACAGGATATTACATTTGTTGCCAGCTTAATGAGTCGATATATGCACCAACCAACTGATGATACTTCGATACCTACAAATGACTGATGCTCAATGATTGTTACTCAAGAAAACAGACAACAGGAATATAACAATCTGCACAGATGCTGATTGGGTTGGTTCAGTCAAAGACAGGAGGTCTATCTCATGTTATTGTTCATATGTGTAGGGCACCGCAAGAAGCAACATGTTTCTAGAAATGGTGTTGAAGCTGAACCATGTGCCTGCACTTAGGAATCCGTGAAGGAATTTGGCTCAAAAGGATCTTGTGTGAACGAAAGACGCCTATTCACATGCCAATACAAGCACTATGTGATAGTCTATTATCCATTGATATGGTTAAGAATCATGTGCACCATGACCACAAAAGAACCAAGCATGTGGAAATTGATCGACATTTATTAATGAAAAGATCAAGTGGAACTACATCTGCCTATTTTACATTTCATCAAACCTACAAGTTGCAAATATCTTATAACCAAGGCAATTTAGTGAACGCCCACCGGAGTATATGGTCGAAGCTTGATTGTTTAAGCCTCTACAAAGAAGCTTGAGGGAGTGTTGAAGCTTGAAAAATCTCTTATTTAATGGATTACTAAAGAGATTGTCTGTTCAGTTATTATTGTAAGTGTTTAATAAAGTTAGTCAAGCATTGGTCGCCTGTTTATAGCCATTAGGTTACCTGTAATCTCTCTACAAATCAATATAGTTGAATCATTTTTTCTTCTATAATCATAACTTGTTCGTAATCAAGAAATGCTCACACGGTAACTGAATATCCATACCCATTGTTGTCATGATTATGAGGCCTAAAAGCCAGATTACGATTTGCACATTGCGGGCTGCCCTTTGGTCTAAGCATTCCCTTATGCTGTTGAAGCCCATAAGTAAATTCTTCTCTTTCTTTTTCTGTACTGTCATCAACATCCCCACATGCTTCATCTGACTCTTTGTCTTGATGCCTGTTGCGTTTGTCAAATCTTGCTCTGTCTGAATCCATATCACCATCCTTTTTCTTGTCTCTAGGATCCTTATCACCAATTTTCTGATCATCCCCATCTTTAAAATTCTTTAATTCTGTAGATAAATTCTCCAGCTCGGCAGCTCTTCTGGGAACATCAAGTAGATCATTGTCAGAGTGCAAACCAACTTTTTCACTTCCAGTCCCAGCTTCCTTTTTTATGTAATCTTTGTCTCTATTAAGTTTTTCTTTTTCCTTAGGTAGATCTTTCCTCTCCTTTTCCCACCTCTCAGTTTTTCTTTCATCATTAATTAAATCTTTATTCTCACTATCATTTCTACGGTCATTTCTATCTTTATCCCTTTCTCCCCATTCACGATGCTTACCCTCTTTCCTTTTCCTATCTTTATCACTATACTTATCTTCACCTCTCAGGTCCACTTTATTCTCTCCAACAGCCTCGCGGGATTCGGCGTAATTCTTCTCTTCAATGCGAGTAGCATCCTTTCCTTCTTCAGCAGCTAAATGGAGGTTGGTTCTTGATGTCTGCCACTGGTTCATATTGCTACCAAAGGCATCAAAATGTCGCTTTCCCCTGAGTTGTTCACCTGATTCTTTGCAGCTTGAGTGAGTGCTAGCCCCGCCATAAGCCTCCTTATCTGTCCTCAAATCACTTCTATGTTCAAAAGGACCATCTTTGGTATCCATCCTGTCATTACCTCTGCTCTCAAACTTCACATCTCCAGCTTTCGTCGTTTGGTATAAATCCCTCGACTCAACTTTGGACTCACGGTTCTCAAACTTGTGGTCTCTGTAGCTATCTTTAGGATCCTGAAAATCTAACCTGCTCATAGGCCCCGTAAGATGATCATGACTTGCAGGGACTGAAGACGAGGGCACTCCGAAAACAGGAAATGAAGGCATTCTTCTATCTGCATCACGTGATTCAGTTCGAGGATACTTAGGCATCCGAGATTCCTGTCCTGCCTCATAAGGAACATGGAATTCTCCTGAAACTGATGACGTCATTTTAGCACCAATACCAGGAAATGAGCTGGAATCATCGTGTTGGTACTTTGTAGCAGACGAATGACCATGATTCCCACTTCGGTTTCCACCATCGTCATTTAGCCTTTTGCTAGGTGTAGAACTCATTTTCCAGGAAATTGCACCGGTTTGCCAAGCTCACATAGTCGCTTTATATGTACCCAAGAATATAACACGGTTCTTAATTGACAAATCCTCGATCAGAATAAGCACTGAAAAAATAACTAAAATTAGACCCAGATCGTGATTAAAAAATACACCATTCATACAAGTTCAAAGATCAAATAGGGAAAGATAACAGAAATGAATCAAGTGTAAGCTGTAAAATCAAGATATGAACCCGCATTTGAACAGGCTAAAGCAAATTACAATCTAAATGGTGAAACAGAACCCTGAAGCGCAGGTAACCAAATACAAACTTCACAAACACATAAAGAAACCATTACGACCCCGTCAGCCTAAAATCAAAATAATGAAGCAATACATCTTCTGACACTTCCAAAGGAGGATAGAAGCCTTCTGAAAACTGAACTTTCAAAAAATTATCTCAAAATGTAGTCAATTAAGATGGAAAAAAATTTAACAACAACAACTTGCCCTTTATAGCATTAGTAAACCTGGAATTGAAAAGCTCACTGTAGATCACACCCCAAAAAACAAAACAAAAACGAACTAATCGCTCAAAAAAAATACACTAAATTGATCTTGTGGCAAGCTAAACTTGCAAATGATATCCTCTATAAGACTATAACTGAAAAATTAGAACAAGTATAAGAGAACCATGAAGAAAATTACAGGGGGGGGGGGGGGCGGGATGGGGGGTTTCATAAATTTTACCTTTTTGTTGGGTGTTCCTTCCAAAAGCCTATTCTCTCTGTGCTTGTCCTGCTGTGCTGAATGGGCGCCTCCCAAGCTCGAGAAGAATTTGTTGATCGGTGTCTAAACTGTAAACTCAAGCTTTATTTATTGGATAGTGATGCAGGCACCGAAATGGTACACAAAAAAACTCCACACACTATCTTTTTATCCATGCATTTAGGGATGAACAAAACAACCGAAAATCAAACCAAACGGCTGAACCAAACCGGTCCAAACCGAAAATGCGTAAACCATGGTTTTGTGGTTGGTTTTTGTATTGTATAAAACCAAACCGTAAAAAACAATCCGGTTTTGATTTTCTAAGATAAAAACCGGACCAAACCAGAACCGGATATATATATGAATATCGACACTATTAATTAAGGAGCATTTATTTACACCACACCAATCCACTCGTGTACCACTCTACCAGTGCAGCATAGTAAAACCGACTTTTCGTCAGTACATTGTGAGAACTGATTACCACAGTGAACCAACTTTTTGTCGGCCCCCCTTAATTATCACTACACGTAAATAACTAATATCTTGGTCCATGATCTATTAATACTTCAATCAACTATCTCACACACGTAGTTTGATTTCCATCCTAATAGGACCTATGACAGGATGAAATAAAACAGTTTACATACTTTACAATGATCATCTTAATTGGAAAATATGTACACACACACACACACACACACACACACACACACACACACACACACACATATATATATATATATATATATATATATATATATATATATATATATATATATATATATATATATATATATATGATCCAGTGACATTCGAGTTATGGTGTATGATAGATGGAGAATGAGAATCTTGTATGATTGTCGTATGAATAATGCAATGAATTCGCTGAACCGTGATAATGCCATTTCAGTGAATTATTTATAAAAAAAAGAGGACTAAAAACCGGAAAAAAAACCGTAACCAAGTCGAACCAAACCGGACCGGATAAAATGGTTTTACCTAGCTATGGTTCGGTTTTGTTTTGTAAATTTTGAAACCGTAAAAAATGGTTTGGTTTTAAAAGTGGTTGAAAACTTGAAAACCGGACCATGTGCACCCTACATACATTGAGGAGTCTAAAAATAAAAATAAAAGAAACAAAAATTCTAGGCCATACAAAAAGAAAATATGGGGATGAGTGGTACTCACTTTGGGGTACTAATCATTTTCCTTATTTATTACCATTTCCCATTATTATTATTATTATTATTATTATTTTAATTTTTTTTTATTTTTTGAAAACCCATTATTATTCTAAGAAAAAAACCATTATTATTATTATAATACAACTAACTCGAACGTTATTTTTTATTTTATTTTGGTCACCCCATTCTTTATACTAGCGGCCTATTACTTCCGGTATCATAAAAAATTACTTTGGCACCACGATTATTTTTTAATGAACGCAACGCCAGTAGCACTGACGTTGCTATTGAAAACCAAAGTCAGTGACACTGACGTTGCAAAGTTAGTGACACAAACATTTATGTTATAAAAGTGTCACTACTTGGTAACGTCAGTCCACTGACGTTAATATCCAAAAGAAACATTTCTAGTGTGGTGGCGATAGTAAAAATGAAAATATATGTGTGATACCGGAAATAGAAAAAAATAATAAAAAAATAGATGTCGGTAGTAAAACTGCAGGTAGCCACGGAATCCTTTTATTTCTTTTAGAAGATCTCTCCCGAGCTTTATTAACCAATGCATTGACGGCTTCGGTTTTTATTTCCATGTATTTTTTGTTTTGTTTTTTTATACTAAATTTCTGTGTTTTTTTAGTTACAGCAAAGAGATAACAGACCTACAAGCAAGAATGAAGGAAGCAGGTTCAAATTTTCAGGAACCATTGGTGTCACTATTATCTAAGGATCAGCCTACAAAGAATTCTCACGAAACAGTGGCAACAGACATGGATACCGACTCAAACTTGAGCAGGAACTATCAACAACAAGAAACAACAAAAGGGAAAAGGAACTCCTCGAATGAATCTGCACACGCAATGTCAACCAAACGACCCTCTACAGCAGCAGGCATAACGAAGCCATCTGGACCACCTAACAACCCCTTATATGATATATCCAACGTGAAAGATAAACCACCACACACAAAGAATGGAAAATCCGGGAAAGACACACAAAAAATAACAGGGGCACACTCAAGAAAAGTATGAGGAGATGGGAACATAAAAACAAAACCACCAGATGAGAGACATGGACAGCAACAGCAGAAAGGTGATGATAGGAGTGTAGCTACCTGGAAGCTAAGGGATGAACCACCTGATACAGGGGAAGGAGTAGATAGAGGGGGGACCCTCACACAGCAACAACCCTTTTAAATGAAGATCATAACTTGGAATTGTAGGGGGCAGGATCATCCTCCTTCCTGCTAAATGTAAAAGCGCTGTTAGTTGATCATAAACCCGACTTGTTGTGCCTACTTGAAACCAGGGTGAGCAGTGAGCAAGCCTGGCGTATTCTTCGACTTTCCCACTTCAATAAAAGCATATGTGTAGAGGCCAGAGGTTTTGCAGGGGGGATCTGGTGTTTCTGGAATGACAACACAGTTCCTCTGACTATTATTTCCAGTACGAATTACTGTCTAAATCTTGCAATCAAGAAAGGACGGGATATTAGCTGGGTCTTGACTATTGTTTATGCATCTCCTATTGCTAGTATAAGGAATGAATGCTGGACATACTTTGAACGAATTTCCCAAATCATAAAACACCCCCTGGTGTCTCACAGGAGATTTTAATCAGGTTATTGACCAGGCTGACAAGAAAGGTGGCCGCCCCATTGGAGGAATTAATGTAGACAGTATGTGAAAAATGATTGATACTTGTGATCTAGTAGGCATTCAATTTCAAGGTCCAAGATTTACTTGGAAAGGACCTTTGTACAAGGGCACACATATTTATGAAAGGTTAGATCAAGCCTGGTGCAATATGGACTGGATATCTCAGTTCCCGGAATCAGTCCTAACTCACTTAACCAGTACTCATTCGGACCACCATTCCCTACTCCTCCAACTAGAACACAACAAGAAAAGGCTCAGGGGTCCCCCACCACGGATTTTCCAAAATGCTTGGTTTGAGCATTCAGAGTTTGCAGATTTTGTGGAAACAAATTGGGATCAGAATGACTCGGACTTTGGGGCGGTAGTGAAGAATTTCATGGCCATGGCATGCCACTGGAACAAAACGGTCTTTGGTAATATCTTTAGCCGAAAAAGAACTTGTCTTAAAAGACTAGGGGCATACAGGAAGCCCTGGCAAACTATCCATCTGCCTACCTCACAGAGCTGGAGATCAAGCTGAAAAAAGAATACACAGACATTCTGATTCAGGAAGAAAATTATTGGCACCAGAAGTCCCATTTGGAGTGGATTGCGGAAGGGGAAAGAAATACACACTTCTATCATCTAACATCTCTCAAAAGGAAACAAAGAAACAAAGTGACCACTTTAAAAAGAACCGATGGGTCTTGGAGCACAGATGCAACTGAAATACAAAATATGATGAGAAGCTATTACATGCCCCTGATAAAAAAATCCCCAACCCCCTCAATTCCCCCCTCCCCCCCCCCAAACAATAAAATACCAAAAAAAGTGAAAAAATGAAAACATGGTATATCAATCAGCCATCTAGCAAGAATAATTCATAATGCGGAAATATGTAGTTCGGGAAAAAGGTTTTGGAACCAAAACAATGCACAATATAATTTCACACTTGGCCTGAGATTTGCTAATGAACCCAATAACATCTATTATTGAGAATGACAAATTTTACAATACAACCGTTGTACGAACGTTGCACCATAAAATATTTCGAAAAAAATATACACAATTGTCACTCAACTTCATGGTTTAATGTAAGTCCAAAAATGACCAATATTTATTCTCTTCAAATTTGAATCACAATTATAGATTTCATCAAATATTAATATTTGTAACCCTATAATCTGAAAATTTGACGTCATCCTAACCACCGGTGCATAAACACATCCAAGATACCTACACTCGGATCTTCAAAATTAGTACTTATTTCTCACTCCCCGCACATTATGGTTTTAGGTATACAAATTGCTCAAGGGCCCGAAAGTTTCTTTCCATTGCTAGAAATTAACCATTTATAAATCTTGTTCAGTTTATCTTTTTGTGCAAACACACATTCTAATCTTCCATACACCACACAAATCAAGGCCCGCAACATGTTCACCGCCATGAAACTATTAGAGATATATTTATATTTATCGTGTCGTATTTTATATTTTGTATTTATCTTTATTATTAGCTTATTGGCCAAGCCACTCGAGGCCCTATATATTGTAATAGCTATTCTATGAATCAATAACAATGCATTATGATGTTATAATTTTGACATGGTAGCAGAGCCGCATCGGTCCTAAACCTAATTATTAATTTCTTTTTTTCTGCTGCTATTCACTAGCCATAGCCAAAACCCTTATTGGCTCCTTCTTCAAGCTTCGCTCCCCGGCATCCATGGCATCCTCCCCGCTGCTGCCTTTTGCTTTCTTCCAGTCGACGGAAACACGGCTCCAAGAGCACCCTAGCAGCCGCCACCGCCTCTTTGTTGCTCACCACAACGGCTTCATCAACTCCAAATCGGTGCTCACCCCATGAGTTCCGGTCACACCACGACGACGCAGTCCCACCCCAACTCTCTCTCGGATTTTGCGGCCGTTCGTTGGCAACAACCACCAATCCGCGCGGCCCATTGCCGGACACAGTCCGGAAAATCCGCGCCGCCACTTCACCGCCGCTCCAAGTCTCCGCTCGTCTCTTTTCCGTTCATCTACACATCCATTCGAGCAACGGCTAGCGGTTTTTTTTTTTCTTTTCTTTTTTTTTCCCAAAGCGAAGACCCCAAATTTGACTCCATAGGGCCCTATGCCCTCCAATAGGTCACGTCCAATCCGGGCAAAAAGAAAAATAAGGGTAATATTTTTCAGCCGCATTATTTATGCAAATACATATGCAGCAGCCGTGGGTCTTTGGTTCCAATTTCAAGGGGATCAAAATTCGGCTCGACTCGTTTCTTTCACCCTTTTAAATTTTAGGGTACAACCCTCCAATCGTTTTTATTTTGGGTATATCCCAACACTTTTAAATTTCTGCTAGGGTATATCCCTCCCTCCCGTTAACGCAGGTTGATTTTATTTTCTGCAAGGGTAAATCCCTACAAATTTTATTTTCTGCATGGGTATATCCCAAAATATTATATTTTCTGCAAAGGTATATCCCTCCCTCCTGTTAACACAGGTTGATCATCGTTTTTCTTTAGGGTATATCCCGCCATTGAGTCCCAGGATTTTATTCTTCCGACATCCCCTTCTTCCCCCGGTTATTATCTCCTTTGAAGACGTCTCCAACCGCCATCAACGCCTCAAAGTTTCAAGCTTCATGTCCGCTGCGCTCCCATGAGCTTGAGGGGGCCTATTAGAGATATATTTATATTTATCGTGTCGTATTTTATATTTTGTATTTATCTTTATTATTAGCTTATTGGCCAAGCCACTCGAGGCCCTATATATTGTAATAGCTATTCTATGAATCAATAACAATACATTATGATGTTATAATTTTGACAGAAACCACTTCAAGATTAACTTCTTTACCCTCCGTTCCAAATCAAATAACAAACCTGAAACTTGAAGGCACAACTTAGAACTCCTCAAATTCCCAACAAATTCCCCTTCATTAATCCATGATCCCATCTGAATAACACTTCACTCAACAAAATTTAAACAAATACAGACTCTCTAAAACTATTAATGAAACTTCAAATCCGAAGACAGTTTTGGCAACAACATCACCTCCGATATTTGCATTGGTGGTGAAAACACAATCCTGTTGCACCCAGATGACCACACGTCAAGCTACCAGCATTAAGACCAATTACCTGTGTTTGAGATGCAAAACGAATTAACATCGATCGGAAATGTCAAATATAATAATAAAGTGTACTTAATTCTTGAGTTTAATACAACATTTTGGAAGATCTGCTACCACACTCATTTGGGTTTGCAAACTTCTCTTTTGATTACAAAGTTGGCCAACACACACCGCTTCTTTTTGCGAATCCACCCAAAAAATGAATTTTCAACTATAATAGTGAAAGGAAAACAAAGCAAAATAAAAAAATATGTAAATGTTATAACCCAAAACACCTCATATCTACACATGAGTCGACACCATTAAATTTTGGGAATGATCATTCAGAAGAAAATATGAATGAGACGATGAGTTGAGTAGCATAAAGATTATTACATATTGGCCTTGCTGGCCTAGCCGTTGTGGGTCAAAATAAGGCCTTAAACTTCGCCAAGAAATGTTTCTCATCTCCAAGTTGACGAAACCGTAAATAGGGACCTCAAAATCTCTGGTGCTCTCATTGTCCAATGTATGAATGTAAATGGATGGCAAAAATAAATGTTTAAAAATACCTATTATCTACAATATACAACAATTCTCTTTTTCAGGAGGTGAATACCCATACAACTCTGATAAAGCATGTACATGATAGGATGACATCCCTTGAAAATACCTAGACAACCAAGGCGGTAGCTAGATATAGCTAATCAAGATTTGGAACAAATCAAATGCTTCAGTGTATAAATTAGACAAAAACTAAGAAGAACTATGCAAAACAAAAGAGGAAGAGAGACAAAAGTTATCACTCTTGAATTACCGCTAACAACACGAAAGTGTCCGGAGCAGTAAAGGGAGCCATTGAGGCTCAGAAACTTGATGATATGGATTCCTACGACATGAGAAACAAATTTCAGCACCAACAGTCTCCAAATGGCTTATCAAGGAAGATAAAAAGTTTATGTTATATAAGAAACATAAGAGAAATACGAATGAAACAATAGGTGAATTCATCAAAATAAAAAATAAAAAATAAAAACATAAAAAGTCATAAATTGGCGAACTTGGAGAGACGAATTGAAGTTGTACTCATCACCCACATTATGTACCATTTCCGTCGAAACCGTAACTCTTGTAGCATGATCAATATGATGACAGCAAGCATAAGAAAGATGAAGCTTAGCCCTTAACATGAATCTTTTTAAAGGGATTCAGGAAAGGGCAAGGCACTTGAAGCCGACCCACTTCCCATGCCACCGCTACTCGAGGCACCACGTCAATTCACCATCGGTCTTTAAAAGCAATGTCAACTCAGTTCAAAATTCAATAAAACAAAACAGCAAATCCTGACAATTCTCAGCCCCACACCACCAAATTTCACAAATCCACTTATCGAAAAAGACGAAAACGAAGAAACCGTACCAACCATTTTATAAGAAGCTTAAAACCCATGGATGAAAACCAAATGTTGACAACCCATGAAAATCAGAGTGAAATAAAATGTTTTGCAACTTTTGCTAGGATACATACAGCTGAAAAGCTGACATGACCAGGGAATTTTTTTGTTGAAAATCTATCAAAGCCAACAAAAACACATTATCAAAATCTAAGCAAATACCAAGCAACAAATTCCATAAAATTTTTTTTACCAAACAACATAAATATGAATGATGATATAACACTTACATATTCATAGTGTGCAGACAAAGCAATGCACCAAAATTGAATGACGCGAGATCAATTACATCAATGATTATCTTGTTAGTTGACGACGGTCAAATTATACTCGTAAAAGTCATCAACATTATCCTTAAATCGAGCCAAATAATATATATTTATGTTAAATCACATGTGTATAATGATTATTTAATGTTTTGTGATTTATAAAATATAAATCGGTATTTATCCGTTTTTATTATTTAAATATGATTTATTTTGGGATAAATGTTTATTTTTGTAGATTGAGACAATTTGGAGGATAAATACAAATGGAAGAATTAAATCTCAAGATAAATCGAAGGAAATTCGGAGTGCATTAAAGATAAATATCGGATCAGCGCGAGGAGAGGAGTACGGAATACAAAGAGCCAGCGAGCCAACCCAAAAAAGGGGGACTTGCTGGGGGCGACACCTAGGCTCGCTGGGAGCGAACTCAAATGCTTCCGGATTAGCTTCGAATTATCCTAACGCGTTTTCATACTTCATTTGGATTTAGGAAACCTATTTTAGATCGGTTAATGCTTATCCTAACTCTATTTTTTACCCCTATATATACTTGTGCTATTTCATTAGCAAAAACACACCTTAGACACTTCTCTCGAATTATAATAAAGTTCTCAGTTTTCCTCAGAGTGGTTTTTATACAAGTTCTGCAATAATGTAAGTTCTTGTATTTATTTCTTCTTAGTTCTTTATAATTAAGTCCCCAATTATTGTTTATCGTTTGAGATTGTTTGTTCTTAGTTAAATGATGTAGATCTAGGATTATGACGTGAGGCAGTGGGGATTCCTCGTCTATAAGGATCCACACGCCCATGCCTATGTCTTGTGGTCTAAGTATGACTTTATTTTGATCAACAATCATGTTTTTAGTAGATCTATATAATTGCTTTATGAATCTCTATTTTATCCGTTACGTATGTAGAAACACTAAGATTTAGTTGTTCGTCGCGTCAATCTAGCCACGTCTTTATGGTGTGATTGCCCACCTATAATTTCTTATCTTAGTAGGTATGGCTACGGCTACATTGCTCGTCTGTTTTAATTAGCATATTATTAGGAAATACCAATATAGTACTCCTAGGTCGGCTCATGAATTGATCTTCCGGGACTTTCAGCGAGATCTAGATCTGTGTTATATTTGGGAATTGCTAGCACCTAGTTATACGTACATCGTAGATTAACATGATACCTAAAAAGTTAGTGTTAATGGGACGGAGACTGATGCGATAGCCTAGGAACTACGCCTAACCACAGGAATGTTGCCTAGGTGAGGAATACGGTTAATATCGGCATCCCTAGTTTTGTAAGCGTGCGAGTTATATGAGATGGAGGCCTACGAAGCGAAGTCACGTAATGTAGCACAGTGATCTAGATGGCCTACCCGGAGCTAGATTTAGTTTAGGGGATGACTCCCGTAGCCAATATAAAAGAAATACGAATTGGATTAATAGTTGTCGAGTCTAGCTTAATTATATAGAATCTCTAGATCCAAACGATAACATAATAATTTGGGAGGTTAATTACGTTGTTTGTGTCGTGTCCTTTATCTTTCTTGTCTTTTGTTGGTCGTAGACCGCTTTGTGTCCTTGACATGAATGATTAATTGTTTGTATATAAATGACCCACAATTGGTTCCCTGTGGGATCGACCTTGATTCGCTATAGCTATACTACGATGGACCTAGTCCTCTTGCTAGTATTGGTTTATGGTGGTCAAGTATTTTATTATCACTTGATCTACGTCATCACTAATGAAGCACCTCCCCAATGATATGTGTCAAACACTTGCAACGACAACAAATCAATCTCAGTACAAAAAGGAATCGGAGATAACCTCCTTTTACACATGCAGAAGAATATGAATACTAAATTAAAAGGAAAAAAGTTGACATCAACCAACAATAAGTTGGATAAACAATTCAGTTTCAATATGAAATTCCAGTTAAAACATGTATGATACGGCACGTAGTAGGTAACATTGATACCTGAAGGACGGCCAGATTGACAGAAAAAAAAAATGAAAAAGTTAAAATGGAAAGGAAAAAAAAATTAGAACCTGAACTTTTATTGAGTGAACTTGAACCGTACTCCAACACCAAGCAGTACCTTCATTTTCTCCTTTGCTCATCTTTCCCATTATCACCTTTGCCTTCTAAAAAACCTCCACCAAAACATTAAAATTATACATTAAAAAGTGAAACTACAACATAAATTTATTTTTCACAAAGTGTTAGCTTTTACTCACACACATACATCAAGTATTACCAGAAACATATTGTACAAAACACAAAGAATAGTGAATGCCTGATCAAGACTGTTGAAGATACTATTAATAAAACATAAATATTTATATTTATCATTTATTATTTTCTATTGTCTTGTTGGCTAAGTTAGTCAATGTCTATATAAGACTCTTGTACTCATATTATTGTTCAATGGAAAATACATTAATTATATTATTTTACAATATGGTATCAGAGCTAGGTCTCCCTTTTCTCATAGCTAATACGTCTCCTTCTTCTTCCTAATCCGTCTTCCTCCTTACAAACCCTAACACGCCGCAAAAAAAAAAAAAAAATCTGCAGCCATGTCGACCACCACTGAAACAGCCACCTCCGCCGATGCTCCTTCCCTCCCAACCTTCTCCCCCTCCTCTTCTATTCATATCTCTAAACTAACTCGTCAAAACTAAAATTTATGGCGTGCTCAGATTCTTCCATACCTCAAAGGTCAAGGCGTTTTTGGTTATCTTGATGGTAGTATTCCCCCACCGGAGAAGACGGTCACCGCTACTGGCACGACATCCATCAATCCGGCTTACACTGAAAAGGTTAAACAGGACAACCTTATTCTTAGCACCATCACCTCCTCCATCTCCGATGATGTTCTCATGCAGGTATACACAACTTCCACCTCCGCCGAAATTTGGACAGCCCTGCAAACATCCTTTGCTTCCACAAGTCGATCGAAACTCGTCCAACTTAGGACTGATCTTGCCTCCACCCGAAAACAGGATCTAACGGCCTCAGATTATTTTTACAAGCTCAAAAGAATTGCGGATGAATTAGCTCTCGCCGGTCATCCTCTCAGTGATGAGGATTTTATTGCGTACCTTCTAGCCGGCCTCGGCCCCGATTACGAGTCATTCGTCACCATGATCGGCTCTCGCACATCGATCACCATTGATGAGTGCTTCTTCCAGCTGCTAACCACTGAAGCCCGCCATCTCCATCACCGCCCGATTCCGCCTCCAAGCACGCCGCCTTCTCAGCCTCCGACTGCCACTCCCACCGCCAACCTTGCTTCAGCTCCATCTCAGCAACACAACTCTCAGCAATCCTCTGGTTATCGTGGCCGTGGATCGAATAATTATCGAGGACGGGGGCGAGGCCGTGGCCGTGGCTCGCCCCGCCCTTCATACAGTTCGGACGCCGCACCTACCTGCCAAATCTGTTCTCGAGTCGGGCATTCAGCACAAAACTGCTACTACAGGTACACAGCCCCTCCCCAACAGCCATAACCCAATTACAGACCCCCACCACCCCCTCGGCCGCCTCATGCAAATTATACATACTATCACCCAGCACTCTTCACCCATGATTGGATCCCCGACACCGGTGCCACGCATCATATAACCAACGACCTTCAAAACTTAAATCTCTCGTATGAGCCCTATGATGGTCCTGATAAAGTTCACGTTGGTGATGGAACAGGTTTACCAATTTCTCACATTGGCTCTTTCTCTATAAATTCCCCTTCCCGTACTTACTTGTTGCATAATGTTTTAGTTACTCCCTCCCTTACAAATAATTTATTATCTGTTCGCCAGTTTGCACACGATAATGCTGTATATTTTGAATTTCATACTAATTATTTTCTCGTGAAGGATTACTGGGGCCGTGTCCATCATAGGGGATTTGTCAAAGATGGTCTCTATCGCTTCTCTTCTTCCTTCCAACGTCCCTCCGCTCAAGCTCTCTCCGCCACCTCCTGCTCCTCCGCCATCTGGCATCAACGCCTTGGTCACTGCTCATTTTCCGCCCTTCGTGATGTTTTAGGTCGTTTATCTATTAGGTTTTCGAATAAGGCACCATCTTCAGTATGTGCTCCCTGTCAACTCGTTAAGAGTCATACACAGCCTTTATATGTTTCAGATTTTACGTCTTCTGCCCTTTTAGATTTACTTTATTCGGATGTGTGGGGACCCTGTACTGAATCGTCCATTTATGGCTCTAGATATTATGTCAGTTTTATTGATGATTTCACAAAAAATTTATGGTTGTTTCCTCTTAAACGCAAATCTGATGTTGAAAATGTTTTCCGCGATTTTCTTACTCTGATTGAGCGCCAATTCAATACTAAACTAAAAGCACTACAAACTGATTGGGGGGGTGAGTATCGTCATCTTACACACTACCTTACTAATCTTGGCATTATTCAACGTCTATCCTGTCCACACACTCACAAACAAGTCGGCGCCATCGAAAGGCGTCATCGCCACATCGTCGAAGTCGGTCTCGCTCTACTCGCTCAAACTCACTTACCCCTCCAATATTGGGAGGTTGCCTTTTTAACAGCAACTTACCTCATCAATCGCCTTCCTACCCGAGTCCTCAATGGCAAATCCTCATATGAAATGGTGTATGGACGACCCCCGGACTACTCCTTCCTTCGCGTTTTCGGTTGTGCATGCTGGCCTCACCTTCGTCCCTATAATAACCACAAAACCGATTTCCGTTCCAAGACTTGCATCTTCTTGGGCTATAGCCCTAACCACCATGGATATAAGTGCCTTGACCTCTCCACCGGACGTGTCTATATCTCGCGACACGTTGTCTTTGATGAATCCACTTTCCCATACACTCCTTCCCCCACTCCCATCATACCGAACATCATTACCGTGCCTTTACCGGCCTCACTATCACTGCCCCCTTCCACTAACCCGGTCATGTCATCCTCGGTTCCTTCTCCTCCACATAACCCACCCCTCACACCGGGCCCAAGATCCCCTATCTCGGCTCAACCTCCCTCCCCCACCCCAAACAATGCGGCCACATCCTCATCCGGTACGGCTCCTCAACCAGGCCATCCTATGGTAACCCGCACCAAAACCAACACCTTAAAACCCACACAAATGCCCGACTTCATCCGTTATCCGATATCTCGTGCTCTTCTGAACACCGTAGCAAACACCGATCCCACCTCCTATACCGAAGCTTCTAAACACCCTGTCTGGTGTAATGCTATGAGAGAGGAGATTAATGCTCTGTTGCGCACTAACACTTGCGATCTTGTACCTTTTCAGTCTCATATGAATATTGTAGGGAACAAATGGGTTTATCGCACAAAGCACCACGCTGACGGTACATTTGAACATCATAAAGCTCGCCTTGTTGCTAAAGGCTTCCACCAAACCGCAGGAGTGGACTTCACGGATACATTCAGCCCGGTGGTTAAACCGGTCACTATCCGCCTCCTACTTGCACTTGCTGTATCTCAGGGTTGGTCCTTTCGTCAGGTTGACATACAGAATGCCTTTCTCCACGGCAACCTCAACGAGCCGGTTTACATACAGCAGCCTCAGGGATTCGTTCATGCGGATTATCCTGACTATGTATGTGTCTCAAGCGTAGCCTTTATGGTCTGCGCCAGGCGCCCTGTGCATGGTTCTCCCGCCTTATAAATGTTTTGACTACGTTCGGCTTTGCAAGCTCAAAAGCCGACAATTCTCTCTTTATCTACAGTCGTGATGGACATCGCATTTATCTTCTTGTTTATGTTGATGATGTTATTATTACAGGTACTTCTCTGTCTCTTATCTCGCAGGTTATCACCTTTCTTGGCTCTCAGTTTCCTATCAAAGATCTTGGTACGTTATCCTACTTTCTGGGCGTAGAGGCACTTCCCACCTCCGATGGCTTATATCTTACTCAGCGAAAATACATTCTGCAACTGTTGCAACGGGCTGATATGGACAAATCAAAACCGTGCCCCACACCCATGTCAACTTCATCTCGCAGTGACTCGGCATCGACCTCTTTATTGTCGGATCCCTCTTTATACAGGACTATTGTTGGCGGCCTCCAATACCTCAGCTTTACTCGTCCAGACATTGCCTTTGCTGTCCATAAGGTCAGCAAGTTCATGCAGTCTCCCACTGGTGATCACTGGCTAGCCGTCAAACGGATTCTTCGTTACCTCAAGCAGACTATTTCTGATGGTTTATTCCTCTCTCGGCACTCTCCTCTCTCTCTTCAGGCGTATTCTGACTCCGACTGGGCTGTGGATCCTGATAACCGCCGCTCCGTCGGAGCGTACTGTGTATTTCTGGGGCAACAATCTCATCAGCTGGCGCTCCAAACAACATCTCACCGTCTCCAAAAGTAGTACGGAAGCTGAATACAAAACCCTTTCCAACACTGCTGTTGAAGTCGAATGGTTGTGCAGCCTTCTCTCTGAAAAGCAGATTCGTCTACCCTCTCCGCCTACGTTATGGTGCGACAACATCGGCGCCACATACCTTGCCCATAATCTGATGTTTCACGCTCGCACCAAACATATTGAGATAGATTTTCATCATGTTCGGGAACTCGTCGCTTCGAAACGCCTCAATATTTCATTCCTTAGCTCCAAAGATCAACTTGCTGACCTTCTGACGAAGCCCCTTGCCCGTCCACGCTTCGAGTTACTCAAGTCCAATCTCCGTGTCCAGGCTCTTCCCACGGGATTGCGGGGGCGTGTTGAAGATACTATTAATAAAACATAAATATTTATATTTATCATTTATTATTTTCTATTGTCTTGTTGGCTAAGTTAGTCAATGTCTATATAAGACTCTTGTACTCATATTATTGTTCAATGGAAAATACATTAGATTATTTTACAATAAAGACTATGAACAAACTCACAGAAAATCCAGCTTAAAAACAGGAAAGAGACGACCATTGGCTATGATTCATTAATTAACATCATACCTAAATCGAAAAAAATCTCATATATATCATACCTGAATCGGAAAGAATCTCATGAATAACGGATTTGAAAAATTATTCTCCGCCTTGGCTTCTTCTCCACCACACTATTCACAACCGGTTTCGAATTCGATACCATTATAAAACCTTTCAAGAAAACGAAACACATATGAAAATGGAAAGAGCATCATGCATAAGAATTTGGAAATATGAAAATGATATTGAATACAGAATGGACGCTTCTCCAAATGTCCATTATTATCATTCCTGAATTCCAAAGAATTTCAAATTATACCTGAATGAATATTCTTTCTGTCGGTTTGTTTTTGTTCACAGCTGGCTTGGTATCAATGTTTTTTTTTCCGATGAAGATACGTTGATTTCAATTAAAAAAGAAACTGAGAAATACATCTAATAACTTTGAAACTTTCAAAGAAAATAACTAAGAAAAATTCTTCAAATGTTTCTAGTTTAAGATGCTTCGAGTTGAAGCAAATTAAATAATTGAAATCTAAACCTTAACCGCGGAATCCATACAGATTTCTTCCTTGCCTCTTCAGTGCATAGACAACATCCTTTCTCCTAGCGTGCTCTGTGTAAGTGTCTGCATCACGAATCACGTTCTCGAGGAATGTCTTGAGCACACCTCTGGTTTCTTCATAGATTAAGCAACTGATTCACTTCACTCCGCCTCTCCTCGCCTTGCCAGCCGGCTTAGTGATTCCCTGAATGTTGTCGCGGAGGACCTTACGGTGGCGCTTTGCTCCGCCTTTGCCCAAAAATTTGCCTCATTTCCCACGGCCAGACATTTTCAATCAAATTGATTTGAGGAATGAAATTCAGATGTTAGATAGATAAAGGAGATCGGTGATGCTTGGCTTGGTATCAATGTATATTAAACGATTTGAGGAGTTTGTGGAATGGATTTGTTAGGATTTGGAACAAATAGCTACATATTTGTTATTTGAATAGACTTCATGTGGTATGGTTGTTTTGCGGATTATGTGGCTTTTGAAGATGAATTTTTGAGGCGGAATAATGCGAATCTGTTTATTCACTGATAAGAGTCTGATTAGAGTCTGCGTGCTTGCAAATGAGTAAGAGTTGGGTTATTTACCGGGTTTGGGTCGGATAATTGAAGGGAAACGGGCTAAATCCCTTCCCTTATATATTATATATAGATAATACCCCTTCAATGTAATTTTTGAAATCCGAAAATATATTTACATCAACAGCAATTGTCACAGCGTTTGCAGTAACACCCTCACTATAACACCTTTTATCAACCATACACAGTGACATCAACACACTACGTATACAATAACACATATACTCACAATGACATCCTCACAATGACTCACATGTTTCATTAACAATACGTAATAAAAGTAACATTTTACGTATAAAGTAACATATGTGACTCACAGTGACACTCCCACAATAACTCACAATAACAAATTCCACTAACCATACATAGTCATATTAACACCTCGCTGTGACAAGCTCATAATAACGCCTCATATTAACACACTCACATTAACACATTTTATTAACAATACACATTGACAGTAACACCTTACGTATACAGTAACACTCTCACAGTTTTTGTAGTAACAACTTACAACTTTTCAACACCCTTACAGTGACACTCTTATAGTTTTGCAGTAACACCTCACAGTGACACCTTCCCAATTTTGCAATAACATCTTACAATTTTGTAGTAACACCACACAACATTTGAAGTAACACCCTACGGTTTTGCAGCAACACCTCACGGAAATTGAAGTAACAACATCACAAATTTGCAGTAACACCTCACAACATTTGAAGTAACACCCTATATATTTGCAATAAACATCTCACATCATTTGAAGCAACACCATCAGAAATTTGTAGTAACACCATGCAGTTTTGCAGCAACACCTCACTGCATTTAAAGCAACACTCTCACAATTTGTTGTGACGCCTCACATTTGAAGTATCACCCTATAGTTTTGCAGTAACGCCTCAAAGCATTTGCAGTAACACCTCATAACACCCTCACAATTTACAGCAACACCCCACAACATTTACAGTAACACCCTCAAAATTTGTAATAACAACTCATAAATTCACAGTAACATTTCACAAACAACACTTTGGTTTCACAATGACACTATCATGATAATAAAAAACTTCTATGGATATAATAAAAAAAAGATTTTTCTGTATCAAATAATCAGTCAGGTATTTATGCGTTAGATTTAAGTGCATTAGGTCAAACTAGTAGTGGTGGTTGTAACTGCCATTTAGAACTAGATGACTTTGGCAACGATTCAAATATTCCCTGCTTCTAATAATGCAACGAGAAATGTAAGTTTGCAAGCAAAAGCAATAACATTCACCATCAACAGTAACAATAACAATAACTTGGATTGTCCCCAGGAAATGGTCTAGTGGTAAAAGGCTTGGGTGGCTTAAAAGTGCAGCTGGACTTGAAGCTGAAGTGTGGAGATTCGAACCTCGTAAAATAGGCACTTCTTTCAGTTGTTTGGTATAATAGCAAGCCCATGACTTTGAGCCACTAAGTTACATAGTTAACATCTCCACTTATCACGTGGGGCAGAGGAGTGGGGACCCTTGTGGTTAGGGTTTAACCATTTTTAACAATAACTTGGATTGAAAACTTCATCAACAGTATAACTTTTTATTGTTGAATACAATGGCATTTCTCTTGAGCCACAAATCATTATCTCCAAGCACCAACTAAAAATTCTAAACCCAACAAGAGAATGGTCAAAGAAGTAAGATGTTGTTAGTATCTTCGCTATTAAGGTTGCAAAAGGGACAGAGCGTGGTTGAGATGAAATTGATTGAATAGATTTTTGTCAAAAAAAGAAGAAGAAATAACTGTACTGATGTTGATATCAGCATATCTCACTACAACATTTTTGGCTTTTTGCGGCGCAAAATAAATGCCGGGACAATAGGAATTAAGCGCCGTAAAAACAATTATGACACATAAAATGGCGTTTATTTAATTATCGTGAATACTGATGTCGGAAATGTTTGCGGCACATTTTTATTCCGTCGGTAAACTTTTGTGGCAATTATATGGCACTTGGTAAATGTGTTGGATTTTCTTTTGTGTCATCTTGTCGGCACTTTACTAATGTGTCGAATTTCTTTTATGGCGGTATTTCCGTCATTTTGCACTTTCTTTGTGGCATATTTGCCGACACTTCTTCATTGAGAATGACACATTTTTATGGCACTTCACCAACATTTATTCCATATGTCGCAGTTTTCTAAATAGTAATTCATTTGTTTTTAAAATCCTGATTTTTGCATCAATTGTATGGTATATAATCAAACCGTCCATTTTTTTATGACAGTTTATTGAAACATAACACATTCGTCGGAATCTAATAACCAACTTTCTTACACACTTGACAAAATTATTGGCCATGTTTAAGCCACAGTTTGCCTAAAGTACTAAACTTGGGCATCAATGTCATAAATTTCAAGAACCTCGCCAAAAGACATGGTCAACATAAACAACACCTCAATTTGATATTCAAGTGTTGAAAACATAGATCAAATGTCTCTAGCTACATTCAACGGTAACACTAGTTGCCCTTGAGGGAGTTACAGAAAATGATAAATTATTCATCCCAAAGATAATTCATAGCTTTAACTGCTTACTCCATCCATAGTCTTCATCTTCCAGGCGGTTAACCACATCGAGAATCAACATTAAGTAACTTCAGCATCTTTTCTTGATCCACTCGCTTTCATTATTTTGACATTGCTTGCATGTTTAAAACCCCAAGCAGAATATCTTATCTTTGATTTAAAACATTTTATAATAGGTGAAAATCTGACAAAAAACAATAGAAATTACATAATGTTAGATTGCAATAGGTCCAATTATAAGATTAAGTACACGATATAAAATCCCACCTTTCTCATCAAGTTCAACTTGACACAAGCAAGGGACGTTAGAAAGCATAGTATCCGTTAGCTTTTTGTGAAGAGACTCAAGATTCAATTACTAGTAAAACATTTAAGAAAAAGTGAAAGATAATTGCAAAAATCAAATACTCAACTTCAACAACTAAAATATAAGAATAAGATCATGAGTTTTAGATAAAATCTGGGGTTAGCTTAAGGGAAAAGTTGATATAAAGGATGAAAATCAAACCTCCTTGCAATATTTGTCTGAAATCGCAACAAATCGTACCTTTCACCTGTAATGTTTTTCTCTTAAGCTTCTCCAAGAATGGTGAGTTCTCTACAGCTTTCTTGCTTTCACCTGTAATGCTTTTCTCTTAACAAATCGTACCTCTTTTCTGTTTATTTTTTCCTCAAAGAAATTCTGTTATAACAGTGGTTATGAAATAATGATTTTTGTGCAAGATAAAGATTTCTACACAAAAAAATTGATTTAACTTACTCGTGGAGAAATCTTGGTTTCAAAACATTTTTACCATTAATAAAATGATAAAAATGACAGGACCGTACCCCATTTCCATTTCATCTCTGGTCCTTCACAACATGAAAAGGTGATT
This sequence comes from Gentiana straminea, assembly GCA_036785695.1. Classification (NCBI taxonomy): domain Eukaryota; kingdom Viridiplantae; phylum Streptophyta; class Magnoliopsida; order Gentianales; family Gentianaceae; genus Gentiana; species Gentiana straminea. The sequence goes on from JAVUPR010000183.1 coordinate 13,658,569, forward strand.
AACCATAAAACAATACAATGACAGGGTATTGTTATTGAATGAGGTTAGGTCAAAAATCAAAATATAATTAATAGGTATCAACAAAGTTATTTAGATCTTCGGCTACTTTGTTCGTATTGCAGCAGAAGAAGAAAAAGGATCATGCTTAAAAGAGCGACTGCAAATGATTCATACTCCCATGACTCCTATGACTGTGACTTCAAGCGATTAACACAACAATAATAATGAAGGAAAAGAGCAATGCAATCCAAAATTTATCCAAGTAGAGAACACTTTAGCAACCGGACTCCGGAATCATCACTGAACAATGCATAGGAGCTAGGCGTAGGCACATAATCGTAAGGGAAAGCCATACCTTCCGGCGAAGAACACCGGACTGAGATTTTCGATAGATGCGTTGGCGTATCTATATGAAGTTAGGATCAGATTCGGGTGGTGAAGGTTGAAGCACACAACTGAAGAATTTTGGATCGGCAGTTAGGTCCTTCTTCTGGTTCTTATCGGAACATTTGCCATTTGGAGGAAGAGCTCTTTTCGATCTCAAAAAACAATTCCACATAGAGTAAAGAGGAGTGGGAGCCTTCAATAAAAATAGATTAAAATTTTTTTTGACGGTTTATTTATTTATCTTTCTTCTTGTGGCAGGGATATTTAATGTGATGCAATAGCTTTTTAAAAATAAAAATAAAGTATATATTTTAACAGTTTTTCAATGCACGATAAAAGGTGTGACACAATAACCTATTTTTCTTGTAGTGTTGTCTAAGAAACATTCCCAAATGAATTGGAATACTGCCACAAGAAATTCAACCAAAATAAATTAAGCTAACCCAATTACAAGAAGCTTACCTCCATACTGTGTCTAATGAGTCGAGGACTATGAGGAATGATGCAATCTTCAACTAGAAATTTTTTTTATTTCCACATCTTAATAGTCACCTCCCCTGATCTCTTTCCTTTCCAATCTTCAGATATAATTCCCCATGTAGTTGTCTAGGCTGATATTCTTGGACAGAAGTTGCAAGTCTTTATATGTGAGGACCTTGCCTTTGTCAAACCCAATCGTAGCAGCTTTTGCAACTGAATAACCTGGTCCATTTGTCATAACAACGTCAATTCATTAAAACAAAATATGAAAACACAAAATTGCAACCTGGTATTTCTGGGGAAATTTGTAGGGAGATCATTATTAGATTTTACTGTTGTACTTGTATTCATCTTTAAGTTTTACAGCTGTGGGATATAGTTTTACTTAGCTTCCAAAGTTTATCTAATTTTTTAATAAACAGAAGGCCTATATAAAGTTGTAACTCTCATTACTGAACTAAGAAGTGTATTTCACTCATTTTCTAAGCGTTTATGGTATCAGAGCTCTGACCAAATGCTGTGACTTACTCTTCGTATCATAAAAAATCAGAATAAGAAAAAAAAGAAATTAACGGAGAGAATAATCACCAGGAAAAATCCTAGAACAGTACAAAACAAGTTTGATCCTATGCCAACCCAAAGACAAGGCATACCAAGCAGACCAGTTGGTCTAACTTTGCCTTATGTTGCAAATTCTCATGTTAAGGAGATACAATGGATAGTTGGAAAATGGTACAAGGTAAAAACGGATGCAAGGTGCATTAGATAAGGATAACCATGACACACCAGTGCCTAAATTCATCAACACCCATCAGCCTTGCCGTACGATACTAAATTTCAGTCATGCCTCTTCATGTATTTTTTCTACCTTGTGGAATGTAAAATACTTTTCACATTTTTTTACCCACTAGAGCCCTCCCCACCCCATCCATCCACCTATACCTGTACCTCCCCCTCCCCCGAAAAGTAGAAAACCGGTTTAAGTATCAGCATAATTAACATGACTAGGAAGCATACCTTGGGTAGTGGATCTCTCCTTGCAAAGAGTCTCGGTCTTGTTCCCGGTGACAGTCTCAACGGCTTGTGATGGTGGATTTCTTGTTGTAAAGGGCCTTCATCTTGGCACTAAGAGTCTTAACTGCTTGTGACAAAGTGATTCAACACTCGTCTTGGAGGATCGAGTTCCTTCAGCCATGGTTGTGGATCTGTTGCTACACGAATGTAGATAATTAATTAAGCAAGAGTCTAATAACAACAAAAAGAAGATCCAGAAAGGAACAAAGTTGCAGAAAGGGGAAAGATTGAGAAGAAGATCCAACAATATTTCATTCATGCCCGATCCGATTACATCCAAACTTGCATTTGAAATTTAAATTAATACCAAAAAAAACCCCTAAACAACGATCAAATCATCGAGTACTACCCAAAGATAGCGAAATGGTAAAATAAATAATAGAAATAAAGGAGATTAGGTTTTTTTCTTACGGCAAAAGAGAAGAGGAATCAGCTCTTAAAAAAAGTGAATCGATTTTTTTAAACAAGAAAGCGAATCGATATTTTTTTTTGGACAACGCGAATCGATATCTGAAACGATGAAATTGAAGAGAAGACGTGGTTCCACCTTGGTTAAAGAGTGGAGTGCCGGTTAAATGTTAAAACTTTTGATTATTATTTTCTTTTTTGTTTATTTATTTAATAGACATTATAAGGTTAAAACAATGATACATGTGGCATTATGTGATTGGTTAAAAAAATCTTTCCTCCAATTGGGTCTTTATAACCCAATTATCGGACTTGAATGACCTTCACTTTGAGTCTTTAACCAAATTATCGGACTTGAACGACCATCAATTTGAGGTTTAGTTAACCCAATTATAGTATTTATGTTTGACTAGACTTGATCGATCATAAATTTGGTGTTCAAGTTAACTCAATTACAATGTTTGGGTTGATTAAGCTTGATCGACCGTCAACTCAAGGTTCAATTAACCTGATTACAATGTTTCGGTTTATCGTGTTTGATCGACTGTCAATATGAGGTTTAGTTGATCCAATTACGATTTTTAGGGTTGATCGACTGTCAATTTAATGTTCAATGTTTGGGGTTGAGCAGGCTCGATCTACTTTCAATTTAAGGATCGCTTAATTAACTCGATTACAGTGATTGTGGTTGCTCGGGCTTGATTGATAATCGATTTAAGGTTTAGTTAACCAGATTACATTGTTAAGGTTGGTAGAGCTTCATCAAGCGTCAATATAATTTTCAGTTAACTAGGGGTTAAGGTTGATCGAGCTTTGATGGATTATAAATTTGAGGTTCAATTAACCCAATTAGAGTGTTTGTGGTTGAACAGGTATGAGTGATTGTCAATTTGATGATTAGCTTGCCCAATTACATTATTTGTTGTTGATTAAGCATGATCGACCATCAATTTGAGGTTCACATGTCTTGATTAAAGTATCTTTGTTTGATCGGGCATAATCAAAGTTCAAATTGAAGTTCATCTAACCCAACTACAATGATTAAGGTTGATCAGGCTTGATCGACCGTCAATTTGTGGTTCAGTTTAACAATTACATCATTTATGGTTAACTAGGCTTGACCGATCATCAAAATTATGTTCAGGTTAAGACAATTATGGTGTTTAGGTTGATTAGGCTTCATCAACCATCGATTAAATGTTAAGTTATCATGATTTTAGTGTTTTGGTTGATAGTGTTTGATCGACCGTCAATCTCAGGTTCACTTAACCCGATTACAGTGTTTAACATTGATTGCGTTGGATCAACTGTCAAGTTGATGTTCACTTAACTGATTACAATGTTTGGGTTTGACCAGGATCAATCTACCATCAGTTTAAGGTTCATTTAACCCGACTGCAATGTTTTTGGTTGCTCAAACTTGATCGGTCGTCAATTTGAGGTCTAGTTAGCCTAATTACATTGTTGAAGTTGTTTAGGCTTGATCGGCCATCAAATATAATGATTGTTACGTTACAAGTCTCATGTCACTTAGTTTATAATATTATTTAATTAATAATATTCACTATTATTTTTGCACTATATATTATGTAAATAATTTAAAGTAATTATATAAGTGCTTTTTTTAGGAAATTATATAAGTGCTTTAAAACCAAATATATAGTACTTTGAATTTATTAAGCTTGATATATATAATGATGTGTATGTGAGATATAGTATAATTATTATTTTTATATTTATCCTACATTTATATGTGTATTTATATGGTTTTTTTCAAATAAATAAATTTGCAATATTTATAACTTTTTTTTGGGGGAAATATTTATAACGTTTTAAAGAAGCGAAATAATTTATTAATGGTGAAGCAAAAAGAGAGAATTATAAATATTGTGATAACTCATCAGAAATTGTTGCTTAAGGAAATAAGTATTCAATTATATTTCACAAGGTGTTTGGTAGCTTAGATGGTACAAGGATTAATCTTAAAGTTCATGTTATAGGTTCGATTCTCCTTGGCTATATAATTTTTTACAAATGATTGTTTGTTGTGTTGTTTTCGTTGACAATACGTAATTTATTAACTTTTTTAAATATACCCTTTTGACCAATTAATCAAAATTACTCCCAAGACGAATATCAATACGTAATTTATTAACTTTTAAACAATATACCTGTAATTCTGTATCCATTAATTACTCGTTATCTTTTAACTTTACATATTAATAAAGCATCACATAAAATGACATGCAATATTATAACAAAAAATGACATTTTTAAGGGACATACGGAGTAACTATCATCGGAAATGATGGCACAACATCAGAAAATCAATGTAAATAAGGCGTTGAGTAGTCTGGATGGTACAAACATAAATCCTGAGCTCTATGTCATAGGTCCGACTCTTGTAGCTCTATAATATTTTTCAAATTATTGTATATTGTATTGTGTTTGTTGAATCAATACGTAGTTTATTAATTTTCTTTGAAATATACCTTTTTGACCCATTAATCAAAATTACTCCTATGATGAATATCAATACGTAATTTATTAACTTTTAAGAATATACCTTTAATTTTCTACCCATTAATTATAACAAAAAATGACATTTTTAAGGGACATATGGACTAACTATCATCGTAAATGATGGCACAACAACAAAATTTCACTGTAAATGATGGCACAAAATCAAAATGCCGGAATGTTGGCACAAGTTTTCTGACATTTTTGTGTAGTGTCACAAAAGTGACATATTTTGTACGACATAACGTTAATCTGACACAAAAAATGTCACGAATTTGTGACATAAATAATGAGGGTCGGTTAATTGTCGGCAATTCACGACATAAAACAATATGTCGTAGAAATGTCGTACTTTCATGGCAATTAATAACTAGTGCCGGAAAATATACGACAATTATTAAAATGCCATAAAGAAAGTGTCACCAAAGGCCTGTTTTGTTGTAGTGTCTTAAAACAAGCCCATAACATCTTCGACTCAATTTGCTCTATCATTCTTCAATAACAAATTTAGAAAATAAAAATAATAACAAAAATAAAATACGAATCTATTCAACTGCAATCTGTGATCAACGCTTTGCAGTCGAGCTCCATGAAAACTCCACGAAGGTCCACCGAGAGTTCCATTCTCACCAACGCCGTGGACGAAATACTAATTCAGCATACAAATAAAGTCTTAAACGGAAGAAGCATGGAATTGTTTCCACCCATTTGAACACAATAATAACAATTTGGGCAATAACGGCTTTTGCACAAATTTGTTTTCCATCTGCATGGAGAACCAAATTACTACTTGGTAAAACATATGCAATACTCGTCATGATACTCCTTTCATCTGCATGGAGAACCAAATTACTACTTGGTGTTTCTTTTTTGCTTTTCCATAAAAAATAAAAATAAATAAAGGAAGCAATCAAGGGAAGGATCAACAACCTAGGTTGCACGGACACGGACACATGGACACGGATACGCGGATACGGACACCGGGATACGGAAGTTTTAAAAAATATAAGATACGGGTGCGGCGGTCAAAATGTAAATATTAAAAGTATAAGGACTAAAATGTAATTAATGAAAAGTATAAGGATTTGGTATGCAATTATTAAAAATATAAGGACTAAAAGGTAATTATCAAATACTATAAGCACTAGAATGATAAATTTAACCCAAGCATAATAACCAAAAATATAATCATGGGCTCTACGCTTTCATCCCACAACTTCAAATACAAAACATCATAGTTAGAATTTTCAAAACCAAAGCGCTTTCATGAGTTAGATCTCACCCAAAATACACAAAATACATGAAATACTACTACAATAGATGAATAGTTCAACATCATCTCCAACATCCTGACAAAAGACGGATTCCAACTCCGGTTCATCTAATGTGACATTAGCTAACTCAAGAAATGAAATACTTAGCTTTCTTGAGTTAGATGTCATGTCACCCCAAAATACACAAAATACTCCTACAATGTGACATTAGCTAACTCAAGAAATGAAATTGTACTTCGTTCGTCCCAAATTACGGCTATATATTATACGGGCTTAAAAAAAAGGAAGATGATCAATGTTTTCACTTTCCACAAAGAATAACACATTTCAATGAATTTCATAAAGTGAATGATAAAACCAAACAAGAGAAATATGTATGATTTCGGTCATTATAAAACACATGGCATAGCACATGGGGATTAGAGCTAGTTTTTTATTCAGAATAAATTATTGTATCTAGAGTGAGGGAAAAAAAAAAGAAATACCGTCTCCAAAACTAAACATGCGTGTCCCAGGTCCGACTCGCGTGTCCGAATTTTTTGAAAAATACAATTCGGTCCGACACCGTGTCCAGTGGTGTGTCCGGCGTGTCCCCCGCGTGTCCGTGTCCGGTGCGTGTCCGACACGGGACACGCGGCCTAAATGGAGTGTCCGTGCTACCTAGTCAACAACCTTAGGAGTACCAAATTCAAGAGCCTGATAACTGATAAGAGGCTGAAGCAAGAGATCAACAATATTTTTTTTTAATTTAGAACATAGGCACCATCAAACTAGATGACCATTACAATTGCTCTTAGAACAAATTTTTGGATTTTGTATTTCCTTGTTCTTTTTTTCCCCACAAATGAAGAAAGTTTTATTAAAACCAATCGGAATAATTTACAATAAAAACTAGCCACAGCTAGACTAAAGACCCGGCCGTACGCCGCACTACAACACGGCCTAATGCCGCACTACAACCCGGCCTAACACCAGATTAACAAACCGAGATTACTACAAAACAAATTCAAGTAATAGATTGGGAAGAGAGTGCTGAACAAAAGAGAAAAAGTTCTCTGAACGAAAGAATGTTCAGACACATGGGTCCGACAAACACAAATAACAAACTAAAAACTTAAAAAAACTAATACTACTGTTAGGAAAAATCAAATTGAGCGATAGCCTTTAACGATGGTAACACAAAATAACAAACGGAAGTAAAAAGACAAAACACCAAATTTACGTAGTTTCCGGCAATGTGCTGACTAGTCTGTTGGAATAGTGTCCTAAACCCAATCGGGTTGGACCGGATCCGACCGGGTCGGATCATTTCTACTATTTCTTTGTGTTTATACATATATTAAATGGCTTTTATGTTGTCATATATCTGTTCTTTTAAAGAACCAATTATGAATTGTTATATGATAACGTCCTTAGTATTAAACCGTGATAGAGAAACCATGATAGGCGATTATGGTTGATGAGATCTCTAATCACTTTAATAAGTTTGATACTTAAATGTCTCTAGGTGATGTACTATTAAACGGGGCATTGATAGTATGAACAAGTGCTAGCACGTATTAGATGTCTTCTTCGTCATTAGGGCGGGGATAGATCTCGTCTATCGAAGTGTAGAGACACTTGGACCGTACGTGGACGTGTATTAGAGAATGCGTACGTTAGATCGACCCACTTACACGGATAAGTGTCACACTATGTGGCGGTTGTGTAATTATCCTTAGGACCGGAGTCTTCATGGCATCACGGTGTGGATTGTCATGCTTTGACACTATTGAGGTTTCCCAGCCACGGGGCGATCATGCGGTAGTGATTGGGTGTGATACTGAAGCATGCGGAGTATACATGATTGGTCGTCCGGGAATCGCGTACCCTATCATTAGGGGTAAATATCCGAAAGGGCCTTCTTATAAGGAATGTCTCGTTCTCGTGAGTCTTTGCAAAGTGGGAGTAAACGTGTTACTTCGAGAGAGCTTGATATCCAGATTATAAGATACGGTCGTTGATGTTTTGACACTCGACTAACGACCGTATGGATATTATTACAGCGATAGGATTGTAAGTTACACGGTAACTATTTCACATGAAAGGTAGTAGTCATTGCATTTGACTCTTCCGATGATTGGGGGTCACGGTGTGTTGCTAGACGCTATCCCGTGATCGTTAGGCATGAAGGGTATTTTCGTAATTTGCGCTTTGTGTCTACGGCCAACATATTCGGAAGCCTATCGGGTCACACACATAAGAACATCTAGCCGGATTAAAATGTGGTTATAGATGATAACCAAATAAGGAAAGTTTATCTCGAGGCTATAAGGGTTACAGTGGTAAATTAATATGGTGGTATTTATTTATTATGAATAAATATAATACAAGATATTAATTATGATGATTAATTAAATATGTATAGGGGGGTTCTATTTGGACCCCCCTATTTACTACTTGCACCACATTACTACTTGTACCACAAAATCTTGCTTTTGACACCACATGATTATTTTGATTATTTTTATACTTGTTACACTACACAATTAATAAAAAAAATTACTACCTAGACCACATATTTTTGAAATTATAAACAAGTCCTCTTAAAACCTCTATGCTAACATAAAACCTAAAACAACATAAAACATTTCATCATAAAACCTTTCATATCATCTTCATCACATTATCATCATCTTCATAACATTTTATCATCTTCACATTTCATATCATCTTCATCACTTCTTCACTTCTTCACTACATCATCTTCTTCCTCTCTACATACAATCATGGAAGCTTCAACATCTCCAAATTCGAATTTTGAAAGTCAAAATTTTGAATCAATTCATAACAATGAACAACAAATGCATTGTGATATGGAAGAGCCAAAAATCTCACTTGAAGATATACCATTTTCAAGCCAAGTTGAGAAGAAGATGGCTTCCTCAAATATGGTAATTTCTAGGTTGAAAATTTCGTTTTTTATGTTCATTTTGTGGTTTAAGTGAATGGGTAATCTTCCTACATACATATTATCATGTTTAGAGGTCATGAATGGAAGAAAATGGTGTTATTTCGCCATTTCCGATCACCTCTAGGGATTCCGCCGTCGTTTTTTTACGTACAGCAGCGTCAATGGCAACCTCATGGGACGTCACCCATACTGACGCCCGTATTGACTTAGTAACGTCAGAGCTGAGGACGTTTGCAACACCGAGAGAAGATGTATATGCATGTCCAAAACGTTAGCCTAGAGGACGCCGCTTAGGCCACGTAACGTCAATGTGGTGACGTTTTGTTTCCCAACGTCAAACTAGCGACGTTTCGTGTCCATTTACACGTCATTTGTAGAAACGTTTTTCTTGACACTTACATGCAAAAGGTTTCCCCTAAAACGTCACTCAAGGGGACGTTTCATTTGCAACCCCAACGTCATCTTAGCCGACGTTCGGTTCTCGTATTTTTTCATTTTGCCAACATGTGTTTTACTTGATTTTATTACTATTGAATCCATAGAAACAATGTGATGACGCAAATCATGACAAAAGCAATGATGAGGGGCCGTAGTAGACGACGAGGAGGAGTATTTGAAGGTGAGAAACTATTAAATGGATATGTTATCTTCTTATTCTTCTCCAATTGACTATGACAAAGATACGTTTCCTTGCGTTTTTGGTCGATAAAATGATTGAAGAAGATCAAGAAAATCTTCGTAAAGTTCGAGATACCGCACTCACAATAATGGATGAGCCACATGAAGAGTTATCACTCGATTTGACTTCAATTTTCACAACCGATCAAGTAAGTCTCTAAAACTTATACTATTTAAATGTATGTGATCTTTAAACTTGAATTGGTATTCATTACATTCATATTTTAATCACAGGTATTTGATTCACATGAAGCCGTCACCAAACACCTCAAGGCATTGGCAAGAGAGAAAGGCGTTGTCATTGTGAAAAAGAGATCCAACATGACCGGAAAGCGGACACATTTCATTTTATTCCAATGTGAGAGGGGTGGATTGCCAAGAGAATATGAGAAAAAGGTTGGCGGTACCGGAAAAAATAAGCCAAGAGAATCGTCTACGAAGAAATGTGGTTGTCCGTTTCTATTGAAAACCTTGAAGGATAACTTTAGGGAGGTGTGGACCGTTAGAGTATTGAATGGTGTACATAATCACAAGGTATTAAATTATGAGGAGGGTCATGCATACCTTGGCCGGATTGATAGAGAACAAGTTGATTTTGTTGCAACAATGACTCGCAGCGGTATTTTGCCTAAACATATACTACGTATGTTGAGAGATAAGGATAAGAAGAACTGTACTTCATCAAAGGCGATCTACAATGTTCGTTCTAAGATAAAGAAGAAGGCACGTGCGGGCCGTACGGTGATGCAAGAGGTTTTCAAATTGGCGAGATAAGAACACATCATTCGTGGAATGTAGGCATGACGAAGGAAATGTAGTGAAAGATGTTTTTTGGGCCTTTAATGATAGCTTGTCTCTTGCAAGGTGCTTTCCTTGTGATGCTCATGGATTGTACATACAAGACGAACAAGTACAAGATGCCCCTCTTGCAAATTGTTGGCGTTACGTGTACGGATATGTCATTTTCGATTGGATTTGCTCTACTTTGTTTGGAGAGGGAAGAGAACTACACGTGGGCTTTGACTATGCTTCGGAAAGCAATTGGTGAGAAAAGTGATCAAACATGTTGTATCGTGACGGATAGAGAAGAAGCATTAATGAACGCTTTACGTGTGGTTTATCCAAAAGCAAAGAACTTGATATGCGGGTGGCATATAGAGAAAGGTCTTGTGGCGAATCTGAAGACGAAGACTACAAGTGAAGTTTGGCAAGACTTGATGACTGCTTGGACAGAGGTTGTTCAATCAGAATCAGAAGATGAGTTGAATGAGAGATTGGAAGAGTGTAAGAAGATTTTTAGTGAAGACGCTTTGAGTTATGTCTCTTGTACATGGTTGAACGCACATAAGGAGGCATTCGTCTCCGCATGGACCAACTCTGTTTTTCATTTGGGAAACACATCAACCTCGAGAGTCGAGGGAATGCATTCAGTATTTAAAAGCGGCTAAAAAGCGGGCTTGGGGACTTGGTTGCGAGTGGGAAGCCGGTCTTTGCATGATCGATCAAGAGATCAAAAACATCAAAAAGTCATTCGAGAAGTCTCGTTTTCATGGAGCCAAAAAAATTTAAAGATGTTGTGTTGTTTAAAGAGCTTAAACATCGTGTATCCATATACGCATTGGGCTTGTTGTATGCCGAGTTGGAAAAAACCAATGATAGCGATGCGTTGAATAAGGAGTGCCGATGTAGTATTCGAAAGACACATGGTTTGCCGTGTAGACATGAGATGGCTAGATTTAAGAAGAAGCCAGCCGCATCCCTTTATCGCCTATCCATATTCATTGGAAGACCCTAGATATCAAAGGGCCACCTCCAAAGGAATCCGAGTTAGACTATTTGCCGAGTTCGAATGCCTTAGAAGAAAAGTTGAAGATGGCGGATCTTTGGGAGAGACAACGGTTGATCGTGAAGATACGTGACATTTGTCAACCGGTTGATACTTGTTTTGCAAGAGCCAAAAACAAAAACCACGAGTCGTGGCCGCCCTAAGGGTTCGGAAACAAGAGGAAGTTAGTTGAGGACTCATCAACTAAAAGAGAGATGAGCAAGTTTGAACACGTTGAGAAAGAATTATCGAGTGTGAATGCCGCGTGTGAAGGTGTTTCTTCCGCCCCAACTCCACCTGCATCTGAAGGTGCTTCTAATGTCAAAAAGAAAAAAATCCCAATGACTCGAGCGGCATCCAAAGGTAGAATGCCAAAGGTTCCAAAGTTTGAGTGTAAAGTATTGATGACGGAAAAATTCACAGTTATTTTGATAACAATTTACCCCATTTCTGATATCATTTTGAGTATGTTTATATCGTTTCGAGTCATTAATTCCTAAGTTTCATAAAAATATATAAGTAGTAACTATTATGTAAACTATCGTGTTTTTATAAGTTTTTATAAGTTTTTGTACCGGTTTAGTAACCGGTGTGTCGTGTCGGATTTACGTTTGGTATTTTGGTGGTTCATTGCAGGGTTATAAGTTTATCAAAATTCCACGTAACGACACGTTTTGAGCTCTAAAAGAGGTGTTTAGAGGGTTAGAAGAAGATGCCACAAGTTTACGAGTCAAAACGGATTAATTGTCCGAAATGCTTCTACCGTAACCAGTTTTCGATGGACATTTGACCCAACTTAGAGGCATTTTCTGGGGAAGTGTTCTTCATGAAAGTTTTAGATCTTCAAATGAGCTTTCCAACGCATTTTGAATCACGTCAATCGGAGGTCTACAACTCAAGTTATGAGCGTTTTACTGAACAGCTGAAATCCCGGCTCGAACCGGATAAATACCGATTCGAGCCGGTGCAAAACAAATTGCATATTTTAGTAGCTAGCTTGCTCACATGGGATGTTTCTATGGGGAATATTATTAATGATGGCAAATATTCTCTCCCACATGCTAAAATTCCCTCCCATATACAAACTCCCTAAGATAATACCTTCCTTATAACAACCTCCCTCATATACATATGCTACCTCCCTCATATATCTTTCCCTATATAAACTCCTCCATCTCCATTGATCTTCCTTGCCCCTTTCTTGGCCAACTTTGGCCCCTCTCCTTCCCCATCCTCCTTCATCTTTTCCTTTCTTTTAATTTATGTTTTGGGGGGGCCAAATTAGATATATATGTAGTTATAATGTCGGTGTAATAACCCGACTAGTTATCGTATTAATATAATTTCGTTTCCGTTTTTCTTTTATTGCTTTCTTTCATTTTTATGCAATTAGTATAAATATATATATATATACGTATATTATATATATCTATATCTATATATATCTTTATATATATCTATACGTATATCTATATAGCTGTAGTTATTTTATTTCCGTTTTGTTTTCTTTCGTTTTGTTTCTTTTCTTTCTTGTTATATGTATATATCTATATATACGCATATATATCTATATACTAGTATTTATATATATATGTATGTATTTAGATATATATTTATATTTCGTTGTTATTTTCGTTGTTATGATTAGCTAAAGTAGTCACATAGCTGAATCATGTAAAATTTGGTGAAATCAACCTTTGGAAGATAAAATTGGGAGTGTGTAGTGCTTTTTATTGTTATATCACACATATTTCACGTCTTAGAACTTGTTATAACGGATTTGGGCTAGATTAGCTACCTAGGTCAAAAATCACACACATCATTCTTGAGAGTGTTCAGAGAGAATGGTGTGGGAAAAAGGGTTCTAAGATCGGGAGGTAAAACATACCAGGGTTTTAGGTCGTAAATTCAAGCCCGCGCTCATCGGTGTTTTATTATCAACATAGTAACTTGAATGTGGTAGTCTAGATTAGTGTAGTTTAGTGTTAGACCCCGGGGTTGAACTATGAAGTGCCGGGTGGTTCTTGAGCCAACGATGACAAGTTGTTTCACGGAGTCTTTCGGGTAGACCATGGATTAGGTAAAGCTTCGGTTTTCTTCTTTGACACATTCTTGTTAAGATGTTTGGTGTAGTACGTTGGTGAGTATGAATCGGTAGTAACTTCGATCGAGTAATTTTTGGACTTGTTTCCATAACGAGGGTTATATCAAGCGTCTCACAGCACTTAATCATGTTAGGATAATCGGTTTTCTAAAAAGAGAATTAGTTAACCTCACATAGGATGTTGAAGGAGAGTTGTTCAGATCTTAACATCAGAATTAGGAGCACGCACCCGTGAGATTGAATGTGAGAGTTCATTTGTTATAATGCACACTTCCAGTTTTGTCTATCAGTGGGGTTGAAATTAGCTATTTTGATCATGGTTCGGCTATGTCTTTTAAAACCAAATAGTTTAATTTTCTTTCTTTTCTATCTTTAGTATAAACAAACCAACAACTTTGATCGCCTAGACTAAGAAACACGTTCACTTTGGTACTTACAACCACGTTTCCCTGTGGGATCGACCTCGTACTCCCGTAGCTATCCTAACAATCCGACCCGGTACTCGTTTGGTTAGAGAGTTGGTTTACCCACGGTTTTCGAGTCTTTATAAATATATTTTCGAGGGGTAAATTTAAGCTCATCAAAATTGGCGCCGTTGCCGGGGAAATGTGTGATATTGTTGTGATATCTTGTAAGTGAACCGAAGGCTTGGGCCTAGGTTTTTATTTTTATTTTACTTTCGATAAGAGTCTTGGGATGCAGAAGTGATATTGTCCTGAACTCGGTTTGAATACGACTTTGGTACTTAACCCAATCTCTTTACGGGGTTGTTATATTAGGTTGATATCTTGTAAGTCCAGCTAGAACTGGGGCTTAGGTCCTTCGGCTACCATATAAAAAAAAAAGAAAAATTTTATTGTTTTCTTGTTGTTTTCTGAGATCTTTCAGTTTGAGCTTAAATGGATGAATTTTTCAATCAATACTACTCACCTGAACAACAATACCTCTACCAACCTTATCAACAACAGTTCGTGTCTGAGCCTCAGTATCAACAGCGGAATAACCAAGGTTCTTGGTCCTATAATTGCCCTAGTGCATACCCGGATCAGAATTATGGTTATTCGAGTTATGAACCACAATATTATGAGGGTTATCCGAACCCTAGTGCTTATCAGGATTATGGTGTTCATACTCAGCACGTTGATAGCTTCACCCAGATTCAGCCACCTGATCAGTGTCTGGAATGGCAAGAGGACTACTACTCACCTCCAATGAATCAAAGTCGGTATGATCGTTTTCCCCCCCGCCACAAGAAGACCTCACCGACATTCAAATGGAGCAGACATTACTCTTTTGGACGAGAATTTGATTCAATTAAAGAAGGATATGCAAGAGTTCGATAGAAGTACCGACGCCGCCATAAGAAATCTTCAAGACAAGGTGGGGAAATTGATTGAATTAGTGAGGTATGTGAAAGAGGCGAGAGACATGTGAGGTGGTTAAGGATGATGATGTTATCACCGAAGAAGTTCGTGTCGAGAAAAAGGTTGAGGATTCGAGTTTGCTATAATGAGATTTCGAGTTAGAGGAGCAAGAGATTGATCGGCCATCTTCGGTAAAGCCACCGGGAAAGTTGGTAATAGTTGATATGATGGTCCCGGATTACTATATTCGTCCACTCGTGAGGATGAATTTTCTCGCGATTCGGTTCATATACTCCCCAATGGATGAGCTTTATGGTGATTTTCAAAAGAAGATGGTTCGACAGCCGATAAAAGAAGATTCTCTCGGGCCGGGAGGAGATAACATCGAGGGCCAAACGAGGTACGTTTCTAGACAATACAATTTCAATGGTTCTCGCATTGTTAATTTTTCTTAAGCTATTGATCTTCTTGAGTTCGGATTTTGGTTGATTGAGTCCGTTTAGAGTCACCCCGTCGAGCAAACGACGTTAAACAAAAGCGCTACCGGGAGGCACCCGTTAAATAATAGTAATTTGGATAAAGCCTAGTCTTAATGAAATGTAGAATCGTATGAAAGATGAACACAAAGCACAACCAAGTCTCAGGATGAATGTTTGAATGTCATTAAAAGGGAACGATTAGGTGGTTATCCGAAAATCCCAATGGAGAAAAAAGATAAAATTCAAATGCATCATTTCTTGGACTTAGGTTATTGAACCCTTTGAGGATCTGGGTATAAAAGACTCGATACTCTTTCACACATTTCATTTTTATGATCTAGTCTGTTTCAAATTTCTGGTCGTTGTAGTATAGTGGTGAGTATTCCCACCTTAATAAAACTGTGTGTAATAAAAATGAATTTAGGAATAGCTGACTTGACTATGATATATGCTCATGTGATACATATATGCTTAGATGTTCTGTGCTTTACCCATGTGGGTTATTTTTCCATCTAAAGCTATATATATATTGCCTATCGAATTTTCTCGACGTAACGGGGCCATTATCTTATTATTCCCATATCCCTATTCGATGTCTTGGCACGAGGACCATGTCCCGTGTTTTCTTTGTTTTAAGTTTTGGTATAGGGATTCGGATCGTGCTTTCTCATGGTCGTTACGGGATTCGATAGCATCTTTCTCGCCCGGTTTATAAGCTAAGTCTTCCTCTCTATCTCATTTACACTCGAGAATAATGCAAAATCGTAAGTGGGGGTAGAGTCCGGTTGGTTTAGAAATGGCGTAAGTGTTTAAACCCTTAATTTTTGATTCTTTTTCGAGCATTATTTAGTTCATTAAAATAATCTGAATAAGGCATTTATTTCATGGATTTAAAGATGTAATGATCAATTTGGATATGTATAACTAATTTGAACCGTAAGTGCATTTTAGCCTAAATTTATTTGTGTAACATGAATTCCTTCACGTAAGCCTTTGATATTGAAGCGAAAATTTTAAACTGTACCCATTCAGCATTCTAGTGATTTATCCTAGAAATAGCAGTAACTTAGTACCTAACTTCTGAACATGTACTGTGAATATCTGAAGGTTTGAATGTGATAGAAACAATGTCAAAATAAGATAAATTATATATATGTCGGTTGTAGCTACCAATGATTTGAGTGCGGTAGGGCGTTATCACGAAACGTCCTATACCACTATGAGGTTTAAAAGCTCCCGACTGCCTGATGATAGTAGTCCAGCTATGGTGTTATCACGAAACATCCTATTGCTGGGAATGAGGGCATATGCTACACATTAAAAAAAAAAAAAAAAAAAAAAGAGAGAGAGAAGTTATCTTCTGACTATCCCCAGTATAAACTAAATGATATGCATTAGGGATTATCCTAATAAGTACACGGGAGGACTTTGTGTGGAACTGTTTCTGCCTATGCCTAGGAAAGTCATTAGGATTGTCTGAATGGATATTTGTTCGTTTGCTAGAATTATTCAAGAGAGGATAGTGGAAATTGAAAAGGCTTGTCACACACTCACTCTGTTATACATTTATATTGCGGTTAACGTGTAGTTATGATTCGATTGGTTGCATCATCTGATTGTCCTTTATATCTTATATCTTCATGAATTTTTCCTCATTCATTTTATTTTATCGCTTATTTTGTTCGAGGACGACCAAAAGCTAAGTGGGGGGTTGTGATGACGGAAAAATTCACAGTTATTTTGATAACAATTTACCCCATTTCTGATATCATTTTGAGTATGTTTATATCGTTTCGAGTCATTAATTCCTAAGTTTCATAAAAATATATAAGTAGTAACTATTATGTAAACTATCGTGTTTTTATAAGTTTTTATAAGTTTTTGTACCGGTTTAGTAACCGGTGTGTCGTGTCGGATTTACGTTTGGTATTTTGGTGGTTCATTGCAGGGTTATAAGTTTATCAAAATTCCACGTAACGACACGTTTTGAGCTTTAAAAGAGGTGTTTAGAGGGTTAGAAGAAGATGCCACAAGTTTACGAGTCAAAACGGATTAATTGTCCGAAATGCTTCTACCGTAACCAGTTTTCGATGGACATTTGACCCAACTTAGAGGCATTTTCTGGGGAAGTGTTCTTCATGAAAGTTTTAGATCTTCAAATGAGCTTTCCAACGCATTTTGAATCACGTCAATCGGAGGTCTACAACTCAAGTTATGAGCGTTTTACTGAACAGCTGAAATCCCGGCTCGAACCGGATAAATACCGATTCGAGCCGGTGCAAAACAAATTGCATATTTTAGTAGCTAGCTTGCTCACATGGGATGTTTCTATGGGGAATATTATTAATGATGGCAAATATTCTCTCCCACATGCTAAAATTCCCTCCCATATACAAACTCCCTAAGATAATACCTTCCTTATAACAACCTCCCTCATATACATATGCTACCTCCCTCATATATCTTTCCCTATATAAACTCCTCCATCTCCATTGATCTTCCTTGCCCCTTTCTTGGCCAACTTTGGCCCCTCTCCTTCCCCATCCTCCTTCATCTTTTCCTTTCTTTTAATTTATGTTTTGGGGGGCCTAAATTAGATATATATGTAGTTATAATGTCGGTGTAATAACCCGACTAGTTATCGTATTAATATAATTTCGTTTCCGTTTTTCTTTTATTGCTTTCTTTCATTTTTATGCAATTAGTATAAATACATATATATATATACGTATATTATATATATCTATATCTATATATATCTTTATATATATATCTATACGTATATCTATATAGATGTAGTTATTTTATTTCCGTTTTGTTTTCTTTCGTTTTGTTTCTTTTCTTTCTTGTTATATGTATATATCTATATATACGCATATATATCTATATACTAGTATTTATATATATATGTATGTATTTAGATATATATTTATATTTCGTTGTTATTTTCGTTGTTATGATTAGCTAAAGTAGTCACATAGCCGAATCATGTAAAATTTGGTGAAATCAACCTTTGGAAGATAAAATTGGGAGTGTGTAGTGCTTTTTATTGTTATATCACACATATTTCACGTCTTAGAACTTGTTATAACGGATTTGGGCTAGATTAGCTACCTAGGTCAAAAATCACACACATCATTCTTGAGAGTGTTCGAGAGAATGGTGTGGGAAAAAGTGGTTCTAAGATCGGGAGGTAAAACATACCAGGGTTTTAGGTCGTAAATTCAAGCCCGCGCTCATCGGTGTTTTATTATCAACATAGTAACTTGAATGTGGTAGTCTAGATTAGTGTAGTTTAGTGTTAGACCCCGGGGTTGAACTATGAAGTGCCGGGTGGTTCTTGAGCCAACGATGACAAGTTGTTTCACGGAGTCTTTCGGGTAGACCATGGATTAGGTAAAGCTTCGGTTTTCTTCTTTGACACATTCTTGTTAAGATGTTTGGTGTAGTACGTTGGTGAGTATGAATCGGTAGTAACTTCGATCGAGTAATTTTTGGACTTGTTTCCATAACGAGGGTTATATCAAGCGTCTCACAAAGACTTAATCATGTTAGGATAATCGGTTTTCTAAAAAGAGAATTAGTTAACCTCACATAGGATGTTGAAGGAGAGTTGTTCGAGATCTTAACATCGAATTAGGAGCACGCACCCGTGAGATTGAATGTGAGAGTTCATTTGTTATAATGCACACTTCCAGCTTTGTCTATCGTGGGGTTGAAATTAGCTATTTTGATCATGGTTCGGCTATGTCTTTTAAAACCAAATAGTTTAATTTTCTTTCTTTTCTATCTTTAGTATAAACAAACCAACAACTTTGATCGCCTAGACTAAGAAACACGTTCACTTTGGTACTTACAACCACGTTTCCCTGTGGGATCGACCTCGTACTCCTGTAGCTATCCTAACAATCTGACCCGGTACTCTGCTGGTTAGAGAGTTGGTTTACCCACGGTTTTCGAGTCTTTATAAATATATTTTCGAGGGGTAAATTTAAGCTCATCAAGTATCTTCTACCGTTGGAAACAGGTATCTTAAAGAGTTTCCACCAAATGTTCATGAGCACATTACGTCCCTGGTTGATGTAGAGGGTGATGGAAATTGCGGGTTTAGAGTAATAGCACATGCAATTGGTCTTACCGAAAACGACTGGCCAGTGGTGAGAAAAGCACTGCATTATGAACTGATGACGGACAGGGATCATTATATTGCATTATTTGGCGGACAAGAATGGATCTACGAAAAATGCATGGATTGTGTTTGTCATGAAAAAGGAGCATGCGGAGTAGAAAAGTATTTTGACAGTCACCTTGGTTGGGTTGTGTGTAATGCATATGGTGTGTCCGCAAGCATATTGTCTGTCTCGCATGGAAACCAAACATTCTTTCCTAGTAAGAAAAAACCTTCGGTTTGGCCCTCTCTCCATATATGGATGGGGTTATGCAAGGGTATCCATTTTGTTCGTTTGTTTATGAAAGATACTTGTCCACTTCCTAGAGTGAGCGTAAATTGGCATAAGGCTCGGATGTTGGAAGCAAATGAATGGTATGAGAAATATCAACATAGGATCGATTTATGGCGGGACGTGGTGAAGGATCATTGGATGGGGGATCATATTGATTTGGACAATCTATCCGACCGACCGGGGTGTACGATGGAACAGGCTTTTGTAAATTCTAATGCAATAGGTTGAACTGGTTTAATGTATTTTTGGTATGATTGTCGCTAAGAAAGGGAAAAATGTTGGGTTTAGGCTTTTGTAAATTCAAATGCAATAGGTTGAACTTGTTTAATGTATTTTTGGATAGAATTTTGTTGAAATGTGTGTTTATCCGCTCGTTGAAATGTGTGCTTATTTGGATAGAATTCGTGGTATGATTGTGTGTTAAACAAGGGGAAAATGTTGGTTCGGGACACGAACGTCGGGACCATGGACGTTCCTAAGGTATTAGCAACGTCCTCCCGGATGACGTTTCAAGCCCGGAGAAAAAAATGCTCTCTCGTACCCAATAAACGCAGAGATGTCAACTAAAATGACGTTTATATGGAGTCGGAACGTCGGTTATGTTGACGTTTTATTCTCCAAAAAATCAACCAAACCCGTATTTAAAAAACCTTCAAACGTCAGCACGGGGACGTTCCTAAGGTGTGAGAAACGTCACTCCGGTTGACGTTTAAAGCCTAGGGAAAAAATGCTCTCTCGTACCAAAAAAAACGCGAAACGTCCACCGAGCCGACGTTTATATGCACTCGGGAACGTTTGTTATTTTGACGTTTTATGCTCCACAAAAATCAAACTCTCTCGTTATTAAAAATACTTAAAACGTCGGTCGAGTGACGTTCCTAAGCCGTGAGAAACGCCTCGCACCGACGTTTTCGTAAAGAAACGAGATTCAAGACAAGTTACATTTCAAATAACACAAGCCAAAAACGAAACCAAACCCAACCTAATAACAATCTAATCCCACAAATCCCAAACATTAAACTTATGAAATCCCAATCTAATCCCACAAAACCCAATGTACTCCACACAAATCCCAAACATTAAACTTATGAAACCAATGAACGTGTCAAAGTTATCAACGTGCCAAAGTTATACACGTGCCAAATTTATGAACGTGCCAAGAGTAACAACAAACCCTAAACCAAAGTTATAAACTAAGTTTTTTTCGCAGTCCTCAAACGCTTCTTTGCTCTTTCATCTTGTATCTGACTAGATTCTTGGGCTTCGACACTGTCATCTTCAACCTCTTGTGTACATACACCAGTAGTCAGGAACTCTTCTGCCATCTGAAGCGCTTTCAATAAATCCTTCTTATTTTTTTTAGAAGCATTTGCAATCGCATCTCGTACCGCATCAATCACTCTACCCTTGCATTCATCCTCCTACATGTTAAACATTCAAACGTTCATTAAATTGAAAAAGGAAACAACAAAATAGATTGTATATTCAAATACCTGTCTTGAATCTCGTTGCTCCTTTCTTTTGCCGACACCGGTCAAACGACGCACGGCAACACCTCGATACCGGGTCATGTACTCGACGTGCATTCCCAATCAAACCCGGATTTTCCCATCCTTTGTTCCTTATTGACTAGATGATTTGCAAAATGGATGAAGTCATCGTCGCGTGATTCATGAGTGACGTTGTACTGTTTCGCCTTTCCGCTTCGATTTGATGCCTTTGGAGGAATTGGTGACTGAGGGATAGCTTGAATATGGCCAAATTGACGAACTACACGGTTTGGGTGATACACCTCTTCAATGTCCAATGTCCTTATGCACCCATAGAACCAACATACGTCATTCTCAGACACCGTTCTCAATTGCCGATAAGCATCCCAAACAACCTACAAATTGGAAGATAATGTAATTTGAACATAACCGGACAAGTTACAACCTACAAGATAAATTTAGTTAACTTACTTCTCGGGCCTCCATCAAGTCCAAGTCCTCTCTTGTATGCCTTAACAATGACAATGCCACAAAGTGTCATTCATTCCCGGAACATTTTTCCACTTCAATGTCCGTACCATCTCCCCTTCAATGAATTTCGTGTTTGGTGGAGGTCGCAATGAAGGAAAATGTTCGTACACCCATGCCTGCAAAACACATTTCTTTAAGCATTCAAACTTAAACACTACGAACAAAAAAATAATGTAAAAAACAAGTGTTACCTCCAGCAATGTTAGGTATCCAAAAATTCCAACAGTACTGTTCCTAGTTGCCTTCGACAGCTGTCGGTAAAGATTTGCCAGTGTGGCAGCACCCCAAGCCCAATCACCAACCTTATCCAGATCCCGTAGAAAATGAAGGTAGTTAATGTTTATCTTATCACCACTACGGTCTTGCATCAAAGTACATGCAAGAAGATACAACAGATATCCGCGCACAGCTTGATCCACAGTAACTATCCGCGCAGGCTGACCGGAACTCGATCCCTCACCCTGATTGCTTCTCACACCGCATTTACCCGCAAGACCGTTCTTTAGCCAACTTTTCGACGGTCGTAGTCCACCAACATGTTCTAACTCCTTTGTCACTTCGCTATTGGAATCCCTAACATCTCGTGAACAAATGTAACCGGGTTTTCCTCTTTTGTAAACTCATAGTTCACGACCATTCCATCGATCGGTAATCCCGTGATATGTCGCACATCGTCTAATGTGATGGTCATCTCGCCGAATGGCAAATGGAAGGTGTTTGTTACGGGATTCCACCTCTCAACAAAAGCACAAACTACCACACGATTTGCTTGGGTATATGAAGAATGTACCGATTGTACAACCGGTTAGCTCTCGCCTTGCCTTGAATTCGTCACATTCTTCATCGATCTTCCATATCTTCAAGGAAGAAGTGTCTTTGCATCCAATTATACCTCGGTCCCGTACAAATGATTTTATATATATGGTTAGATACGTGAAAAAAAATCGGTTCACAAATATGTAATAAGATTATAAACCTAAAAAAACTTACATTCTTATTCAACAACGCGTAACCAACATGCTCCTTCCAATCCTTCCCCAATAGAACATCGGTGTCCACCACCACACCATCATCACCGTCGTATTCTAAACACTCGGTTCCTTCGCCTCTGTCGGTGCCCCGGTACTTCTGGATGTCTGTCCTATACTTGCCGCAGCAATACCTGATGCCTCACCTATAGTGGCCCCGGCTGGAATGGCTCTTTGTTCTGTAATGCCACCAGCAGTGCTAGAATCTGCAACAGGATCAACTGTCCCAGAAGGAGGCTGCACTCCTGATTGTGTCTGAATGTCCACTGACTCAGTGGTGGCACCAGCAGTACTAGAATCTGCAACTGGATCAACTGTCGCAGAAGGAGGCAGCACTCCCAACTGTGTCTCCATCTCCGCTGACTCACTGGTGGCACCAGCAGTTCTAAAATCTGCAACTGGATCAACTGTCTCAGAAGGAGGCTGCACTCCCGATTCTGTCTCCATCTCCACTGACTCAGTGGTGGCCCCGACACTGGAATCAACTGTAAGTGAAGGAGCCTGCACTCCCAACTGTGTCTCAGTGGTCTCAACTACCTCATCTGTCACTCCTACACCAGCCTCAGTTGGCTCAGTCGCATGTCCTATCTCTACTTGCACATTCTCGTAGTCGTTTACTCCTTCTTATATATGGCACACTTGTATGTTCGAAACAAGTACTAGGCCGAACTTGAGCTTCGAGGGTGCCTCCGCACCACCTTGATCCACCGCGGTACCTTCATCGCTATCCGCAAAGCGTACGGTCTTACCGGACCTCGTCTTAGTCATAATTTCCTACACATGATACATGAAATAAATTGTCGGTTAAATGAAGAAATCAACTAAAAAAAAAAAAGTAGACATTTATAAACAAAGTGAAGGATAAGATATAAACCTCATACAATGTAACATTAACAATAATTTCATAAACAAACTCATAAAAGAGACTAACCCTAAAAAAGTAATAAAAAAGGCATAAACAACATCATATAATCCTATTAACAAAATTATGGTAATCAATTAACCAATGTAACCTCTAAACTAACCCTAAACCCTAATTTGTCCGAAACGTCACCACGAGTCGACGTTGAACAACACTTTACAACGTCGGTACTACCGACGTCTAAGGAATAACGAGTAGCAAGCCAATGTTCTAAAACGTCACCACCCCCGACGTTGAAGACACAACTAAAACGTCGGCTCTAATAGCGTTCCGGGGATAGCCTAATTTCCTAAACTCACGGTATGGGACGTCGGTGTGGGTGACGTTGAAACCTACAACGGGCGTCGCTCACACGGACGTCCCTGTTTCATCGTCTTCTCCGACCTCACAACCGGAAAAATGGCCGGAATTCACAAAATACAACCCAAATAACATCAATCAAACTAACCAATTACATACAATGTAAACCCATTACATCAAACACAAATTCACTTCCATTTAAACACAAATTCACAAACATTCAAACATATTTTCAAGAAATGACATACCTTCAATAGATTCAATGTATTATTCTTCTCTCCTTCTTCTTTTGTTGTAACTCTCCCTTCTTCTTCCCTTCTTCTTCCTCTTCTCTTCTCTTCTCTTCTCTTCTCTTCTCTTATGTTCTCTTTCAATTTTCGTTACACATTTGAGCTTGGCGGCAATGGAGTTTTTTGGGGAAGAAGTTAGATGGTTTTTTCAATTTAAGTGGTGGGAGTTTTTGGGGAGGAAGGTAGATGAGTTTTGTATAATTTTAGGGAGAATAAAATGTGTATGTATGTAGTAGTTGTTATTTAATTAGTGTTTTGTATAATTTTAGTATTTTGTATAATTTTAGGGACTAAAGTGTAGTATTTTAATTTTTTATTTTTTTTTGTTGTGTAAGTAGTAGTTATGTGGTGTGTCAAAGTAAAAAAAAAATATTCAAGAATGTGGTGCAAGTAGTAAATAGGGGGGTCCAAATAGAACCCCCCTATGTATATTGATACATATATTTTCGAAATTAATGATATATGATATATATTGATTCGGAAATGATAGTGCACACATATCCGGCCACATCGGATGATCGCACCGTTGATCGGTGTTAGATCTATATTATAATATAGATCTAACACCGATCAACGGTGCAGATCATCCGATGTGGCCGGATGTGGCGCACACGGGTGTGGCTGTAGCAGTGCTCATATTGATTTTGCAAATTAATTAATCATAGCATTATATTAATTAAAGAATTTTCCATAATCCAATTTATGGAAACTTTGGGCGCCACATTCATTGTGTGTATGACACACTTGGATTGTGCAATTTAATTAATAAGAGTACCATAACATTAATATGTGATATTAATTGATTCTGAGAAAATAGATTTATGGTAATAATATAATTTACATTCAATATAAGATATTGGAGAATTATAAATTATGGATTCATTTAATATAAGATATTAAATTAAAAGAGATAAATCAATCACATTAATTGTTTTTCCTTATTTTATTGGAAAGGATTTTTCTTCTCCTCCTCTCCAAGCAATAGGGGCGCCTCTCTCTAGTATAAATAAGAGGGCTTGCCAAGCTCTTTTGTACACCATTCTTCCAAGAGCAATTGTTCTTGTGAAAAATTGCAAGAACTCATAGTTCTTGTGTAAGAAAGAGGGGGCTTCCTATAGTGAGTTTGTGAGGGAGGAAAAAGTCCGGTCTAGCAACCGGGGTTTTCCGATAGCAATCCATGGTGGGATTCCGGCGGGTTGTTCGTGTGGACTAGCGGTAGAGGCCGAACACTTGGGCGGCTCCATGCCGAACTACTCTCCTTAGACGGTCAAAGCGTCGATCTTTTAGATCAACCAAGGTAACCGCCGTCTTCTTATTCGTTTATTGCTTAAACGAAGTCGATCTTGGGAAAAGGAAATCAAATTTTTGAATTCCGCTGCGTTCCCGCGTAGATTTCCTAACAGTGGTAGCAGAGCGAGCTTCGAGCTTAAGCAATAAGCATGTTTATATGCGTAGTTAATTTTATCGTTTAAATCACGTAATTAAAAGATGAAAGTTTTTGATTCGTAAAACGATACACGAAAGGAAGATTTTTGTTTTGTGTATTTTATGTTTCAATATAGTTCATAGTTGTGATTAATCGATATATGCAAGATTCAAATCACGACACGTTAAGTCGAGGTTGAGTGATGGATTCTCGGTGAACCCACTCTTCGATTATTCGATGTGCTCGACTTTTCGTCCCGTGATATTTATTGTGCATAGATATCTCGTTGTTTAGTCGTGTCATGGTTTAGGAAACCAACGACGTCCCTTTTGATTACGAATCAAAAGGAAAGAAACAAAAGAGTGATTTAATTTTAATTTAATTTTAGAATAGTTCTAATTGATTAAAATCAAAA
Source organism: Gentiana straminea (assembly GCA_036785695.1). Lineage (NCBI taxonomy): Eukaryota > Viridiplantae > Streptophyta > Magnoliopsida > Gentianales > Gentianaceae > Gentiana > Gentiana straminea. The sequence goes on from JAVUPR010000183.1 coordinate 13,684,980, forward strand.
TTAAAATCGTTTAAAATTAATCGTTAATTTTATTTCGATTAAAATCATTTAATTAATTAAATGTTAATTAGTTAATTGATTAGATAAAATTATTTAATGGATTAAATGTTAATTGATTAATTAAGACGCAAGTAGTTAAATTTTAATTTTATCTTTTTCATAAGATTTAATTGTATGGATTAGATAGTGTAGATATAATATGATTATATGGACCCCGATTGATCATGGACTCGACCGATAGGATAGATGTGAATGATTTAATTTTTTTGGTTTTGAATTTGTCCTAGGCCGTTATGAAGAACGTGACCTAGTTTATTTTCTCGCATTCATCCCATTCCCGTTAGCTCCCCCCGTGTGCGGCGGGTGTATTTATTTTATTAGATAGAATTAAATGTAACAAGAATGGAGCGAGAAGATGGATACCAAAGAAAGACGAAAATAAAGATCACATTGGAGAATGGAGCATTAAAGATCCTATTGGTGGTTGCGACTACCCTTAGATTGTGACCCGCGGTTTCGTCAGTTTGTATTCGAAACCGCACCTAAGAAAAGTCCATGATCATACCGGTTACTTTACGCATTTATTTATTTTGTGCTTGTATTTATTTTATATGATACGATAGATGCATGACTAGGCACGATCTAGATAAATGTGTAGGATGTATGTTTATAGAGATAGACATATTTATGATGAGACCATAATTAAATTAATTAAGTGAATTAATTTACATAAATACTTCCACCTCAAAAGAATCAAGTTGAAATTGCCTCCCCATATTATAATGACGGTGAAGAGCCCTTGTTCGGATCCAACTCATCGGCCAAAGCAGGGGGTTGACCTACCTCGGGTATATCGTCATTATCGAGATATGATCGTATGAGATCTCACGAATATTGGGGTTATGACTTGACTAAGAATTCTCTCGGCCACCAGCCAAAGCGGGGTCGTTTGGATTTTAGAGGCAAGGGTTTGACTACTTCATAAGATGAAAATTGTCAAAGAGTTGACTAGTCAAACAACAAGAGTCGTATAAGATACGATTGACAAAGATGTTGTCTACCTATTAGACTATTTTCGGCCCACCAGCCAAAGCGGGGGTCGCGGTAGTTTAGTGGGATCTTGTCCACTAAAGAAATTAATAATTCTTGAAAGTCAATTGGGAGTAGTTGACTAGTGGGAGCAAAATCATAAACCAAAAGACCATTTTTGATTTTGCGTGTATAAACAAACAACACTCTTTTATTTTCATTTTTTTGTTGTAGTTAGCAAATTCTATATTTATGTTTTATTCTCGATTAGTAAAACCAAACATGACTGTTACCTTTTGAGAATCGTTCTCAAATATGGTTAAGTAGTTTTAATCCTTTTTAAAATAAGCAATGACACGAGCAATCCCGTTATAGTAGTTAGAGACAAGGAGACTACATAATTGATGCAGTACTCCGAAACTTTAATTATTAAAGGAAAGCGGAAGCTCATGATATTGGATACGATCCAAGATGATCATTCAGTCATACGATGACAAATAATTCAAACGTTGAATGAGAATGACCATGTCTAATTTTGGAAAGGTTTTTTTCAAAATTAAAAGATTTAAGCATCGACTTAATTCTATCATTGCTTAAAGGTTAATTGAATAGTTAATGTTTTGAATGCAATTCAAAAGGTTAAATAAACTATTTAATGAATTTAGATTTTCTTTATGAAAGGAAATTGAAGACATGGTTCTTTTGATATTTCTTAAGTCTTATGAAGACTACAATAAGAAACTTTTACAAGTACTTAAAGGATTAAAAGGAAAGTTAGGGTGTGTGCTTAAATAGAGAACTTATCGAAGTTTCTATTATAGGCAAGAGAGTTGAGATAAATCTTTCCAAATTAAAAGTCAACCCTAAGATATATGATACCTTACGAGTGTGATTAAATTAGAAGGATTGGATGACAAATATGGAAGGTGAAACAAACGTTGTGACACTTACCATATTCTGGATCTAGTAAACTGAAAAGGGAACCAAATAAATGTTATTATGTTCCGGTTCTTATGAAGAACATACTTTCAGTTATTTGTTAGGATTTGGTAGACATATTCAATTGTAAAGAATAAATGTTATTCCGATAAAGTTGGAAGGTCACTGAATCTAACATACTAGATTGATGTCACTATATAGTTGATATATGTGATGAGATCTCAACTAAATATTTGTATGGTCGTTATCCTTAATATTTGTGGTTGTTCTAGACATAGTCTCTCTGGAAAGGAAGCGTGTAATTAAACGTCATTCTGATGATGTTGAACCATATGATTATGAATCATGTGGGTATTGCGTATCTTATCTAAAGATGACTAAAATACCCTTTTATGAAAAGGGTTGTAAAATCTAGAAAAAATTGTCTAAAGCCTAAACATACCGATGTTCGTTGGCTTATGACAATTAATGCCACAAATAATTGTTTATTAATCTCTATGACTATTTTAGAAATAGTTGAATGTATTTATTGAAGTACGACAATTCGGAAAGCCCGAAAAGTTTGAGCTAGTACGAATATGAGATTGATGAGCTACTTAGGAATTAATCTTCAATTGGAATGAAGTAATTGATACCTGAAGGGTGTTTCAGAAGTCGTCTGAAAAGGAATAAGATTCTCCCTTGAAGGATACCATCTTTGGGATACGCAATTAGATTGTGTTCCCAAAATGGCAACAACACTTTATATGATAAAGATGTGACGCAAGCCATGCGAAGTATCCCTTACCCGTTTCGGGATAGTGCCCTTATACTTAACCGAGTTCCAAAGAATAAATGTTGAATAAAGTCCATATTAGATATGGAAAGAGGATAATGTCGAATCTATCTTAACCGATGATTTGAGGTTGTCATAGGCAAAGTCAAAAAGGCTTGGAGCCTAGTACGGCATATGCAACTTTGTGGAATATCTTAGCAAGTACGCTAGATATTATTTATTCGTCCGCGGAGCAAAAGGCGTTTGTCTCCAAACATGCTGTCTTCTAAAGGAAGTGTTTCTTCCAAAAGAAACAGTGGGAGTGAATCGTATCTCAAAAGAGTTTGAGAACCACAAAGATACATTCAACCAATGGAACATGAGCAGACGCCGCATAGCGATGAGGTGTAAGACACTGCTCAGTGCACACAAAAGTTCTGTAAGTCTGTGGATAACCTCAAGCCTGAAAAGGCCGCTGGTATGTTCATCTCGAAGAATGAATATCTCACGACTTATGAAAGAATGTTTGAAAGGCAAGATTGAGAGATATGGCCAGGAGCCATAATATCTGAATTAGATTCCATCAGTGACAACCAGGTTATGAACCTAGTCTGTCTTATCTAGAGGGAATGTCCATGTAAGGCTGAGCCCAGTTCTATTTAGATAATGCTTGTTATAACTTCGTATCATGACTATATGATAGTGTTGAAGACGTTGGGCATATAGCTCGATGTTCATAGACGTTAACATGATATGTAAGCTCATGAGATCCATTTATGGACTCAAACAAGTTTCTCTAGATGATTTCTTTGTTTGATAATCAAAGGAGTTTGATTTAGTCAAAAGAAGGATATGCCCAATGTGCAAGATGGATAGTGGGAGTGTGTTACGATTTTCGAGTAAGGTATTGGATATCTCTCTCGAGAATTATCACCCCATGTCACAGTCAATTAATGTTTGGTAGTTCAAGGTCTTTACGAAAGCACTTGGATTGGCAGTTCTTATATTTGGAAATAAGAATTTATAATGATAGATTTAACTGCTGTTAGATTATAGTTTACCTATATAGATGTGATGCTAAAAGAAGTTTAGCAAAGATCACGAGATCTGTCTATGTTAGGACATTGGTCCTAAAGATAAGGTGAAAGATGATGCTTATGGAAGGTTTCCTTCGCTACTGCGATAGGAACCATCTTATAGGTGATGTCGGATTTTCATAGTCCATGAATAGTCATGAGCAAGTATGAAAGTAAATCTGGTGAATGTCGAGAATATCCTTAAACAAGTTAAGGACGATTTCCTAGTTTATTGAAGCTTGGAAGCGAATAAATATAGTTATACGGACGTATATCCTGAGTCTTACGAAGGCGAGTGGGAGCTACAGTCTGGGTTTGCGTCACTTTGATTAAGTGATACAGTGAGCTGGAAATGTTCTAGCATATGGGTCACTGTAAATTCTACAACGAGGCCAAAACACAGTAGTGCCTTAGAGGCGCAGCGGGAGCAGTACATGGATCTAGAAGGTTCATTCCTGAACCTTGTGCGGTCCTTCCACCTTTTCTATATAGCTGATATAGTAAGTGAATTCATTGCTTAAAGCAAGGACCAGGGTCTCATCAGAGATTCGTGTGTGTGTTGAGGCGGTTCCTTTGACTTGGTCATTTGGAACGTGATATGAAGATAGTCTGAGTCCCCACGGATAGCGATCCGTTTATGGCTAGGGCTAGTTGCGAGTATTGCATGAGATTCTTGTGTTTCAACTTGGTCTTGTGTGTGCGAGTGATTGGTTTTAGGCCAAGTGGGAGATTGTTGGAATAGTGTCCTAAACCCAATCGGGTTGGACCGGATCCGACCGGGTCGGATCATTTCTACTATTTCTTTGTGTTTATACATATATTAAATGACTTTTATGTTGTCATATATCTGTTCTTTTAAAGAACCAATTATGAATTGTTATATGATAACGTCCTTAGTATTAAACTGTGATAGAGAAACCATGATAGGCGATTATGGTTGATGAGATATCTAATCACTTTAATAAGTTTGATACTTAAATGTCTCTAGGCTGATGTACTATTAAACAGGGCATTGATAGTATGAACAAAGGCTAGCACGTATTAGATGTCTTTCGTCATTAGGGCGGGGATAGATCTCGTCTATCGAAGTGTAGAGACACTTGGACCGTACGTGGACGTGTATTAGAGAATGCGTACGTTAGACCGACCCACTTACACGGACGGAGTGTCACACTATGTGGCGGTTGTGTAATTATCCTTAGGACCGGAGTCTTCATGGCATCACGGTGTGGATTGTCATGCTTTGACACTATTGAGGTTTCCCCAGCCACGGGGCGATCATGCGGTAGTGATTGGGTGTGATACCGAAGCATGCGGAGTATACATGATTGGTCGTCCGGGAATCGCGTACCCTATCGGTAGGGGTAAATATCCGAAAATGGCCTTCTTATAAGGAATGTCTCGTTCTCGTGAGTCTTTGCAAAGTGGGAGTAAACGTGTTACTTCGAGAGAGCTTGATATCCAGATTATAAGATACGGTCGTTGATGTTTTGACACTCGACTAACGACCGTATGGATATTATTACAGCGATAGGATTGTAAGTTACACGGTAACTGTTTCACATGAAAGGTAGTAGTCATTGCATTTGACTCTTCCGATGATTGGGGTTCACGGTGTGTTGCTAGACGCTATCCCGTGATCGTTAGGCATGAAGGGTATTTTCGTAATTTGCGCTTTGTGTCTACGGCCAACATATTCGGAAGCCTATCGGGTCACACACATAAGAACATCTAGCCGGATTAAAATGTGGTTATAGATGATAACCAAATAAGGAAAGTTTATCTCGAGGCTATAAGGGTTATAAAGTGGTAAATTAATATGGTGGTATTTATTTATTATGAATAAATATAATACAAGATATTAATTATGATGATTAATTAAATATGTATATTGATACATATATTTTCGAAATTAATGATATATGATATATATTGATTTTGCAAATTAATTAATCATAGCATTATATTAATTAAAGAATTTTCCATAATCCAATTTATGGAAACTTTGGGCGCCACATTCATTGTGTGTATGACACACTTGGATTGTGCAATTTAATTAATAAGAGTACCATAACATTAATATGTGATATTAATTGATTCTGAGAAAATAGATTTATGGTTATAATATAATTTACATTCAATATAAGATATTGGAGAATTATAAATTATGGATTCATTTAATATAAGATATTAAATTAAAAGAGATAAATCAATCACATTAATTGTTTTTCCTTATTTTATTGGAAAGAGATTTTTCTTCTCCTCCTCTCCAAGCAATAGGGGCGCCTCTCTAGTATAAATAAGAGGGCTTGCCAAGCTCTTTTGTACACCATTCTTCCAAGAGCAATTGTTCTTGTGAAAAATTGCAAGAACTCATAGTTCTTGTGTAAGAAAGAGGGGCTTCCTATAGTGAGTTTGTGAGGGAGGAAAAAGTCCGGTCTAGCAACCGGGGTTTTCCGATAGCAATCCATGGTGGGATTCCGGCGGGTGTTTGTGTGGACTAGCGGTAGAGGCCGAACACTTGGGCGGCTCCATGCTGAACTACTCTCCTTAGACGGTCAAAGCGTCGATCTTTTAGATCAACCAAGGTAACCGCCGTCTTTAGCTTATTCGTTTATTGCTTAAACGAAGTCGATCTTGGGAAAAGGAAATCAAAATTTTGAATTCCGCTGCGTTCCCGCGTAGATTTCCTAACATAGTCCACGGGCGAAAGAGAAAATATTAGGCAATTGAGAGTTTATCTCAATTTTGGTACATCTCAATGGTACCTTGGTACATCTAATAATATAACTGATATTGCGTGGAATACCATATTTGCGGTAACAGTGATATATCGAGGATATGAGGCTATATATGTGTGATTTCTCCGGGGAGAAATGATATTTATCAAGAACAAAGCAGTCGTATCAAAGCTTATGAAAGAGAACACAAGTGAGCCGACAAATTCATAGAGTAGCTCAGTGTATATTACTTCTTGGATCTTTTTCTATTACATTATGATCCCATATATATAAGCAAAGGCTAAGTCGGTCTAGATTATTCATGACAAGACAATTAAAAGGATACAATTAGAGATAATCATATAAACAAATACAAGTGGACCGACCAGTTGTCTGGATAAGCATGGCGGACAGCGGACTCATTTGTAGGTCGGACTCATATCTTTCTTTGTCTTGATGCGAGCCTGATAATATGGATAGATTCCACTCGGAGTGGATAGGGGCCCGGCTTACGAATTGCGGACAGGATCCGGCTTTTGAGTTGCGGACTGGGTCCGGCTTATGTAATGCGGACTAAGGGGATGAAGGCCCAAGATCTGTTATTGGGCTATGAAATAGGCCCAATCTAGATGCACAAGGCCCCAATCCGGCTCAGGTATATCAATAACCAAAAAGCTTCTTAAATATCCTCACTAAGTCGGCTATGACTTCTTAATTGTCGACGTGTGATGAAATCAACTTAACAATAAGTGATTGTGGGCTTTTGGCCCACGACACTAAAAAATCTCCATCTTGGGACGGCCCACATCTAGAAATAGTAAGACTACTTTTTCTCCACAAATATCAAAGTCTTCAGACTGTGTCAAATAATGTTAGGAAATCACTAGTATAACGCAGCGGAATTTAAAATTTGATTTCCTTTTTCTAGACCGTTTTTCGATTAATGCAATAAACACGTTACTTAGTTTGACGGTTATACCTTGATGATCTATAAGATAGTCGCTTTGACCGTCAACGGAGAGTAGTTCAGTGCGTAAGCCGTCAACGCGTCTGGCCTCTATCGCTAATCCACACGAACCCCTTGCCGGAATCCTCCTTGGATTGCTATTGGAAAATTCTGGTTGCTAGACCGGCCTTTTTCTCTCTCACAAACTCACTATGAGATACTCTCTATTTTACACAAGAACTATGAGCTCTTGCAATTGTGATGTGCAAAAAAGCTTGACACCCACCTCTTATTTATAGTCAAAAGTGGCGCCCCATAAGTGTGTAGGAGAAGAAAACTTTTTCCCAATAAAATAAGGAAAATCAATAGATTGATTATCTCTTTTATTATAATTAATTTTGTCAATATCTTATATTGAATATAATTATCTTATTACCATAAATCTATTTTTCGAAAATCAATTAATATCTTATATTAATATTATGGTAATCTTATTAATTAAAGTGCACAATCCAAGTGTATCTTATACCCTAGGATGTGGCGCCCCATTAATCAATAAATTGACTTCCGGAATATTTTTTAATTAATATAATTTGTATCTTGTATTTTATTTATTCATAATAAATAAATACTACCATATTAATTTATCACTATAACCTTTATAGTCTTGAGATAAACTTTCCTTATTTGGTTATCAACTATAACCGCATTTTAATCCAACTCGATGTTCATGTGTGTGTGAACCGATAGGCTTCCGAATATGTTGGCCGTAGACACAAAGTGCAATTTACTAAAATGCCCTTCATTCCTAACGATCACGGGATAGCGTCTAGAAACACACCGTGACCCCCAATCATCGGAAGAGTCAAAAGCAATGACTACTACCTTTCATGTGAAGCAGTTACCGTGTAACTTACAATCCTATCGCTGTAATAATATCCATATGATCGTATCTCGAGTGTCAATACATTAGCGATCATATCTTATAATCTGGATATCATGCTCTCTCGGGATAACACATTTACTCCCACTTTGCAAAGATTCTCGAGAGATAGACATTCCTTATAAGAAGGCCATTTCGGATATTCGATCCCATTCATAGGATACGCGATTCCCGGATGACCAATCATGTATACTCCGCATGCTTCAGTATCACACCCGATCACTACCGCATGATCGCCCCGTGGATAGGGGAAATCTCAATAGTGTCAAAGCATGACCATCCACACCATGATGCCATGAAGACTCCGGTCTTAAGGATAATTACACAACCGCCACATAGTGTGACACTTAATGTAAACGGGTCAGTCTAACGTACGCATTCCTTAATACATGTCCACGTACAGTCCAAGTGTCTCTACACTTCGATAGACGAGATCTATCCCTACCTTCTATAAGATAGAAGACATCAAATACGTGCTAGTCTGGTTATACTATCAATGTCCCATATGATAGTACATAAGACTAGAGACATTTAAGTACCAAACTTGTTATATTGATAAGAGATCTCATCAACCATAATCACTATCATGGTTTCTGTATCACGGCTTGATACTAGGGACGTTACTATATATGTACAACAAATAACATGAAGATAAACAATATATAATAACATAAGTGCTTTTATTAATCATAATAAAGTTATTACATGAACTAAATAGACTGTAAATGACCCGACCCGGTCGGATCCGGTCCAACCCGATTGGGTTTAGGACACCTTTCCAACAATCTCCCACTTGTCCTAAAGCCAATCACCCATATGCCTAAGCCCATGCAAGTGAACATGTTTCTCATGCTTTGCTTGAGACAATGCCTTGGTTAACGGATCAGCTATGTTATCATCCGTGTGGAATTTCTCTATCTTTACATCTCATCTATCTACCATCTCTCTAATCAAGTGATAGCGCCCTAGCACATGTTTGGACTTCTGATGAGACCTTGGTTCCTTTGACTGAGACATCTCTCCATTATTATCACAGTACAGAGGCACTGGACCTTCAATAGAGGGAACCACACCAAGTTCAGTAATGAACTTCTTCATCCAAACTGCTTCCTTTGCCGCCTCCGAGGCTGTTATGTATTCGGCTTCCGTTGTAGAGTCTGCAGTAGTCTCCTGCTTGGAACTCTTCCACCCATCGCCCCGCCATTAAGCGTGAAAACAAATCCAGATTGTGACTTAAAGTCATCCTTGTCAGTTTGAAAACTGGCATCTGCATAACCTCGTAAAACTAAATCATCATTCCCGTAAACCAGGAACATATCCTTAGTACGTCTCATGTACTTGAGAATATTCTTGACACAAGTCCAGTGACTATCTCATGCATCGGACTGGTACCTACTAGTCGTACTAAGCGGGTACGAGACGTCCGGTCTAGTGCACAACATGTCGTACATGATGGACCCAATAGCCGAAGCGTAAGGGACCTTACTTATATGCGCCCTTTCTTCCTCTGTCTTAAGACTCATTTCTTTCGATAGATAGACCCCATGTGACATGGGCAACAATCCTCTTTTGGAATGCTCCATGCTGAATCTCTTCAACATCTTGTCTATATAGGTGGATTGTGATAAACCAAGCAAAATCTTAGATCTATCTCTATAGATCTTGATTCCTAGAATATAGGCTGCTTCACCCAAGTCCTTCATGGAGAAGTTCTTGGATAACCAAGCTTTGACTGATTGTAACATAGGCACATCATTCCCTATGAGCAATATTTCGTCTACATAAAGCACTAAGAACATAATGGCACTCCCACTAACCTTCTTGTAAACACAGGGCTCATCTTCGTTCTTGATGAAATCAAACTTTTTGATTATCTCATCAAAGCGAAGATTCCAACTCCAAGAAGCTTGCTTTAATCCTTAAATGGATCTTTGCAGTTTACACACCATCCCGGCGTCATTGATTGTGAAACGCTCAGGCTGTGTCATATACACCTCCTCAGACAGGTTCCCGTAAAGGAAAGCTATTTTCACATCCATCTGCCAGATTTCGTAATCATGGTATGCTGCAATAGGGAGCAAAATTCTAATGGATTTTAACATGGCAACAGGCGAAAAGGTTTCGTCATAGTCAACTCCTTGTCTTTGCTTATAGCCTTTTGCCACTAACCTAGCCTTGTAGGTAGTCACGTTACCGTCCATGTCGGTCTTTCTCTTAAAGACCCATTTGCACCGTATAGGAACTATTCCCTCAGGTGGATCAACTAAGTTCTAGACTTGGTTCTCTTTCATGGATTCTATTTCAGAATTCATGGCTTCTAGCCATTTCTCTTTGGCATGCCTTAATAGCACTTCCTCATAAGTTCTAGGGTCCTCATCTTCCATGAGATACATGCCAGTGTACCTTTCGGGTTCACAGCGTTCCCTGGTGGATCTTCGAGGTGCTAGTGTGTCCACGGTAGAAGCTGGCGTCACAGCTGTGTGCGGCAAGTCCTCTACTTCCATCAACTGACTGTTATCCGTAAGTGATTCTCGAATTTCTTCAAGATCAATCTTACTCCCACTGACCCTATCCTGAATAAACTCTTTCTCCAGAAAGTGGCCAGTCCTGGCAACAAACACCTTTTGTTCCTCAGGGTGGTAAAATTGGTATCCTCTAGTTTCTCTGGGATAGCCCACAAACAGACATTTGTTAGATCTAGCCTCTAACTTGTCAGGCATCATCCGCTTCACGTAAGTCGGACAACCCTAAGGTTTAAGATATGCTAGACTCGGTTTCCTCTTATGCCATACCTCGTATGGTGTGGATTCAACCGTCTTTGATGGAACTCGGTTCAGTGTATAGGATACGGTTTCTAGAGCATATCCCTAAAATGATTTTAGGATAACTGCGTAGCTCATCATGGATCGCACCATGTCTAACAAGGTGCGGTTCCTCCACTCAGACACGCCATTCATCTGAGGCGTCCCGGGAGGGGTCCATTCAGGTAGAATCCCATTCTCCTTCAAATAATCTTGAAACTCTCCATCTAGGTATTCTCCACCTAGATCGGACTTATACTTCATTCAGTATATATAACCATAGCGAGAATGGTCATTAGTGAAAGTGATAAAATAAGAGTATCCTCCTTTGGCTTGAATTGACATTGGCCACATACATCAGTATGTATGAGCTCAAGCAATTTATTGGATCTTATCTCTTTGCCACTAAAAGGTGACTTTGTCATCTTACCAAGTAAACAAGCTTCGCATGTATCAAACGATTCATAATCGAATTGATCCAACATTCCATCTTTATGGAGTTTGGAAATGCGATTCTTATTTATATGGCCAAGTCTACAATGCCATAAGTAGGATTCATTCAAGTCATTTGTCTTGGCTTTCTTGTAATTTATATTAAGTACGTCAACATTCATATCTAATATGTAGAGACTGTTGCTAAGTATGCCAGTACCATAAAAGATTCCATCACGTGAAAAAGAACAACATTTATTCTCAAACGTAAATGAAAAACCATCAACATCTAATGCGGAAATGGAAATAATACTCTTCGTATGAGCAGGAACAAAATAACAGTTATTAAGTTCAAGTACTAGCCCACTGGGAAATTAAAGAAAATAAACTCCTACGGCTTCAACACTTGTTCCATTTCCAACGCGTAGGTCCACCTCTCCTTTCTTCAGATCTCTAGTTCTTCTTAGTGCCTACATATTCGTACAAATATGAGAACCACAACCAGTATCTAATACCTAGTGGTTAGACTTAGAAGAAGTAATGTTAATCTCAATCATAAATATACCTGAAGTCGAAGCATCAGAATGCTTCTTCTTGGTACTCAAGAAGCCTTTGCAGTTTCTCCTCCAATGTCTGGTCTCACCGCAATGGAAGCAAGCATCCTTGGATTTGTCTTTCGCTATTTTAGGCGATGGCTTAGGTGCAGCCTTCGCCTTCTTGGACTTTTTCTGGGCTTTGGCCTTGCCCTTGCTAGAAGTGACCAGCAACACTTGCTTTCCCTTCCCCACAGTGCCTCAGCAGTTTTCAACATGTTCAATAACTCCGCAAAGGAGCAATCTATCTTGTTCATATGATAATTCATCACGAAATGCGAGAATGAATCAGGTAGAGATTGTAGAATCAAGTCAATACTCAATTCTCGTTCAATTTGTGGGTCAGCTTCCCAAGCCTCTCTATGTACCCGATCATATTAAGCACGTGTGACCCCACAGCAGTCCCAGACGCCATCTTACAACTAAACAGGGCCTTCGAGACCTCGTACCTCTCAGTGCAAGACTGAGAAGCATAGAGTTCCTTCAAGTGGACCATGATTGTGTAGGAATCCATAGACTCATGTTGTTTCTGCAGTTCGGGTGTCATAGAAGTAAGCATGATACATGTAGCATCAGTGCTGTCAGAACAGTGCTTGTTATACTTCTCGACAACATCCGTGACCGAACCCTCGGCGGGCTTCTCCGGCAGGGCCTCGTCCAAGACATAGCCAATCTTCTCGTGCCTCAAAACGATTTTGAGGTTTCTTTCCCAATCGAGAAAATTAGTTTCGTCAAGCTTATTATCGATGATAAAAAGAATGTTCAATTTGTTTGACATTTTCTGCAACAATAAATAAAGATAGAATAAGTAAAAGCTCATGTATAAAAAACCCTAAATTTGCACTTAAAATTTTATAAGGTTTTACTCCCACTAGCCAACTATTCCCAATTGACTTTCAAAAATTTAATTAATTCTTTAGTGGCTGGGACCCCATCTAGTTATCTCGATTCCCGACGAGGGCTGATCAACCGAGATAATTTCGAAAGGTAGGTACTCCTACCAGTTGCATCGTATGCGGCTCCCAGTGGCTGACTAGTCAACTCTTTGAAGATTCACATCTCTATGTGAAAGTCAACCCATTGTCTCTAAAATCAGACAGTCCTGACTAGGGCCAATCACCGCAAGACGAGTCATAAACCAAATATTCATGAGATCTCGTAATGATCATATCTCGATAATAACGATATACCCGTGGTAGGTCAACTCCCGACGAGGGCCGATCAGTTGGATCCGAACAAGGGCTCTTCACCGTCATTATAATATTGTGAGACAATTTTGGCTCGATTTTTGGATGGGAATAATTCTAAATTAATTCACTTAATTAATTATGTTTGGTTATCAACTATAACCGCATTTTAATCCGACTCGATAGACTTCCGAATATGTTGGCCGTAGACACAAAGTTAGGGCCGAGCCAAAAACCCAATAAACCCAAACCAACACAAAACCCCAACCAAACCAACCCGAAATAACCCAAACCAAATGAAATCAAAAAATTTGGGTTGGTTTTTGACCCAACCCGAATGTCATTGGGTTGGTTTGGGTTTTTTATTTCTATCTTTAGTTCGCCGACCCAACCCGAAAGACATTACAATTGATGATTCTATTCATAGCCAATGAAAAATGGTTATTTCTATTCATTCATTTTCGATCAACAATTATTCTTGTGGCGAGTTAATTGAAAATGGAGAAATATATGTTAGAGAATTATAATCAAATCAAATTAAATTCAATCTCATTCCGTTGACTGTAAATCAGAATCATATTAAAATAACTATTTGATGTGTTGAATCATTTATTCATATAAATCATGAATATTTTTTTCCTTTTCAATTTCCATGTATGCTTTCCTTTACGTTTAACTACTGTTCTTTTACTGTCTCCTGGTTGTGTTATAAGTTATTAGACTCGTAATATGACGTCCATTAAAAATCGTGTCTTTAATTATAGTTCTTTTTAATGATTATTACTATGGACATGTGGTTTTAAATTTGAATTTTGATGGAATGCGTGTATGAATTTTATAACATGAAATTTTGATTACAAATACCTTGCTTGTGGCATAAAACCCGAAACCCAACCCGACCCAGACCGAAACCAACCCGAACCAAACCATTGGGTTTTATTATAGTTTGGTTTGGTTTGGGTTAGCATTTTTTTAAATCAACCCGACTTATACTATATAAAAACCCAACCCAAACGAACCCAACCCGACCCAAGCTCAGCCCTACACAAAGTGCAATTTACTAAAATGCCCTTCATGCCTAACGATCACGGGATAGCGTCTAACACACCGTGACCCCCAATCATCGGAAGAGTCAAAAGCAATGACTACTACCTTTCATGTGAAGCAGTTACCGTGTAACTTACAATCCTATCGCTGTAATAATATCCATACGATCGTATCTTGAGTGTCAATACATTAACGATCGTATCTTATAATCTGGATATCTTGCTCTCTCGGGATAACACATTTACTCCCACTTTGCAAATTAAGATTCTCGAGAGCTAGACATTCCTTATAAGAAGGCCATTTCGGATATTCGATCCCAATCATAGGATACGCGATTCCCGGACGACCAATCATGTATACTCCGCATGCTTCAGTATCACACCCGATCACTACCGCATGATCGCCCCGTGGATAGGGGAAATCTCAACAGTGTCAAAGCATGACCATCCACACCGTGATGCCATGAAGACTCCGGTCTTAAGGATAATTACACAACCGCCACATAGTGTGACACTTAATGTAAATGGGTCAGTCTAACGTACGCATTCTCTAATACACGTCCACGTACAGTCCAAGTGTCTCTACACTTCGATAGACGAGATCTATCCCTACCTTCTATAAGATAGAAGACATCCAATACGTGCTAGTCTGGTTATACTATCAATGTCCCATATGATAGTACATAAGACTAGAGACATTTAAGTACCAAACTTGTTATATTGATAAGAGATCTCATCAACCATAATCACTATCATGGTTTCTCTATCACAGCTTGATACTAGGGACGTTACTATATATGTACAACAAATAACATGAAGATAAACAATATATAATAACATAAGTGCTTTTATTAATCATAATAAAGTTATTACATGAACTAAATACACTGTAAATCACCCGACCCGGTCGGATCCGGTCCAACCCGATTGGGTTTAGGACACCTTTCCAACAAATAAGTCCAAACACTGCTTGAACTTAACAAATGGACGACGTTTCGTAATGTCTAACTCTAAACGGGATGACATAAGGATTGCAAAATTGCCAATAACATTGGATCCTTGCAAAACGTACAAACCACCAGACTTGCAAGCTTTCAACAAGAGCACCTTTAATTAGTTTCAGAACTCCACCTTCAACGGTGTTCCTAAATCCAAGAGTCTCAAGTGCGCCCAAAGAGATGATATTTTTCTTCAAATCTGGAACATGTCTGACTTTCTTAAGTGTTCTGACATCACCATAAGGGGTCTTGATTCTAACCGTACCAATGCCAGCAACCTTGCAAACTGCGCCGTTGCCTAACGAAACAACTCCACCTTGAGCTGAACCATACGTGGAAAACCAATCCCTATTAGGACACATATGATACGTGCAACCAGAATCCAAGATCCATTCATCAACAGACCTTAATTTATCGCCAGCAAAGAAAATCTCTCCGTCATTCTCATCTTCTATGTTACCGGCCTGACCAGACTCTTTACCACGCTCTTTCTTCTGTTCACATTTTTTCTTTGTTCTTAAGTCGAAAGCAATCAGATTTGATATGCTCGATCTTTTTACAATAATCGCATGTCAAATCTTTATGTCTAGGATTCAAAACATAATTTTCACTCTCGGCATCCTTCTTATATGATCTACCCCGAACTACCAGCACGTCTGCCTGACCACTACTACTTTCCCCAGTTATATATTTATCAATTTGCTCTTTCAAATTTAAAATTGACTTAATTTCTTTGTAAGAAATAGTATCCTTACCATAAAACATTGTTTCCCTAAAATGCTTAAACGACTGGGGAAGCGAACATAATAACAACAGGGTCTGATCCCCATCATCAATCTTAGCATCTATATTACTCAAATTCATAAGCAGTGAATCAAATTTATCTAAGTGCAATAATATAGACGACCCTTCAGACATACGAAGCATATACAAACTCTGCTTTAAATAAAGCATATTCTCTATGGTTTTCTTCATATATTAGGATTTTAATTTTCCCCACAAATCTTTAGCAGTAACCTCAGTGGCTACCTCTCTTAAAATCTCATCAGAAAGACATAAGATGATACCTGACATGGCCTTCTTGTCGAGACCATCAAACTCCTCATTTGACATTTTCTCCGGCTTTGTCTCCTTCCCAAGTAGCGCACTATCGAAACTAGGCCTGTAAACGAGCCGAACCCTACCGAACCTTGGCAGGGTTCGGCTCGGCTCGGTATGTTCGAACCTTAGGTTCGGCTCGGCTCGAAATGGCCGAGCCTTATATTTTCATTATTCGGCTCGGGTTCGGTCTGGTATTTGGGGAAAAAAGCTCGGCTCGGTTCGGCTCGAACATGTCGAACCGTTCGAACATGTTCGGCTCGAACCGGGTTTTAAAAGAAAAATCGAACATGTTCGGCTCGGTTTTAAAAAACATGTTCGGCTCGAACCGTATATGAATTTATGATATCCGAGCCGAACATGTTCGAACATGTTCGGCTCGACCACCGAATATCTAATTTGTAAGTTCGGCTTGAAGTTCGAACCCACGAAACGAGCCCGAATCGAGCTTTTTCGAGCCGAATACTCCGGATCGAATCGAATACTTAGGTTCATTTACAGCCCTAATCGAAACCCTCCTGAATCAGCATGGCCTCCATCTTCAACTGCCACATAACAAAGTTGAAGTTTCTGTCGAACTTCTCAAAATAATACTTAGTTACCGTCATAGTGGCTATTTTTTTTTTCAAAAGCTCGGAAAAAACCACCTAAGCTCGGAAAATCTCAACAAAACTGGGGAAAAATCTCAGCTCGAAAAACCTCGGCTCCGATACCAGTTTGTTAGGGAAAACAAACCGAGCGATATCCTTTAACGACGATAACACAAAATAACAAACGGAAGGAAAATGACAAAACACCAAATTTACGTGGTTTCCGGCAATGTGCCGACAAGTCCATAGGCGAAAGAGAAAATATTACTATAGAGGAAGAATACAAAAGATACAACTCTCCTCAAGCCTAAATACAATAGCCAAAATAGCTAAGGAAATTGAGAGTTTATCTCGATTTTGGTACATCTCAATGGTACCTTGGTACAAATCGGTACATCTTTTTTTTTTTGAAACGAACTTTTTTATTCAAGATCAAGAAGTGGAACGTCCACAACTTACGGAGAAAAAAAAACACAAAGCAATTACATCATAAAATCATTAATCCAAGTTCCAAGCTAATCAAAGATTTCTGACTCGAGTATCCACGGTTGATAGTAAGACAGTAATCAGCGGAGGACTATCTGTTACACCGTGAAAGATCTTATTTCGCCAAATCCAGATGCAGGAGGCCATCTCTTTGAATTGATAAGCCCATTCCTTATTGCGTCCCTGAGTTCCAATATTGCAACTAATCCCTTCACGAGCAGAGGTGTGGGAAAAGAACTCATCCCAGAAGTGCATGGGGAGGATATTCTTCCATAGCTTCATAGGAAGTGTGCTGTCTCTCAAGGCATGCATGATCGATTCTTCATCATTCTTACATAGTTGGCAGGTCGCAGATTCACTGACGTGTCGTTTAAACAGCAAGGACATGGTAGGGACGGCAATGTGGGCTGCTTGCCACATCAAAAAATTAAGGCGCGATGGGCCCTTAAGTGGCCAAACATCTTTCCAAACTTGTGCCATAGGGGCCTTACTCTCCTTAGTGAGGAAATCATAGCCGTCCGCCACAGTATATTTTTTACTAATACCGTCTAGCCACACAATATTCATGTCGTCAATTCAAAAACCATCATTTAAGAGATCAGCCGCATAGGAAATATTTTTCCAAATAAAAGATGAGGTCGGCTTAGGCTTCAGAAAGGGATTACTGTATTTTTGCACCAAGAGCTTGACCCAAAGAGCCTGATCATCAGTAAGAATTTGCCAGACTAGCTTACCCATCAGAGATACATTCATAGAGCGAAGATTTTTGAAGCCGTGTCCTCCACTATCACTGGGTTGGCAAAGTTTATCCCAAGATAGGTCCCTAAATCCTCTTCACCCCAAATAAACTTCTTGCATAGCTTTTCCGATTCCTGAAGGCAAGCCTGAGGAAGTTTCATCGTCTGCATTGCATAAAAATGGTGTGTTTGAAGGGAACTCTTGGTAAGGATCATCCTCCCTGCCCGAGAGGAATTTCACTTTCCAACTTGAAAGTTTCCTTTTCATCTTATCTGAGATGTAGCTGAATCTTGTAGTGGTTACTCTTGAATGAATCAGAGGCACCCCAAGATGTCCAAGGTCGGAAAAATATCACATACCCAGTTCATGGCCGATCAGTATTTGAAGTTGCTGGGGGGTGTTTTTAGAGACATGAAATCAGGACTTAGCAAAGCTTAATTTCTGGTCCGAACAGCTGCAAAAATCCTCAAGCACTTGTTTGATGATTTTTGCTTGTTCACCAGCAGCCACTCAAAAAGGATCAAGTCGTCAGCAAAGATAACCAAAGGAGTTTGATTTAGTCAAAAGAAGGATATACCTCATGTGCAAGATAGATAGTGGGAGTGGGTTATGATTTTTGAGTAAGGTATTGGATATCTCTCTCGAGAATTATCGCCCCATGTCACAGTAATTAATGTTTGGTAGTTCAAGGTCTTTACGAAAGCACTTGGATTAGTAGTTCTTATTTTAGAAATAGGAATCTATAGTGATAGATTTAACTGCTGTTAGATTATAGTTTACCTATATAGATGTGATGCTAAAAGAGTTTAGCATAGATCGTGAAAGGAGATACTGCTAGGCGGTGTTCTCAAGATCTATCTATGTTAGGACGTTAGTCCTAAAGATAAGGTGAAAGATGATGATACTTATGGAAGGTTTCCTTCGCTACTGCGATAGGAACCATCTTAGGGGTAATGCCGGATGTTCATAGTCCATGAATAGTCATGAGCAAGTATGAAAGTAAATCTGGTGAATGTCGAGAATATCCTTAAACAAGTTAAGGAAAGGTTCCTAGTTTATTGAAACTTGGAAATAAATAAACGTAGATATACGGACGTATATCCCGAGTCTTATGAAGGCGAGTGGGAGCTACGATCGGGTTTGCAAATCACTTTGATTAAGTGATACAGTGAGCTGGAAATGTTCTAGCCTATGGGTCACTGTAAATTCTGCAACTAGGCCGAAACACAGTAGTGCCTTAGAGGCGCAGCGGGAGCAGTACATGGATCTATAAGGTTCATTATTGAACCTTGTACGGTTCTTCCACCTTTTCTATATAGCTGATATAGTAAGTGGATTCATTGCTTGAAGCAAGGACCAGGGTCTCGTCAGAGATTCGTGTGTGTGTTGAGGCGGTTCCTTTGACTTGGTCATTTGGAACATGATATGAAGATAGTATGAGTCCCCACGGATAGCGATCCGTTTATGGCTAGGGCTAGTTGCGAGTATTGCATGAGATTCTTGTGTTTCAACTTGGTCTTGTGTGTGTGAGTGATTAGTTTTAGGCCAAGTGGGAGATTGTTGAAATAGTGTCCTAAACCCAATCGGGTTGGACCGGATCCGACCGGGTCGGATCATTTCTACTATTTCTTTATGTTTATACATATATAAAATGGCTTTTCTGTTGTCATATATTTGTTCTTTTAAAGAACCAATTGTGAATTGTTATATGATAACGTCCTTAGTATTAAACTGTGATAGAGAAACCATGATAGGCGATTATGGTTGATGAGATCTCTAATCACTTTAATAAGTTTGATACTTAAATGTCTCTAGGCTGATGTACTATTAAACAGGGCATTGATAGTATGAACATGCTAGCACGTATTAGATGTCTTCTGTCTTTAGTGCAGGGATAGATCTCGTCTATCGAAGTGTAGAGACACTTGGACAGTACGTGGACGTGTATTAGAGAATGCGTACGTTAGACTGACCCACTTACACGGATAAGTGTCACACTATGTGGCGGTTGTGTAATTATCCTTAAGACCGGAGTCTTCATGGCATCACGGTGTGGATTGTCATGCTTTGACACTATTGAGGTTTCCCCTAGCCATGGGGCGATCATGCGGTAGTGATTGGTATGATATTGAAGCATGCGGAGTATACATGATTGGTCGTCTGGGAATCGCGTATCCTATGATTAGGATTGAATATCCGAAATGGCCTTCTTATAAGGAATGTCTTACTCTCGTGAATCTTTGCAAAGTGGGAGTAAACGAGTTACTTCGAGAGAGCATGATATCCAGATTATAAGATACGGTCGTTAATGTTTGACACTCGACGTACGACCGTATGGATATTATTACGGCGATAGGATTGTAAGTTACACGGTAATCGTTTCACATGAAAGGTAGTAGTCATTGCATTTGACTCTTCCGATGATTGGGGGTCACGGTGTGTTGCTAGACGCTATCCCGTGATCGTTAGGTATGAAGGGCATTTTCGTAATTTGCACTTTGTGTCTACGGCCAACATATTCGGAAGCCTATCGGGTCACACACATAAGAACATCTAGCCGGATTAAAATGTGGTTATAGATGATAACCAAATAAGGAAAGTTTATCTCACGACTATAAAGGTTATAGTGGTAAATTAATATGGTGTTATTTATTTATTATGAATAAATTAAATACAAGATATTAATAGTATTATATTAATTAAAGAATATTCCGGAAGCCAATTTGTTGGTCAAAGGGGCGCCACATTTAATGTGTATAAGATACACTTGGATTGTGCAATTTAATTAATGGTGTTACCAAATATTAATATTAGATATTAATATATATATATATATATATATATATATATATATATATATATATATATATATAATACTTATGAGTGCGTGTGTGCAAAAGTGCAAGTTGGTACTATGCATGCGCATGTTTGTATAATATATATATTAATAGATTTATGTGTGTTATATATATGTGATATATACACGTATGTGTCAATTGATTTATGGTAATATAATAAAAGGTAAATATTGTCAATATAAGATATTGACAATATCTTGGAAATATTCAATATGAGATATTGACAATATCCTAGATTTATTTAATATAAGATATTATAATAAATGAGATAAATCAATCTATTATATTTTCCTTATTTTATTGGGAAAATGTTTTCTTCCTTTCTACTCTATTGGGGCGCCACCTATGACTATAAATAAGAGGTGGGTGTCAAGCTCTTTTGTACATCACAATTGCAAAAACTCATAGTTTTTGTGTAAAATATAGAGCATCTTTTGGAGAGTTGAAGAGAGGGGAAAAGGGCCGGTCTAGCAACCGGAGTTTTCCAATAGTAATCCATGATGGGATTCCGGCGGGATGCTCGTGTGGACTAGCGGTAGAGGCCGAACACTTGGGCGGCTCTATGCAGAACTACTCTCCTTAGACGGTCAAATCGTCGATCTTATAGATCAACCAAGGTAACCACCGTCTACTACTTGTTTGTTTATTGCTTAAACGAAGTCGATCTTGGGTCGATAGGAAATAAATTTTTGAATTCCGCTGCGTTCCCGCGTAGATTTCCTAACATAATCAACTGTGCAATCTTCTGTGAAAAGTCCACCTTGTAGAGGATTCGTTCCACAAAGTCCCAGCTGACCCTATCATAGGCCTTTTCAAGGTCTATTTTAATAACATATCACCCATTTTTCCCGTTTTGTGTCTGAAGTAATGGAGCACTTCCTGGGAAATAACAATGTTGCCCGTACTCCCCCTGCCTGGTATAAAAGCGGACTGTGTTTGGCTCACAAGCTTACCAATCACAGTTTGCAGTCTATTTGCTATCACTTTCGAGATAATTTTCACACAAACATTAGTCATCGCAATAGGACGAAACTGAGAAACATGCTCGGGGGGATTAACCTTAGGAATGAGAGATATCAACGTTTAATTAAGCCTGGGATCAAAAGATCCATCCTCAGACGCCTTAAAGACAAAGGGTAATAAAGTCTTACAAGTTGTAGGCCAACATTTCTTACAAATTGGTACATCTAATAATATAACAGGTGGCAAAAAAAAAATAAAAAAATATATATATATATATATATATATATATATATATATAACCAAAAAACTTCTTAATATCCCCACTAAGTCGGCCATGACTTCTTAAATGTCGATGTGGGATGAAATCAACTTAACAATAAGTGATCGTGGGCTTTTGGCCCACGACACTAACAACTACTCCCTCCGCTTTTTTAACTGTCACATTTGATATAATTTTTTGGGAGAACCTGGTCACTTTTTAACTTAAGGTTAGTCATTTTATGGATGAACCTGGACATCAAATGTGATAGTTAAACAAAACGGAGGGTGTACTTTTCATTTAATTTTTTCTTCTTTTATGGGATCACCGCCGGAAAATTACCACTCTACCCACGCGCCGCCACAAGCCACCACTGGATCGGAAAGATCTCGTAAGAAAAGCTTTCCCTTCCAACCGGAGAAATAAAACGAATGGAAGGAGACACATGCAAAAACGAGCGTAGCAACATAGCCGCCGGTGACATCGAGCTGAAAAACCAAAAATCCGCTATCGAACCATACAAGACGACCACAAATCTAGCCACCACCACTGCATACAAGACGAGCTTGCAGAGAAAGGTTAGGAGGAGTCTAAGCCTACCGATGGGGAGGAGTTGCAATCTTTGATCTGCTCCAAAAATGAAAGAAGAAAGAGATCAAGGGGCGACATGTCTCATGAGAAAGGCGCAGGCACCACAGAATCTCGCTGGAAAACCATTTTCAGCCATCATAGAGGTGAAAAAGCTCGCTAGGTAGAAGATAGAGCAAATCATCCCCATAGATCTACAAGAGAAGAAAGTGAAACTAAAAAAACATGAAAGAGATGGGTGCCGGCAGCCTAGTGCCGCCGACGCAGGTGAGAGTAAAAGGAGAGAAAGATAATGGGCCTGAGGTTTATTGAGGGAGGATAGAACAGAGAGAAAGAGAAGTAATTGTATTTCCGCATTCATTCTGTTGAACCGTTTAAAAATGCAATCTAAAATTGAAATAAGGTTTGAATATAATAACTAATGAAAATTAAATTTTATTAAAAAAATTGTGGTAAATTCTAATGGTATATTATTCATCTATCTAAAATGTGAAATCCTTGCACGAGGTGCATCGATCTAGTGGCGAGCTAGACTATAATTGACATGAAAACCATTATTCGAACCCCATTAGGGGAAAAAAATAAAAATGTGAAATCCTTTCAAAACAAAATTGTGAAAATTGCTTCACTTCACAATTCTTTTTTTTTTTTTTTGGAGAACGATCATTTTTATTGCTTTAGCATGAAGAAATTACAAGCTGGATCTTATATCCAAAGAAATAACATCAAGCACCGAAGTTACACTACCACACACACTACAAACCCCATGCAATTTTTAAATTCCTAACATGATTTTCCACACTTGATACGAACGTATGGATCGGCGGTCTGTCGGAAGTACGGCGATGAACCAACTGATCTCTCCAAAACCATAAGCCATTGATAATTTCACGAAAGTAATACGGCCAATCTCTCACAGAGTGAGTCCCCGTAATGTTGGCCTTGATCCATTCTTGAATGCTTGGTCGAGCAAAACTCATCATGGGAAGGGGCGGGCAGAAGGCTTTTCCAAGTGGATTTCGCCCAAGTGCAATCACGCAACACATGAAGGGGTGATTCATCTGAGCATTTACATACAGTGCATATTGCAGAATTAGAGACATGTCTGCTCTGAGAAGGATGAAAGTGGGGAGGGCATTGTGGTAAGTTTGCCATATCATAAAGTTGAGTCTGTAGGGTCCCTTCAGCCTTCACAATTCTACTCGTACAACTTTTCACTTTAAAAATAATAATAATAATAATAATAATAATAATAATAATAATAATAATAATAATAAAGACCTTTTTCACATTAGAAAAACCATTCATATGCAACTTTACAATTATTAATAATAATAATTTTGTTGTATTGAAGTCATTAATATTAATAGAATCAAAAAGATCACAAAAATATAAGCAACTAATATTCTTCTAATAAAATATAGGTGGATTTTATTGGAACAATATAACTACTTCTAGAATCACATGTTTTGAATAAACATTCTACCATGGTGTGTCACGATTGCCGGAGAATTTGTTGATACCCAGCCTTAATTGACCCGATCCATAAATATACATTTTCCAGCCTAAGTATTTGGTGTAATACAGAAGATTTAGGATGGTCAATGAAGAACTGCTCATGATATATATATATATATATATATATATATATATATATATATATATATATATATATATATATATATATATATATGAATTAATGAGATGATGATGACAGCGATTTATAAACGAAAATGTTTATGGTACAAGGTTTTATAAAGTGGATAAATCATGTATATTTTTTTTTCTACATAATATTATTTGTGCAAATAAGTGAAAGAAAGAAAATATGAATTGCTACCTCGGTCCCAAAATATAAGATATTACATATTTTTAAGAATATAAATCATTTTAGATTAGCAATTAATCATTTATTAATCTTTTGTCTATTACTCATAACTTATTAATAATCAAACTATTTTTTTTGTTACTTTACAACTATTCAATCAATCAGGTCATATATATTTTAGTTATTTCACTTTAAACTTTATGTCATTAATAATTTTCATAAGAGAGATGGATCAAAGGACAAAATAAGTCAAAAATGAGCAATTAGGACTGATTCAAAACTTAAGTGCTTTATAAGGACAAATATGATAAGTGTATCAAAATACCCTTATCTATAGCAAAAAGTAAAATAAAAAAAAATTTCTCTCCTACTCAATATTTCAAACGACCGTATTTTTTAATCTAGAACTTCGATCATTGTAATTTTTTCATTTTAATTCATATTTTTTTCATCATCTTTATTTTGATATTTTTCCGACGTAATTTCTAAAAATAAAAAAAAATTCATAGAATCATCGCGATGCACTAATAAAAGATTCAATAACACTGAAATTGAAGATGTGGTGACATGTGAAGATGCATTTGAAGGCCAAATCATGTGCCACTAGATCTTCGTTCACACTTTATAAAGACGAAATCAAAGTACTACATCTTCATTGACACTTTATAAAGACTTGTAACAGAAGATCCAGTAACAATGTGTTGAAATAGTGTCCTAAACCCAATCGGGTTGGACCGGATCCGACCGGGTCGGATCATTTCTACTATTTCTTTATGTTTATACATATTATAAATGGCTTTAATGTTATTATATATTCTGTTTATCCATATGAACCAATTTGTGATTGTATATATGATGACGTCCTTAGTGTCAAATTGTGAGAGAGAAACCATGATAGTGATTATGATTGATGAGATCTAGACTCACTTTAAAAGGTCTGATACTTAAATGTCTCTAGTCGTATGTACCGTCAAGCGGGACATGATGGTACGATTAGACTAGCACGTATTGGATGTCTTCTATCGGTGATCCACACGAACAGCCCGCCGGAATCCCATCATGGATTGCTACTAGAAAAATCTGGTTGCTAGACCGACCTTTTCTCTCTCTAATATCTCTCTAAGACGCTCTCTAATTTTCACAGGAACTATTAGCTCTTGTAATTGTGATGTACAAAATAGCTAGCTAAACCTCCCTTTTATAAGGTGACCAGCGCCCCTATGTAATCCCAATCTGATTGGGAGAAGCTTTCTAGTAGATTTAGGAGAAAGAAAACATTTTCCTAGTAAAATAAGAAAAATACCTTTGATTGATTTATCTCATTTAATTTAATATCCTATATTAAATAATTTCAAGATATTGTCAATATATTATATTGACTATATTTATCTTATTACCATAAATCTATTTTTCCCAAAAATCAATTGATATCCAATATTAATATTATGGTAATCTTATTAATTAAATTGCACAATACAAGTGTATCTTATACACTTGTAAATGGCGCCCCCTTAGCCAATAAATTGGCTTCCGGAATATTCTTTAATTAATATAATATTATGATTAATTAATTTGCAAAATACATGTGTATCAATATACATAATATATTTCGACAATCATATACATTATATGTATATTTAATTAATCACCATAACTAATATCTTGTATTATATTTATTCATAATAAATAAATACCACCATATTAATTTACCACTATAACACTTTATAGTCGAGATAAACTTTCCTTATTTGGTTATCGCTATAACCGCATTTTAATCCGGCTGGATGTTCTTGTGTTTGTGACCCGATAGGCTTCCGAATATGTTGGCCGTAGATACAAAGTGCAATTTATGAAAATGCCCTTCATACCTAACGATCACGGGATAGCATCTAGCAACACACCGTGACCCCCAATCATCGGAAGAGTCAAATGCAATGACTACTACCATTCATGTGAAACAGTTACCGTGTAAATAGAATCCTATCGCTGTAATAATATCCATACGGTCGTACGTCGAGTATCAAGCATCAACGACCGTATCTTATAATCTAGATATCATGCTCTCTTGAAGTAACTCATTTACTTCCACTTTGCAAAGATTCACGAGAGTAAGACATTCCTTATAAGAAGGCCCTTTCGGATATTCACCCCTACTAATAGGGTACGCGATTTCCGGACGACCAAACATGTATACTCTGCATGCTTCAGTATCACACCCAATCACTACCGCATGATTGCCCCATGGCTAGGGGAAACTTCAATAGTGTCAAAGCATGACAATCCACACCGTTATGCCATGTAGACTCCGGTCCTAATGATAATTACACAACCGCCACATAGTGTGACACTTAACAGTGTAAGTGGGTCAGTCTAACGTACGCATTCTCTAATACACGTCCACGTACAGTCCAAATGTCTCTACACTTCGATAGAAGAGATATATCCCTGCCCTTAAAGACAGAAGACATCTAATGCGTGCTAGCCTGTTTGTATTATTAATGCCCTTTTTAATTGTACATCAGCCTAGAGACATTTAAGTATCTAAGTGATTAGAGATCTCATCAACCATAATCGCCTATCATGGTTTCTCTATCACAGTTTAATACTAAGGACGTTATCATATAACAATTCATAATTGGTTCTTTAAAAGAACAAATTTATGACAACAAAAAAGCCATTTAATATATGTATAAACATAAAAAAATAGTAGAAATGATCCGACCCGGTTGGATCTGGTCCAACCCGATTGGGTTTAGGACACTATTTCAACAATCTCCCACTTGGCCTAAAACCAATCACTTGCACACACAAGACCATGTTGAAACACAAGAATCTCATGTAATACTCGCAACCAACCTTAGCCGTAAACGGATTGCTATCCATGGGGACTCAGACTATCTCATACCATGCTCCAAACGACCAACTCAAAAGGAACCGCCTCAACACACATGAATCTCGGACGAGACCCTGGTCCTTGCCTAAGCAATGAATCCACTTACTATATCCGCTATATAGAAAAGGTGGAAGAACCGTACAAGGTTCAAGAATGAACCTTCTAAATCCATGTACTGCTCCCGCTGCGCCTCCAAGGCAGTACCGTGTTTTGGCCTAGTTGTAGAATCTCCAGTGATTTCTAGCTAAGAACATTTCCAGCTCACTGTATCACTCAATCAAAGTGACTGAAAACCCAGACTGTAGCTCCCACTATCTTCATAAGATTTAGGGCATGTCTGTATATCTACGTTTATTCGATTCCAGGTTTCAGTAAACCAAGAACCCATCTTTCACACCTTTAAGGATATTCTCGACATATACCAAAATCACTTCCATACTTTCTCATGACTCTCCATGGACTATGAACATCTGGAATTACTTTTATGATGGTTCCTATCATAATAGCAAAGGAAACCTACCATAAGCATCATCTTTCAACTTTATCTTTAGGACCAATGTCCTAACATAGATAGATCTTGAGAACACCGGCTAGCAATATTTTCTGTCGCGATCTATGCTAAACTCTTTTAGCATCACATCTATATAGGTAAACTATAAACTAACAACAGTTAAATCAATCATTATAGATTCTTATTTCTAAAATAAGAACTGCTAATCCAAGTGCTTTCTTAAACATCTTGAACTACCAAACATTAATTGACTGTGACATGGGGTGATAATTCCCGAGAGAGGTATCCAATACCTTGCTAAAAAAAACATAACACACTCCCACTATCCATATTGCACATTGGGCATATCCCTTCTTTTGACTAAATCAAACTCCTTTGATAATCAAACAAATAAATCATTTAGAGAAACTTGTTTGAGTCCATAAATGGACCTCGTGGGCTCACACATCATGTTATCATCTATGAACATTGGGTTGTTTGCCCAACGTCTTCAACACTATCATATAGCCATGATACGAAGTTATAACAAGCACAGTCTGAATAGAGCTACGCTCAGCTGGCAGCATAAGATAATTACAAGGTTTACACCCCGTATCCTTCAGCTATCACTATAGCCTTATGGTAATCATATTACTATCCTTGTCAGCCTTTCAGGGACATTCCCTGTAGGCAAGACATACTAGGTTCACAACCTGGTTGTCACTGATGGAATCTAATTCACATATTATGGCTCCTGCCCATATCTCTCAATCTTGCCTTTCAAACATTCCTTCATAAGTTGTGCGATATTCATTCCTCAAGATGAACATACCATCAGCCTTTTCAGGCTTGAGGTTATCCACAGACTTACAGAACTTTTGTGTGCACTGAGCAGTGTCCTACACCTCATCACTATATGGCGTCTGCTCACGTTCCTATGTTTGAATATCTCCTTGTGGTTCTCAAACTACTTTTGAGATCTAGATTTACTCCCACTGTTTCTTTTGGAAGAAACACTTCCTCTAGATGACAGCATGTTTGGAGACAAACACCTTTTGCTCCACGGACGAGTAAATAATATCTAACGTACTTGCTAAGATATTCCATAAAGTTGCATATGTCGTACTAGGCTCCAAGCCTCTCTGACTTTGCCTATGACAACTTCAAGTCATCAATTAAGATAGATTCGACATTATCCCCTTCCATATCTAATATGTAATTTGTTCAACCTATATTCTTTGGAACTCGGTTAAGTATATGTATTGTATAAGGGCACTATCCCGAAACAGGTAATGGATAATTTGCAGGGCTTACGTCACACATTTATCATATAAAGAGTAGTTTCCATTTTAGAAGCACAATCCGATTGCGTATCCAAAAATGGCATCCTTCAAGAGGAAATCTTATTCCTTTTCAGACAACTTCTGAAATACCCATCAGGTATTAATTACTTCAATCCAATTGAAGATTAATTCCTAATTAGTTCATCAATCTCATATTCGTGATAGCTCAAACTTTTCGGGCTTTCCGAATTATGCACTTCACTGAGTACACTTGACTATTTCTAAAAATTGTCATAGAGAGAAATAAACAATTACTTGCAGCATTAATTGTCATAAGCCAACAAACATCGGTATGCTTAGGCTTTAGACATTTTTTCTAGATTTTTTCATAAACGGGTATTTTGGTCATCTTTAGAAAAGATACGTATCACCCACATGATTCATAATCACATGGTTCAGACATCATCTGAATGACATTTGATTATACGTTTCTCTTCCAGGGAGTCGACATCTAGAACAACCACAAATATCAAAGATAACAGGCATACAAATATTTAGTTGAGATTTTTCACCTATATCAACTATATGGTGACATCAATCCAATATGTTAGATTCAGTGACCTTTCAACTTTATCGGAATAACATTTATTCCTTACAATTGAATATGTCTACTAAATCCTAACAAACAACTGAGCTCGTGTTCTTCACAAGAACTGGAACGCAATAACATTTATTTAGCTCTTTTGTCAGTTTACCAGACTCAGAAAACAAAGCCGAAAATGTTGCAACATTTGCTTCACTTTCGTATCTAAGTGTATTCCGTATTTAATCTTTCTAATTTAATCATACTCGTAAGATATAATATATCTTAGAGTCGACTTTGAACTTAGATAGATTTATCTCAACTCACTTGCCTAGAATAGAAACTTCAATAAGTTCTCTATTTAAGCACATGCCCTAACTTTCCTTTTTAATCCTTTAAGCACTTGTAAATATTTCTTAGTGTAGTCTTCATAAGACTTAAGAAAGATCTCAAGAGCTATGTCTTTAATTTCCTTTCATAAAGAAAATCTAAAGTTTATTATATAGTTTATTTAACCTTTTGAACCGTATTCAAAACATTAACTATTTAATTAACTTTTAAGCAATGATTAAAGAATTAAGTCAATACTTAAATCTTGCAATTTTGAAAACAACATTTCCAAAATTCGATGCGGTCATTCTTATTCAACATTTGAATTAACTGTCATCGTATGACAGAATGATCATATTGGATCGTATCCAATAAATGATTAACTCGTTGAAACTTATCTCAAGTGATTTAACCATATCATGAGCTTCCGTTCTCATTAATAATTAAAGTCTTGGAGCACTGCACCAATTATGTAGTCTCCTTGTCTCTAACTTCTATAACGGGGTTGCTCGTGTCATTGCTTATTTAAAAGGATTAAAATTACTTAACCACATTTGAGAACGTTTCTCAAAAGGTAATAGTCATAATTTGGTTTTACTAATCGAGAATAAAACATAAATATAAAGTTTGCTAAAACTACAACATAAAAATGAAGATAAAAGAGTGTTGTTGTTTATACACGCAAAATAAAAAACGGTCTTATGGTTTATGATTTTGCTCCCACTAGTCAACTACTCTCAATTGACTTTCAAGAATTATCCAAAATTCTTTAGTGGCTGAGATCCAATCTAGTTACCTCGATTCCCGGCGGTGGTCGATCAACCAAGATAATTTCGGAAGGTAGGTAACTCTTTACTAATCACATCACTATGTAACTCTCAGTGGTTGACTAGTCAACTCTTTGACGATACACATCACTATGTGTTAGTCAACCCCTTGTCTCTAACCAGACGGCTCTGACGGTGGCCGGCCAATCACCGAAAGACTCTAGTCAAGTCATAATCTAATATTCGTGAGATCTCTTACGATTATATCTCAATAACGACGATATACCCGAGGTAGGTCAACTCCCGGCGGTGGTCGATCAGTTGGATCCGAACAAGGGCTCTTCATCGTCGTTATAATATTGGGAGACAATATTTCAACTTGTTTTTTTTGGTTGTGGAAGTATTTATGAAAATTAATCCACTTAATTAATTTCGAATTAATTCTCTTAATTAATTTAATTATGGTCTCATAATGCATATCTATATCTATAGACATACATCCAACACATTCATCTAGATCATGTCTAGTTATGCATCTATCGTATCATATAAAATAAATGCAAGCACAGAATAAATGAATGCGTAAAGTAACCGGTATGATCATGGACTTTTCCTAGGTGCGGTTTCGAATACAACTGACGAAACCGCGGGTCACAATGTAAAGGTAGCTGCAACCGTCAATTGGATCTTTAATGCTCCATTCTCCAATGAGATCTTTATTTTCTTCTTTCTTCTTTCTTTGGTCTTCATCTTCCGCTCCATTCTTGTTACATAAATTTCATCTAATAAAATAAATACACCCACCACACACAAGGGGGGCTACGGGAATGGGATAATGCGAAAATAAACTAGGTCACGTTATTCATAACGGCCTAAGACAATTTTTAAACCAACATAAAAATGAAATCATGCACATCTATCCTATCGGTCGAGTCAATGATCAATCGAGGTTCATATAATTATATTATATCTACACATCTAATTCATACAACAATATCTTATGAAAAAGACAAATTAAAATTTAACTACATATACATCTTATTTTATCACATCAAATAATCAATTAACTTTTAATTAATTAAACGATTTAAATCGAAAATAAAATTAACATTTAATTTTAAATCGATTTTAATTTTAATTTTATTAATTTGGAACTATTAAAATTTAAATCAAAATTAAAAATGTCTCTTTTGTTTCCTTTCCTTTTGGTTCTTATCCAAAAGGGATGTCTTTGGCTTCCTAAACCAAACGGCATCTTCCAAACAAAATTTGGTTGATGCCGGGCCATTTTCAGAAAAAACGATTAATCTCTATTAATAGACCCGCTAAAGCCCCAAACCATAGTGTACATAGTACTGGTGCCACGGAGAGATATGTTTTTAAATCTTGCATTGAAAATCCTCCTTTTTATTTATTGTAATATTTTTTTATTGTTAAAAAGAAAACATATATGATTCAATAGATAGGTCATTAAAGACCAGACCCCCTATAGTTGTACACGTAATACCTAATTAAAATGGAATTCTTTTATTTTTTATTAATAATTATTCAATTATCCAATGATCTAGTAACAGTCAATAAGATAGTACCTTATCATAAAATTATAAAATAACTAAAAAAATCTCCCTCTTCCCGAGAAAATAGATAACGAGAAAATAAAAAATACTCATTTATTCTTATATACAAAATCAAAATTTTGAAAGTGGCCTAGGCCTAGGCCCTCTCCAAATATTTGATTTGCGAAAGATAACCTTTGATTGATATTTTGGTTGATATGTCATATGGTACTATCCAACCAAAATTTGGAAAGATCAATATTTTGGTTGATATGTCATATGGTATCCCAATGGCCCAAACTATTTGAATCATTGGTTAGCCATATAACATAACTAAACAAAGGAGATATCAATGCAAAATAAATATCACAAAACGAAAAACGAATCGATCTCCCCATTTGGAGAAGACCAGCCGACGTCGGCACCCCTAGGGTCGCCGGCGCCGCCAGCCGCCGCCGTGGAGGAAGGGGCCGCCGCCGATCGGCCGAGCCCCCCATCGACTCTATTTTTTTTTAACGTTTCACGAATCTAGATCATGCATCTATCGATTAATTAGTACGCAATTTAATTAGTGCTTATTGCTTAAGCTCGAAGTTGGCTCTGATACCACTGTTGGGAAATCTACGCGGGAACGCGGCGGAATTCAAAATTTTATTTCCTTTTAACCAGGATCGACTTCGTTTAATCAATAAACAATTGAGCTAGTAGACGGTGGTAACATTGGTTGATCTAAAAGATCGACACTTTGACCGTCTAAGGAGAGTAGTGATGCACGGAGCCGCCCAAGCGTTCAGCCTCTACCGGTGATCCACACGAACAACCCGCCGGAATCCCATCATGGATTGCTACTAGAAAAATCCGGTTGCTAGACCGGCCTTTTTTCTCTCTCTAATCTCTCTGTAAAAAGCTCTATGGTTTTCACAAGAACTAGCTCTTGGAATTGTGATGTACAAAAGAGCTAGCCAAGCCTCCCTTTTATAAGGTGACTAGCGCCCCTATGTAATCCCAATCTGATTGGGAGAAGCTTCCTAGTAGATTGGGGACAAAGATAACATTTTCCTAATAAAATAAGAAAAATACCTTTGATTGATTTATCTCATTTAATTTAATATCCTATATTAAATATTTTCAAGATATTTTCAATATCTTATATTGACTAAATTTGTCTTATTACCATAAATCTATTTCTCCCAAAAATCAATTAATATACAATATTAATATTATGGTAATCTTATTAATTAAATTGCACAATCCAAGTGTATCTTATACACTTGTAAATGGCGCCCTCTTAGCCAATAAATTGGCTTCCGGAATATTCTTTAGTTAATATAATGTTATGATTAATTAATTTGCAAAATACATGTGTATCAACATACATAATATATTTCGACAGTCATATACATCATATGTATATTTAATTAATCAACATAACTAATATCTTGTATTATATTTATTCATAATAAATAAATACCACCATATTAATTTACCGCTATAAACTTTATAGTCGAGATAAACTTTCCTTATTGGTTATCGCTATAACCGCATTTTAATCCGGCTGGATGTTCTTGTGTGTGACCCGATAGGCTTCCGCATATGTTGGCCGTAGACACAAAGTGCAATTTACAAAAATGCCCTTCATACCTAACGATCTCGGGATAACGTCTAGCAACACACCGTGACCCCCAATTATCGGAAGAGTCAAATGCAATGACTGCTACCTTTCATGTGAAAGAGTTACCGTGTAAATAGAATTATGTCGCTGTAATAATATCAATGCGGTCGTACGTCGAGTGTCAAGCATCAACGACCGTATCTTATAATCTGGATATCATGCTCTCTCGAAGTAACTCATTTACTTCCACTTTGCGAATATTCACGAGAGTAAGACATTCCTTATAAGAAGGCCCTTTCGGATATTCACCCCTACTGATAGGGTACACGATTTCCGGACGACCAAACATGTATACTACGCATGCTTCAGTATCACACCAATCACTACCGCATGATCGCCCCGTGGCTAGGGGAAACCTCAATAGTGTCAAAGCATGACAATCCACACCGTGACTCCGGTCCTAAAGATAATTACACAACCGCCACATAGTGTGACACTTAACAGTGTAAGTGGGTCAGTCTAACGTACGCAATCTCTAATACACATCCACATATAGTCCAGGTGTCTCTACACTTCGATAGACGAGATCTATCCCTGCCCTTAAAGATATAAGACATCTAATACGTGCTTGCCAGTTTGTACTATTAATGCTCTGTTTAATAGTACATCAGCCTAGAGACATTTAAGTATCAAAGTGATTAGAGATCTAATCAACCATAATCGCCTATCATGGTTTTTCTATCACAGTTTAATACTAAGGACGTTATCATATAACAATTCATAATTGGTTCTTTAAAAGAACAAATATAAGACAACAGAAAAGTCATTTAATATAAGTATAAAAAAGAAATAGTAGAAATGATCCGACCCGGTCGGATCTGGTCCAATCCGATTGGGTTTAGGACACTATTTCAACGATTGTTACAGTGATAGGATAATATTTACACGGTAACTGTTTCACATGAAAGGTAGTAGTCATTGCTTTTAACTCTTTCGATAATTGGGGGTCACGGTGTGTTGCTAGACGCTATTCTGTGATCGTAACCACGACAAAAACATCCTTTAAAGAATGTAGTTTAGGATAAACACAAGTAAATAAAACGTTTTCCTCAGACTTGATTTAAGAAAGAAGTTGAAAATTTAAAACAACGGTTACAAAACTATAAGCAAGCTTGTTTCTCATGTTCAAAATAGATATACATTTAATACAAAACAAGGCAAAAGGCGGAAAAAAAAGTTTAACCGGAAAAACTAACTATGAAATTTTATTAAAACACACACACTTTCAGAAAAAAAAAAAAAAAAAAAAAAAAAAAACATGCACGGAGTTCATCTATATCAACACTGAGAGGTAAGATCGATCCGTAAGTCTTTCATCAGTTCAAATGTTTGCTTTCGTCACTTCTTTAATCCCTAAGACGTAAAAGAAAGACAACAAGAAGATGATAGCGTTAATCTACCTTGTATTACCTTATAAATTTGCTAATTATAGGCGACGAGAGACGACGAAATCTACCATGATACCCACCGTCTCTTGCTCCACTGTTTTGCTTCCACGTCTGGCCTCCCACTATCTTTTTTTCCCCACCGCCCTGAGCTCTATATAAGCCTCTGAGTCGGTGATGGACCATTTCTCTCTTTCATTATCAGACAGACAAAACAATTGCGTTGCCGTTGCTTTCTTCATCAGAGTGTGGTGAGACTTCGTCTAGCTTTGCATGTATTCGATTCTTGCTTCGATTGTTGCTGTAATTTAGTATTATTTTCATCTTACAAAATTGATGTTTGGAATTTTGTAGCTTCGTTGGCGGTGTGGATTTCAAGCTATTGTGCTACCTTCTTTTCCAGGTATGGTTTTGGCCATTTATCTGGATTGCATGTTGTTTTGGTCCCAATTGCGTATGCTCGATGAGTCCGGCATTATGTTTTGTCGTTGTTGTTAGGCTGTAATTTCCTGCTCCGTTCTCTTGTTTGCTTCTATTTCTGCTGCTTTTCTGGGTTCTGTTTCGTTTTCTACTAATGTGCTTTAGTCGGATTCTGATTTTTTCGATTTCGCGTTTATCTTGATTGCATGTAGTATGGAGGCAAATTTGGTATGCTGTGGTTTGTTTTCTTGTTGGCGTCTTCCTTTGCCGCTTTTCTTTTCTTTCTTTGTATGATTTTTGAACCAAGATGGTGGCTTTGCCCTTTGATTTCTCAGTTTCGGTTTTTTTACTGCATGTTGTCTTGGACTAAACTCTGATTCTGTTGATTGTTGGCTTGTCATTGTAAAGCCTGCGTTCGATGCTTTTGTTGTCCTGAAAACTTCGTTCCTGATGCATACACTCTTAATTGCATGTGATATGGGGGCCAATTTGGTATGTTGTGGAATGCCTAATCATGTTCTTAGATTGTTAGGCTGTGCCCTTGTTTGTTTGGTTGTTTGCGTCTTCCTCTGCCGTTTCTGTTTTCTCTCAACAAATTTTTGGTGCAAGATGGAGATTTTGGCCTGTGATTACTCAGTTTCTTTTTGTTTTTTTTATTTACTGCATGTTGTGCTGGACTAAATCCAAAGACTTCACTCCATAAATCAAAAGGCAAACCAATGATTTTGTTATCGATAACGTATAAAGTTTGAAACTGCCATAGCTTGCCTATAGTACACTCAGCAATGACCTTAGATAATCCCAAACCATAACCAACCAAATTGACAGCAAAAGGTTCTCCACTAAGTTGATTCTTGTTTAAATCCACATGGACTAAACCAGAACACTTAAGGCTTGAACTAAATAATTGATCATCGGCTCCGTTTTTAGGTTGATTAATCAGCCTAGCATTAGCTTCATAGTCTGCTGTTGCTGTTGTGCGTTTTATTCAGATCACACTTGCATGCTTCACAATCTTTCAGTTTATCATCTGTGTTTGTTCAAGTGGAAGTACTTAGTTTGCACATGTTCTACTGGGATTTTTAGGTTCTTTTTCTTATCTTCTGTGGAGGTACCTGTGATTGGGTATGGTGAATGGGTGTAGGTTCAGTAACCTGATTTATCTTGCCTTGGATGTTGAATTCTTTGCTGTTTAAACAAATTAGAATGCTGTCCATAATTTAGTAACCACAACTACATTCTTCATAGTGTCTCTACTCGCTTTTCATTCCCAATGGTCTCCAAAACCCGTATAAACTTTGCACCGTTGTTTTTCTCGTCTCGATGTATTGAAAATTGGTTCCTTGTATTCATTTTTTACTTCCACTACATTCAGTACAAATATAATGTATCTACTTTTATGCTCCGCTTACTTTTTTTCGCCTTTTTACAGTTTCCGAATAAGTTGTTGTGGTTACTTGGCTCGGCAAAGAATCTCATTCCTAAAGGTCAGTGTAGTTAGAGGTACTACTGCAAACCTCAATAGTTAGGGGATCTATTGCAAACCCCGTAGTTACGAGATCTACAGAAAATCTCGATTTCCTTGCATATTATATGTGGAATATATGCAATACTTTACTTTGTAGTTGATAGGTTGTTTATATACATGTTTCTTTTATTTGTTGTCCTTTTTTTAGGTTAGTTTAGGCTACTTTCTTTCAGTTTGCTGTTACGCTTTAACCTATTATCTATTATATATAATCTGTCCTATAGTTAATGTAGTTAGGTATACAGTAGCCTTAGCCATTCACTGCATTCCCACATACGCTGTTACGCAACAATTTGTGAATAAAAATAACATTTCTGAAAGCCTTTAGGTGTGAAATTAATGGAAAAGGAGCAACGTAACGATAGGAATGAAAAAAAACGTAAGGCGTATGGTGAAATGGACGCTGATAAGAAAAATGCTTTACTCGAACGCCGGCGCCTGCTTTACTCTCAGAGAGCTGGCAGGACTGCTAAACCGTTGATTGTAAATGAAAATAGGCCCTTGGATAATTACGAATTTGGATCACCTTCCATTATTCCCACATCAGCCATTTTGCCTTTCCAATGTGCAAAAATTGGCCCTCAAACAGATGGAAACAATGATTTAAATGAATTATTGGCCCAAAATGACAGGCCTTCCTCATTGGCCCAAAATGACAGGCCTTCCTCATCTAATGCTACCTCTAAAAAAAGGCGTAAAGCATATACTGACATGAGTATTGATAAGAAAAATGCTCTGCTCAAGCGTCGGCGTTTGCTTTATGCTCAAAGGGTCGGTAAGAATACCGAAGCATCGACAATAAAACAACAGAACCATCCACGTTATTTTGACACCCAACGATCTCCAAATATTCCCATTTCAGTTGGTTTACCTATCGAATATGGGACAGTTGATCCTGAGATGCAACGAACAACAAATTCAAGAGAAACTTTGTCTGACAAACACCTACTCTCTTCAACTAATCCTGTTTCTAAATGTGATAGAGCGCATGTAGATGAAGCTATGTATCCATCAGCTAGGTCTAGAGGTACTCTACAAAATGAAACCTCGCTTCGTGATCGAGATTCTGCTGACAACAGGCCATCTGTTTCGACGTTACCTACAGTCGCTGACTGTAAGCATTGTTTAGCCAAGCGTTTTTACCGAGAACCTCCAGGATTCTGTTGTTCTGAGGGAGAAATAAGTATTGCTCCCTCAGAAATGCCGACTGCCTTGGCTCAATTGCTTACGGGGTCAGACCCTGAAGCTAATGATTTTAGGAAGTACATAAGAAGCTACAATAATAATCTTGCCTTTACCACATTCTCAGCCAAAAAAGATAAAGAGCTCATGAAGAACCACATGGGCGTCTATACGTTTAAGGTGCAGGGTAAGATTCATCACTACCTAGGTTCATTGGAAATAACTGGTGATGCACCATCTACTCTTCAACTATATTTTTATGATGCCGATACTCAACTCGAAGAACGAATGAAACTTTCAGAACGCTTTTCTAAGGTTGTAATGAAAAAATTAATTGAAATCTTATCTCAGAATCCATATGCCAAGTTCCTAAGACAAGTAAAAGATCTTGAATCTCCTGACAATTATCAAATTTGTCTTGTGTCTTGTCCTACACTTGATCAACGTGTGTATAATGAGCCAACCTGTAATGACGTTTCAGCAATCTTATCTTCTGAGAGTGACAAACAATTTAACCCTGCTTGTCATATACAAATCTACGAGAAAAATGCGCTTCCCCATAGGATATGCCACTACTTTGGTTGTTATGATCCTCTACAATATCCTCTTCTCTTCCCTCATGGAGAGGTAGGTTGGCACAGTTGCATTCACAAACTTCCACCGAATAAAAGAAAACGAAATTACAAATGCAAAATACCTTTGGAAAATCTAGGCAATACTGTTCAGGATGCTGATCAATTAATACGTGAAGAGGAAGCAGGTAATTTGTAATACTTTATTAGTCGTTCTTCTCCTGACACCTTCTCTTCCGTGCGTAATCTTTAGTTCGTTTAACAGCTGCTCACGAAGGTGCAAGGAAACGAAATACTGTCTCTTGCCGTCAGTATTATTGCTACAAGCTACAAAGACGATCTAATGATCGTTCAATGTTGTTACACACAGGTAGACTACTACAACAATACATAGTCGACATGTTTGTAAAGGTTGAAACATCTAGGTTAGAATATCTTGAAAAGCGAAGAAAAGGAAATCCGTACAGATTGTTTACGAGGTTTACTAGACAGCATTGCATCTGGGCATACGTCCACTTCTGAAGTTGGTCGTAAGATCATTCTGCCTCATTCCTTTATTGGAGGACCGCGAGACATGAAGAAGAGATATATGGATGCGATGTGTCTTGTCCAAAATTTTGGAAAACCTGATTTCTTCCTAACCATGACATGCAACTCCGCATGGCCCGAAATCACAGAACATTTACTCCCAAGTGAATTACCTCAAAACCGACCTGATCTACTTTCCCGAGTTTTCAAGGCAAAATTAGAAATGCTGAAGACCGAACTTTTGAAAGACCATATATTTGGATTGCCAATTGCATTTGTATACTCAATAGAGTTTCAAAAGCGTGGTTTACCCCACAGTCATATACTCCTCATTGTCGATAGAGACTCAAAACCATTGAACCCTGATGCTTATGATAGTTATATTAGCGCTGAGCTACCTGACCCTATCAAGTACCCACATTTACACCGTCTCGTTGTTAAACACATGGTACATGGCCCTTGCGGTCCTCTAAACCTAGATGTCCATGTATGCGAGACAACAAGTGCAAAAACAAATACCCTAAAGAATTCGCACAATACACGACCCACAGCTCAAACTGTTACCCACATTACAGGCGTCGTGATACTGGGATTAAAGCTCGCGTGAGGGGACATAAAATTGATAACCGTTCGATAGTTCCCTATAATCCGTACTTGCTGCAAAAGTATGATTGTCACATTAATATAGAGATATGTTCGACTATTAAACTTGTCAAGTACATCTATAAATACATTTATAAAGGACCTGATAAAATTGCTTTTCGCATGTCTACAACTACATCCGAGAATGAGATTCGTGAGTACCAACAAGGAAGATGGGTTGGACCACCAGAGGCGGCATGGCGGTTATTCTCATTCGATTTGTTTGAAATGCACCCAGCAGTCATAGCATTGCAAATTCACCTTCCTGATAATTACCTTGTCTCTTTTGCCACAAATCAAGATTTAAACAATATCGTCACAAATAATTTCTTGTCGCGAACAATGCTCACTCAATTCTTTCAAATGAACAAATTTAATTCCACAGCCATGAACTTAAAGCTTCTTTACAAGGATTTCCCAAAACACTTTGTTTGGGATTCAGGGAAACGTAGTTGGGCAAAACGCAAAAGGGGTAAAGTTGTTGGTCGAATTGTTTCTGTTAGTCCAACTGAAGGAGAGCGATACTATCTTCGTCTACTACTAAATCATGTGAAAGGCCCAACCTCATTTGATGATCTATTAACTGTAGATAGCTACCTATATTGCACGTTTAGAGAATCAGCACTTAAAAGAAATCTATTAACCACAGATTATGACCTTGATAAATGCCTTGAGGAAGCTTGAATGTATCAAATGCCGAGACAACTACGTCATCTATTTGTATCGATTTTGGTATTTTGCTTACCTTCGGATCCACGTAAACTATGGGAAAAGTATATGGAACCTATATCTGATGATTACCTACAGGGAATACTAGGTTCCTCAAACATAATTGACGCTCGAATGAAAGCATTATTTGACATAGCTATAATGCTTGATGACATGGGAAAGAAACTAAACGATTACAAATTGGGACCAGAAGCTGAAACTATAGCTCAGCAAGGTACTATTACTAGAGAAATGGCGTTTGAGAAAATCCTAACAGTAGACGACAGTGATCTTCTAAACGTTCACAACCTTAACGAACAACAACAATATGCTTTTGAACAAATAATGACCAAAGTGACGTCAGGTGAACCAGGTGCGTTCTTTATTGATGGTCCTGGTGGAACAGGAAAAACCTTCTTATACAGGACTATCTTGGCAACGATTCGGTCGAAAGGACACATCGCTTTAGCCACAGCAAGCTCAGGTGTTGCGGCATGCGTACTTCCCGGAGGTCGAACTGCGCATTCACGCTTCAAATTACCTTTACAGGACGAAGAAAATAAAATTGCAAATGTCAGTAAACAATCTACCACTGCAAAGCTGTTACGAGAAGCCAAGATCATTATATGGGACGAGGCTCCTATGGCTCACAAAGAATCAATAGAAGCTTTTTCGGAAATGCTTAAAGATATAACTGATACAAACATCCCATTTGGGAATAAAATTGTTGTTTTTGGAGGTGACTTCCGTCAAGTTCTTCCTGTAGTAACCAACGCAAGCAGACAACAACAACTAAATGAATCCTTAATCAGCTCGACGTTATGGCCAGTTCTTCAGAAAATACATCTTACACAAAACATAAGGGCTATTGAAGACCCCGCTTTCACTGACTATTTATTACGAATAGGAGACGGTACAGAGACTGAGGACGAAACTGGAAACATTCAATTACCAACCAACATGCTAATTCCTTTTCACGACAAAGAAACTTCATTGAAACAGTTAATTCAATTCGTGTACCCAGAAATTGAGGCTTTTGCAACACAGCACAATACAGTTATGAATAATGCTCTACTAGCCCCAACCAATGAATGTGTGGATGACATAAACGATGCAATGCTAGAACAAATGCCTGGGGAATTAGTTACTTACATCAGTAGCGACGTTGCCATCGACCGTTATCACCAAGCAGATTATGAAGACTTCCTCAATTCACTCTCTCCAAGTAGTCTTCCTCCTCATCAATTGATGTTAAAGTTGAACTGCCCTGTAATGTTACTACGCAATCTAAGTCCCGTAAAAGGGTTATGTAATGGAACACGATTATTATGCAAAGAACTGAAAACCCACACAATTGTAGCTGAAATAGCAACTGGACCCTACGCAGGGCAACAAACCATCTTACACAAAATCCCTCTACAAAATTCCAACACAGACAAATGTGCAATCCCCTTTAAACGATATCAGTTTCCA
The DNA here is from genome assembly GCA_036785695.1 of Gentiana straminea. Lineage (NCBI taxonomy): Eukaryota > Viridiplantae > Streptophyta > Magnoliopsida > Gentianales > Gentianaceae > Gentiana > Gentiana straminea. The sequence continues at coordinate 13,727,864 of JAVUPR010000183.1, forward strand.
ATTCGTTTATGTTTCGCAATGACTATTAACAAAGCACAAGGTCAAACACTGGACCGTGTAGGCATATATTTACGAGAACCCGTCTTCTCCCATGGCCAACTATACGTGGCTCTTTCTAGAGCACGTAGATCTTCAGCTATCAAAGTACTCATAGCACCACCAACCTTTTCAGAACATTCCAATAAAAACATTACGAAAAATATAGTATACCGTGAAATCCTTACGAAAGTTCGTGAAAATATCTAAATAACAAACATACGTAAAACGTAAATGTGCAAAGATACAATACACAAACACTTCCACTTATATTATGTCATAAATTCTCTCTGGTGTAAATGACTAACAGCGAAGGTCCTAATGGCGAAACAACTTCATATCGACGACATTACTCCTAACACAGACAATTGGCGAGTAAAGGTCTTTATTCTCCAAAAAAGCAACGTATATACGAATGAGGCTGGGAGACGACTCCAAAAATTGATGCTACAAGACGAACAGGTATATCAACAAACACTTGTTTCAATTTTTTTTGATTAACAATTTCCTGCATTCCCTTTTGGAAAAATTTAACTACACATCTTCAATTCCTGTCCTAATTTGCAAATGACTAGGGACAAAAAATAGAAGGTGTCATCTGGAATACCAACATTGAGCTTCTAGAAGGTAACTTGATGCCGTTCTGTACGTACATCATTGGAGGAGCTGATGTGGACACAGTAAAAGAGGAGTACAAACATAACTCCCCAAGTCAATACCAGTGGCAACTTTCAAGAACAACTTTCATACGACCAGTAAAAGAACACGACCAAATGATAGCCTGTCCACCAATTCAAACTACTCCATTTGCAGACCTTCGTTCCTATGTTACCTCAGGAGCTTCAGTAGGTACGTAACCTTTATCATTCAAAAATGCTATTTACTAAGCAATCAGCTCGCAAACTATACGCAATTACCCACTTTACATACATATTACTTACTCTTTACGAGTAAGTAAGAAAGAAACTCAACTAAACATATTACATACAAAAATCTGTTTTACAGATTTTCTGGCTGTGGTTGTTGATGTGAAAGAAACACGTTACGTACCAGTTAGATCAAAGTTGGTACCTCTACGTGAATGCATTGTCATACAAAACGAGTAAGAAACTTCTCATTACCTTCCATCCATACACCTCCAAATTTCATTGTTGGAAACAAACTACTCACATGTTCAATTATCAACTTACAACAAGGTACCTAATATTTCTCTCATGTGATTGTACAGGTTAAAACCAATAACAGTTACTCTTTGGGGAGATTATAGCCACAGACAAGGAAGCGAACTGTTTAGATTGAGAGAAGAACTACCGATCATCCTTTGCAAAGGACTAAAGGCGTCCCTATTTCATGGTAAGGATACGAGAACATACCCAGTTACTTTAAAACAGACCATAATGGTCATTTGTAAGCCTAAATCATCTCTGTCAATTTAGGTATCTCTTTATCCACGTTACCTTTCTCGTTTGTTGCATTGGAACCTAATATCGCAGAAGTGAAGACACTAAGATCATGGTACGCTCATTTAACATATACATTCAACAATATTTAAACAAACATTACTTTTTCAAGAATATTACTTACACACCCATCTAATAACCTTTATAAACACACTTAATTTCCCTACACCCAAAAAAAGGGTGAACAACAACAAAGAACTCATCCGGAACGCTGCTGGAGCACCCACACCGAACTATCTCGAGACTATCTCAAACGAAGTAGATACCGCAAGTATTACGCCGTTATCAAAGATACAACCGGATGGCAAGGTGAGCAATTAGAAACAACACTTCTATCAAAGTCGTAACAACAAATACTGATCCAAAATAACTAATACATAACCTACATTTTGAATGTTGTCACAGGTTATCAACGCAGAGGTGACATTAACCATAACCAACATCGATCAAAAACCATGCTACACTGTGTGTCCAAAATGCTACGGAACGCAGAAAGCAATGCCACATGAGTCGTTCAAGTGCACTTCTTGTAAACAAGAATTCAATGCATTACCACGGTAAAACACCTCCTCCTCAAATTCAGTATAAAAATAAGTGTCTGCTAATTTTTTGGGCTCAGTTTCATTTTATACTAACGTGCTGGAGTCGGATTCTGAATTTCCGATTTCTCGGTTTTCTTAATTGCATGTAATATGGTAACCGATTCGGTAGGTTGTAGGGTGCGTAATCATGTTCTTTGATTGTTAGCATGTGCCTTTGTTTGTTCTTTTGTTTGCGTTTTCCTCTGCTGTTTTTCCTCCATCTGCACCATTTTCGTAGTAAACAACTTCTTTATATATACAATCTTCACCCAACAGCTGCAAGGTCATCGTCCAACTTTCTGACACGTCAACCACAATCAACGCAACTTTCTTTGACACATGTGCAGCAAGACTGTTGCGTACATCAGCTGAGGATCTTCATAAAAACGACAAACAGGTACCGTGAACCACAAATCTATTCTATTTACACCGACACGACGAAACACTATGATAATCAGTGCACTTTGTTGATCCGAATGCAGGCAACAATGAAGCTACTAATGGACATCAACGAGGAACTTCACTCCAAGATACTAATTATGCAGATAAAAGCAAGTAAAAAAAAAGTTTCAACGACAAGATGACTCGCTACACTGTAGTGGATTGGATTGAGAAACAACAAACCTCAGACTCCATTAACGAAGAAGGACAAATATCCAGCCAGACTACAGTGGAATCCGGTAGGTCTACAATGGTAATTTGTCGTTACTTACACGTTATACAGCAATATAAAAACCTCTAACAACACAATATCTCAGGAACCACAAGTATTACCGACAAAGGCAAATGTCCAAGGCAGATAGAATCAACAACACAAGACTCTGACAATGAAAATGCCTACAGTCCAGATTCCTCCACTCGAAACAAGAAGAAAGCAAGGTCTCATTCCGAACCAAATCTGAATTAACGGCAAAAGAACCACAACAGTATACCATAGACTTCCTCCAGTCTATTTTTGGATCATTTTGGAAGCAATGACAGGTTTTTGCCACTGTCACTGCAAAAACAAAATCTCTACTTTCCTATCCTATAGGGATCCCCAACATTTTCTCCAACCTATTAACACTTCATCATTTTGAATGTTGTATGTACAACTTGTACTGTACAATTATGTATATGGTTTCACAACTCCAACAACAAACTATGTAAATTCCACCATAACGGTGCGCGTAGAATCACCTTACTGTATTATATTTCTGTATGTTCTGTTTGACCATATGGAATAATATCTAACGTATTCCAGTTCTTATTGCTTTTATTTCTGAAATAACTTATATAAAGTATTAGGTTTCTTCCCCCGTTACCCAGCTTTACTCCCATATTATTGCACTTCATATATATATATATGCATGTCATTTACATATCAACTGTGTAGGTAATTGATGTATGACTCATGCTGCGATATTGGCCTGAAGACTAAAGCTGATGATTTGAGTAAAACAACACTTGCTTAATGATTTCAGGTATGCTCGGTCCACTCGATCACTGTCTATCACCATGTGTGCCTCATTTAATTCTTTTCATCATACTTGCGGATTTTACCATACTCAAATAAATTTACATAAGCTATTTTGGAGTTCATTCATTGGGTTGTGGTAGATCGGTGGTAGTGGGTAGACTATAACAAAGCTCCTCAAAAAAATGTATATCTTCTTTTTCATCTCTGTGAAATCATTGGTTGATCCCCTATAGTTAATCTAACATACCAATACTTCCACCAAAAACATCTCATTAGTCATTTATTTTGATAAACACCTCCACTGGTAATATTTCTGAAATCAAAATTACATAAAAACAGAAGAAAGATTACATAAAACATACATAAGAACTCTTACATCCAACAACAACTACTTTATTGCACACTAGAAAAACAACACACACCATCCTGTAGAATGACTTCATTACTACAACAAAGGAAAAGCATTAAAAAACATCACCGTTAGGCACAACGGTGTTGTCATCTTCTCCCACTTCTTCAACAACATTGTTACCATGATTCTGTTGTTCTATTTCCTCCAGAAGAGCACACTTACCTCGCCACAGCTGCTCCCGCCTCATGTACTCTTTGTTCTTACCTTATGCCGTTTCAACTCATCCTAAATCTGACGCATCTTCTTCCCCATGTTCTCTTCCACTGTGCCTTTCCTGTCTCGTTCAGCAGCCAAACTCTTTACAACATCATCAGGATACGTCCCCACCTTCACTATATCAGCATCGGTTATTGATTCACCATGCAGTTTGACTGGAATTGGCGGTGCATATGCATCATACACTCCCTCTTCTGTCTCATAAATGACTGCCGGAAAGTTGCTTTCGAAAGACATGTTACAACCTATTCAAAACTAGCTATAGCAAAAACTATTTTGTAAAACCAACAACCAAAAAAAGCCCTTGAGGAGTCTACAAAACCTGCACAAGACAACTTATAACACTTATTGAAAGAGGAAAAGGTTCACACAGCATTAAATTTAGGAGTGGCAAAATTTGTCATTTAGTAAATAAATTGATAACAACAATTACATAACTAAACCAACACTTCACTCATTTCAAAAACCTCAAAAACCAAGCCTGAAGCTCCTGCAAATACCATTAAAGATTCACTGCATCAAAGCTGTAACCATGAATGAACAACAACAACATCATAACAAACTCACTTTCGGTTTACACTTCAATAACTTACTAAACCTCATTTTTTCCATAAATTTTACAATTACACTTCTATACCTATATCTGCTTTCCAGTCACTCCCACCACCACAAAACACTAATCACATGTAATAAACAACTTCAAAATCATAACAACACAGGTTCACAGACCGGAACAAAACACGAGAGAGGAAAAAAAAAACGTAAGGGCAAAACCGTGCAAAGCACGGTCACTCCATCTAGTTAAAGACATTAATTTTCATATGAGTGAATAAACAATAAAACGAAATATATATAAATATATATATATATATATATATATATATATATATATATATATATATATATATATATATATATATATATATATATATATATATCTTTCACTATACCTTTAGGACATACACTTGTTGTATACTATGGCTTATAGATGATGTTAATTTGAGAAGCACCTTTATCAGCAATAGAACTAAATGCATTATAAGAAAGGATGAATGTATTGTACGTCTGCAAATTAATGCACCACCAACAACTTGAACTTGGACATAATCAGTTGCATTAGCATTATATATCTTTACATAAACACAACCCTTTGCCGTACCAAGCCACACGTCTTGAGGAACTGATGCCGTAAATTTCGTTTGATTATTCACAACAGGGACGCACACAGGGTCTGCACGATCGATACGTTTGATTAATTCATGCTCAAAATCAAAAAAAAAAATTAACAATTATATATGAAATTAATTCCCCAATAAAATATCTTAAGCACAAAATAATTAGAGCATCAAAGAATTTATACTTTGTAATACACTTACCTATTGCCAGAACGCCCGATTTTGCTGGGTACTTGACCCAGGGGCGGACCCACCCTATAGGTGGGGTGGTCTCAAGACCACCCCAAAATTTGAAAAAAAAAATAAACAAAAAAAATTTATTTTTTTGTATTATTGAATTAGTGTTGTTATTAGTATATGTACTTAAGTCTTATATATTGTAAAAGAAAGCTATAGTGTCCTAGTGTAATAAGATCTATCAAGTATGACTTTCTCATCCTATGGTCAGTGGGTTTAAAACATGGCAGAAGCATTTATTTTTTATCTTATACCGCTGAAATACTTATAGCATTTTACGATTTAAATCTAATATTTTTCCCCATTACCTTTGACTTTTTATATCACATTATTTTTTTTTGTACATTATACTATCTAAATCTAATCAATTTGATACATTATATACTGAAATGCTTATAACATTTTCCCCTGACATTATACGATCTAAATTTAAAAATAAACCCCTTTTACATTAGACCTTTTTTGGTACATTATACCACCGAAATGCTTATAACATTTTTTCCTTAACTTATGCGATCTAAATCTGATAATTTATTCTATTTACCTTAGATTTTTTAAATCAACATTTTTTTTTTCTATCTTATACTCCCTCTGTTTTTTTATCTGTCGCAGAAAGAAGAACCACACTGATTAAGAAAGTAATTAATATGTCTAAAATATAGTATTGGAAATGTATTTTTTTTATTTGAGATGTAAATACTTTGTTGGTAAAGGAATTATTAGTATTGAAAATGTATTTTTTTATTGGAGATGTAAATACTTTATTGGTAAATGGGGAAATAAAAATAATAAATGATACATTAGAAATGTAAAATGACAAATAAATAAAAACAGAGCAAATTTTGAAATATGACAGATAAAAAACGAAGGGAGTAGCATCTAAATCTAATCATATTCATAACTTGATGTATTATGAACGTGATTCTTTAACATTGAAATTTTTTTCCGGATATGTATATTAGTGATAACCAAGACCACCCCAAAAAAAATTCTTGATTCCGCCACTGACTTGACCTCTGGTGCAGTGGAAGCAATTGCAAATAGTAGCACAATCATGAAGAACACATACTTCAGCATTACTTCCATCTCTATGTTAATTGGATATATAACTTAGAGAACTAAATATGATTTTTTTTTTGTAGGCAATATGTTTTTTTTTTGTTTTTTTTAAAACGGTTAGAAAATGGAAAATGTCTCCCAATTTATATAGTTTTTTGTCCACAATGACATATTAATAAATAAATCGGGATCCAAGTACATAGATGATTAATTAGGACAAAATTTAAGTAAACTTACCAAACTACCCTTTTTCTAATTTAACCTAATTAACTCTCATACAGCCGCCAAATGCATAGCAGCCGCATCTTCCTAGCAAGGTACTGGACCCGCCGCCGTGAGGCATTAATAAACTCAAACGAGGCCGCAACCCACCGCCGGTTCGTCGATGATTTGAATTTTATAGCTTCCCGCCGGCAGGGTCTTGATTCGTCTGTGTTAAAAACCATCCATGTTGTGGTTTTTTCAGCAACAGAGTTTAAAGAGGGATTGGAGTGTGCAGTTTGTCTTTGTGAAGTTTCAGAAGGAGAAAAGGCTAGACTTTTACCAAATTGCATTCATGGGTTTCATGTCAATTGTATTGACATGTGGTTTAAATCTCATTCTTCATGCCCGATTTGCGAAATTTCGTTACAAATCAACCCAATTCTATCCATGAAAGATCGTTATTTTTTTTTGCGGATCGTTATTCATAATCAAATAGTAACATGGATGAATGTTCTTCTTTCGTGAATGTTGCATCCGCTCGTGAATGTTACTTGATGAATGTTACTTTTCTGCTTGTGAATGGTATTTGATGACTCATGAATTCATGAATGTTCTTGCATCTGGATGAATGTTACTTGCTCATTCATTAATGTTACTTGATGATTGATGATTCATGAATGTTCTTTCATCCGGATGAATGTTCGTGAATGTTACTTGATGATTCATGAATGTTCTTGCATCTGGATGAATGTTGCTGTGGGTTAGAGTTAACAATGGGTATTTTTGTCCAAAAGATTTGTTTTTGTCATTTATAATCTTTGAAAATGGAAAATGTCATTCCAGACCCATTTCTGTTAATTCTTGTCCTTATGGCCCCTCCCCCAATTTATATAGTGTATTATTTTGGGCATTTGACGGACAACTTTATGCGCATCAAATACTAATTCTAATGAAAGATTATTTGTATAACTTATTTATTATAATACTCTACCAGGGTGTGTCACAACTCACAATTGACGGAGAATTTGTCGATAGTCATCTTTCTCATAAAATAATAATTTTATATTCAGCCTTAATTGACCCGATCCATAAATTTACGTTTTCCAGCCTAAGTATTAGGTGTAATCCCAGAAGATTTAGAATGGTCAATGAAAAACTGCTCATGATGTAAATGAAGGAAAAATTAGTTTATATTCCACTTTTTTTCCTTTAATTAAGTGTTAATCCAGTTTCAGTTTTTTAGTTGTATTAAGGACAAATAAATTTCACCGGACGAATATACCCCTATTCCCCTACCTATTGAAATGTCATAGCAAAAGAAAGAAAGGGGACAAGAAGCATACCGTAACCGGCGTTGGCTAAGCTGTTGGAAAATGATGGTTAAAATGGATATGTTAAATGATATGTCATATTGGGCCTATTGGGCCTAAGTGGTGAATGGAAAGTGTTAGTAATAAAAGGAAAATTGGAGAAACCAATTTCTCCCACATTGGAAGGAAGGAAGGAAAAGAGCCAACATATATATGATGTTGTTTTAGTGTAGTGGTAAGAAATTACCAACTTTCTACACCGTTCTCTACGCGCGAACGCAGGGGGTGCAAATCCATCCGGATTTCAGCTTGAACTTGTGTGCGAGCGCGCGTCCTGCCGACACGAATGCAGCTCGGTTCAAAGGCTCCCAGCGAAGGTTCGGTTTTGCAACCTGAACCTTTATTTTTCGAACTGAATACTGATAATTCAGAGACCTTCCAGCTGACAACACTTATGGCATCCAAGTTGCTGCTATGCCTGTTCCATTTCCTTGATGTAATGACATTCAATACGAGTTGAGGCTGTTCCACTTCAAATTCCATCTGTTTTATGACATCCTCTACAGAATAAAGCCTATATAAAGAACATCATACATAACCGAATTAAGACACCAGCAATCTGCTTCTTCTTACTTCTTTTCTACATGAAAACTGAGAGTTCAAACTACAAGGTTCTTAAGCAATTGAAGGCGTTGTGCTTCCTGTCATTGCTATCCGTTCTATCCTGGGAGATTAACGTCCCGCTGAAGCTCACGGCACACGAAGGTGAGGGGACGAATTAGTCTTAAAGAAACTGTGTGCAACACAGGGCTCGGATCATATATCCTTTTTTCCGTTTTCTTTGCAATTGTAATTCGAATTTGTTGTTTTTCGTTTCTTTGTAATTTTTCTTTCGTTTTTGAATACGATTGTCCAACATAAGCTTCCACCAGAAACATAGTCGGACCTTTTGCAGCTAAAATTTCCGATTCTTTTGCAATGCTTTTAGGAAACTGAACTCAGTCATGGTGGAAGAGACGGCAAAATGATAGAGTCAAGGAAGGTAAGAATTCGATTTAGTCCTGGCCTAGGATGAGGAAAATCTTAAGTTCCAGATTTATGCTCACCACATGTTCAACAGAAGACCCCTTGGCATCGAGCAACCATGAAACAGATGCAGTGGAAGAAATAGCAGTGATATATTCACACCTTCCAGGTGTTTGAAAAAATTTCCCAACCAGTTGGATATTCGTATACTAGACGTGAGAGGTGGTTGTGATTCAACATACGAACGTCATACTACCATATGCAAAATCGATGCACATGACAATCCCGAACATGGTCCAACTAGGAAAAACAAGAAAGCAGAGGTTGAGTTCGATACAACCAATTTGCCTATGAACAAAACGAAATATGAATTGGAGGTATATATATCAAATCAGTTTGTGCCTTCGGCGGAATCGATGATAGGAAAAACTTCTTTTGTGGCTTAAAAGAGGATGACTCTATTTGGCAGCACATCTAGTTTGGAAGACATTGGTGAAATGAAAGATGAAGCAAAAGAAAGTCTGTAAGGTGTTCGCTGAAATGCCCGATCTATTCCAGGAAGATAAAAAGGACAGAAGGGACGAATCAATTACAGAAAAGGCTGCTAAAGGTTCCGAGAATTTAGCTCACTATGTGCTTGACGATTTACCCAGCCGGTTCCAACAACATTCTCATCTTTTTCTCTAATTAACGTTGCAGTCGAGGAGTCTTCTTCTCTTCGTTGCATATGATATTGTGTCCCTTGAATTAAACCTTAAATGAGCCTTATATGAGGCAGCTATGTGTGCCTTGAAGTAGTCACTTGAATTAAGCATTAAATGAGCCTGATACTGATACTGATACTGTTTACCGATATTGATATTGTTTACTGATATTGTGTGCCTTATATGATACTGTTAGTGATATTGTGTGCCTTATATGAACCTTATATGAGCCAGATATCATATTGTGTCCCTTGAATTAAGCCTTAAATGAGTCTTATATGAGCCAGATATGTGTTCCTTGAAGTAGTCACTTGAATTAAGCCCTAAATGAGCATGATACTGTGTATGATACTGTTTACTGATACTGATACTGTTTACTGATACTGTGTTAGTGTAAATGTTGCGACTAAATTCGGTTTTCAAATACTACGTCGAAAATGTATCAAATGAGGTCTCAAAATGAAGATAAAAAATATGAACTTTGGTGAAACTATTTTGATGATCGGTGTTCTAAATCAAAAGTTACGGTCGTTTATAAGAAAAACGCTCCGGTTAATGCAAATATTTTTTCGGCTTTCAAAATTTAAGTCGTAAGGGTATCGTATTTGGGCTCAAATTAAAGAGCCAAAAAAATGAATTTTGGTGAAGAAAATTTGATGATCGGAGTTACAAATCAAAAGTTACGGATGTTTGAAAAAAAAAACAACAGCAGCATCAGCCATCTGTGTGTTTGTTGCTGCGCGTGTTAATGAGTAAGGGTATTTGCTTCACACGGAATTTATTTGTCCTTATTGCAACTAAAAAATGAGTATGTCTTGTTTATTTATTTTGTATTAAAAATAGATTTTTCCCTCAATCACTCTTAAATAAATATATATATTTATTGATGAGATGAGGATGACAGAGACATTTATAAACGAAAATGTTTAAGGTACAATGTTGTATAAAGTGGATAAATCATGTCTCTTCTTTTCTCTACACATAATATTATTGTTCACAAGTGTATTACTACCTCCGTCCCAAAATCTAAGTTGTTACATTTTTTTTCCAGATTCATAAGTTATTTTTTATTATCAATTACTCATTCATTACTCTCTTGACTATTACTCATAATTTATTAATAATCAAAATATTTTTCATTATTTTATAACAATTCAATCAATCAAGTCAAATACATTTTAGTTATTTCACTTTAAACTTTATGTCATTCATTCATTTTCTTAAGAGGGATGGATCAAAGGACAAACTAAGTCTAAAAATGAGCAATTAGGACAAATTCTAAACTTAAGTGCTTTATAAGGAAAAAAATAATATGAGTGTACCAAAATACCTTTGTTTATAACAAAAAATTAAAAATAATGGAACCTTGTCGACCAAGGATTCTACCTTCATACACCTACGGCTCCACAACCGAACCTTGTCGGCAAGATAATGGAATAGTCGAGGACTCTTAACCCTTGTTGAGTTCTACCCCGGAACCCTAGTCTTTCCGGAACTGTAAAATCTCAACAAAACAGCCAGCGACGGATCCTGCTTCATTATTTGGCATAGAACAATGAAAGCCATAACGACCATCACCGCTCCTAAGGTGAAATCGCAGGGCAAGGCCTTCAGCTCTATCATGATTTTGACAAAAAAAATGGTCGAATGGGGGGCGGAGGCCAACATTAAATGTGGTTGAAATGGAGAACCAAGAAATCCCTCTTCCGGCGGGTATAACACCGGTCCTCATCATCTCTGCTGAAACAAGAAAAGTTGTAGACCTCCGAGATATTATATGGTTCAAAAGAGGCACATACCTCAAAGCTATCTTGGATCATCCTCCATTGGTTCTCAATCCGTCTAGCCTTTTGCAGGGCGGACTCCGCAATCGCCTCAGGGCTATCTGGTTTTGGGGCCTTCTTCTTATTCTTCTTCTATTTCTTCTTTTCGCCGGATACAACAGCTTGAAGACCAGATCCCGTCAATGATTGTCTGATCAACTCGTCATCGTTAGGGTTACCCTCATCGTTAGAGCTGCCTCCACTGACCCCGGCCTCTTCTTCCTCGCCAGAAGCATACCCGTGATGTCGTCGTCACTCTCGGTCCTAGATCCATCAGCCACCCGGAAAAAGCAAAAGGACGAGGTGGAAAGTGAGTCACCTAGACATTGGAAGTCGGGCCGAGATGAGCGTGTCCGCCCATCTCGACACCTTGCCCCTCTCTTTTTTCGATTCAACAGAAGAAACCCTAAAGGCTACCGAAAAGCACAAAATAAACTAGAAAGGGCCTAGCCTAAAGATGAACATGGGAAGATAACAAGGAAGAATACGAGGAACAAGCATGAAAAACCTCAAAAAATCGTACTATTTTACGCCTCTACTCTACCCTAAACTCAAGAAAAGGATAATAAGTGAAGAAAAACCCATGGAAAGCGATGGAAAAACCATAAATTGAGGAGAAAAATACATGGAATTTGGCAGAAAAATGGTGCCGGAAACTGGAAGGGTACGCCGGAATCTTCAAACAAACTGTCGGAAACTTCAAGCTCTCCTCGGAATCTTCCTACCACAATCAGAAACGCTCTCACTATCTCGCCGGAATTTCTCGCCATAAACAACTCTGAAAATCAAAAGTATTCAAGTGTTGGGCCTCTCCCATTTATATAGGCAAAAATTTGGGCGGTTACGACAGTTCAGATTTTGGGCACGGCTTTTCAGATTTTGAAATTTGAATGGCAATAATTGCGACTGTTATCGAAAACCACCCAGCCAATCAGAGGCCACGACCCTTCACATCAGCCGTCACATCAGTTTTTTCGAATCGAGACAATGTTTCATTTCTCACACCTATCCGTAACACGCGGCATGATTAGCTCACCTTCATCAAGGGATTTTGCATTAGTAACAAGCCCATCCGCTTCATAGCGCGGCACCTTAAGACCGTCCACTTTATAGCGCGTCACCACTAAGTCCGTCTGCTTCATAGTGCGGCACCTTAAGACCGTCCGATTCATACCGCGGCACTTTAAGACCGTCCGCTTCATAGCGCGGCATCTAGGTTAGTCCGATTCATAGCGCGCAACCCGCAGCGAGTCGTTTCACGACATAAAAGTTGCCTAAGACTATCCGCTTCATAGCGTGGTGAATAAGACCGACATTACTCAAGCTCGGCATTCAGACCATCCGCTTCATAGCGACTCAAGCTAGGCATTCAGACCGCTCTAGCAAGCGATCTGCTTCACAACAAGTCATCTAGGTACAAGGTTATCAATCTGCTAACAACTTTACTCCCCGCCTTACATATTGAACAAATGATTAAGGCACGGAGTAGGGGGCATTGACACGCCTGACCCTCAAAAGAGCCCACAGATCCACAATCGGGCCCGTCTGACGGCCTGAACAGTGGATGGGGTCCTCGGCCCACCGAGTCCGCATTAACCTAAGCCGGATAGTGGCCAAGAGTCAGTCGACAAGCCTTCAACCTGCCATCTCTTAAGCACGACCCGAAGCAGTTGGGGGCTGGCCAGTCCGCCCCTCATGTTACAAGTCCGCCAGCTCGGACTGAGCCCGCTCAATTAGGCAAACAAGCTAGCATATGACGACTCCAAGACAAAGACTCGGCAAAAAGGATAGTTGGGTCCGCCAAATATTTTGTCCGCCTTAACAACTGTCTAGTCTAATTAGTGTCACATCCACACTTTAGTATGTCTTATCGTCATTAGCTTAATCATGATTAATAGTTCGCCTATATATATATATATATATAGAGGCTCAATGTAACAGTGAAGAGATTCATAATTCAATAGAAGTAGATACACTCTGCCAATTTGTCGACTCCATTCCTATCTTCAAAGAGCTCTGAGTCCGACCACCACATAATCATAAACACCATCGCATACCATCGGCGAAATCACGTATAAACAACCATATATCCTTACAAAACAACCGTTACCGCCACCGTGATAATTCCGACGTTATCACCAATAGAGCATTTATTATATTTTCTTCCTTTTACCCTTAATTTATTATATGTTCGCCTATTTTATAACTATTATATTAATGAGAGTCAAATGGTATTTTAAACTTTACTATTAAAATTAAGGGGGAATGAGGGAGAAGGACAAAAATATTTCATCAATTGAGTAGAAGGGCAGTTTTTTGAAACTTTTGCATAAAGGACAAAACTATTTATCCACTATCGAAATTCACTTGTGTTCGAAATTCATTTGTTTAAATTCACCGCCGAAATTCACCGTCGAAATTCACTAATTTTCAAAATTCATTGTCGGGATTCACTGATTTTCGGGATTCACTGTCAAAATTCACTGTCGAAATTCACTGATTTCGGGATTTACTAGGGAGATTCACTGATTTTCACGATTCACTGTTTGTCCTTCTCGCTATAAAAATTATGCAGTTGTCCTTCTCCCTATAAACAATATGTAGTTGTCCTGTTGCTTAATAATATTCCAGATTATGTCCTTATCCCTAATTTCCCATAAAATTAATGACGTTTAAATATTTTCTTAATCCGTAACTATTTTTTTAATCCTTGTGAAGATGTTTAAATGGATTTATATTTTGAAACGAAGAGGCGATATATTTCAAGGTAACGTGCAAATGCATATGCGTATCTATGTCGTAGGACGATAAGGTCATCACTAACGATCCGGCGGGTATATCTTACCTAGTTACTCTACTCCGGAAGTGATAGATGCACAATACATTTGTGCACTACACATGATCTCACCATTGATTATAATGGTATCTAAATCAATTGATGTGTCCCACACATCATTAATGATGAGATCATGTGTAGTGACACATGTTATGCACAAATGTGTTATGTATGTATCATTTTTATACTCTAGTTGCATCGTAGATCCGTATGGATAAATCTAGATCACACATGGATCTACAGTGTAAACGGAGTAACTGGGGAAGAACTCCCTCGGGCAATGTGCATTGACAAGATAGTGCGCAGTGCGCACACGAAGGATCTGAGTTGGTCTGATGTAAACCAGTAAACGTGCCGGCAAACCATGTAATTTTCAAAGCAAATAGTAGTATTAACAAAAAGGTAAACTTCTAGAAAACATTCAAAGAAGAACACTTCAACGACCCATTTATATAAATAATCACCTCTTGCTTGCATAGAAGACGACGAATGAAAGTAATACTATATATCCATATATCAATCCCCGAAGAAAACAAGAAATCAAAAAACGCTGTCAGGCTTGGTTGGTAGAATTGTTTGGTGGTGGTGGTGGCGAGAAGAATGGCATCAGCTGTAAAAGAAACCTTTTTCATATCCCATGGATCTCCAACGCTTTGTATAGACGAATCATTGTCTGCTCGCCGTTTCTTGCAAGGTTTCAGAGGAAGCGTGTTCAGCCAAAAACCCAAAGCCATTTTGATCATTTCTGCTCATTGGGATACTGATCAACCTTGCGTCAACGTCATCAATGGAAGAAATGATACAATTTACGATTTCTATGGCTTCCCCAGTGCTATGTACAAGGTCTGATTCCCCTCTTTTCTTCTTCTTTTTTGTTGAATAATTTGGTTGAATTGGGATTCCAGCTTTTTTTTTTCTTTTTGCTTGACTTTTTTCTGGAATGATAAAAATCTAAGCTTTTGGCCATTGTTGATGATAAGATGGTGTCCATAAGCTTATCTTTGCCAAAGTTAATTCATGACTTTAAATCTTTTCCATTTTGATAAACTTTCTCTGTTTCCATACTTGTGATGTTGTCATCTCTAGGCATACTCAAGTTTATTCTGGAATTTGTTTAAACTTTTCTGACTTGGATTTGATCTCTATTAGTAAGCTATTTTGACTTGAGAAAACTAGAAAAAAGAAAACACTTTGCAGATTTGTCATTACTCTTTGTTGAAACCATCATGATGTCCTTTTATTTCCCTTTGACCTTTATTGGTATATATAGAAATCAAGTTCCCACAGTAGCAAATTCTTCCGCTTCTGTGCGATTCTCCCCTAAGCTAGTTAGTTAACAAATCCCTTTAAGATCTTCAGTAGAATCATCCCAAGATATGCATCCTTATCCATAATCAATTTATCAATGGTGTATCATATATTAACTAAACTACAGAAAGTAGAAACATTTATCATCAAGAAGGCCGCAAAACGATATACAATATGGAGTGCCCATCATAATACTAAATAACGGAATAAAAGAGATTAGCCTGGTGCATGGAAGCATCACGCCTTTGCGTCCGAGTTATTTTTGCCTATTGTAAGCAGTTTCACCTTATAATTCAAAGTGCTTGTTTTCATTGCTTGAACCTCTGACCTCTGATCACATGATGATAGCTTTTACAATGTGTCATTGTCTTCCCTCCAAATGCCGTTCGATTATCTTATGTTCCCAATTGCTGCTTAGAACCAGGATCAAAATGACCCTTGACCTCTTCAGTTTCATAAGTGCCATCATACATTCTTAGGTTAGAGAACACAAACTTGCTACAGCAGCTGCAAGTTTATTTACTTGATGATGAAACCTTTGTTTCCTCTTTTGCCAGTGATAATAAACAAAGATATAAAAAATAAATTAACAAAGATCCAATCAGAATTTACTGTTTTAACTCTTTGTGACATCAACCTTTAGGTAATGAGAATTGTTTTGGAGGTAACCAGGTAGGGAAGATCATCCAAGCTGCATTTTTTTGACTTATAAAGTCTGGGAATTCTTAATATTGTGGCATGTTTACCAGGATGGGCATTTTTAGGCTAAGAGGAAAGTCAAGTCATGCATTTTCACAAGTAAAAGGCAAAAACACGAATCTCTGCTTCATAAATGCATGGTCTATTATTTCTGATTCTTTAGAATGGTGCATTTGTAAGTTTGCACTCTATGCATCTCTTCATTGAACGTTTCCTGACTTGTATTTTCTGTGAAATTCCAGCTTAAGTATCCAGCGCCAGGAGCTCCTAATGTGGCTTCAAGGGTGAAGCAGCTGCTCAGTGCCTCCGGTTTCAACAGTGTACTAGAGGATAAGAAGCGTGGTTTGGATCATGGAGCATGGGTCCCTCTTATGCTCATGTATCCAGACGCTGATATCCCTGTTTGTCAATTGTCTGTTCAGTCAAGTCGAGATGGGACTTATCATTACAATATGGGTAAGGCATTGAGCCCCCTCAAGGATGAAGGTGTGTTAATTATTGGTTCTGGATCTGCCACTCACAACTTAAGGACACTGTCCAGTAAAGCTTCTGTTGAATCTTGGGCTTTACAATTTGATGCCTGGCTAAAAGAAGCATTGCTCAGTGGAAGGTAATACTGAATCACAATTTATTGATTTGAATGCATGCAATTCCAGTGTGAAAGATGCAAAGTGCTAGTGACAGTAAGTGTATTGGGAATATCATGCATACACGGGCGGATCCAGGCCCTCGCCCCCGCCTCGGATCCGGAAAATACACTACTATATATATGTGATGTATTGTTTTCGCCCCCCATAAAAGTTATATTCGCACCTATCATCTATAAGAATCCGATAATTTGACATAAAACTTTTATCATATAAATAAAAGTACATGGTTATTATTAAAGTGATATATTTATAAAAATATTAATCGGTTTCGGAATATTGGTTTTCTTCAAAAACATTGTTTGTAGTGTTTTAAATCTTTATTGATAGAAGTAGAAGTGTCAATGTGTCCGGATCATGCGATATATAGTCATGCTTTTTTGCGATGTATAGTGATGTTTTTTTCGAATCGTAGGGGACAGGAAAAAAAACTACTATATATTTTTTTGATTGCAAAAAATCTTTAGAATTTTCGCCCCCGTCGCCCGGGACCTTGCGTCTGCCCCTGTGCATACGGTTTCACTGGAATTCATAGTGTCATAAAATGTTACATAGTTTGTTAGGTGGGGTGGGACTAGAAAATTTTACACTGCATGAAGAAGGTAGTAATTAAATTTGCTTTCTGGATTTCCAAAAAGCTTGAATTGAAGGATCATACAATCAAGAAGGGTAATCTCATCTTTATTGATATGAAATTATTTCCAGTAGACAGATTCAAGCTTTAAGTCTCTTGTTTCTGTATTGGCAGATGTGAGAAGTAATTTTATCAGGGGGGTATTTCAAAGAAGGAAAAAAAATAGTTCCTTTTTGTGGATGCCGTTTTCTGTTTGTATTTTTTTTCTTTCCTTTTTTTCGTGTTGTTTGGAAATTGAACATAGCTAATGCCTTGTTATTTGAATGTCATAATGAGGTAGTGATAGTCCACAATCTGTGGTTAAAGGGGTAAATACCTTTTGCGCCCTTGTGGTTTCACAAAAGGGGTTAATTGTGAATATTTGCAGGTTACTAGCAATTATATCATTGCATATCCTGTAGTAATGAAATTGTTATTTGCTGCTTTGACAATAGGCATGAAGACATAAAGCATTTTGAAAGTAAAGCACCACATGCTAAAACTGCTCACCCATGGCCTGAGCACTTCTATCCACTACATGTAGCACTGGGGGCTGCAGGTCAAGACTCGAAAGCAGAATGCATCCATCAAAGCTGGAGCCTCAGTACTCTCTCATATGCCTCATATAAGTTTGTTTCAAAGGATTAATCTTGTGCCATGGTTTGTCATTGTCCCCACTTGTTTAATAGGCTAGTATATTTTCCTAAAGGGGGGGGGGGGGGGGGGGGGGGGTTTAGATGTCACGTCAAACTACTCACCGTGACACCACACCAACCATGCGGTCACAGTGAATGTCGACTTTCACAAAGTGGATTTTGGTCTGTAACTTTGTAAAAGTCGAATATCATTGTGTACATGGTAGTGTATGATGTCACGATAAATTTGTTGTTTGTTGTGCGTTTGAAGGTCCCTTTCCTACGGAACCCCACATACTGCAGCTGTTACTAGGCTGCTTGTGAATAAAAGCATCCCGCTTGTTTGTATTGACTGTCATTGTGTACATGTTTGTATTCATCTGAAGACAATTCCATGTCAGTGATTTTTGTTTTTAGCTATACATTTTCAGCTCAGAAGGATTTATCGTATACTGTCCATTTGAGTAGGGGAGATTTTTCTGTAAAGCGTATTTGTTCTATCGTATAGTGCAATTTAGGGGGTTTTGACATTTTTGCTCTCTTATCTTTTAACTTTGTCTCTGAAATAACTCTTATGTTTCTGAATGACACTTTTGGTCTCCTAACTTTGTATTTAGTTTTTAATTTTAGGACAACTAATGATTGACTCGGCTAAACTAATGGTTGACCTGCTCATTTAACACTTGCCACTCCACTTGTGTGACGGCTGACGTCCATGTCCCGGTGCTTATCCGGAAAAGAAATATATGAAACGCATATAATTAGAATTTAATTTTATTATATGTGTAAGACTTACGTAATCAACATCAGTGTACAAAAGATAGACTCGAGAAACTGAAAATACTGCTACAGCTGATCGAAAGAAACACAAGGTGCATCTTGATGTATAAAACATCCATTACAACGTTGATAAAACTGTCGTTCTTAACCATTACAAAAGATAAGAATAATCTCTACCCACAATACAAGATAATAAAGAGAGGTAAACTTCAAGTGCAACTCCATTAGGAATCGCTCCAAAGCAACTCAAACTCAACCTACACCATACCACCTTCTCGGGGTGGGGAAACAATAATTAAAGGGGTAACTACTACGCACTTAGTAATAGGTAGAATATATATAGCATTGAACTACAATCACTATCACTTATGTTTAAAGTACACACTCCCCTCTACTAGTCCAACTAGCAAACCTCGGCCAATCAAGGATTAGTTGCACAATGATCAAAGGACACTTTGCATGTGATGATATGCGCCATGACATATCCTTCAGTACCTCATATGGCACAGACTGGTCCGTGTGAGCTGGTCCATACCGTGAGATTAAAACATGCCTCACCAGAGATCAAGTGCTTTAGCTTTTAGGCACATCAATTATGTTTATAATGAAGTTAATCTTGCCGTCTAGGTTCATTTACGTATAAGGCTTCCTAAAGACATCTAGTCCTAAACATTCTACATTATCCTCCTAGCACATTGTCAAAGGCAACATTGGCTACTAAACCAACACTCTGCGAGGCCTAGACAAAAAGGCTTCCGATGCTCCCACTTTCTCTCCGTAAAGGGTCTCGGTTGTGGTGCGGAGCCGAGGCTACCACAAATATAATGCTAGACTTTTCCATATCAAATATTGCTTCAAAGAACAAGCATAACACATATATGCATGTTACATAGCTTGAAACACACATAAAACATGATTTGCATGCTCAGTAGGGTTAGCCTAGCGCCTTAGGCGCACGCCTAAGGGGTCTGCAACCCTTCTGAACATTCGGCTTCGTTAGGCCCGCCGTTAGGCCCACACATGGGGGCGGCCTAATATATCTGCAACTTCTTAAACTCTCAGCTCCGTTAGGCCTGTTGATAGGCCCGCACCTGGAGGCCGGCCTAACACACTGTATGAACTCTCAGCTCTGCTAAACCCATGTCTGGGTGCCGGCCTAACACATCTGCAACTTTCTAAACTCTAAAATATGTTAGGCCTGCGCCTGTGGGCCGGCCTAACACATCTGCAACATTTTTCCTGCGTTTTCTTCACATGTTCGAATCAGAATTAACACCAACCATTCCAGCACCAAAAGGGTAACAAAAAACACATTAAGAACCTACAATACATCATTTCTATGCATCTCTAAACACCAAACAAACAATTTAACATGAAAATAAACCGATTAGAACACCCCCCCCCCCCCACCTTAATCAATTTGCAGAAATTCTTGAAAACAAATGTGAAACTGAAAAATCCAAGCAAACCATGGGCAAAACTTTTATTCCTGCAACGATTAACAACCTTTGATTAGTCGAGTAACATCTAATTCCTCAGAATTCTCAAAAACACCTTTAGATTATAAAAGAGGGCTTTTCGAATTACCTTTCGGTTAAAGTTGATTCTTGAATCAAAAGATTCCTCTTGATTTCCTGAACATTTTGGTATGAATTAACTGGAAGATGATAATACGAGTCAGCCTCTAGGGTGGGGTTTCCGTCAAGTTCTTTTCTTTTACCCGTTCTCTGTAAAAGTCGACTTATGCCCCCTTTTTTGTAACAGATTGAACGTGCAAAGGGGTGGGCGTTTAGGGAAAGAGTTATTATATGATTAACTTCCTATAATTAATCCTATTTATTTAAATACTGGCAAAAAATAAATAATTAGGCATTAAAAATTCCATTAGTTACCATTTCACTTTTTCACCAAAATTAGAGGTATACATCATTCCCCTCTTAAAGAAGTTTCGTCCTCGAAACTTGCCAAGTCTAACACTTTCCCTCACCATTACTGAACGTTGATATCTTATAGCGGTTTAAATTCCATGGCCTTTCATATCATGACTTCCCATTATCCATCTCTAATGTTTTTATGGATCCAAACTTAAGTATTGCTCGTGCCTATTTGAAATTACCACAAATCTAGTGCCATTACTCTTTTTTGTCTTATTCAAGGTTTAAAGTCCGGGCTATCCTCTCATTACGTCAAACATTATTACATCATTCACAGTTATCATCCTCAACAAATCATTGTTCAACTTAACTTGCACCTTCCAACTTATTTGCTAGATGTTGAAGGTTCAAACTTGTTTGCAAGTCATCACTTTGCCTTAACCCTTATAGCAATCAATCCCCTCTCACACCAAGTCTTAAAGACCGCATTCTTAAAAACACTGGGATCCTTCACATACTAGTACGTTGTCATAGTTTTTCCGCAACTATGGCAATATCGTCTTAGTCATACACATTCATCTTACTCCTCAAGAGTAAATTCTTGACTTAAAGACATTTGACATAAACATGCATTCACTTGATGGTTAGGGTTTCGTATGAAGTATCACGGTCACTCACCTTGCATCAGCGTGTTGGAAGTAGTGCCCGAAAGACAATTTATGTAATTGTTTTTAGAATTAATAAATGACAGATTTATTCTCATCTTATTACTTGCTTCGTGCTTGTAAGTAATACACTACTGAAAACCCCAAGTCGTATCATATGTAACCATATAACTTAGTGTGTGTCACACATGAGGATTAAGTTTATGGTGATACACTTGAAATGTTAGTCCGTGGTGAAGTTAATCAAAGTATGGGGTCTATTGATTAAACCACCATTAATGCGCCTAGAACACTTTAAGGTGTGACCGTCTTATCCGGACCGTCGACATTGGTTGTCTAAGTGGGGAATTTATATATGATGAGAGTCATAGAGGACTGGACCGATTTAATCTGAGTTTCTCATATAATTCCGTGATTGATAAATCTTATTAAATCACAAGATGATCATCTATGGATTAACCTTAATCCTGAAGTGATTGCATACTCCTACTGGTTTCAGGATAGAGTTTGATGTGTTCGTTAAGGATCGCTAAGAGGCGCGGTCCGAATCACTTTCACGTTGGCACTATTCTGGAATGAGTGAGAAGTGTGTGTCTCACACATATGGAATCCATTCCTTCTTGCGGGAAGTAGAAAGACAATCCCCTTATTTGTTGATCCTAGAAACTGATCGATCCCGGGAGTTCGTATTGGTTATGAACTAATTGATCACTAGTGGGTTAATGGTAAATAAGGATAAGATGTAGTGAAGAAGGTTTACGGAAATAATCCTACTTCATTACGGATAGTCTATGGAGGGTTAGTTTATATGAAATGGTTATATCAATGGACACTTATCGACTCGACTCGACGTTTTGAGAATAAGTTATATCTGTAATCGACAGAGTTCAGTTTCGGATTTATGGTGGCGTAATTCCGGAATTAATGTTGAGTAGAGATATTCTGTTCGATGAATATTTTATTCAATTTATTGTAGCTACTGGTTATAGGTCCATGGTCCTCGGGTTGGCTCCTAACACACAAGTGTTTTCTCGTTTTAAGGAGCCTCGAGATTAAATTAAATAGTTGGTCTAGTTAATGAATATGCAATATTATTTATTTGGTAAATAATATATAAAATAGAAAAGAGATTTTCTATTAAATAAATGATGAAGGTGGCGCCATTATCATGTGATAAATTAGGAAAAGAAATTTTCTAGATTATGTCACATGTGTAATTAATTAATTATCTATTTGTTGGATAATTAATGGAAAAATTAAGAGATTGATTTTTTGGGAATTATCTCTTATTTTGTAGCAAAAATATCTTTTCCTTACGGGAATAAGTTTTTGTGGTGTGAAAATGATAACTCTATTGACTAGTTATTTTCCTATATAAAGAGAGTTCCTCCTAACACAATTTACATTAACAATAAAATGCGCCACTTACAAATTAGAAGGAAGAAAAATTAGTTTCTTGCCTTAATCATTTAGAGAAGAAAAACCTAGGGCTTTTCTTGTGCATATTCGAGGAGGTTCTACGGCGAGGATCGACGTCCACCAGTCGTCGCTAGGAGATACAATCCGGAAGACTACGGCTTCTCCCTTTGGTCGAATATCTTTTTCTCTTCGATAAGGTAAATCTTTAACCTTCTCGTAAGATTAATTAGTTATGTTTTATATCGTAAATCGTATAAACTTCCGCTGTGCTAAGATCGAGTGTCTCGATCGGTGCTACTACTCCTAGCACAACGGTCATTTGCTTGTCCAATCCTCAAATCCCTTAGTTTATTCATATCACTCATAGATCTTAACCTAAGATGGGTCTATTTCCTTTAGTCCAATATTAACGCTTAAGCATGACCTTAAAGAATCACGTCGTTGGATGATTCAACTCTTATTGAGCACATCTATCACTACCACTACTCCACATAACAAGGGAAAGTAATTTCCTACAACCAAGCTTAAAGGACCTTTTTCCGGAACTAAGGAACAACTTCTGGTAACAAGTCCATGCTCCATTGAAAAACAACTCACTTTCCAACTAAAACATAGTTTAAAGGGGATTATTTCAAGGAGTGACACAATACAAGGCATGATAGTTTTAAAGACAATCATATCGTCTTGAACGCGGGAGGAACAACCATATGTATACTTGAAGTAATAACTGCAAAAGACGACACATTTAAGGGGTTTGGGAGTTTTCAACACGAGGGAAAAAAACAACATTTGAGCTTGAGTAGAAGACAACAATGGATTGATATTTTAGAGAACTTGATTTATGATCCTAACCATTTCTGACTAGATTTGAAAGCAGGGATTGTTGGACAACAGAGCATTTGAGAAGTGAAAATTTTGGCACCGGAATGGTAAAAGGTAAGCCGGAGGAAAAGTATTAAACATTTGAAACAAGGAAGTTGCTTAAGTTAAAATCAAGACAAGTTGATTGCAGGTTGATTAAAGCTTCAAAGTTGGTTCAAGATTGAAAGGTGGAGCGTTGTATCAAAATATCAAGAACGAGCACCAAAAATGGAAAACATCTTGCAGATTGGAGACTTTTAGAGAAGTGGCATTCTGCAAGAAAAGGTGGTTTGCAACGGAATTCAAGCTAAGGAACTATTACATGAGCTTTTAGAAAGTAAGGGCGTTAAGGAACCCCCCCCCCCCCCCCCCCCGGTGAACTTTGAAGCATTCAATACAAGGAGAAAAGAACGTTGAACTTTAGATTGCTTGGCAAGTGACTTGAGCCGTCACTGATTGAGATAATAGAAAAGGTTGTTTAGCGACTAAGGAAGTTTAAAATTCGAATGAATGCTAGAAGATGATCGGTTAACAACACATGATTGAAAAATGTGAAGTTGGGCACCCGAGTAGGTGGGACAACTTGGGAAACCAAAAAGAAGGATAACGGTTGTACATTGTAGAAGCAAATAATGTTAAATCACGATTAAAAATATCTTCGAGTATTGTATATGACACTACCGAACGTCATTCAACATGAACCCGAATTGGGAGAAATTCACTTTCTTTAAGGTACCCTTCAATTTCAAATTCGTTATTATTCTTACACGATTGATGAATAAGTTTCAAAATTTACATGAAGACCGAAAGATGCTGATAATTTACT
Organism: Gentiana straminea; assembly: GCA_036785695.1. NCBI lineage: Eukaryota > Viridiplantae > Streptophyta > Magnoliopsida > Gentianales > Gentianaceae > Gentiana > Gentiana straminea. The sequence continues at coordinate 13,752,729 of JAVUPR010000183.1, forward strand.
CAAGATGTGTCAAAAGGATAACCAAGTAATTGAAAGAAGTTATGCAACTTAAAAACCTTTGAGTAAAAGAGAAAGAATATTAGGAAATGACTGATAAGGTCCGATTCAAAATATTAGTCCGAACATTCCATATGTAGGGGATATGAAATTATTGGAAGGGCCGAATTAAAGAGTTCGAAGGAATAACTCAGCCAAAGAACAATTTGCAAAAAAGCCTGAAAATAAAACTTGGTAGGGATTAAGAGTTAAACTAGTGGTTAGTTGGAGGCACTTGGAAGGTGTATTGGTAAAAAATTATTTTCGGTATGAAACAGAGGTTCACATATTGTTGCCGGAAGGCTGTAGATATGTGTTGAAGAAGGGTGTTATGAAAGTCTTAAATTAAGATATGACCAATCAACAGATGAGATACATAATGCATCCTTGAGATAAAGACTTACTGCTTCAAAACAACCTATAAGACGGAAGCTGAGAATGAACATGAGTAGGTGAGAGGTTCTGACGTGTAAAGGTTTCAGTCAGATTTCTTTAAAAGAAGGTTGGTACCAGTTACAAATGTTACGAAACTAGGAGAGGCTTGTTTTCCTTGGTTTGAAATGTAAAATGGTGTGAACTTCCTCAAAAAAAGCATAAGGCGATGTGCTTTCGGGACAATCTTTGACAAGAGGTCGAAAGAAGTTACTGAGCTTTAAAGACCGCAAATCAGAGTTCAACTGGATTACAAGTTACCAGAGGATGTATGGTTGGAGAAGTGAAAATGAAGGTTTAGACAACAAATGTAGTATGCCGGAAGGAAATTGCTTGGTGCTTGCTTGCATCTTGAAGGTGTCAAAACGTCAACTCTAGCGGTCTTCCTACTCAATTATTTATATTTGGAGGAATTTAAACTTAGGAAATACATATTCTTGAACCTGTCATTTTCTCAACGTATCATTTTATATGTCTCAAACCTAAGGTCAAAAGGGATGTACCATTTCTAGATCATGTGATTTTGTGGGGAGGGGGGAAAGTTGATATTTACACCAGGACTAAAGTTGTTGGCTTGAGTTCCCAAACAAAGAAGATTTTGAACATGATGTAAGGAGAATAGTTGTAGGTTTCTGGGTTTTATAAATAGTGTTCTAAAATCAAAAAATTGGATAACCATAGGTCGATTAAATTATTTATTTTGGTCAACTGCAACAAGCTGTCAAAATTAGGAGATTTGCATACAGTGAGCTAAGTTGCAAATTGAGCTCAAACCAGAATGAATTTGCAGTCGGGGCCAAGATAAAAATGTAGATCCGAGTGTTCTCAATAACATAACCAAAAATCAGATCATTTCGATGTGTTTAGCCTATTCAAAACAGACGGAGAAATGGAAGTACTACTGCAGATTTTCTGAACAGAGTGTTCAACATTGTCATGCAATTTCTGAATAATCCAAGTTGAATATTGAGTTTATGTAAATATAGATAAATTATAGATAAGACATTTTTCTATGTGGTGTAAAAATTTGAGAATTTATGAAGCAGGTGGAGTGATTTTACACCGAAAGCTAACACGCGAACAAAACCATTTACACGTGTCGCATAGAGCCAAGCTACAAAAAGGATAATAGAACCCATATGTTAAAGGCAAGGAAACCTATGTTATACCCAAAGTATTACAATGACAAAATAAAAATAAAGAACATAAAAGATGAAGAACAATTTATTATATTCTGGAACGAAAAAAAAAACAAAAAGAAAAAGCAGAAAAACAACAACAAGGATATGTAACCGGGACGAGCTAATCTCTGTCCTTAAGACAATTATGCTCCGGCAGAACCCACGGTTTAGCACTTGTCTCCCAGGATAACCCAATTACCTGTTCAAAATTGAGGTACTTCAGCTTCTGAACTCAGCGAACTCTTGGTGCTTCAGAATCTCTTCAACTAAAAAATCAAGTGTTTAAGTGATTTGTGTTGTCTTTCAATACTATTCCCATTGCAAGAGAGGACCCTATATATATGAGGAAGGAGCAGCCTTGAAGTGTGTCAATTGATGGCAACTAAACCATCAGGTTGAAACTGCTCTTGTATTAAAGCCATATGAGCTGAATCGAACTCGAACTCGAACTTGAACTGAACCTGACTCATACTCTCAGCTCGAATCTGATTTATTGGAATATAATACTGCCTCAGGCCCATTCCCCAAAGCCCAAGCCCAAGCCCAAGGTCAATGGTCACGGGCACGGGCGGCCGCGGCGCGCGCGCGTGTGGCATTTTTAGTAAACACTCAGCCCACTAAAATCACTCCGAGTTCTCTCCCTTTCTAAGAGATTATACCAACAACAAAACTTCCACCACTTAAATATTGAGGAAATGTTGGCACATTTCCCAATGTGGGATTAAGAAGTTTGCCTTTTCAACTTCCTTTTCACACCTTTTCAACACACATTTTAAGCCTTAATTTCTCATTCACCCGACATCCGAATTGAATGATTCAAAATCTTATTTTCAACTACGTCTTATGTAATTTCCAAAGTCATCACTAACTCTTGATAATATATAAAAGAGCTGTACCGAAATCGGCTCTCAAAGTGGTTTCAATAAATGATTAAAAAATCATTTTAAAATGTTATAAAACATTTTTTCCTTTTATCCTCATATATCTCCAACAACCTATAACAATGAAAATTAGGGATCGATGGCCTTCACTTATAAAGTAAAAGGTTAGAATGAATTCAACTTCAGTTCATCATGAGAATGCTAAAACAAAGGGTTCTAAGAAGTAATGAAGCCATTCTCATAGCGAATCAGAAAATGAATGATCTGTAAAATTCAAAGAAAACCGAGGGGTACCATTGAGGAATCTAAGTAAACCAAAATTAAGAGGATCGCAACTTAAGTTGTAAGCTTAAAACTTAGACCTTAAGGTTTCACTTAAAGGGATTCTCACTTGGCTCTAACGTAACAGTACCATAACTTAAAGAATTCATCCTTATGAGATCCATCACTTAAAAGACCAACATAAGGGATCAACCCTTAAAAAGTCTAACTTCAAGATTCTGAACTTATGAATCTAAACACAACAAGCTCGTGTCTTAAGAAAATTCAAATCCTATGCAATGTTATTACTTTGCTGCTCTGATACCAACTGTAATGCTCCTGTCTCGGATACCGAGTCATTATCCGGAAAAAAAATGTCTGGCACACATTTAATTAAAATTTAATCTAATTATATATAAGCCTTACGTAATCAACAATAGAGTAAAAAGCAGAAACAAAAGATAGACCCGGGAAACTAAAAAGACTGCTATAACTGATCGAAAGAAACACATGGTGCATCTAGAACATCATTTGATGACTTTTACACAATACCCGATGTATAAAACATCCATTGCAAACTTGATAAATACAAGTGGAAACTACTGTTCTTAAACATTACAAAAGATAAGGAGAATTTCTACCCACGATACTAAAAAATGGTTAAACCCTAACAATAAAGGCCCTCCCACCCCCGATCCCACAGGAATGTGGGGAGAAGTTAATCAGGTAACCTAGTAGCTCCAACATGGGTTGCCTTTGGAAACCTCTGCACTGAAGGGTGTTATCAATCGGAAATCAACCCCATTACGGGAATCGATCCGCTGACCTCCAGCTTAGGTTCAAGGCTGCATTACACACCCATGCCGCCACCACTAGGCCATATCCAGGGGATTTCTACCCACGATACAAGATAATAAAGAGAGAGGTAAACTTCAAGTGCAATTCTTTCGGGAATCGCTCCAAAGCAACTCGAACTTAACTTACACCATACCACCATCTCGGTGTGGGGAAATAATAATTAAAGGGGTAACTACTCCGTACATAGTAAGGGGTAGTAGAATCGGTACGTATAATAGTACTATAAATTAACATCTTTCTCCAAAATAAATGTAGGAATTTAGTGAATAAATCTGTCAGATCGTCACAAAAGCGTACTTTTTGTATATCACCTCTCTTATAGGGTTCAATTTAAATGTAGAGGATATTCTTTGGCAGAGAGGTGCGTACGTCACTCGTTAGAATGTGAGAGGTTCGATAGCCACTCTAAAGAGGAGAGGGGTGAAGATGAGATTTCTTTAATTGTCATACCCACTACTCATTTGTGCAACACTAGCAACAGAATCCGAATTGTCCTCATAAGTAACAATAGGGGATTTAATATCATAGCTCATATCATTACGTATGAGCTATATAAAATATATATATATTCCATCTTCAAGAGAAATATATTCAGTTGATTACATTTATAATGAATGTTATAGGCCATGCAAAGATCTTTGCAATTGGATAATTTGCATGTTGCGATATTCATTTTCTTTCATTTCTGAAATCCATCATTGATTTGCATATAACTATTCACGTCAAATGACCTATAAATATACGCTCACGACGTCATATAAAACATGCATGATGTTATCTGTAATGAGAGAATGTAATTGATCAAAACCAATATTTGGTTTACAGAACCAAATTCAGGTCAAGATCGACCTTCATTGCTTATTTAATTTTTACCCAGTCTATGTTAGCACTCTATTACTAACTTGGGTTATGGATCCAGATTATAATAGCAAATTATAAGGCAAATATGTCGTCGACGACTGTGATAATATATTACAATTTTCTCCCACTAAATACATTGCTAATCCGGTATTAGCATAAACCAAATCCATATCAATGCATGGATCCGATTGTTCCACAACCCCAGTATTTGATCATTTGATGCACGTGCAAATTTATTCGGGGTTTTCGTCTTCAAAACGAATCTCTTCGAGATATTTCACGAGTGACTTAATATCAATAGTGAATTCACTTCCGCGGATTTTATCTTTTACTCTGAACGGTATTTTACGTTTCCGGCGTAAATAGATTATCAATCAAAATTGGTGCATTTATAAATAGTCACTATTTTTGTTGAATAAAAACATCTAGCATATTACTTGCTAAGCACTGCAAGTTAAAATATTTTCGCAATTCAGTTAGACTGATGCGTGGAATATCCTTTATGCTTATAAAATTTCTCGGCATTATTAATTCTAAAATGGGCTTTTCTTATCTCCCCCTAATGCCGGGAAATGATCTTCGTTAATAATGTAGTAATTGCGCCGAGCTGTAACTTGATGCTCTGTCATTCGCTTCAAGCGATTTATATATTTCGAAACACAATGGTTTTTGCTATATCATGATTAAGTGTTATTTAACTTTTGTTCCCAATAATTATAAAATTTATTTCACTATCTCATATCTATGAGATTTATATCTTTTAGAAACAATATATATCATATGATTCATGTATTTAGAATAAATATCAACATAGTCAATAAGAATTATTCACATTATTTTTAACATTTTTTTTGGGGATTTCGATAAAATAAAATAATATAATGAAATTCATGTACATTTTCTCCCCAACATAAGATTGACAATGCTTATTGTATCTCATAAATTGATATACTATATAGCTATTTTAGGTCATGTCCTTCATGACTTTTATGGGGAGTTACTAATCGCCCCCCCCCCCCCCCCCCCCAATCCCATCACCCTCCCCCAATTCTTTTTTATTTTTTATTTTTTTTATCAATCTATACCAATTCTTTGTTTTAATTTTTTTTGCTTGTAACTTTTTTTTATAAATTATTTTTTAATAAATTATATGTTTTTGAAATCTATTCAATTTAATCTATCAAATGAGTCCAATATTGAATATGAAATGTCGTATTAAAAATAATTTTATCGGATCCAATATAATTCTCTTTATTAATATTATTTTTGTCATTTATCTTTTTTATCGGTTATCCTTCATTCTCTTACAAGTATATAATATATATCTTTTTTAAGTTCATATACTTGAGTCATGTATGTTGAATCCGTCAAAGTTATTTTATGTTTCTCTGAACACTCAATTAAAATAAATAAAAATAAAACTTTATTTAAAAAAAATTGTAGTCTTTATTTTGATATCAATATTGTATATGATGTGTCACGACTAATTATCACAATGTTCAACACTACTATTAAACATTGTGATACCATTTGACACTATAATTTGGCAGTGTGATACTATAGATTGATACTCAGTAGTGGCACAGCATATACAAATTCTTAACTCTTATTAATTTTTTTGATAATTTGTTTTTTATAAATTATATATTTTTGAAATCTATTCGATGAAACCTATCAAATGAGTCCAATTTTGAATACGTAATGATGTATTATCGGTTCAATTATTAATAATTTTTTATCCTTCAAATATAATTCAAGTATGTCATTATGTTTATCTGAAAACTCAATAAAAATAAATTAAAATCAAACTTCATTGAATTAAAATTATGTACATAAAAATAATAGATAAACGCATAAATTAATCATCAAAACCATGCATAAATTCAAAATGTTGTCCGGGTTGATCTATCCTCATTACATCATACCACAATTGAATACGTGCTTAATCATCACGAGTCCATTCGTGTGATGGGTTTGATTCGCCTGAGAAACACCATATGATGATGGGTGGTACAGGGTATTCAGGGTACAAGAAAACATGTACGAAGTGATTATCTTGAACATGACCGATAGCTATATGTTGCCGCTGGGAAAATAGAACTGGCGGGGATCTCAACGGCAAGTGAGTATGACAATAAGTATCATGCGAATCGAATGTATGCAATACCACTTGGTACACTGAAGCTACAACAACCCCCAGTGTTGCAGCATCCATCCAATAATACCCGGGTGCGGGTACTATTGTGTGGGTAGGATTGAAGATAAGAAGGGGTATGATTGAAGATAAGAAGAATCTGAATGAGTGGTTGTGAATAAAAATGATAGAAAAATTGGTGGTAAGAATTAAAGATAAAAAAAAATTTGAATGAGTGGTTGTGAATAAAAATGATAGAGAAATATGACTGTTAATACTACACTCGTTTTATTGATTTTATTTACTAAATTTCAATAACATAATAATATAAAAAAATACGTGCTAAAAATTTGTACAAAATTTTCAATTATAAAATAAAAACAACAAAATACAAAGTTTAAAAAAAAGTATTAAAAAAAATTGTTAAAAGATTTTACAAAAGAAAGAAAAAAACGATAAAAGAAAAAAGAAAAAAAAAACAATGATAGGACGGAGGGGGGTGATGGGAGGGGGGGGGGGGGATTAATAACCCTCCTTTTATACTACCAGAACATTCATAGTTGATAACCCTTTTAGAGTTCCATGCTTAGCAGGTATATATATCCCCTTATTAATCTTTAGTCCATACTTATTTTTTTACTAATACCTTTTGTATAAACTATACAACACTTTTAATAATATAAGTCTATGTTTAGCAAGTATATATCATATCCCTTTATTAATCTTTAGTCCTTACTTATTTTCTTACGTAAGTGTATAGTATTATAGTAGTACAAGTTTTATATACGCTTTCTCTATTAACACTCCATCTGTACAAAATGGTCAGGGTGCCCCCAATTTTTTTGTGAAACAATTAAAATACGTCTATTATTAATATTAAAAGAAATCAGTCATATCTCTCAAGATAGGGGTGTACACGGTTCAATTTGGTATTGTTTATGGCCTTACCGAAACAGAACCGAAATTTTCGGTTAATTAAAATTTGATACCGAAACTGAACCGTTTGTTTTAGGTAACCGAGTTGATCCGAACCGAAATATATGGTTTGGTTCATTTTGGTTAACCGAAAATTGAAATAAAAATAACAATTATATCCGGTTATAAACGGTTTGGTTTTTATTCGAATTTTTTAAATCGGTTAAAAAATTGTTCGGACAACGGTTCGGTTTTATGCAATTTTTCATAAGCGCTTATAATATTTTGGTTATGAAAACTAGTTATACAAGTTAATTATAGACATTTCGAATACAATTTTCTATTCAATTTCAGTTAACGGTTCGGTTACGGATAACCGGGTTTCTCTATAATACTAACCGAAACCGAACCGAAAGTAGTTATTAACCGAACCGAATTGAACCAATGACCTCAGCTCGGTTGGGTTTTCGGAGAATCCGTATACACCCCCCGATCACCCCCCGATCTGAAGAAAATCATCTCACAACATCAATTTCTTTTTTGGTAGCGCTGCAAAAAAATTAGAAACATTTATTTACGGCATTTTATCTAGAAATATGTCCCCTTATCAATATTCCTCGCTCCGCCCTTTGTGCTACGTATGAGGCATGTTAGCTCTTCATCACTATGTTGCGTTTGCTTGAATATCGAATCCTTGGGTAGAAAGCACACATGTCGAATCAGACACTGAAATGTGCTCTCGTTAAACCAATCATTCAATCTTTGCCTTCCCATACGATGTCTAGGTTCAAAAACTTTCTAAAGGAACATGCGAATATTTCACTTCCTTAATAGCCAACTTTTAGTGGAATTCTGGATGAAATAAATGATTTCATTTGATGAGCTGGAAATATTTTTTTTTTTTTTTTTGAAGGTGCTGGAAATATTTATGTGTCTCAAAAAAAAGTTAAAGGACTGGGTTTTAGAGATTTATAAATTCATAAGCTTTATTAGCAAAATATGCTCGAAATTTCTCAATAGACCTACACAAATTTTATGTTGGTCCAGATGCAAATCCTAGTTCCCACCAATAGAAATTCAACTTTTTTAAAATGGTCCCTTACTTGTAAAATCTTTTCACCAATGAATTTTCTTGAAATTGATGACTTGGTGGTCCAATACTTGCCCATGGACCACCCTAAAATTAGTGGTCATAATCCTAATATTATTTTAGCTAAAATCCTCAAATCCAAGTACTACTCAAACACTACACTTTTTGTTTGCTGCTTACAAAGCCAATGCTTTTTCTTATTGGCGGGGCAATCTGAAACTCCTAAAATTAGGAATTAGACACTCCGTTGTAACACCCGTTCTCGGACACCTATAATATCCCGATTTTTCGAAAAATGACAGACGTGTCTTTTTGAGGAAAATTGAATATTATGATTTTCGGATTTAAGTATTTTAAGTGTATTTATATATATATGGCCGAAATATATATAAATAATTTGGAGATAAATATGATTTTAAGGAAAATGGGTAATTAAGGAAAAATAAGGGATTATGTTAACTATTGAGATTTTATCTATTTAAGAAAAATAGATCTCATTAGTTCCCACAACCAAAAAGAAATCAGAATTTTTCCAACGTGAGAGAGGAACGGCTAGTAAGATCAAATTAGGGTTGAGAGCCAAAGAGACTTTCTACGATATCTCACGGAGTTTTCAACCGTTTTCAGATCCGCGAGAAGCGTTGGAATCATCGTGAGAAGGGCGTCGTTTCAGTGTCAGAAAGTTGGAGCTTTTCTCAAGGTAATTAGTTTGACCTATCTGTTGTTCTTGGTTGAGTTTTGAGGATTAAAACTCGTACCTTTCGTAGTTGTTATTTTCGGAATCGTGTGATTGGTTTTGATGCAAATTCATATTGATCATATAGGTTTCTCTGCAAGGTGTTCGAATTGCTGCTGTTCTTTTGAGTTTTGGAATTTGGAATAGCTTGCAAAAGGTAAGAAGGTCTTCCTACAAGTTAATTACAGTTTCGTAGAGTTTATGCTAGTTTTTGAGGTGAATGTATGCTAGAATTGTTACCTTCATGTTGCCTAAGGATCTGGGGTTGTTAAGATAGATAAAAGCTGTGCTTTTATGCATTTTCTGAGTATTATGATGTTGGACAAGTTTGGAAACGATTAGGGATCGATTAGAGGCCGAAAACTGAGTTTTTGGAAGTTGCCGCGCTTGGTGCTGGCGCACTGGAGAGCCAGAAATTGTATTTTACGTACAAAGGCTTCTGGTGCTGGCGCACCGGGCGAGCAATTTTCCAGTTTTTACGTTCTGAGGCCTAGTGCGGGCGCACTGAACCCGGTGTGGGCGCATTGGACCTCCCTTTTGATGAAAAAGATGATTTTTAGCTATGATATGAATCCTAAATGTTAATCCTTTGATCTAATAACATTAATTAAGCTTGAACATGCCCCTATTGAGCTTCTGATGCGTTTGGTTCCGGCACCGGACGTACTCTTAAAGGGAGATGAAGTTTGGGACCGTCAGAAGGGCATGAAAGGGCTTGTGCTTTGGTGATCTAGAGCTCATCAATGTCTGTGTAATTGCTAGGCCTTGTCCGTGTCTGGAGGTCTAAGAAAGAGAGTTGAGTTTGTGATGGAGCTTACTTGAAAACAACTTGGTGGCTAGTTAATAACCATTAATAATTACATACTTGCATACTAATAAGATTAAACATCATGCCATTCTCGGTAAGGCACAAGTCTATATCGCAATGTGTAGGCTTTCGGATAAAACGAGTAAACTTGCTGGCCTTTCTAGAGGCACCAGGAGTAGAGGGTACTCGTGGATGGATAACTTTGATGGCCATTAGAGGGCACTAGGAGTAGAGGGACTTCACCGAACGCGTATACTATCGGGACTAGCCCGTGGCTATTGTTGTGATCCACTAATAGGTTGTACCCAGATGTCTCGTGGTGGGCAGCACCATGCGTAGTGCCCTAGAATGCAGATGTAACAAATATAATCTAAGTTAGAAACAGTTAGTCATGACATGTTGATGGACATGAAGTGAACCCTAGATTGAGTCGGTCTCATAAAGATAATAATTTAACTTAAAACTTGGTTAAGAGCCTTAGTTAATTTGTAGCTTCTTACTGAGTACTTTGTACTTACCTCAATTGCATTGTTTTTCTATGTGTTTGGGGGAGAGAAGATGAACAGGTTGATCATGAGCTTGATGAGGACTTCGATGACGACGTTTGAGGACGCCGGAGTTGAAGCGTTTATTTATTCTGTTTTTCTTTATATACATTAGATATGTTGTTCTTTGGGAAGCATTGTATTTTCTTTTAGTGTCCTTTTGAAGGTTTCGTACGTTTGGTTTCTTCAATGTAATGAGTTACATTTCTACCTTTCAGTTATTCTTTCTATTCTTGGTTGTATGGAGAATTTTACCCGAGTCTTTTGCTTCCGTTTGCTTTATTTGATACGATGTAGTAGAGGCTTACGTGTAATATTAGATTTATTTAATATTATGCGTGCCGAACGTTCCATTTCCGGATAAGGGCTCGGTATCCGGGAGCGGGGCGATACAACACCGAATCCTTATCCGGAAAAAAACGTTCAGCACGTATAATATTAAATAAATTCAATATTATACGTAAACCTCTACTATGTCGTATCGAGATTAGCAAAAACGAAAGCTAAAAGACTCGAGTAAAACTTATAAGTGATGCTAGAATATAAATTTATCAAACTAAAGATAGAAAGTTTGTCTTACATCCACGATAATAGAAACTTACTACAACGATATCTCAAAAGTAATACAACTGTTCTTACAACAGAGTTTCAAACGAAAGTACAACTTGCCTTGAAAGGAAAACAACATAGTTAGTACAATTTGGAATAAAAGCAAATGAAAGCATTAACGAAGCATCATCAAACATCGTCCTCGAGATCCTCATCGAACTCATGGTCAACCTGTTCATCTTCTCACTCCACATAACATACAAAACAACATGCAAATGAGGTAAGTACATAGGTAGTTAGCAAGAAGTAGGAGCTATCGGTTTAATTGTGTTTCATAACACAAAGGTTCACATTATTATGTTATATTTATAAGACCGACTCAACTCTAAGGTTCACTTCATGCTCATCAACATGTCATGACTGATTGTTTCTAGCTTAGCTTATCTTTTTTTTTTTGAGAAACCATAAAATTTTATTAATCAATATCCGCCATACAGGCGGTCAAAACGTCACTTGGGGGCGAAGATCCCCAAAGTGTTCGAGATGAAACCGACAAACCATGTCGAGCTAAAAGATGCGCTGGGACATTCCCCACTCTCCAAATAAAGGAAAAAGAAACATATGTAAAACTAGGCAAAAGTGTCAAACAGTCCTGGACAAGACAACCTTGAGCTGTTAGATCTTCCCCTGGTTTGCGAAGGTGCGTGACACAGGCCAAACAATCACTCTCCACTTCTATCCTCTGGATCCTTAGGTGTTGCGCCTCTTCCAAAGCCAAAGAAATAGCTTTAAGCTCCATATATTCCACTGGGTCACCTGGATCAAAATGATACGCAAAGGAGTGCAAAGCTAGTCCATGTGAGTCGCGGAAGATTACCCCAATACCGCACTGTTGATGTGATTCCCATCGAGAAGAAACTTGTCAAATTTATTTGGAGTCTTTTATTTATTTTTAGTTATCTTTTATTATCCCACATTGGTTAGATAGTATTTTATTTTTGTTATTAATTTTAATTATGGTTATTTTGTCCCACATTGCTAACTTAGCAATTTGTCATGGAGTCTGTAGCCTATATAAAGGCATTAAGAGTCATTGTAATCATAAGGGAGACAAATTTTAATATATATTATATTTGAAGCTTTTAAGCTTTGGTGAGTTTTCTCACGTTGGTGTTTGGTAGATTCCAACACCGTTGTTTGGTGGATTCCAAACGGAACTTATCAAGGTTCTGAGCAGACCTTGTGGCGTTCGTATACCAAGGTTCTTAGATACGGGTTACCTAAGGGTTGAGGTCATACCAAGGTTCTTAGTTACGAGTTAGCTAAGGGTCGCGGTGCTCGTTTTATTGGTGCCTTCAGTCGGTCCTTCGGCAATTTCGGATCTGATTCGGTCACGGATCACCTCAGTTGGTATCAGAGACAGACACTGACGGTATCCAAATATCCCTTTTATTTTTTTTTTCCTTTTCTTATTTCATGCGTCTTTTTTTTTTTTTTTTCCTGTTCTTCTTTATTGAAAAAAAAAAGACACATTCCCAGCCTTTTTTCCCAACCGTTCTTGCATATATATATATTATTCCCAGTTATCTTCTTTGCTTGCTTCGTCAATTGATTACCAAAAAAAAAAAAAAATCCAATTTTCCCAACCAATTTTTTTTCCAGCAAAGGATCAGCCGGCCGTAGCTATAAAACAAAACTATATACATATATATATATATTCCGAATTCTTTTCCAGCTAGCCGCAATATTTGACCAGCAGTCCCAATTGATTTTTTTTTGATTGGTTAGAGAAAAAAAAAATTCAGCGTAATTTTGGACGAGAGTTTGACATTCTAGCTGTGATTTTTATCACATCTGTGATCCTGGTACATCTCTAAAAAAAATCTTTATTGAATATTGTTGTTTGGACATTCTGGATACTTGCCGTGTGCTACCTATTGATGAATTTCGATCTTGAGTAATGGAGAGTCCTATGAATGTCTATTTTCGGAATTTTGAAGATATGATGAATCAAAATTTGGTAATAGAACAACGTTTTGATGATATGATGAATGAGATGAAGAATATGTTAAAGGGAGTAACTGAGCAATTTAACCGTGGTGGTAGAGATAACCGCAGTGGTAGAGGTGATCATGGTGGTAGAGGTAACCGTGTTGGTCAAGGTAACAACTTGTTTTACACGTCATGTTTTATTGGAGATTATGAATATGAATTGTGTATTGATCACGATGAAGAAGAAAATTTAATTAGTAAAGATGTGGTTAAGGAGTTAAACTTGCGGACGGAAAGACTTCATCATCCCTACTACATTGTTGTGGGAAACCATCGGGTTAAAGTTACACGGTATGCACGGGTTCCAATGTCCATTGGAAGTTATAAAGCTGTTGTCTCATGTGATGTGGTGCCACTGAGTGATGTACATTTGATATTTGGGAGATCATGGTTATCTTTGCATAATGTACGTCATAATGCATCCCGGACTCGCTATTCTTTTTCCTTTTGTGGCAAGAAACATGTTTTTGAATCTCTACCCTCTAGGCAACAAAGTAATATTCAGATTGAGGAGTCTCAGGCACCAGAAAATGTAAACGAGGTTGTAGTGGAAGGCAGATTGGAGGAGGTTGTTGGAGCAAAATTGGTGGATGTAGTCCAAGAGTCGATTGTGGCGAGAGGCAATCACCGAGGAGAATAAAGAAGTGGTGGAGATACATGTTGCAAAAGTAGATGAGGATATTGCATTAGTGGTGGATAAAATTGAGGCATATGCGATCGTTGGTCCTACTTCACCGCCCACTTGTTCGAGTTCTACTTCGTCTTATTTGCGGGTACATGAAGATCATCCGCTCGAGGAGCAACTGGGCTATCGCTATAACCAATCAAACCAATATATTTCCTATGGATGTTCTTGTCCCGAGTTGACATTGATGGCAAACCGACGCACACCTTCATTGATCCTTTTGCGGTGTATTGTGCGGTTATTCCGGCTTCTAATCCCTATGCCTATGTTCTTTGCTCCGGAGAGCATTATTTGCATTGAGCACCTGCAAGATTACTACTCATTGGTTTCCTTGGTGATGTATGCATCAACATCTCGAAGATATACTGATTTGAAGTGGCATGTCCGCCTTGTATTTGATCCGGGCATATCATTGGTGTTCGTTGCCGCTTCGGCCTATTTTGTCCTTGTTGCTGCGTTTTACGACATCCTTTTGATTCGAGGTCGAATCCTTTCGGAGCCGGGAGGGAATGATGTGATTCCCATCGAGAAGAAACTTGTCAAATTTATTTGGAGTCTTTTATTTATTTTTAGTTATCTTTTATTATCCCACATTGGTTAGATAGTATTTTATTTTTGTTATTAATTTTAATTATGGTTATTTTGTCCCACATTGCTAACTTAGCAATTTGTCATGCGTTGGTGTTTGGTAGATTCCAACACCGTTGTTTGGTGGATTCTTTGTGACTAACGTTCTTAGATACGGGTTACATTGCTACCAAGGTTCTTAACTATACTTATTGGTGCCTTCGGTCGGTCCTTCGGCAATTTCGGCGGTTTCAACCATCGATCCATTGCTCCTAACTAGAGGTTGGCCCGAGCCTTGGGTCCGATAGAATTAATGATAGCCTCCACGTACTCAGATGATGCTGCCAAGGAATGCGCACACACCGCTGAGATATAAACAACCTGGTTATCAAAAATTGCCGAACAACGAGCCTTCCAAATTCCCCATATGAGCCATACAAACTTGGCTACGTCTTGAACGCTCTGCTCTGCTATTAGTCGCATAAAGAATTCTGCAAATGAAGCAGAACGAAGATGCTGTAAAGTGTTACTGAACGGCGACGCTTGCCAAACTCTGGCAGCCAACTCACACTCAAAAATAACATGCCAAAGTGTTTCTAATGTTTCCCACATGCTAAGCAAAGACCGTCCCCTAAGTTCCTCCTCTGCAGACCCTGGCCAATAGCAAGACAATCATGTAAACAGCTCCATAAGAAATGTTGAATACGCGGCTGGACGGGGAGGTGCCAACAGCTTCTCCAGATCTGGCCTTGGCCCCCCAAAGTAAACAATCCTGCCCCCGACGATGGCCGATAAAACGATAAAGCCAAGAAGTAACCAGGAGGACAGTATATACTCTCCTCGCTCATAGTGCCACATCCGTCGATCTGGGTGCCCCTCTAGGGCCACGGTGGTCTCCAAAATGGCATCAGATTCCCATGGTTGAAATAATTGCCTCACTTTATGAACATCCCACAATCTAGATCCAGGTATAAAAAGGCCCGAGATAGTGGAATCCACCGGAAGTTCATGCCCGTGAATAGTATACGAAAAGAAGGCTGCCGGTTTACCCAGGCATCATGAAAGACATACACCGATTCGCCATCCCCCACTTGCCACCGCATCCCATTGAGCAGAAGGTTTCTTCCTCCAAGAATGCTACACCACAAATAAGACGGTTTAGCCCCCAAACCGGCTGCAAGAATTGTACTTTCCTCAAAGTACTTCGCATGCAGTACATGGGCCGCCAAAGAATCTGGACTAGTCAGGATTCGCCAAGATTGTTTTTCCAGTAAGGCCAAATTGAAACATTCCAAGTCCCGAAACCCCAGGACCCCAAGATTCTTCGGTAGACAGCATACCTCCTAATTTTTCCAGTGTATCTTGCGCTTATTCTCCGTATCTCCCCATAAGAAGCCTCTAATCGCCTGTTCTAGCTCTTGTATTAGTGTGGTGGGAATCTTGAAGCATTGCATAATATTCGTAGGTAGGGCCTGAATAGATGATTTAATGAATACTTCTTTCCCTACCGGCGAAAGTAATTTATCTTTCCATCCAGCTATCTTTTTGCGAATTCTGTCCTTCAAGAAAGCGAACACCTGGCGCCTGTTCCTCCCTATCATGTAAGGCAACCCCAAATATCTACCCGAGACGTCCCCGAAGGGTATTTGTAACAGATCCGAAACCGCCGCCCGCTCCTCTTCCGAAACTGTAGCCGAGAAGTAAAGACTGGACTTATGGAAATTAATCGCCTGGCCCGAAAGAGCCCCGTATCTGTCAAACAACTCCGCTAATCTCTCCACTGCCCCATCCAAGAGTTTAAAGAAAACAATACAATCATCCGCAAAAAAACAAATGGGAGATAGTGACCCTATCCTCCCTACCAAACCGAATACCCCGCAAAGCTCCCCGATGTACATAGTCATTAAGCAGTGCCGTGAAGCCCTCAGCACAAATGATGAAAATGAAGGGCGACAACGGATCCTCCTGCCGAATCCCTCTAGTCGGCACTATTCTGCCACTACATTTCCCGTTGATCAACACACGGTAGGAAACCGTCGTCACACACCGTCGCACCACGTCAATAAATGATGGGGGAAACCACATACGTTCCATGATCCGCCAAAGGTATTGCCATTGCACCCGGTCAAAGGCCTTGGCCATATCCAGTTTCAGAGCCATATGATTGTCACATCCCTGCTCCCCCGCCTGCAGAGAATGAAAAGCCTCAAAAGTAATAAGTGCATTGTCAGTGATAAGGCGGCCGGACACGAATGTACATTGATTCTCCGAAATCACATCACCAATCACCCATTTTAGACGATTAATTAACACACGTTAAATAAGCTTAATCGAATTACACAACGCAATCGGTCGAAACTCAGTCACGAGGGTAGGAGTAGCAACTTTCGGAAGCAACAAGATATATGTTTCATTTATCTTCCCAATAGAGGCGCCATGATTCAGATCATCCAACACAACCTTTAGAACATCGTCCCCACTATGCTCCAGAACTTCTGCAAAAAACTACGTGCATACCACCAAGCCCTGGCGACTTTCTTCCTGGAAGCTGTTTCAATGCAACACCAATTTCCTCTCGTGTAAATCCACGGCTAAATGTTGTTGTTGCCCATCATCTAACCGTGCAAACTGCAACCCATCCAAACCAATGACAATATCGTTAGATGAGTAAATGGCCCATAAATAGTCTACAGCTAGCCGCTCCATATCTGCATGCTCATCACATACTACTCCTTAAGAGTCGTGCAACAAATGAATGGTGTTTCACATGCGACGGACTGCCTCTTTGTGGTGAAAGTAGCTAGTGTTTCTATCCGTCTACACTAGCCACTCCGCTCTACCCCTATGCCGCCAATATTCCTCCTTCATAGTCTTCCGTTGATCGATTTGTTACATCAACATTCAAGGGCATTACGCATGGTGCAACTCACCACGAAGTATGATTGCAACCTATTAGTGGATCACACCAATAGCCACGGTCTAGCCCCGTTAGTGTACACGTTTGGCGAAGTCCCTCCGTACTTGGGGTCATGTAAACCTACGGAGTAATTCACTTTTACTGACCGCCGACACATCGCGATATAAACTTGTGCCTTACCAAGAATGACATGATGTTTAGTCTTTTACTACACAAATATGAATTTTATTAACCATTACTAGCCACCTAAGTGTTTTCAAGGCAAAACTCCCTTAACAGCCTTACTCCCTCACTTAGACAACTAGACACAACACCCCAAACACATACACAGACATTGATGAATACTAATTCATCAAAGCACAAGCGAATCATGCTCTTCCGACGGTCCCGAACTTCAACTCTTATGAAAATCAATTCGGTGCCAAAACTAAACACATCATAAGCTTAATCATGGCTCGTTCATTCCATTTAATGTTATTAGATCAAGAAACAACATTAAAAACTGGACTCGGGCTTAAAACTCAACTTTTCACAAAAAAGAGGTTTTGGCGCCCGCTAACCCTCTTTGGCGCGTGCTAAAAGCCCCCAGTAAATTCAGGTTGCTTTCTGGACCGTTTTGGCGCGCGCTACACCCTCTACGCGCGTGCTAAAAACTCTCTGTTACGATTTCCCTCTTTCGGTTCCGTTTTGATGCGCGCCAATGTCCTAAAAAATGTCTTAGTCTCAATTTTCTGCACTTTTACGGATCCCAACCGACATGTTAACACCAAATTAGACAGCAAAACAACAAAAAACACCACTTTAACATGCTATAACACTTTATACACCCAAATCAACAATTAGGCATGCTCTCTAGCATCAAAACAACTTCAAATCACAACCTTAACATTATAAATCCATAATTAGACCGTAGGAAGTGCATCTTACTTGATCAAAGCCATTTCCAAAGCAAAACTTGAAGAAATCTGCAGTAACACCCTAGGTTCTTCAACTACAACCTATGTGATCATCCGCAAACTTGAATTAGACATGACACAAGTTTCTATAACACAATTCTACGAATTTAGGGAAACTAAACCGTCAAACTTGATCAAAGCCACAACTAGGGCAAAACTTCATACCTTGACAAAACTTGGAAAACTTGATATCGAAACGATCCTCGTCTTTCACAAATCCGATGCTCTACTTAGATACGAATTTGACCAAGAATCTACTCAGAATTTTGAAGAAGTCTCTCTGTCTTTCTAGTTGCTCTCAAAGCCTCAAGTTCGAACGTCAAGTTTTTGATTTCGCCTTTAAAAAGAAAAGTTTCTGATTTATTTTTGGCAACCTCCAGGTAATAACCAATAATTAATGGGAGGTTTTTTTTTTCCCAAAAATAAAACCTCCACATTAATTCCCCCATTAATCTCGCATAAAAAAAAATTCCCCCATTAATCCCTTTTATCTTCAATATTCCCTGCATAGTATTATTTACGGATAACCGGTTGACAATTTTGTCGTTTGCGGTTTTTTTTTCTTCCACGTTGAATCGAAACGACGACGTTTAAGCTTATTTCTTTCACTACTTCGTTTCCTTCTCCAATGAGCATTCGACATTGCCACTTGCGTTTTTTGGTTAGTGGGCGCTCCACCACCGCTTGCTTTATTCCCGGTATATATACCGTAAAATGGTGGAAGCCGATGGCCTTCTTCTCATCGAAGGGTTTTTTTGTGGTTCGGAAACGAGCCGGAGAAAGGGACGGAGGCTCACAGAGTTCGTCGCCCGCCATGGTTTTTCATAGCAAGAAACTAATCAACGATCCTAACGGTACTTATCATTTCACTCTCCGATCGTTTTTTTTTCCTCGATTTTGTTTCGTTCCGTCACATTTTTTTCGTACGTTGTCCGACGGTTTGATTCTTTTGTTTTTTGATAATTTTTAGTTTGCTTATAGTTTGGAAATGTGTCTCGCTTTGTTTCTATGGTGAAAGATAGATTTTTTCTTTCTCTTTCATTGCTTTGCAGAGTCAAACCTTGGCGGTAACGGTGGCGGTAGCAATGGCGAGTTTGCGGTTGTAGTCATTAGCGATCTTTTAGCTTTTCCGTCGTTTCAAGTGCGGTTTGCAAGCCGAGAATGTTAAGCGACCGAATTTGTAAGTGGACAAAGCATTTTTCCTTGGATTGTTTTTATCGATTTATTTTACTCCCTATTTTAATCTCCGAATTTCATTCCTTTGGTTGAACAACAAAGTTTAATTGGCTGTTCCTCTTTGCTTGGTATTTGTGGATTCGAATTTCTCAACGACCTAAGCTTTATTTCTCGAGTATAAGAGGGTCTCTTTTTTCACTTATAAAATCATGTTTAGTTTTTGTTTGGCCTACAAGTATTGTGGCATTGTAGATATGGCGAGAGATGTAATGTGTAATTAGAGTCTTAACATCGTGGATTGATTTTTCTTTACTAAATGCCATAACCATACGTCAAAAGAAGGTGGGAATCATTCCTTCCGGATGAAACCGTCATCAATATACTAAGCCGCCTCCCACCCAAAGACGAGCTTAGATGTCAATGTATTGTGAAGAGATGGAGGGATTTGATTTCGACCTCACATTTTGTGGACTTGCATAAACAACATGGTATTTTCCAAATCATTCATGTATGATATCGAGCTATTTGTTTGTTAGATACAACCATACACGGTGGTCTTCATTGATAATTATGTGCGGATACAAGGTTTCGTCTATAACCTTGTTAAGTGCCTTCATATATGAGCCATTTTGGGGTGTTCTTGAGCTAATTGTTTGGATTGTTTTCATATGTTTTAAGGATTGATATTTGAGTGTCATGATGATGTTTCCAATTTCACACATGCAGTTTGATGGTGCTTCCACTCTCACAAACATTGCTTCTGGAACTTCTAAGAACACAAAGGGTAGGGTTTTGGTTTTCGTAATGTTTAATATGCTTTATATTGATCTTTTCGTTTAATTTTTATGCTTTATATTGATCTTTTTCTTAGAATCTGTTTACTCAACCTCTACCTCGACCGGCATATGTGTCAGATTTTTTAAATTTATGTAGTGTTCTTATTACGAGCCACCGCATTTGATGAGCCACGAGAGAGATTACTCGCTCTCCGCCGCCGCTGCTTTCTTCTTTGGGTTGCACGCAATGGAGCACGAGGTAATAACATTACTTCTTTTATTTACGGCCTACTATATATCTAAAAGAGCTAGGCTTCGAGGCTTAAAGAACATGTCAATTTGCGGTTGAATTGAAGAGGTGATTAACGACATGAACGAATGGCTAAAAGAAAATACAATCATTGCCGAAGCCGGATCGGCTAGCGTCCCAAACGAGAGCCAAACCAACGAGGTTCTTGCAAACATTCCGTCTATCTTGGGTGCGGTATACCGTAACTATCATTGTAGGTATTGTCCGTAATGTCTATGGTCCGAAATATGCTTTCTCGAAAACTCCATAGACCCGAGAGGAGGAGATGGCTTACGGATGGCTAAGCTCTGGGAATAAACTAATAAATAGGTCATACGTCGCCTCTAAGCTCGACGGTTAACCAATGCATGCATTTGTTTTCGTTGCCTGGTTGATCGCTTGCTCCATTGATGCGGAATGACCTAGGGTGTCCTTTATAGTGTTATTTAGCACAAGTAATATAAGCTTTGTGAACTTTCATTGGTTGAAGTTTGATGAATCGTAAATACATTGCTTCTTGCGCAAATCGTTTCGGCAAAGAAGGTTGCCTATTCGAACATGGGTACTTCTTGCGGTTTGGTTTTGTCCGATTCATCAAGACAAGCACAACAAAAGAACGCTTATCGACTCGACCTTTCCCATTTCGAATACGTCTTTGGTAGTTGTCTTTGGTTTCACGAGCCCATGGCCGTCTTGCAAGACTCTTGTCACGTTATGTACTTTTCCATTTATTTACGGCGGCCGTGGTGTCTTTATTCGTCTTTGTGTCTCTTGTTCACTTGTCCTTCGGTGCTTTTATTCTCGGCTTCAACGTTTACGGTCGATTAGGCTAAAAGCAATAGGAGATTAGCCACGCAAATGACCGTTGCTCCGACCTTTGCCGTTTCCGATAAAAAAAGCGGCATCGGAATGGGAAACAAAATATCACCGCGCATGAACTATATTATAAGTTCAATTTTCTCATACTAACGAGCAGTTTTGAAAAGCACGTGAGACTAGCTTAATATGTCCCGCTACTCAAAATTCTCTTTAGTTTCCACTTTGGTTATTTTTTTTCCTTTATCTCATGTGGGAATGGGAAAAGGGGCTTTAATGGGGTGGCGGGAATTTGAACCCTATATGTACTAGGAATTGCAATGGCCTTTACCACATCCAATTTTATTCGCTTGTATGTGCCAATGAATAATAGCCGTTGTATTGGGTGCGTAAAGTTTGTATTGTTGCATTTCGGCGAGTCAAAAGAACTTTTGTGTGGAAAATTACCGTTTTTCCGTATTCTTCATCAAGATTTCGCGCTTCCCCTTCGTTAGTAATAACAAGCGCCGTGTAATATTCTATTTGCTTTTCTCGCCTATACATGTATTGATTATTCAAATTGCATCCTTAAGCTACCGGTAAAGCAATCAATACGGAACAAGAGTGGGTTGATGAATTGTTTCCTTTCCAATTTCTCCGGCATCTAATTTACTCGAGAGTGATGACAAACTCTCGCAAGGTATTCCTCTCGCCATCTCTCGTTTCATTATGTGGGCCTTTTAATGCACCATAATCGACCTTGCTACACGACACCATAATCGACCTTTTAAAAGTTGATTATGTGGGCTATATTCGACTTGGATGTAAACACTCGACTTCTTAAAGATCGATTTTGATACCATAGTAAGTTGGTTTCGGTGGCTCTATATGGTCGGTTTTATAATATGATCTTTAAACCTACTATATTTAACGCTTCTAAACAGATTGACATGCTATACGCTTGTATTTTGCTCTCTGCAAAGATCTTTGGCGCGAAGTACATTTATACGGGATTGCATGAAAGGTTTTTATTTTTTATTAATGTATGTTGTTTCAACTTTCAAATATAATTTCTTGATGTTGATTTTGGTGAAGGTTTTCTTCCTTTTTTTTTCCTTAGTGGAATGAAATGCTTTAAGCATGCGACTTGATGCAAGTAGCTTACATGTAGGTAACCCGTTTTTGCTCAATGGATACAAAACACCCACGCTTTAGCATCGGGTGGAACGCCTCCCGGCGTAAAACAACGTTGTTTTGATGAAATCACAAAGCACGATGCAATGCACCCTTACATGGCAAAGAGGCTATGAGTTTGTATATATACATTAGGCTTAATTCCTTTTTGTTTCTTCATTTTTTGCCTTTCAGGAAAGTGAATATACTGAAATATATATATTGCACAATGATGTTATGGTCTGAATTCTCAAGCATTTCGGTAGCCAAAGGTTTGGGGTCTCGGGTTGAGTATTTCGGTTACTTTCAATGCATATAATACAATGGTCCGATGACTTTTTTGCTAGGCGTGTACCGAAAAATCCCATATTGTAAATAACACGGACATACACGCCGATGACAACTCAAATGTAAAACAAACCCGGAACGAGGGTCCTTCCGTGCATCGCACGGAACAGGACACTAGTATTAATTATTACCAATAATCAATATTTTCGTTTTTATAAAAACTTGATCCAAAATAATTATAAATATAATATTTTATTTTCGCAAAATGATAAGTCTGTTTTTTTTCTTCTGAAAATCGGAATATTACACCCGTAGGTAATGTTATTAACACGTATGATTTTCAATACCTTATGTATATCATTTTAAGTTGCTAAAACCAAAACCCTCATCCGCTCCCTTTCGGGTGTACACGGTTCGGTTCGGATCGGTTAATGGGCGTAATTGAAACCGAACCGAAATCGAACCGTTTGTAAAAGAAAACCATAACGAAATAACCGGTTCGGTTTGGTCGGTTAACCAAAAAACCGAAATAAAATAAAAAATAAATAATTAGAGATAACCGAATTGAACCGAACCGAAATAACCGGTTGATTAACCGAAAAACCAGACCGAAATAACCAAATATCATTCAAATTATACAATTACAAAAATTTGATTTACTATATGGTTATAAACGGTTTGGTTTTGTCTATTTGATTTCGGTTCAGATATAAACGGTTTGGTTTTCGGTTCGATTTTTGGTTCGGTTCGGTTTTCAGTTCTGTTCGGATAATTTACAGCACTAAGTATGTCCGAACCGAAAATTTCGGTTTTTCCATTCTGAAAACCGAACCGTAACACTTATTAACCGAACCGAATCGAACCGAACCGAATTATCCCGATTCGATTCGGTTTTCAAATTATCCGTATCCGTGTATACCCCTACTTTCGGATGATTGATAAACTCATTCCACAACCAATGTAATCAACTTTTATTAGATAATCATTTATCTCTGTGGATCCTGAAACGAGCTGGACCTCTGGATTGGAAAGATATTTTCACAACATCTGACTCCAAGTTGATTATTCAAATGATTAACCACGAGATAGATATATCTTTAGGACGAATTCGAAGCTATTATTTTTGATATTTTGTATTATACATATATAGCTTTTATTATGTAAAGTGTGAAAATAAAATGACTCAATTATCTTTAAAGCTAACGACAAACTTTAATAATAGTTCTATATTTTGTAAAAAAAAAAGTTCTATATTTCGTAAAAAATAAAAAATAAAAAATAAAAAATAAAAAATAAAAAAAAACATACAAGAAGGCGAAATTGTCGTTTTTTTCTTTCTTTCTTTGCAAATTGTCGCTAATATATTACAAACAAAAGCTAATAATTCGGCGTAATTCAGTTTATTTGCCAGTTACGCATGCGCTGATTATTTCGACAATTGTATGTATCACGTCATAAGTCAATCATTTTAAGAATAATTTTTTTCAGTTTAATTTTTTTCTCAAGGCTATTTATTTTCCTCTTTTTTTTTCATTTCATTTTGGATTCTCCTCTGTGTGAGCAGCCGAGAGGTGATTACAGGAATTCATTCAGGTCAGTCCACTTCACCCCTGGTTTCTGCTTTCTATGAAACTCAAATCGAACCTATGTTAATGCAATTTCCATGTTTTAAATTCAATTTTGTACCGATTTTGGCGCAATTTTTGATTTTTATTCTCCCCTTTACTCAGATGGAGAATGGTGGCGTGAATCTGGGTAATAAATTTGCGAGCTTGGGTTTGAATGATGCGAATGATGGTAACTACAACAATCTTAGTCATAGTTCTAGCAGCAATGATGGATTGTTTATTATGAAAGCAGTTGAAGCCGCCGAGGCCACTATCAAGCAGCAGGTTGCTTTCGTATTTCCTGGCTCTCCCCCTTTGGCTTCCAGTTGTTGCGTTTTTACTGATGTTCTGATTCTTAATTGTTAAAATTAGCATGTAGGTATGGCCGTAGGACGAACTATTCAGTGTTCTGCTGCTGCTTCACCTTTGTAGCATCAGTTTTACTGCGCTATTTCTTTTCCCCTGTTATAAATTATGTTCCTTGCTGCGTCATTAGCCCTGCCACTGAGCTTTTTAGATAGTTTCTGCTTTAGGTCTAGCTTGTATCTGCTAGTCCTTCAGTATCGAATTTTGCAGACATGTAAATTTCATCATTTTACACATCTGTGTCAATTCCACGTGCAATGTTTAAGTAAAATATATGCCTAATGGAATCTGCAAGTAGAGGTTTGAGAGCTTAAAATAGTCATATAACTCTGAATTATACTGCACCTGTCTTTGGAAGATATGCTCCCATCCTCAGGAAAAAAGTAGTCAACTGGGTTACTAGGAGGTAGACTAGTTATTTATCCTTTCTCCTAGCACACTTATGTTGACATTTATTTGTCGCTCTTATCCCTCATCTTTGAAGATCCCTCATGGAAGGACTCATAAAACCTTGGAGTTTATTGCTCATGTTGAAAAAACTGTGTCCTTAGTGATGGGATTTTTCCAGGATTTTCTAATTTCATGAACTCTCGCAAGTTCAGAAACATCTTAATCAACATAATATATAAAAACAGACTAAACATGCAGATTTTTTTAAGGGCTCATAGGGTCTAGGCGGGATAGATAGGACATGTCTTGGTATTGGGAAAAAATGGATTCAGTAGTTGCTGCTCAGGATGTTATCGGTCTCATTATTTATTCATTAGCATTTTATACTTAAGATGTAGCTTCCATTTGTCATGGTTTATTTCCTTGCATTTGTGGGTCTGTTATATATGTCTTGTAAATCATGAAGAACGTGATTTGTGGACTTTGTTGTAACTATCTGTTGGTGGTTTGTTCTGAGTCTTTTTTTTTGCGCATCGGAAAACTTAATCAATAGAAACCTCATTTACAATCCATACAGAGTACATGACTCAAAATGCAAAAACTAGGAACTGGTGAACACTCTCATGCCTTGGCTACATTGCACAACAACTGATTTTACTCTCAGTATTACTGTGCGTAACACATTCTGAGAACCTTCATCACCTTTGTACCCACCCATCAACTAGTGTGCCAGATTATCATATATAAATTTTACTTGATATAAGCTATTAGGCGAGTTAGTAATGTATCATGGTATCGGTATCACTCACAGTATGATATCTTGTATCAAACCTACATGCTGCCTTTTTTTGTAAATCAGTGAAACTTTCATAACTAACTGTAGAAATGAGAGGAAATAAGAGAGGTCTTTTCTCATTAGAATTAGGTAGGAAGAAACCTTGCTACAAATCATATATATATATAGGACTAAGGTTGTCCTATGTAAAAGCAACCAATAAGTAAGGAAAACAGCTACAACGGCTCCTTTACAGTGAACCCAACGGTCACTGTACAGTAAAAGCAAAATCTGGAAGGGAAAAGAACTAGGCCAAATGCAAGCCAAAATACAGATGAAGTATAAGGGAAGTACACCCTAATTTTAACGCCCCTTCTCAAGGTTGGTTGTGGATGTTAAAACAACCAAGCCTGCCAATCATCTTCTGAAACAGAGGGATAAGAGGCCCTTTAGTGAAGATGTCAGCAGTCGGCTCATCAAAAGGAATATACAATATGCAGATTTCCTTGTTTTCCACTTTGTCTTTGATGAAGTGATGATCAATATCAATGTGTTTGGACCTGTCATGATGCACAGGGTTTTGCCCAGCTGTTCCCTTGAGATACCTTAGAGTTCTGACCACAATCTGATAGTGTTCCTGACACGGTTTGTGCATGAATTGACTTACAATGATGACAACGAAGCTGATGTCAGGCCTGGTGTGAGAGAGATATATGGCAGACAACAAAGATGATGATTTCGGAAACAATCCTTACATAGACTCCCTTTTTTGAAGCATGCCTTTCTGTATAAACCAATACTAGCACTTACCATGAAAGTATTTTGGCAAACTTGTTATAATTAAGTTTTACTTGTATCATTGCATATCTCTACATAAAAAGTCAGTCTAATCAAAGCAGTCAGAGTTTTAAGCTCAGGCAGCAGTAGGCTGAATTCCGTACAATAGAGGTTTTATTTCTGGAATTTTATAAAGTATGACCATTGACATCTCCTTCAACCACTGTTCAGTTTACCTGTTATCATTTGAACCTGTTTTTGTGATTCACTTGCCAAATCATTTTCTGCTCCTGTATGTCTTTGAGTCTCGTTTCTCATTGGTTTTCGTGATCACTTGATTATTTTATTTCATTTTAATGTGTGTGTATATATATTATATCTAGTTCTAAAAGAAGTATCTTGCATTTTTTGCTGGATGCTGGTGTTAATTTGTTTTAGATATGTTTCTGATTTTTTTATTATTATTGCTGACAGGTAGAAGAGAACATTCGGTTGAAAGGTGAACTTGAGAAGAAAATTAAAGAACTTGATAGATATGTAGGTCCCATTTTCCTGGATTATTGCATGTGGTTTTATGCCCTCCATTTTATGTTCCATTTATGTGTAGGGGGGGGGGGGGGGGTCATTTTATTTTTTTAACTGTCAGAGTTTTCGATGTTGGCTTGTTTCCTGCTCCTTTTTCTTTGACGCTAATATATTTGGTGAATCATTACATTATATGACCAATCTGTTACTGGGTGGGTATTCATGGTAATAAAGAAACAAAATTGAGGTAAAAAATGAGCTTTTTATTTGATGCGTGGCTACATTGGTAATTTCCCTTTATTGTTAGAGAACAGAAAAGATTTGTTAACAGCATTTTGGAATTCAGTGTGATATGTGGCTACTTAGCCAAGGCTTAATATTGGAAGGGCAGTTCTGTGAGCAAAGGCTAATAATATTGGACGTTCTCTAAGTCTGAATTTTTCAGTAGGTTTTCTGATTCATTGAATGACTGCCTTGAAGATTATGCTCACTTCCTGTTCAGCTGTGTTGTTTGTGATACGCTAAGAACTTGTTACGCGAAACGTTTATTCATCGTTTTTTTATGGGTTCAAAATGCTTCCCTCTTAATAATTCGAGGCATTCAGTTTAGGTTTTTTTTTTATATATTTTTTTTGATGCTAAACGTCCGACAACTCTTCTTTCTCGCAGAAAACAGCCGACCTGAAAGGACAAATTCATAATCGAGTTGACCACTCGGTTGATAGTGCTGAGGAACCTTGTAGGGATACTGAAATAGTTTCTGATTTTGGGAACCTCGCAAACGAGAAAAATGGATCTAATCACGATTCAAGTCATGCTATCTCTGATACAGTTATTTTACATAAAGATTTAGTTGGCAACAATAAGGGTGCCATCATGCAGCATCACACCCTGAGTCACTCTGAAGTTAATGAGGGCAATGACAACCTTAGTGCTGTTTTTGAAGCTCAAGCTTCTGCTGGTAATCCAGGGCTCGTTCAGCTGTCTCCACCAGCTATGACTTCTTTTTCTCCTACCAGGTGTGTGTGTGTGTGTCAGTTTCATAGTGAACATTAGTCTTCCACTCAAGGGCCGGGGAGTTGATTATCTTTTTTTCTGAAATGGGCACTTGATGATTGAGTCTGATTTTGACCGCTGTTGGCGTAATAATTAGATTATTTCTGTCAGGTATCAGCGTTTGGGAGAGTTTAATCCAGATAGTATTTTATCTGACCAAGGATTGATGACATTGAATAATATTGGTAGCTTGAACCAGGTATTTGTTACATGAAAAACTCATTTATAAGTGCTGAGGTGTGATCATCATCATTTAATGAGCACATATATTTAGGACCTCGCTTTAAAGATTCAGGACCATGAGGAAGAGATTATGCGTTTACGACAGCATGTAGCAGAATATTCAGCCAAGGTTTCTGATTTTGAAATACTTTGCAGCTACTCCATCTACTTGAGTGTATAATGAAATTGTCTTGTTTTTTTCCTTCTGTTTTGTAGGAAGCACAAATACAAAATGAGAAGTATATACTCGGAAAGCGCATTGCAAATATGCGTATGGTGGGGTGGATCATTTTCTATTCAGTTCTTGCAAACCGTGTCCTTTTTATTTTCTTTAGTTGATGGGAGTTGTACTGATTTGTGGTATAGGCCTTCGACCAACAACAGCAGGATCTTGTTGATGCAACATCTAAAGCTATCTCCTATCGACAAGACATAATGGAGGAAAATATACGTCTTACTTATGCTTTGCAGGTATAACTATTTGCAGGCTCCTCAAGTTGTGCTGACTCATGCTCTTGCTTGTTATTGATGATATTGAGTGTCATAACTAGGTCTTCCTCCATATACCTTACTATGACAGAGTGTGGATTTTTGTTTTGCGAGTCTGATAACCTGATTTTGGTGTGATTGGAACGTTAAGTTCATGAATACAAGAGGAATGTTTCTTAGAGATTACTCTCAGCCTCTCTTTAGGCAGTTATACCTTGGTATTAGTTGCTGCAGTTTTTCTAATAATGGCAGGCATTTACGGTTGATAGCCGGCTAACACATCTAGCATTTGGTCATTTATGACTCGGCTAATACCCTGGCGGGTCATGCTTGAGCCTAGGGTTTGCTAGAAAGTTCATTTTGGCTGAAGTGGGATGCTCCAGCCTTTTTTTTCCCTGAATGACGTTGGAAGCTTGTTTTGCTGTTATTCATTGAGGAAAACTCAGTATTTTGTGGAAGCTTTGTTTGTTTGAATTTTTGCCAATAGTAAAAAATTCAATTAACAGAAGTAAGCTTGCCAGAATTTGTTAGAGTTGCTCTGGAGTCTTCCTCTTACAGATGAGGCTAGAGATGGTGGAAAGTAATGCTACAGTCAGGTGGAACAAGCAGATGTTGCTGGGACTCATAGAGGTGTGGGGAACTACATCGTATAATGTGTGCTAGGATGAATAACGAAATATGCTTGAGGGGAATTGAATTAGATTTGGGTTGAAGGATATTTGCAAGGTGGAAATATAGATTTCAATTTCCAGTTATGATCTTGCAGCGGTACTTTAAAAAGAAAGATGCTCATCTTACCTTGTGGACCTTGAAGAGGATCTTGAAACATTATGCTAATTCACTGCCAGTTTGGATGAGGTTTCCTAACTTGAAATTGCATTATTTTTTGTTGGAGATTCATACAAAACTTGCTTGCTATATTGGCAACCCGAGGTGATTAACAGGGGATGTTACTTAGATTCTATAAAAGAAGAACATTCTAATCATACCTTGTGGACCCAGAGATGATTCTGAAACACAATGCTAATTTATTGCCGTTTGGATGAGGTTTACTGAACTGAAATTGCATTATATTTTGTTGAAGATCCTTACAGAACTTGCTAGCTTTGTTAGCAAGCCAGGTTAATGACTGATTGTTATTTCGGAACAATGCCAAATTGATTCGGCCTTTCTGCTTTTATAGGCAGTCTGTGATTATAGATATTAGCAATGGGTTGCAACGAAGATTTCATTTTGGGGATAAGTTTGATGAAGGAGTGTAGGTAACAAATAAGAAAAGTGCTAGCTCTGGACCAATTCAGTGAATGCATTGAAGTTAGCTAGTTGACCAACCTCGATGCTGCACCCTGCATCAAAGGATGTACCAAATAAAATTGGAATACTGAAATGAGAACTGTTCGAAATAAATATCGAAGAGTAGATTAATTAGTATTAGTTCCGTATTTAGTCATAAGTCGGCCCAGTAGTGTGTCGGTTCAAGAGTTGTATCCGTTTAGGATACAATTTGTTGTGTTTTTCATGTTTTACTCTATATAAAGTAATGCATAGAAGAGAAAGGGATCAAGTTATTCGATCCCTGTTTATTTTACTGTGTTATAACTTAAAAATAGTATCAGAGTCTCGTTCTTTCCCCACCTAAATAAATCCTAAATCGTGGAAACCCTAGTTTTTCCACCATGTCAAACTCTGACATGGATAGAAAACCGGACGGATCTTCGTCCAATTTGCTCAATGCATCAACAACAACCAATATACTTGTGTGTTCAGTAAAGCTGAATATCAAGAACTATATGTTGTGGTCGCCCTTTGTAGAAATCTTCTTAACTGGAAAAGGTATGGGTCACCACATTGTTCGTGATAAACCGGAAAAAGAAGATCCACAAGCAGGTTGTTGTAAGCAAGATGACGCGCATATCATGCCCCTCGTGTTAAATAGCATTTAACCGAATATCAGTTTTACTTTATTGTCTTTAAATTCCGCCAGAGACATGTGGAAGCGTTTGAAACACATTTCCTCCAGTTCTGAGAATTTAAGGCGTGTTTATGACGTTTGCAAACAGTACGTCAAAGTTGGAACAAGGAAGTACCCGTTTGTGCTTCAGGTGAGCAGCTGGCGGATGTGTTGGCAAAGGCTTTACCTGCTTTACGTGGGAGTCCTCTTAAATTTGTTTGTTCCAAGTTAGCCATGCTTGATATTCATGACTTAGGGGGAATGTTAGAAATAAATATTGTATAGTAGTTTAATTAGTATTAGTTTTGTGTTTAGTCATAAGTCGGCAAAGTCATAAGTCTGCCCCGCATAGTATGTCGGTCAAGATGTATCCTTTTAGGATACTGTTTGTTATGTTTATCATGTAGTTGTACTCTCTCTATATATTGTAATGAATAAAAGGATATGGAGGGATCAAGTTTTTTTTTTTTTTTTTTTTTTTTTTTTGTTTGTTTTTGTTTTTGTTTTTGTTTTTGTTTTTTTGTTTTTGGGATCAAGTTATTTGATCCCAGTTTATTTCCCCACTGGGATATGTTTTCCCACTTTCTTAAATGTGATCTGGCATATGTTTTTCCCACTTTCTATAATATGATCCTAACTCAGTTGGAGGTGAAGATAAAAAGGTTTAGAATAGATAATGCAAGGGATTATTTCAAGAGAATCCTCAATCCATTTTTGGATGAAAATGGGATTATACATGAATCCTCATGTGTCTATACACCCCAACAATATTGTGTAGCTAAGAGGAAAAATAGACACCTCACGGATACTGCTCGGGCTCTTCCTTATCAAATGAATGTGCCAAAAAACTATTGGGGAGGCCGTACTTACAACTGATGCCTACATTGATCTTGTGAAAAAAGAGCCCCATTGAAACTTTAACTAAGGTGTTACTATATTTTTAACATCTTCTGTTGGAGACCCATTGAAGTGTTTGTTCACTTTCATTCTCATAACAGAGGAAAGTTAGATCCTAGAGCTGTGAAGTGTGTTCATTGGGTACATCAACACCCAAAAGGGCTATAAATGTTGTCACCCACCAACAAAATGGATTATCATCTACAAAGATGTAACATTCTATGAGATGCATCCTTATTTTTTTAGGGAAATCTGTGATTCAAGAGGAGAATTTTCCCTCTGACCTAGAAAGAGAGATGTATCTTCTGGGAATGCCTCTTGATTCATCCACAAAAAATACGGTTTGGTAAGATTTTGACACTCAAAGTACAAATGATGTACTTCTACTAGAGAATTCTAAAGAGAACTCTAGTCATCTACACAAGAAAAAACTGGATCAGATGGCAAGATGTAATTCCAATTGAGGAAAATACTGAGTCTGAAAAGGTTTCTGATGAAGGGAAACCAGAAGACTCTATTCCTAACGAGGAAAGGGATTCTATGTCATCCAATTCAGAACCTGAGAATAATGATCCTCCACAACTTGATGATCTTCCTATTGCTTTAAGGAAAAACACTAGGGCATGTACTCTTCACCCTATGAGAAGTTTCTTATCTTATGATAAGATACCTAACAATAAAAAAAGATTCATCTAGAATCTTTGGACAATTCTGTACCAAAAAGTTTGCTAGAAACTTTAACTGATGAGAAGTGGACTAAAGCCATGAAAGAAGAAATGGATGCTCTTGAAAATAACCAGACATGGTATATTGTCTTCCTACTACAGGGGTGTCAAAATTGTGGGATGTAGATTGGTTTTCATCGTTAAATATAAGTCTGATGGGACTATTGAGAGATACAAGGCAAGATTAGTTGCCAAGGTGTACTCTCACACCCATGGCGTGGACTATTTTTGAACTTTTGCTCCTGTGGCTAAGATGAAAACAGTGAAGGTTTTGCTGTCTTTGGCAGTTTACCTTGATTAGGATTTACATTAGTATGATGTCAAGAATGCCTTCCTACAAGGGGAGTTGGAGGAAACCATCTTCATGGATATACCTCCTGGATTCCAGAATGAGAAAAGGAAAGTCTGCAAGTTAAAGAAGCCCTTGTATGGCCTCAAATAAGCACCCAATTTATGGTTTGGTGGATTCACCAAAGGCATGCTCAATTGGGATATAAACTAGACCTCCTGAAATACATATTAAACCTCCTGAAAGATTGTGGAAAGCTAGGGTGTAAATCTATTGGAACACCCATTGTATTGAACCATGGCCTCAATCTTGCTCCAAAAATGAGTCTGTGGACAAACACTCTTATCAGAGACTTTGTTGGCAAACTGATCTACCTCTCTCATACAAGACCTGATATTGCATTTGCTGTTAACATTGTTAGCAGGTAGCCAGGTACATGCAAGATCCAAAGAAGTGTCATTAAAGAGCTGCGTAGAGGATTGTTGAATACTTAAAGATTTGTCCCGGGGAGGGCTTTCTATTCAAGAAAGGAGATCACAAACTACTGGAAGCATACGCTTATTCAAACTATGTAGGCTACATTGATGACATAAAATCTACTTCAGGGCACTGCATCTTCCTATTTGGCAATCCAATTTCTCGGACAAGTAAGAAACAGAATGTGGAGGCTAGATCTAGTGTTGAAGCTGAGTTCAGAGCCTTGGCCATTGGAATGTTTGAACTACTGTGGCTGAGTATTATTTTGGATGATCTCAAGATTCAGAGGCATCTTCCTATGATTCTCTAACGTGATAACCAATCAGCCATTGATATATCCTACAACCCTGTCCAACATGATAGAACAATACATGTGGATGTTGATAGACACTTCATCAAAGAAAATTTGGACAACAGACTCATCAACGTTGTCTTTGTCAACTCTCAAAATCAAGTGGCTGATGTGTTTACCATGGGTTTACCTAAGAAAGTTTTCAGTATTTTCTCAGCAAGTTGGGGATTATTGACCTCACCTCACCAGCTTGAGGGGGAGTGTTAGAATCTGTATAGGTATTACAACTAAAATCCCTTATGTAGAGAGGAGACATCCGACGGCTAGTTGAATGTGGACAGAAAATACTTTCCAACGGCTAGTTGGATAGTGTACAAGTGGAGAAAACCACTAAAAATAGAGGGAAAAGGCCCATTGGAAAGTATTTTCTGTCCACTTTCACCTAGCCGTTGGATGTCTCCTCTCTATATAAGGAATTTTAGTTGTAATACCAAGTAGAGCTTTTATCTACTTTATTTCTTGTATAACAAAAGAAATCTTTCTCTCAATTTTACACCCGAGATTGCTACTAAGCGGAATGGGTGAAGTGAAAGCCTTTGTTTCGCTTTTCTTTAGATGCATGCTTTGGAAATGATTTTTGAGATATGCAATAATTATTGATCAGTTTATAATTCTCTTTCTTGCGGACCGCTTTTTTGTAATTCTCTTTGTAAATTCTATGCATCTGTTTTGAGACTTTACTCTTGATTCTCAGGCCGCTCAACAGGAAAGATCAACTTTTATATCATCTTTGGTACCACTTCTGGCCGAGTACTCATTTGAGCCACCTGTGGCTGATGCACAATCAATTGCAAGTAACGTCAAGGTCAGGATGAGTTTGTTGACCCAATGGGTTTCCTCTAATCTAATATTTGACGATGCTCCACTTGGCTTCAAGATAGGCTGTTGCTTTATACTCGACATGTTGCATGCTTGGAATCTCTACATTTTGTGTTGAAACTTAATAATTTTGATCCGTTTCTCTACTTCAATTTCTTTTGAATGTTTAGTCCAGAACGCAATAGCTTTTATTCTTTAAGAAGGTTTATTATTTCGTTGGATGAGTGAAAGCAGTTTGAAATGGTTTGCATTTATCACTCAATCCAATTAAACTACTAAAGACGCTAAATGCTTGGAAATTGCGATTTTGGGTGGGGTTTGTTAGGAAAATGTGTAGGCTGGGAGTTTTGTATTTATTCATGTATTAGAAATGCCTTAAAGCATGCCTGTTTATAATCGTACCAAATGTGCTATAATGCATATAAACTGTCATGCTCAAATTTTATATAAAGTAGGTACAATAAACATCTATAAATGAGTTATTGTCAACTGAGAATATAAAATACATATGAATATTATAAATATGATTATATTTGTTTCTTGTTTTGGTGTTTATATTTCCTAAATTCAGTCTACTTTTATTATATATATTTTTATTTTTATATTATCATTACACATATCCCCTGCACCCCTATCCTATATTTTGTAAAAATCCCGTATTCGCGTATCCCAACCCCATGTAGCGTGCCCGTGTTTCGTAGCCTGTAACCACAGGCTCAGCAGTCAGCACCTAACTCTATTTCGCTCATTCAAGTCATTGACCGAGTCTAACTCCCAAAAAAGCTTCTAGTGGCTTGATGTCGCCGGAATCGCTACACTTATCTATGTAGTCTTTAAGCAGATTACTTTGTTTCTTAGATTCAATAGCAAGTGGGCTTTTGATGAGCAAGTTCACATCCAGTATATTCTCATAATAGATTAAAAATTCATATCCAGTTGTGAGTTATACACTCAATAGGAAAATTTGAAGTCTCTGTGCCTGTACATTTGTTGTCTCGAATGTATTTTCCCCTTGAAAGTAAAGGGTGGTATAAGATCAGTATGATGACATGTCATTACTAAATCAGCTGCCATAAAGGCATTTCGGCGCACTTTAAACCTGAACGCACTTATTAGTATTTCATTTATTGCTAGTTGATGATTGCTTAGATATTCTGAGGTGATAGATGTGCTTGAAGTTCTTGCTTTTATTGTTAAATACGGCATTATTTATCCATGGTCTCTGGTTTCTTCAGGTGCTTTTTAGACACATGCAAGAGAAGCTTCTTGTTACAGAGGTACGGTTCTTGGGATTTATATTAAACTTCCTTGTGTTCGGGGGATTTAGAACTTTCTGGTAGCTGAATGGAAATACTGGGATTTATTGGCTTTGGGGTTGACAATCATATAAGAAGAACAATTCAGATATTAACGAAAGCAGAATGTTTTGGGTGTCTTGTGAATGTTAAGCTGAACTAAAAAGGGAAGACTGCTGCAGACTCTGAAAAGCTGCTTTAACAACATGTAATGTGCACATTGCTTTACATTTTCTTGTTTAAATGTTCTTTCTGACTATAGAAAAACTAAGAAAGTCGTTGAGGGACTAACTCTCTTGGATGCAGATACTGTCAATACTTGTACATACTACATAGAGTATTCAACTTACTGTGTGTACTTTCCTTATATGGTGGGATTGCTGAGTAAGACTCAATTTTATCGAAGGATGTGTTAAATAGGTTGAACGATGTAAGTGAAATGAATATTTGAGTGATGACTATAAACTAGAGATTTGATTAAAGATTTGTATTTTTCTGTGCTGATGTACAAAAACCAAACAATATGTTTGGAATCATAGAGGTTGTTTGGTGGACGAGAATAAGAAGAAAGGAATAGCTTTTCCAATTTCTTTTCATCGATTCTAATGTTTAGTCTTTTTTCTAAGGAAAGATTCTTTCAGCAGTAAAGATTTTGCTTATTCCAGGATGATAAAATCCTAGAATATGCGGCTAGGGTTAGGTTACTTGGTCAGTGAAGTTTAGCACAGGAAAAGTAGAAAAAACCACCACTTATCGTTAGCAGAGGAAATGTCTTTCCTGCGTAACAGCGTAAGTGGGAGACAAATATCAGAAATAGTGAACTCCAAAACAGCCCAAGAAATGCTAGACAAGCATTACCATTAAGATTAATGATTACAATTGAATTATTTACTGGTAACTTAGTGAATATTTCTTTTCTGAATAACAAAGCTATTACACACTCTACAATACATCCAACCTACAACTTGGTACAAATGATAAAATCAACCACTGTGCTAAACACAACTGAACCCATTATTCAAAATTACAATTGACACCAAGTTCCCAATTTAGCTTTAGCTTCTGAATGCCTCTAAAGCTGCTCACCACTAATCTGATGCAATTCATAACTTCCAGCATCAACTGGTGGCTTCCATGCTGCTTTGATGCATACAACCTGCTGTTCCTCTCTTTCCAAAGCTGATATACTGCTGCAGAGAAAGCAGGCCAAACCAACTCTTTTGGATGGCATGCAGGAAATGGATCAACATTCGAGACAGATTGCTAAAGTTGGGGGTTCTGGTTAACAACCAATGTTGTTTTTGTGAAACTATACAAGAAATCCATGCCCACTTGTTTCTTCTCTTGCCCTTATCGTAAGAGTGTGTAGGTCAAATTGTTAAGGATGCTGTTATGCCCCGGGAACACATGTGATGGAATGATTGCTAACTATAGTGGAGGGGGAACAAAAGAAACATGATAGGATCATGAAATTCCTTATATGTTTCCAAACTTCAGTTTGAGATGTATTGAACGTGTGCCATCAATTTAGTTTCTTGTTCGGCCTTTTTAGCACCTTGCCAATGCTTCGATGTTTTTTTACTATTATATATTCAATATCATTATTATTACTACAATATATATATCTATAACCTTGTTATTGTCACCAAAATAAGGGAAAATTCTACATTATGATAGCAGTTTTGAGTAATTCTTGTGTGTTTTATTTTGTGAGCATTTTTATGGTTTTATATTCCATTTTGACTTCTACAAAGGTCAAAATACTAAGTACACTCACAGTTTGCTTGTGCTGGAATGAAATATGCGTTCCATTCCAGTCCATTCTTATGTATAAAACATCACCTTGACATATCAAATGTAAATATTTTGTACCTGACAGTTCAGTGATAATCGTGTCGCTTAAGAGTAATTTCATGTTTACATGTCAAACATTAGCTTTTCAGAAATTCTCAGTGATCGAAGTTTCATTGGTAAGAAGAATGTGCTACAATGTGAGTGCTAAATCAGTCAACTTCGGAATTCACTATCAGTATTAAACATTGTCTGATCTTTAATATTTTAAAAATTGGTGCAATTTAGCATAGGTTAATCCCCTTGATTTCTTAAATAGGTAAAATATGCGAATCACTAGCCAACATTCCTTTACTTCAGCTGCAGTGTTCTTAGCTTTGTGCTTCCAAAGACTATTGCCTTTCTCCTACTACTTAATACCTTCATAGTAAGGTTTGGTCTCTCATTGGTTTCAGACCATTGAGAAAATACGTTGGATTTAAACTTCTTGTGGTCTTGGTTTTGATTAGCTGGCTTTGTTACCTTGTTTACCATGCCATATGATTGTCTTGTGGCTGTAGTTCTCTTTTTGGTTGTCACAGGCAAAGCTTAAGGAGTCCCAGTATCAATTGGCACCTCTGCTGTCTGATGTCTATCCCTTGAACATATCTTCCTCACCATCTCATTCTTTTGGGGTTAGCATCACAATCATTTTAATTGTAATGGCCAATTTCTTGCTGAAAGTTTGATTTCTCGAGTTTTAATGTTGCAGATGAAGAATGGGCTTGAATTGGTGGCTCAGCCATCTTACTCTAATGCTAACAACCCGCTGTCTTCAAACATTCAATCTTCACCTGATTGGGGTCTATTAGGGCATCACCAAAGTGATACTGCTAGTGGTGTGAAAAGTGCAGAAGCTGATGAGTTGGGGAGGTATTCACCTATTGCAAGCAGGTGAGCTTGATCAAATGGAGACTGCTACTCTGAACTGAATATACAATTTCAACCATCTGCTTTTGGTGGTGGGTTCTAGATTCATTGTATTCTCCATCCATTCTTCCTATTTGATTAAAATAATGACCAAATGCATGCCATTTTTTGACGTTGATAACCTACACTTACTATTAAGGTTTTATATGTGAACATAGTTTGGTCTGTTGCATTCGATGAACGATAATCAACCCAAGTTGTAACGGATGGTGATTCATATAAAATTAGGATCAGCTGATTATTGGTTTTCTTAATTTATGTGAAATTTCAGTCGAACGTATAATAAATACAAGGTAGGTGGGAGGAGGAGGGGGGTGGGGGCGGAGATAAGGCCTGCACTGTTGTTTATGTAGCCCTTCTAAACAAAATATTCAAATCAAAGGATCAACTAGCAATTATGCTTTATTTATTCCTGTTACATCTGGGCCTTCTCTAAGTGACATCAATGATCGCCTGAACTTTAGCAATATTCCCTTATTATTTTGATACATTCTGGAGTCCTCCCTTGCCAAATCCCATAGACCAATTTAGTAAATTCGAGTATCATCACTTCCTTCTAGAACCCTGGTTTTTATAGGCCACCACTCATCGAATAGAGAATATGGTCCTGCTGATTGAATCTTTGAGAGCATCAAGTCTTTCAGTATCTATGTCTTTTTCTTTTGAAGTATGAATTGTAAGAATTAAAGCAATGAGAAAAGTATTCTTGTTTATTAGAATAGAAAGCTCATTGGAAGTAATACAAAGAGACTTCCCCTTTATAGAAATAGGAGAAGCCTTGCAACGGCTATAAAGTGTCCAGAAAACACTGTTCCAACGGCTAGTTGGACAGTGGGACACTTGGAGGAAAAGCAGGAAAGAGAGGGAGAAAAGGAGCCCTCTTTACAGCAATATTAAACATTAAACTTAGGATTAATTATCATACAATTAACCCTAATTAAGGATTTAACTAAGAGATTAATAATAAAGGCCATAAATTCTAACATAAATATGTATAAAGATATGGTTTTAGGTGTAAAAAGATAGTTGCTTCGTGTTAAAGATGAAGGATTTTACATCAGTAGAAAATCACTGATTTATAATACTTCATTTATTTTGTATTAATGATGAATGATTCTAAATCAGTAGGAAATCACTGATTTACTATACTACATTGACATCGTATTAAAGATGAAGGATTTTAAATTAGTAGGAAATCACTGATTTTTTATATGTTAGAAAATAGATTAATTAGTTTGTAACTTTATTTACGTTGTTCAATGTAGTATGTTCTTATACAACTGGCTAAGAGTTGAAAAGTCTTTTTTAATATCTTATAAGTCTTTCTACTGGAAAGTCTTCCTTGATATCTGAAAGGTAACCGTTAGGATAGGCAGCTGCATATGTTTTTATTCTCTTGTAGTCTCTCAGTTTTCGATGAATAAAAACATGTTCTTTTTCTCTCAAACTTTTTTCACATGGTGTCAGTCCTCTAGGCTCGATCTTAAAATTGTTCTTCTCCTACCCTTCTTATTCCCTTCAAATTGTCTGAGATTAGCTCTACCTCTGAAAATAATACTGTGTCGGAGAATTTATCAGCCATTGAAGACCTTCAAAATATTCAAGCTGCTTACAGACTAAATGGGAAAAATTATCTCAAATGGTCACAGCTGGTCCGTACTTTTCTCAAAGGCAAGGGCAAACTAAGCCACTTGGAGGGATCTAGTCCACCTTCGGATGATCCAAAATTCGTGGCATGGGATGAAGAAGATTCCATGGTTATGTCTTGGCTTTGGAACTCAATGGCTTCTGACATAAGTGACACCTATATGTTCCTTGGTTCGGCCAAGGAAATATGGGACACTGTGAAGCAAACCTATCTCAAAGCTAAAGATGCTGCTCCAATATATGAAATTAAGACAAAAGTTTCCACTACTAAGCAAGGAACATGGTCAATTACAGAATACTCTAATGTCTTGCATGGTACGTGGCTATAATTAGATCATTACCAATGTATTCAAATGAGCTATAGTACTGATGCTGCAGTTCTTAAGAGGGAACTTGAAAAGGACCGGATCTATGCCATGATATCTCTCAATTATAAACAGTGTCAAGGGGATCATGCTTTGTTTGTTAAACATACTTCTCCTGGTAAGATAGCAGTTTTATTGGTATATGTTGATGACATAATTATCACAGGAATGATCTTGATGGAATAAATTTATCTAAAAGTTTTCTATCCCAAACTTTTGCTATTAAAGAACTTGGGAACTTAAGTAATTTTTGGGTATTAAAGTAAGTATTCAAAAAGATGGAATCTTTATTTCCCAACAAAGATATATTCTTGATCTATTACAGGAAACTGGTAAACTAGGTTGTAAACCTATTAATTCACCCATTGAGTTTAATCATGGTATTAGTGATGCACCAGAGGGTGTTCCCGTTGATAAGGGACAATATCAGAGGTTAGTAAACTAATTTACTTGGCTCATACAAGGCCAGACACTGCTTTTTTGCTGTGAATGTAGTAAGCATGTATATGGAGAATCTTAAATAAATCCGCTTAAGAGCTCTCTACAGAATTCTACAGTATCTCAAAGGGAGGGTGTCCAGGAAACGGAATACTGTTCAAAAAAGGGAGAAGCAATGACTCTTGAAGCTTATACAGATGCAGACTATGCTGGAGCTGTTGATGATAGAAAACCAACATCTGGATATCGTGTTTATGTAGGGGAAACCTTGTTATTTGGAGAAGCAAGAAGTATGACGTTGTAGCAAGATCAAGTGCAGAATCAGAGTTCGAAGTAATGGCCCTTGGATTCCGTGAACTTCTTTGGCTTAAAATCATCCTTAATGATCTGAAAATTAAGTGGGAGAAACCTATGAAGGCTATTTTGTGATAATAAATCTAACAATTGATATTTCCCACAACCCTGTCCAACATGATAGAACGAAGCACGTGGAGGTGGACATACAATTTATAAAGGCAAAAGATTGATAATGGTATGATATGTATGGAATTTGTGCCATCTAAGGATCAACTTGTAGACATCTTGTGCACGTGGAGATTGATTCTTCTCAAACAGCTTCTTGACCATTGTCCTTCTTTAGGAATCTTAGCACTCTCTCAGCAACTTGCATATGGCTTTCAGGGGTTGATGCATGAACTGACCGATCAAACCTACATCAAAGCATATGTCAGGTCTAGTATGTGAGAGAGAAATGAGTTTACCTACCAGTCTTTGGTACCTCCCCTTATCAAAAAGGGGACTATCATCTGATTTACCCAGTTTTAACCCATGTTCCACAGGGGTATTCGCAGGTTTACACCCTAGCATTCTGGTTTCCTTTAAAAGATAGAGTATACTTTCTCTGGGACATAGAGATACCGGTTGCAGTTCTGGCAACTTCCATTCCAAGAAAGTATTTTGGGCTCCCTAAATCTTTCATTTCAAACTCAAGTGAGGACTTCTTTGATCTTGCAAATTTCGTCATTATCATCCCAGTAAGGATTATGTCATCCACATAAACAACAAGAACAATAGTCTTTCTAGAAG
Organism: Gentiana straminea; assembly: GCA_036785695.1. Classification (NCBI taxonomy): domain Eukaryota; kingdom Viridiplantae; phylum Streptophyta; class Magnoliopsida; order Gentianales; family Gentianaceae; genus Gentiana; species Gentiana straminea. Next base: position 13,794,998 of record JAVUPR010000183.1, read on the forward strand.
ACCTTTTTGTAAATAAGGTATGATCATTGTGGCACTGGTGGAAGGCATGCTTTTTCATAAAACTAAAGAATCTCCCAAACCATTCCCTAGGAGATTTATTTAGGCCATACAAAGACCTTTTAAGTTTGCATACATCACCCTTGTTTCCTAGGGATTCAAACCCAGGAGGGAGATGTGTGTAAACTTCCTCATTCAATTCTCCATAGAGGAAGACATTTTTTATGTCAAGTTGAGTCAAGGACAAATCTAGATTCACAGCAACACTCTTTAAGATCCTAATGGTATTACGCTTTGCAAAGGTTTCATGATAGTCAATCCTATAAGATTGAGTGAAACCTTTTACCACAAGTCTAGCTTTATACCTATTAATGGATCCATCAACATTATATTTAAGAGTGAAGATCCATCTACACCCCACAGGATGTTTCCCTTTAGGTAGATGAGAAATATCCCATGTGTCATTCCTTATAAAGGCATTCATTTCTTCTGTTAAAGCAGTCTTCCATTCTAGACTTTTCAAAGCATCATGGACACTTTTGGGTATTTGTAGTGTCCAAACTGTTTGTAAAGGCCAAAAAATGGGGTGAAAAGTGATCATAAGACAGGAAATTGTATAGGGAATGTGTTGTACAACTCCTAGTCCCTTTTCTTTTAGCAATAGGCAGGATCAAGCGCCTACCGTTGTACTAAAACCAATTGGTGTTAGTAAAAGTGCTACTATATTTCCTTATATCACGCCCCCTCAAGTGTAGGCCTATAAGAGGGGAGAGAGGCCCAACACTTGATTTGTTTTTGATTGGGAAGTGTGGGTTTGTTAGAAGAGAGGCCCAACACATGGTTTTTTTGTTTTTGATTATGCTGGAAGCGGGGTTTGAACTCATGATCTTCTGCTCCGATACCATATTAGGATCAAGCGCTTACCATTGTACTAAAACCAATTGGTTTTAGTAAAGGTGCTACTATATTTCCTTATAGCACGCCCTTCCTTAGGAGAATCATTTTCTTGACCACTAGAGGTGTCAGAGTTTTGATAATCAGTATTCTAATCATCAGAACTTTGATCCTCTGATAAACATCAAAACTTACATCATCATTGTGGCTATCCTCAGAAATCTCAAATTCAGGGTTTTGAGAGGTGGCCTTTCTCTTTGTATAAACAATGATATTAGGCTTTGGAACTTGCTGTTCCTTCACATAAGGAGACTTAGTTTGAGCAGTTTCAGACTGATCTTGAGCCCTATCATCTGTTTTTGGGGGTGCAGATTCCACATTCTCCTCAGTAGGGTTTATGTTCTAAGATTCATAGTGATCTTGAAAGTTCTCCTGCCTTTCATTATTATTGTAAAAAGACTGATCTTCCACAAAGGTCACATCCATAGTGTTAAAGTACTTTCTAGTACTAGGGCCGTAGCACTTATATCCTTGTTGGGAGGATAAATACCGCACAAAGGTACATCTAAATCTAATAGATCTGGGATCAAGTTTCCTTTTGTTTTCAGGTTGTATTTGTGCATAACATACACACCCAAACACCTTAAAATCAAGGGCGCTTATAAAATGTGTTCCTGGTTGTGCTTCCTTCAGCATTTGAATAGGAGTTTTGAACTTTAGAATTCTTGAAGGCATTCTATTAATAAGGTAAGTAGCTGTTAAGACAGCCTCACCGCATAAGAATTTAAGAACATTCATAGTGAACATAATGCTCGTAGCAACTTCCAAAAGATGTCTATTCTCTCTCAGCCACTCCATTTTGTTGGGGGTATCAACACAGGTACTAATGTGAATAATTCCTTTCCCAGAAAAGAAAGAGGTAAGGCTCTTTTCAAAATACTCTTTACCTTTATCAGTTTTAAGTACTTTAATTTCACTACTAAACTAACTTTTGATCATGGTATAGATGTTTTTGAAGATAGATCCAACCTATGATTTTTCCTTTAGAAGGAACAACCAAGTAACTCTGCTGTGATCATCAATAAAGTTGACAAACCATCTATTTCCAGTGACGGTCCTCTGTTTTGAGGGACCCCATATGTCATTGTGAAACAAAGAGAAGGGACTGGAAGGAGCATTCAAACTTTAGGGAAATTAGTTCTAGTATGCTTAGAAAACTGATAGATTTCACAATGAAGAGAATCAATATTTATTTCTTTAAACATACTAGGGTACAATTTCATCAAGTAAAAAAATTAGGATGCCCCACTCTATAGTGTAGAAGCATGATATTATTACTAGGAGTACTTCTACTACTAATAGAAGCCTTTTAAGGGCTTCAATCTGCTCCTTGCTAAAATCACCATCAGACTTTTGTTCCTCCTCAACATTAGCTGGTCTACCAGAGCTTTCAGGTGTGTTGTTAGGTCTAGAAGACTTCCAGTTGGCAGGTTTCCTATGGATTTTCCAACAAGAATCCTTGGTGTGCCTAGTTCTTTTGCAGTGATTGCACACTGGTCTATTCCTTCTGGATTTCTGGTTTTCACCAGAAGTACTCTTAGTGAAAAGAGCTCTATTCTCAGTAGATGAGGCAGGATTAGAGACCCTATTCATCATGAGTTTCATTCTGCTTTCTTCATGCTTAATGTCAGCAAACACACTTTTGATAGATGAGAGAGGTTTCGAGCTTAAGACTTTGCCTCTCACATCATCAAGAGATGGATTGAGCCCCATTGAAGATCTTCTTTTGATCTTTTAGGTTCTTGTATATCTTAGCATCCTCAGTAGAGTGCCAAGTTATGCTTTCAAAGGTATCAAGTTGCTACCAAGATCTTGACAGGAGGTTGAAGTAGTCAGGAACTGACATCTCCCCGTGTCTTATATCTTGCAACTTTGATTCAATTTCATACTGTTCAGAGGTGTTCTCTCTTTTTGAGTAGAGATCACTAGTAGCAGACCAAATATCCTCAGTAGTATTATAGAGAATAAAATTCAATAGCAGGAGTCATGGATCCCAGCAAGATGGACATGACATTACTGTTCTCCACTCCCCACTTTTTGCTGGAGGGATCCCCTGCTGCAGAAGCCTTGCTTTCACCAGTTAGATACTCCTTCTTGCCCCTCCCAGTAATGTAAAGTCTTACTGTTCTGGACCACTGAAGGAAGTTGTCACCATTGAGTTTGTGAAAGAGGCATCATTGAGGGTTCAGAGGTCCAAGGTCAAGCATTAGAGATAGCTTCTTCCCTTGAGTTTTTTTTTGAAAATTGCTCAGTTGCCATTTAGAAGGATGAAGATAAACAGACAAGAATTTTTAGACCTTAAGGCTCGATACCATGTAGAAAAGAGAGTTAGAAGATAGAAACTAAGGAGGAAACTCTTGTTTATTGCTTAGAACTCTTATCGGGTAGGATAAGAGAGAGTTTACACTTTATAGGAAGCCCCCAACGGCTAGAAAACTTAAAAACCTCCACTACCAACAGCTATGAACAGTAAAAACAGTTTTTACTGCTCATTAGCAAGATTAAGCAACCGCCTGCTAACAACGGCCCTTAAAGCAACTTAATTAACATTTAATTAAGATAAAAAAACTGCATAAATCATCAGTTTTAAAGGTTGGAGTGAATAAGATAAAGTTTATCTTTAGTGTTGAGATAAAAATTGACTTTTGTTCTTATCCTACTATTTTTAAACGCGTGGTAAGCTGTGTATTTAAAGACTCAGTACGTTAACTGAGACCCTAATTCTGATAAGAATTAATCTATCTTTCTCCTAAATATTCCACACTATTTAATCACAAGGTCTTTCTTGTCATAAAGAAATGTTTTATGATCTTCAGGGACTCTTCGATGCAAAATTTACAGATGCATGCCGTTAGCCAGACTGAATTGCATCCTCGAAATAAAGAAGAAACTTCCAGCAAACAAGTTAAGTTTAAAGACCTTGTCAGCAGTGAGATGGAAGAGTCTGATCCCTCAGGAGGACAAAACGACAGGGTGCCTCCAGTAAGCCGGGCACCTAGAAACCCGGTTTATACAGCTGCAGCTGAGGATCCAAGTACCTCATTCTCGCCCTATTTGCCACCGGTGCTTGAAGAACCCTCGTCTTCTTTTTCTGAAGGTGAAAATTCTAGCTTTGCATTTATTTACTGCTTCAACAATTCATAACTGCCATTTACTGGGTAATTTGCTACCTGTAGCTGCAGATGAAGATCCATTACCCGGAATTGAGGGCCTTCAAATATCTGGGGAAGCTTTTCCAGGGCGGATACTTCAAGCGAGTGGATACTCTATAAATGGAACAACTAGTTGTAATTTTGAAGTATGTCTAGGATTTTGTCTTTAAGCTTTAAAGTGTCCTTTATTTTTGCTTTTATTTATTGTCATTTGTCACCATGCCAATGCGATAGACTGTTGATTGTTTGTAGTTATTCCTCTTTCATATCTAGTCTCATCTTTCAAATTGCAGTGGGTACGGCATTTGGAGGATGGATCTTTTAATTATATTGACGGTATTAGCTAATCCCTCGACTTTCCCCTGTTTTTTCACAAAAACGTTTTTGTTCGCTTACCTTCAAATAATTATACTCTTAACAGGGGCAAAGCAGCCAAATTATCTTGTTACTGCAGATGACGTTGATACCTACCTTGCCATTGAGGTCCAGCCATTGGATGATAGGAAACGAAAGGTAATGTGTGTCTTTCTAGGTTTATATGCAGTATATTAGCATGACCATCACCTATATATGTTGATGTAGGACAAAGCTGGGAGAACCACATTCGTTATCATACGAACGAACGAGGGTGATTGATTTCGTTCAATCGGACAAAAAAACTCAAGAACACAACACAAAGCCAAATGACTTAACAAGAAAAAACTCTTGTGGTTTTATTGATAGAAAAGATGTGTCCAATGCAATGAGAGCTATCTCTATTTATAGCGTAAAAATAACTAGAAATTCTTCTAGAATAACTTGGCCCCTAAGAATAATGACTTACTCCCTTAGAAATAAAATACTTTGTTCTCTAATTTTCTTAAACAAGGAAATAAAATAAATCAAAATCTCATCAAATATTTCCCATTAAATATTCTCCTAAATAATTAAATAATAATTCTAATAAATAATTCCTCATCATTCCCGTCCACTTTCTTGGCAACTCGTCCCTGAGTGTCTGGATAGTAGGGGTAGAGATCAGCAACGTTGAATGTCTTGGAAATCCTCATGTGCTCGGGCGAATCTATGACATCAACATTGTCACTAACCTTCTTGAGAATCTTGAATGGACCAATCTTATGTGCATCAAGCTTATGTTGTCCACCTCCTCTCTCCTCACGTTGGTATACCATCACCAAGTCTCCAAGTTGAAAAATCTTTGCACGGCGATGTTGATCGGCGGTGGACTTGTAACGAGCAGTTGTTTGCTCCAACTTCTTCTTCACCTCAGCAATAGCATCCACGTGCTAATGATAAAAAAGATCCGCACTTCACTCTTCTTGAAACCAGTATGAAGCTGAATAAGGTCAACATCGTAGCTGGAACTCTTCTGTAGACAATAGAAAATGGGGACATGCCCGTGGCTTGATGTTGCGCACTGTCATATGCAAATTCAGCTTGAGCCAATGCGAAATCCCATTGCTTCTTCTGATCAACACATAAGCAACGTAGTAAGATACCCAAAGTACGATTTTCAACCTCAGTTTGACCGTCTGTCTAGGGGTGAGCTGTACTGCTAAACTTTGACTCGGTACCAAGACGCTTCCACAATGTAGACCAAAACACCGCAAGGAACTTTGGATCACGATCGGAAGTAAGTGTGCGAGGCATGCCATGAAGACGAACAATCTCTTGAAAGAATAACTTTGCCACATGAGGTGCATCGGTTGTTTGCTTGCAAGGAATGAAATGCGCCATCTTAGAAAAACGATCCACCACAACAAAGATAGAATCAGAACCCCTCTGGGTATGAGGCAGACCCAAAACAAAATCCATCGATAAATCCTCCCAAGGCTGATCGGGAATAGGCAATGGCACATAAAGTCCAGTGTTCTGGCCTTAACCCTTTTGAGTTTGACAGATTGAACACTTTTGCACGATCCTCCCTGCATCTCTCTTCAGTTGTGGCCAGAAATATCTCTCTTCAAGCATACTAATTGTCTTGTCTCTTCCCAAATGAGCATTAAGACCACCAGCATGAAGCTCCCGAACAAGCTTCTCTCGCAGCGAAGTTTGTGGAATACAAAGTCGATTGCCTTTAAATAGATAGCCATCTTGAACCAAAAAGTCTCTCATAGGTCGCGCGGCAAGATACTTGGTCCAAATTCCACCAAAATCTGGGTCATCAATATAAAGCTCAGAAAGAAAATTAAACCCAATAACTTTATTGCTAACAGTGACTTGAAGAGCTGCACGTTGACTCAAAGCATCAGCTACTTTATTAGATGCTCCAGACTTGTGCTTAATCACATAGTAGAACTGACCAAAGTAAGCGGCCCAACGGACATGCATTTTAATTTTTAGATCACGTTGAGAGCAAAAATGCACCAATGACTGATGGTCAGTATATAACACGAATTCCTTAGGTAGTAAATAATGCTCCCAAGTTTTGAAAGCACGGAAAACTGCAAACAACTCTTGATCATAAGTAGGTCAACTCTGACGTGACTCATTGAACTTCTCACTGAAAAATGCAGTAGGGCGGCCTTCTTGTGATAGAACGCCTCCCATACCTGTCCCACAAGCGTCACACTCATCTTCAAACACTTTGTCACAGGTAGTGCAAGCACTAGGGCTGAAGTGAGTTTTCACTGGATCTCCTCAAATGCTCGTGTACCCGCAAGGGTCCATTTGAAAAGGCGTGATTGCTTCAGACAGTCCGTGATATGGACAACAATTCCGCTGAAGTTGCGAACAAAACGCCTGTAAAATGCAGCTAAACCATGACAATTGCGTACCTCAGAGATAGTAGTAGGAGTAGGACAATTAACAATGGCTTGGATATTCTGCTGGTCAATCGAGCTGTTAACGAGCCGAGCTGAGTATTGGTGGTTCGAACTCGAGCTCGTTCGTTTGTTTAACGAACAAAAAATTATGTTCGAGCTCGGCTCGTTTAAAAGATGAAATGTTCGAGCTCGTGTTCGAGCTCGGCTCGTTAAACATATTTTTTGTCTTTCGGCTCGAGTTTGGCTCGAATTCGGTTCAAGTTTGGCTCGAATTCGGCTTGAGTTTGGCTCGAATTCGGCTCGAATTCAGCTCGAGTTCGGTTTGTTAAAATATAAAACATAAAGTGCAAATGTAAAAATAACAACTTAGACATTAAAATTACATATATTACACAACTAAAATTACTATAAAAATATCTAAATATTATATAAATTCAATCTATAATATCTATTAGATGAATGAATGAATTATCATCTTTTGAGTTAGGGTTACTGTAAATTGATGTATTTATCTAAGCACGTTCACGAACATAATCGAACGTTCGCGAACCAAGCTCGTGTTTGTTCGTTAAGCAAACGAGCCTACAATCATGTTCGAGCTCGGCTCGTTAAGCTAAACAAACAAACGATCACGAACACTAACGAGCCAAACACGAGTTTGTTCACGAGCGGCTCTGTTCGTTTAACAACACTACTGGTGAACTTGTTTTCCATCCTTGCTAATCACCTATCCCACGAATAAAACTCTTTCCACCACTTCTTCAGATTAATATAAAGCTCATTATCTTCAAGATCTGCTTAGACCTGCCTCATATGTCCTTTATGGTCCTCAATGCTTTTGCTGTAGATAAGTATATCATCAAAGTAAACAATAACAAACTTGTTAAAGAACGGTTTGAGCACCTGATTCATAAGCCGCATGAACATGCTGGGTGCATTAGATAGACCGAATGGCATTTCTAACCACTTGTACAAACCATCTTTTGTCTTAAAAGCTGAAAAAGAGGAACCAAAGACAACTGCATTGGCTGCTAAACATCAAGAGGAGACATCAGGAGCTCAAGATGATCTGTTGGATGAAATGCAAGAACAGATTGCTCTACTGAGCAAGAAGATCAGGATGATGAAGACCGGAAAAAGTTCTCCAAGGAATTTCACTAAGAAATTCAGTGAAAAGAAGAAAGAAAGGACTACAAAGTGATAGTGAGCAAAAGCATAAGCATGGAGTAAATGGCCTTGTCTGCAACTTCTTTGGTGGAGCTACAGCCTACAGGTAGCATAATCCCCTGTCTTCCACTCATCTCATGGGCGAACTCGGATTTGATGATAACCACTAGTCAAGTCAATCTTGGTGAATACGATTGATCCAGATAGTTGATCAAACATATCATCCAACCGAGGAATAGGAAACCTGTACTGAATAGTGATACAGTTGATAGCTCGGTTATCCACACACATACGCCACTGATTGCCTTTCTTTGGAACTAAGAGAGCGGGTACGGCACATGGACTCATGCTCTCGCGTACATGTCCAATCTTCAGTAAAGCCTCAACCTTTTCTTGCAGAATCTTGGCCTCCTCACGATTCAATCATTGATAGTGGGGCAAATTGGGTAATCTGGCGCCATGAATAAAATCAATATGGTGCTGGATGTCTGTCATAGGAGGTAACGTAGTTGGCTCTGAAGTGTGTTCAAGAAACTCTGCCAACAGTTGTTGAATAACTTCTGGAATCTCTGTCTCTCCATAATCAGGCTTGATAACCAACCCATAAGCTCCACCATTTTCTTCACATCTGCACTAAAAGATCCCGGAGAATCTGATAGAGAAACAAACGCATGCCCTTCCACTTTATGAGGTAACTAGAACTTCCCAAAGGCGCAACCACGATCTTCTTGCCTTTCCATTGAAACATATAGACATTATCACGACCCTTATGAATGGCATCCACATCAAACATGGGAACCTGTTCCGTCTCATTAGTGGCGGCAACGGGCTGAGCGGATGGTGGTGATCCTCTTTGAAGTCGAGAAAAAACTTAGGTGATGAATGGTAACTCAGTGCCTCCAAAGATTTGTGCTTTAATTGGGTCAATATTCCGGCCTCAAACCTGCAAGAAACCGGATGACATCCATGTCGTGCCACTGCTTTTCCATCGCATTAACATCATCAGAAAGAGGCAAGTACACATTCGTTTCTTCTTAAACCCCCATGATAGTGGAAAAATAATATTCAAGGGACTGATTCCCTTGTTCCAAATTAAAATTTTGTTTACAAACTTCATCGTGATAAAGTTTTGGAACCTGAATACATGCTCCATTCGATTCCACATGTCTTTTGCCGTCTTAAGGTATAATAAAGTCATACCGATGTTGGGCTCAATGCTGTTTAACTACATTGACATGATCTCGTGGATCATTCTTTTCTGCCTTTTCGTGGGAGAGGTGATGATCCATTCCTCTACCTGTTAAAATGATCTCAACCAAACGGGACTAGAAGATATAGTTTTCCCCATTCAGTTTGATGGATGTAATGGGTGAAATTGTATTTGTGGAAGAAAGAATGCCACTGATGGAGTTCTCTACTTTTGACTCCATGGCTGCAGATTTTTTTTTGTTTTTGTTTTTTTTCTTTTTAATTTAGAAGGGACACTCTTTCCTATTCCTTATTCTTTCAACAGCATCCAACAGTTTTCTCACCCTTAGGAAGTCTTACCAGATCCCAGGTCTGTTTTGTTTCAAGGGCCATCATTTCTTCTTTCATAGCTTTTTCCCATTTTTCATTAGATAGTGCCTCATTTAGTTTATTTGGAGTATCCCCTATAAGTAGATTTTGAAGAAACCTCTGATGATTCTGAGCAACGTATATGATAAGTACTGGTTTGTTTCAAGGTCCTTATGGGATGTTAAGTACATTCTCTCTTTCTTTTCCTTAACGCTATATGTAGCCCATCAGTAGGACTAGATTTAGTTCTTTCTTTAGAGCCTTTAGACTCGTTTCCCTGTGAGAGAGAATCTATGTAAGTACCAGAATCATCACTTTTCTGGTGATCATCAGTAGATTCTTCTCCTGATAGAAAGGAATCAACATCAGTCCCTATTCCATGTGGAGACATAATCTCAGTAAACTTAGGAGCCTTCTTTATGATATAAATGATAGGAGTTCTCTCCCTTTTCTCCAAGTTTTCTCCCTCTATAAGAGGATCAGTAGTTTCCATATTTTGATCAACTTCTTTACGAGGGTCAGGAGTATTCCCATTAGTTAAAAACAGATCTAGGCAGCCCAGATCCTCATGATACTCAGAGGGTTGCTCCCCTTAAATTTTGAAAAATGAAGTATCTTCATGAAAGGTTACATCCCTAGAGATAATAAACTTTCTTGTAGGAGGATGGTAACATTTATACCCTTTTTGGGTATTGGAGTACCCAGTGAAAACACACTTAATGGCTCTAGGATCTAACTAACCCCTGCTAGGAGTATGTATGTGAGAAAATGCCACTCACCCTATGATCCTAGGTGTAAGATTTTCAGTTTTAGACACTAGGAAAGAAATTGTTTAGAACATCAATGGGACTTTTGTTATCAAGAACCTTGGTAGGAAGTCTGTTAATTAGATGACTAGCTGTGAGGACTGCCTCCCCCCAATAGTTCTTAGGGACTATCATTTGAAAAATCATAGCTCTAGACATCTCCATGAGGCGTCTATTTTCTCCATTCAGCTACCCCATTCTGCTGTGGGGTATATACACAGGAAGACTCATGAATAATTCCTCTCTCTTCAAGAAAGGGATTCGGTAATTTGTTGAAATATTCCCTTGCAATCAGTTCTTGACCTTTTGACCTTTTCATCAATTTGAGTCAAAATCATGTTATAGAACTTAGGAAAAATAGTCATCAAGTCATATTTGTCTTTCAACATATCAACCCAGGTTGCTCTGGTGCAGTCATCTATAAATGTGACAAACCAGAATGAGCCATTTATATTGGATATAGGAGCATGACCCCAAATGTCACTATGAATTAAAGTAAATGGGGCAGAACATTTATTTCCATGAGAAGGGTGAGAAGCCCTTTTATGTTTACCTAGTTCACTAGCAGTACAATGAAAATTTTCAATAGCACAATTTTGAGCAAAATAGGGAACATTTGTTTCAAAACAACAAAAGCAAAATGCCCTAGTTTTTGGTGATACAACCATATTTTATCTTGACTAGTCTTAGATAAAAAAGAAGTAGATGGAGGTTGTTTATTTTCCTTATCGGTCTCTTGATTCACCAGACAGTACAGTCCTTCTCTAGCCTTAGCAAGTCCAATCCTCTCCTTCTTGGATTGATCCTAAATCAGATAGAGATAAGGAGAAAAAGCAACTAGACATTTGGAATCCCTGGTAACTTTTGAATGGAGATAAGGTTGGTAGACAGGTTAGGAACATGTAACACATCCTTCAAGATTAGGTTGTTTCATAAGACAATGTCCCCTATCCTCGTAGCCTGAATGGAAGAACCATCAGCCACAATAATCCCCTTATGCTCAGTACGGGATTGATACTCAAATTTGAACAGTGCGGACAGACAATGTCAAAGAATACATAAGTAATTTCTCAAAATATTTGGCAGAAAATGGCATTCTTTATCAATCCTCCTGTGCATACACTCCACAACAGAATGGGGTGGCAGAACGTAAAAACCGTCACCTTGTAGATGTTGCACATACCATTATTCATGTGAATGTCCCACAGTATTTGTGTAGTGATGCTAATCTCATTTCTTGTCACTTTATTAATCGTATGCCTAGTAATACATTAAATGGGGATTCATCCTTTTCCGTGTTTTTTCCATCTGAATCTTCATTTCCCATGTCACCGATTATTTTGGGTGCGTGTGTTATGTTCATAATCTTTGCAGTGGATTCAATAAATTCGATCCCCGGGCAACTGAGTGTATCTTTCTAGGGTATTCTCGCACTCAAAAGGGGTATAGATGTTTTAGTCCTACCTTACACCGCTATTATCTTAAGCCGATGTTACCTTTGCCAAAAATATACCATATTACTCTACTCCCCTCTATGATACTGATTTCCTCGATCCCATAAGTGATGAAATCCTTTTCCCATCATCTTTTGGTGACCTATTTCCACCCCAGCAAGCCGTGCCTATTGATTCTAACATACTTCCTCCCAGCACTAAGGCGTATAGCAGGAAAAAAAGAAGACCGCACATGACCCAGATCAATCTTTCTCAGCACGGGGATCTGAACAATCATCAGAGGATTTACCCATTGCTCATCGCAAGGGTACTCGGTCATGTTCTACACAGCACCTTATCAACAATTATGCTTCTTCAACAATCATCAGAGGATTTACCCATTGCTCATCGCAAGGGTACTCGGTCATGTTCTACACAGCACCTTATCAACAATTATGCTTCTTCATAGCACTTATAGTCTACATATTCTTGTTTAGTCTCAGCCATTTCTGGTGTTTTGATCCCTAAGTCATTGTAGGAAGCTATGTCTCATATCTGGTGGAAAAAGGCCATGATTAATGAAATGGACGTGTTGGATCAAAATAAGACATGGGACTTTGTTAAATTACTTCCCGGGAAGGAGATAGGGTGCTGTTAGGTGTACACCATCAAGTTTAACCAAGTGGAGCGGCTCAAAGCTCGGTTGCTCGCCAAGGGCTACACTCACACGTATAGTGTAGACTATGAGGATACTTTTTCTTCTGTTGCTAAGATGTCATGCGTTCAAATAATAATATCTATCGTAGCTAGTTAAGGTTGGCCATTGTATCAGTTGCATGTCAAATATGTGGCCATTGTATCAGTTGGATTGTATGTCAAAAATGTCTTCCTCTACGGAGATTTACATGAAGAGGTATACTTGGAGCAACCACTCGTGTTTGTTGCTCAGTCCAACAATGTTTAAGTCAAGGAAGGCATTGTATGGTCTTAAATAGTCTCCATGTGGTCGGTTTGGAAAATTTTCCGAGTCGGTGAAATCTTTTGTTTGAAACAATGTTTGGCAGAATATTCCATTTTTCATATGTGCACATATAATGGATATATTTTTCGTGTTGTAATGTCTATGACATTGTTATTACATGGAGTGATGAATGAGGTATTCTGTGGCTTAAATTATTTTTCAGTAAACAGTTTCACACCAAAGACCCGAGGCAACTCTGATACTTCCTTGAAATAAAATTTTCTGAATCAGATAAAGGTATACTTTTTTGTCGAAGGAAGTAGCTCTTGACTTATTGACGGATACAAGGTTGCTTGGTGGCTGTACAGTGGATAATTCTATTGATCTGAGAAGTTGTTGAAGGATCAGGTTGAGTGTAGTCGGTCAATTCTTGGAGTCTCATAGACAACCTCATTAGGATACAGATGTGCGAATTACCAGATATTTGAAACGAGCACTAGGCCTAGGCATCCTCTACATACCGAATACACATCTCAAAGTACAAGGGTATATTGATACAAACTAGTCTGGCCCACCATTGAAGACTATATGTTCTAAGTTGGGCATTATTGATATTTATGCTCCTACTTGAGGGGGAGTGTCGGAGATATGATAAAGTTAGCGTGTGTTATATGCAATAGCCCTGTTCTGTGTTAATGTTTATATGGTGTCTATCGTGTTATGTTTGAATAAGAATAAGAGAGAGTAGTATGCGTTGGCTGGCCAAATCTTCCTAATAAAAGCTAATCCCCTTAATTCAAAGATTAAAAATAACAGCTACACAATTCCAAAATAAGTGCTGTAATCAATCAGGCCCGAACATCAGGAATAATAAATCAAATCATCAACAAATGGTCTTACATGGCCTTCTTCTTGCTCCCAGTCTCTGATACAAATATTTTGTGACAATATTTCTCCGGTCATATTGCTGAATACCTTATTCATCATGACAAACGAATCATGTGGACGTAGGCTGCAATTTTATGAAAGAAAAAGTGGACATTTACATTCCTACCAAATCCCATGTTGTTGATGTCTTCACCAAGACTGTTCTCTCAAAGGAGTTCCAATTATTCTATACCAAAGTTTGGTTATTCCAATATTCCAAGTTTCTAAATATATGTTGATATATATGTAAAAAAATGTGTAATCCGTGGATTACAATCTTCATGCTTTAGTTTTCGTTCTCTCCTATATTTATTCATTGATATAGTTAAGTTGGGAGCTGTTTAATAGCTGTATGTCGTTTTATTTTAGAAGCATATGATACTGTGAAAGATACACAATAGTTGTATGTAGTGTCTGTTAGCAGATGGTAATTGTCTTGATGGGCCGCATAATTTATTGTAACTAGCCATTTGGTTCCCTATTTAAACATTCCTTGGCTCTGCTGAGTAGAGCAGTTTGAGAAATCTTTTCTCTTCCTCTCTCTTTCCTAAAATTCTACAGTATGTATTCGTTAAAAGAAAAAAGAATACCATCCTTATCATGTTGGATAGTATCATCTGCTATTCTTCCTGCTTGTGTTAGGGTACAATAACAGCTCTTCTCCCTCTCTGGAGTTGTAAGACCCTGGTGCCTCCCTTAGCTTTCATTTTTGAACACTGATGTGCTATTAAAATTATATCAGTACATCACTTTGACACTCATTTTCTGCCTTTTCTGCATTTAGTTGAATCTGGATGTTCGTTCCGTAAGGGCTGTCAACATCTTTAAAAAAAATGATTTTTCCAAAAGCCTTTAGTTTCTTAGAAGGTTAAGTAAGACGTCTAAATACTTCACTTCAAAAAACTTCCCATGTGGGCTCTCCTACGTGTGGGCCTAAGACAGACCTGGTCTCGAAACGGTGCAAAGTCTTATAAAGGGTCTCGACCAACATAAAAGTCAAATAAGAAACAACACAAATAGGATAACAATGTTATCGGAGATTTCTTATGATTTTATCAGATAACATTCTCTGATAGCATGTAGAACAAAAACTGCTGAGAATACGAGCATGTGTAGTTGAGGTATTTGAAAACCTCTGTAATATCCTTCCAGATTTGACACCTTCTAGAACATTTCTATTTGATGTTTTCTTTATCTGTAACTATGTGTCATGCGATTGATTAAAATGTTCGTCTATGCATTTCAGGGTGAACTGGTCAAGGTCTTTGCTAATGAGCATAGGAAGATTGGTTGCGGTAAATTATTGATTTACTTTTATGTGTTGGCTACATTTTCATCTTCTGGCGTGTTTTCATTGTTTTTAGCTGAAAGGTTTTGAACTCTTGTGTAATTTTCATTTGTACATTGTCCATTGATGTTGCTAGTTTTTGGCTCATAAACGTCCATGATATCAAGTTTTACCAAAAAGTTTTGGGCTAGTGGGGAATTGTGGGGAAGTTTTTTTTTTTTTTTTTTTTTTTTTTTGAGTGGGAGTGGGGAAGTTTTTAATCGGTTGAATATTTAGATCTGGATTTAAGGAAAATTGTGCCTGAATTCTAAAGAATGTAGTGGGCAAATAATATAGAAAAAGAGAGAAAGAATAGGGTTTTTCTTATTATGAAAAACAGAGAGAGAAACGGCTAGAAAACTATCTAAGGAAAGTATTTGCGCACCTAAACATGGAAGGATAGAGGGGAGTAGCTGGCCAAATCTAACTAATTAAAGGCAATATAGCTCAATTTGAAATTTAAAATGCTTTCAGCTACATACCGCCTATTTTAACCATTAATTTACGCAATCAATCAAGCTTGGTTGTGTTAAAGTTATAACACGTTTGAAGAAATCGGGATTGAAAACAGAAAACTTGATCCCTTTCTCGTCTATTCAACACTTTATACAGAGAGTACAATTTACAAAATAGACATTCACTTAAACCAAACTCCTATAAGATAAATACTCTCTAAACCGGGGGCAGAGGGAAGAAAAGGAACAGACAGCATAAAAGGAACACAAATTACTCCATTCTCCAACTTCTCCTTAAAGAATTGTCCACTTCAATGTGTTTGCTGTTTGGTTCTGCCGTGCTGGACAAGATCATTGGCAATCGCAATTGCTGCTTTGTTGTCACCAAATAGTTTCATAGGAAGTGCGAGAGGCATACCCAGACCCTTCAACTCTTTTTTCACTCGCAATTGTTCAAAATTCCTTGTGCTATAACCCTAAACTCTGCTTCAGCTGTGCTTCTTGCCACTACGTCCTGCTTCTTACTTCTCCAAGTTACCAAGTTGACCCATACAAAAGTACAATACCCTAAGGCTGAATTTCACTAATAGAATCCAGCCCAGTCAGCATCAATAAACACTTCTACCCCTCTTTTGTCACTCTTTCTGAAAGACATCCCTTCTTTTACAGTTGCCTTCAAGTACCTCAAAATTTGACAAGCTGGTAATGAGCTTTGCAAGGAAAGTGCATAAATCGACTCACTATTCCAACTGCAAAAGAAATATTTGGCCTTGTGTGTGCTAAATAGATCAACTTCCCAACCAACTTTTTGTATAGCTCCCTGTCCACAGCTTCACCACACTCTCAATGAGCATCAAATTTTGCTCCATGGGCGTACTGGTAGGCTTGCTTCCCAGCATCCCTACCTCTTTTAAGAGGTCCAGAACGTGCTTCCTTTGAGATACAATCATCCGACTGTCAGACCTTGCTATTTTTATACCTAAGAAATACTTCAGCCGTCCCAAATCCTTGATGTCAAACTCCTCCCCTAGTCTCCTTTTCAATTGCTTGATACCAGATACATCATTCCCTGTAAGAATGTCATCTACATATACCACTACGGCAACTGTTTTACCTTCAACAATTTTTTATGAAAAATAAGCTATGGTGTGAATGACCTTGGGTGAACCCTATCCTCAATAAGAATCTTCGGAATCTATCAAACCAAGCATGTGGACTCTATTAAATTCTATCTAATGATCTCTTCAGTTTGCATACCTTCTGAACTTCTCAATGAATCCTGGAGGTGATTCCATGAATACACCCTCCTTCAGTGTTCCATAAAGGAAAGCATTCTTCACATCAAGTTGCTCAAGTTGCCAGTCCGGATTTAGAAAAAAATAATTCTCAAAGTTTTTAATTTTGCAACAGGGGAAATTTTTTCAGAATAATCAATTCCATAGGTTTGGCTATAGCCCCTGGCTACTAACCTAGTTTTATACCTTTCAACCTTACCATCAGAGTTATATTTGATGGTAAATACCCATTTACACCCTACATATTTCTTCCCATTTGACAGATTTACAACCTCCCAAGTCCCAAGTGTCATTTTTCTCCTAAGCACTAATTTCCTTCTGAACAGCTGTCCTCTATTCAGGGATACTTAGAGCTTCCTAAATGTTTTTTGGATTTTGATGTTCAGAAATTCCGGACAGAAAAGCTTTATGCGAGGTTGAGACATTTTTGTTAGTGAGATAATCTTTAGAGGATATTTGGTACATGCCCTAGGAGCTTTTTATTTAGCAATAGGGACATCCAATACCGTGTCATCATCAATTTCAGGCTGGGAAGGCTGAGAAACATGGTGAGAAATAAGGTTGGTATCAAGAACTGGAAAATTACCTGTGCTAGGTAAGTGGTTAGAAGTTTCTAGCTCCGGTTCTTGGCCAATGCTTGTGCCTATGTCTTCAACATCCTTGGAGATGGGATGTTTCCTAGGAGATTTCAAAGCTCGATCAGTTTGTTGTGATTTAGGAGAAGTGCCTTTTAAGTCTCTAATATCCTCTTCATCATGTCTAATTATGGGCTCGTTTGATAATGGGATACTGGCTTCAAGCACCCCATATACTGAAAATAAAAGACTTACCGTTGAAATCCGGCTGTTTGAAGTACATTGTTGGTTATTATTCTGTTTATATTCAAACTGTACTGTTTTGGATAGAACATAGATAGTTATTAGTAAGAAAATGAGGTATTAGCTGCCAGATTACTGCAGCCGCCAGCATTAATAACTCAAACTAGCCGTTAGAGCTAGTATTGTAAACTGTTTAGAATATTTTGCTACTTTGATTCGAATATGAAGAGATCTTGTTTTTCTGTTCATTTCCTAATCTATTCAGTCATTTGCACATTATTTCCAAAAACGTTAAATCTTTTGGTCCACCTGTGATAGCTTTTTGTTTGAACCTTTGCTTGCAGATCCAGAAGTTCAGGCCTGCATTGAGAAAGCACTTTACGTAGGCCATGCCTCATTCAAAGTGTCAATATCACCATCGGTATGATAAACATTTGACTTCTTGCATGTCTGGCCTTCCTGTTTACATCTTCCTTACATAACTTGGTAATGTTGACTATATCATATTCAGGAGGTAATGTTTTGGGTTCATAAAATTTTTCGACTTTTTTTCTTCTTGATATTGACAGGCAGGATATTTGGGTATATGGGAACCCGCTAAGTTGGGAATAAAAAGAGATGGATACAGCATCAAAGGTAGCAGGCCCAGTGGTGTTCTGGCTTCTGAGAAATTTTCTCCATCTACTATTGTATGTATCCTGCCTTCTTCCTTACGATTTCATGTAGTGTAAGAAGGAAATAGGCTGTTGAGATATCCTACATGGTTGTCGTGACTTTCTTTTTTTTTTTTGGTTGCACAACTATGCTTGTATGTTCATTTTCCTATGCACGAACAGAAGTTTCAGAATACAGGTTCCCTGTAAATGTAGACGATTTGGAATATTTCCTATGTTCTTTCATTCCCCTCGGACTAAACATATTAAAGCTGTAGTATTAACTACTTGTCCTTAATTTTGTCAAACAGAATGAGATGATGCTACATGAGAGAAGAAGATATGATGCATGCATGCACATTTACAGAAACATGTCTACTGTTTTACCATAACTAGAAAAATGTTAGATGGCCACAATCAAAACCTTTTAGATGTTCTTATTACCAGAATGGACTATAAGACTCAGAGTAAGAAACAAAATGACTGAAGGAACATAAACCACAGGAAGCCAATTACTGAACTGTGAAAACCCTTGACAAAATATTTATAAAAAACTGCGAAAACCCTTAGAACATACTCCTTGGTCCCATTTATATAAACCACAGTAGCAGCATGAATCCTTCTCCTACTCATGAATATAGTGCACTCTTTACAAAGAGTCTTGCACATGTTCACCAAAACCAGAAACAAAAAGGCAATAGACCTTGGTTTGAACAATGCAAGAAGACTGGTAACACCAAGGAATCATGCTGGAAACTCCATGGAAAACCTCCAAGTTAGTAATCTTCTAGAATGAACCAGACTCGGGAAAGCTCTGGAAGACTTGACACTGTTGAGGACCAGAAATCTGATGGTTCTTTCAGCAAAGAGCAAAATGAAGCTCTAAAAAGGCTTCTCTCTGCTCAACAAGCTCAGACATCTGGTCTACAAGACACTACCTTCTTGACACTACAAGACTCACCAAGGTCTATTGCCTTTTTGTTTATGGTTTTGGTGAACATGTGCAAGACTCTTTGTAAAGTGTGCACTATATTCATGAGTAGGAGCAGGATTCTCATTTGGCATGAGTTTCCTCGTACTTTCTTGTCTAATTCCAAAAAAAAAAAACTGTTTTGATTGATGGGAGGGGTTTCATGCTCAGTATACGACCCTTCACATTATCATTTATCAAGACTGGTGTTTAAACCCATGAGGAACTTAAATATCATTCTTTGATATTTCAGATTGTCAAGAAGTTCGGGAAAATGTTTTTCATCTCATTCATCAAGTACAATATTTATAGTACTATCTAGGGTTCCCACTCCTATCCACAATTACCAAACTATCCTTACTAAGATAATTTCAAATACCCCTATAATTTAATACATCAACATCGTAATACAGATTTTTGTAAGTCCTGACATCTTCACTAGACTGCCAAGTGATCCCTTCAAAGACTTCTAACTGTTGCCAAGATCTAGGCAGGAGATTGTAGTAGTCAGTTACACACAAATCCCCTTGTCTAATGACTTGAAGTTTGGCCTCCACCTCATAGATTTTTGGGGTGTTATCCCTTTTTGAGTATAGTTCATTTGCAGCTGACCACATTTCCTCAGCAGTATTGTAGAGGATGAAATTGTCAGCCATTGATGGTGTCATGGATCCCAGATGCCATGACATAACCAGGCTGTTTTCAACCCTCCATTTCCTGTCAGAAGGGTCATCAGACTTGGGCGATTTTGTCTCACTGGTCATATACCCTTCCCTGCCTCTACCAGTGATGAACAACCTGACTGATCTAGACCATTGGAGGAAATTTTCTCCAGTCAGTTTGGTGGTAGGTAGAGAGACAACTGAAGGTTCAGATTTCCTAGAGGAAGATGAACTCTTAATGGTTTCTTCCTTTGAATTAACTTCTGAAGATTGTTCAGTTGCCATTAGAGACATTTTTGAATAAAACTTGAAAGGAGCTTAGAGCTCTGATACCATGTAGAGAAGAACAAGAGAGAAATTGAGCTGAAAAGTATGTAGTTTTATACAAAGACCTTATCGCATGAGATAAGAGTCCTAGGGTTTATATAAAACTTCTTACAACAGCTATAACAGCCAAGTTGCACGTTGGCAACGGCTATGAACAGTAAAAACAGACAGGATTTGAGCGTAACTAATCCTGTTAGGAAAAACAGACTTAAAGAACTAATTACAAGCCTTAATGGAGAAAATTGAGAGGCCTAAACACATCCTTACATCACATAATTCTACGTATGGCACACAAAGGCAGATAAAGAGACTCAGCACATGGACAACACTAATTACATGATATTGTATGTAGATAGGTTTGACTCCCTGACTTTCATTATGTTCTCATTTCATCCAAAATTTTATGTAAGAGTTATATTCATCCAAAACTAGGTAAATAAATATCTTTCATGTTTATTGTAAAGTGGGATGTTATTTTGTTTGTCTTCTTTGTTGTGGATTTGATATGGATCCCTTTGGTACTCTGCTATGTAGATAGTGGAACATGAATTTTGCTGTCTCTTATTCGCTTCTTGAGCCTCAGAGGCCTGCCTCTTTTTTTGTTTCAATTATTACTCTTTGGCGTACTTTTTAATTACTTTCGATTTTGCCCTCATTTTCAGGTTTCTGTTCGTTATGGTAGTCCAACAGAATTTTCTATAATTGGTAGCGAGGGAAATGAGCATCTCTTGAGGTCTGAGAACGTAACTGATGCGAGCTGGTATGTTGCTGATTACTCATGTCTCTGTCAAATTACCATTGTCTTTTTTTTATTTTATTTTATTTAACTTCGCTGCTTGCAGTTTTATATTTTAAAATGTAATGTATGGTTGCGTACAGCAGACCTAAATGGCATAGTCTTCCCCATACACTGTATGGGCAGGATATTGTCCATGCACAGGCTACCCTAATATATACTTAAGCACAGTTAGATGGTGATATACGCGTTTTCATCCTTGTGGTTGTGACATCGTTTGTTTTCCATTTGCAGCTCCAGAGATGCAATTGTCCTCACCTTGAGAATATTTCTAGTAAGGGTATGCCTTCCCTATTTCCTCTTGATGTGTAAACATGAAGATAGTTTTTTTTTCCTTCGACTTTGGTGCCGGTTGCTTATGTTTTATGTTTATCTTGGTGAACATACATGAATCCGTGAAAAGTGGAGACTGAATCTGACCTAGTGGTAAATGTCAATGCACTTCCTGGAAACATCATCCCCTCCCCCAACAATATAAAAATCCCCTCACCTTCTCCCATCCCCCCCCCCCCCCCCCCCCCCACACACACACACGAAAAAAATAACAAAGAAATCAGTCAAACATTCATTTGTCAAAAAAACTGTGCTCAGTACACAACATCCAAAGCAGAAACAGAATATCAGAATAGATCATCTTATAATTAAACGAAGATGCAGAAGAATGAAGGCTTCTTATTTTGATACTGATGTACTTTTGACATATAAACACTTGCAAGCATTCAACTGTGCACATTGTTTCTGTGGTTGATGAAAGATGTCTGGCTTTGTGTTAACAAGTTGAACGTGTATATGGACAGACACTCCCAAATTGCATCTTATGATGTAGATTTTAGAAAGGAGAGAAAAGAATAGAGATGAGAAGCTAAATTGCTTTCTTGATTAAAACAGAATTGGAATTACAGAGTATAAATAACAGATTTGGATCTAATATCCAACTAACTGTAATAAAGGTAAAAGGCAGCTGTGTATTAATTGGTAGTTGAGGTACAAACCATTAATACACAGCAGCTGGAATATTAAACGGTCACAATAGGTAATATTAATAGATATAATTAATGGATACTAGTAGATAAAATATTACTACTAATGCCCTTCAATATATATCTATTTATACTCCCCCTCAAGCTGGCTTGTAAATATCTAATAGGCCAAGCTTGTTACAATGAAACTGAAAGGGAATTCTAGGTAGTCCTTTGGTGAACAAATCTGCTACTTGAAGTTTGGTGTGGACATAAGATAGATTGATGCTCCCATCTTCTTTCTTTTCTTTGATGAAGTATTTGTCAATTTCTATGTGTTTGGTCCTGTCATGTTGAACAGGATTGTTGGAAATCTCAATGGCTGATTTGCTATCACTGTAGAGTCTCATAGGTTTGGAGAAGGTCATCTTTAGTTCTTTTAGGACTCTTTGTATCCATAGCAACTCACACATGCCTAAGGCTACTGCTCTGAATTCTGTTTCAGCAGTGCTTCTTGCCACCACAGACTGTTTTTTACTTCTCCAAGATACAAGGTTGCCAAACACATAAATGCACCATCCTGAAGTTGATCTGCCATCTGTCACTGAGCCAGCCCAATCAGCATCAACATATCCTTCTACAGTCTTGCAGTCACTAGCTTTGAACAGTATACCACATCCTGGACTTACTTTGAGAAATCTGAGAAGTCTTAGAGCAGCATCAAGGTAAATCTGTCTTGGTGAATGAATGAATTGACTGATTTGGCTTACTGCAAAAGAGATATCAGGATGAGTGTGAGATAAATATATAAGTCTACCAACAAGTCTTTGGAAGTTTTCTTGATTGACAGGCTCCCCTGCATCATCCTTCCCAAACTTGATGGTATTATCAACAGGTGTATCAACAGGCTTACACCCTAGCAGACCATATTCAGCAAGAAGATCAAGAGTATACTTTCTTTGGGTCAAGAGAATGCCTTCTTTAGATCTAGCAACCTCTATCCCAAGAAAGTACCTCAGTGGTCCCATATCTTTGACTTCAAACTCTCCTTTTAGGAACCTTTTAAGGTTAGAGATTTCACTCTCAGAGTTGCCTGTGATGACAATGTCATCAACATAGACAATGAGGACTGTGACTCCCCCTGCCTCTGTGTGTTTGTAAAACAGTGTGTGATCTCCATGACCTTGTATATATCAACCCTTTTTCATGACCTTAGAGAATCTGTCAAACCAAGCCCTTGGAGATTGCTTTAATCCATACAGAGATCTGTGCAATCTACAGACTTGGTTTGGTTTTCCCTTGAAACCAGGTGGAGGGTGCATAAATAAGTGCTCCTTTAATTCACCATTTAGGAATGCGTTTTTGACATCCAGTTGATGGAGAGGCCAGTTTTTAGTGGCAGCAATAGAAATAAGGATTCTTACAGTATTTAATCTAGCAACAGGGGCAAAAGTGTCATTGAAGTGAATACCAGAGACTTGAGTGTACCCCTTTGCAACCAGTCTTGCTTTATGTTTGTTTACGAACCATCGGGATTATATTTGTTGTAAATACCCATTTACATCCAACGAGCTTCACACCCTTAGGTAGATCTACCATTTCCCAGGTATGATTGTCCTTGAGTGCTCTCATTTCATCAAGAACTGCAGTTTTCCATTGGGGGCACTCAAGGGCACGTTGTATGTTCTTAGGTATTTGAACGAGAATCAGTATTAGCAATGTAAGATTTGTAAAGAGTGGACAGTTTTCCATAGGACACAAACCTGTTAATGGGATGTTTAGTGCATTCCCTAGTTCCTTTCCTTAGGGCAATAGGTAATTCAGCAGGAGTATGTATAGGATTAGTATCACCTGTAGCATCATTTGTAGGCAGACACTCTTCAGCATCTTCTTGATCAGTAGGTTCAGAAGACTGTTCCTGCAGGTTAGTATCAACAACTTGTGTATCCATAGGAGCAGATGTATATGTGCTAAGAAGGGTAGGGGACTTTTTCTTTCTTGTGTAGATAATCACTTCCTCGTTTTGATCCCTTATGCTCTTGGTAGATGAAGCAATGGATTCTATAGGAACAGGGTCAGAATCAATGATAGGCAAAGTAGGGTCATTTCTGAGAAAGTCATAGCTATCTACAAATTTATTATCCTTGTGGATGTAGAAAGGCTGTTCTTCAAAGAAAGTGACATCAGAGGATATGTAAATTCTTTTAGCAATAGGATCAAAGCATTTAAAACCTTTTTGTGTTGATGAGTATCCAATAAAAATGGTCTTGACAGCCCTAGGCTCAAGTTTGCCCCTAGACTGTGAATGAATGTGAACAAATGCAGTGCAGCCAAATACCTTTAAAGGGATATTGGATACAAGTTTGGATCTAAGGTAGAATGCTTTGAACATATTCAGTGGAGTCTTGTATCCAAGTACCCTAGAAGGCATCCTATTTATGAGAAAAGCAGCAGTTAAAACAGCTTCTCCCCAATAGAAACAGGGACATTGTTAGTGAAGAGTAGGGTTCTTGCAACTTCTAAAAGGTGCCTATTCTTCCTTTCTGCAACTCCATTTTGTTGTGGAGTGTTAGAGCAGGAAGTTTGATGAATAACCCCTTTTTCAGTTAAAAATTGTCCTAGGACAGTGTTTAAATATTCAGTACCATTATCTGATCTTAACATTATTATTTTGGTTTGAAATTGTGTTTCAATCATTTTGTAAAACATTTCAAAGATAGAACTCACATCAGATTTTTGTTTCTAGATAGACCCAACATAATCTGGTGTGGTCATCTATAAATGTAACAAACCATCTGTTATGAGTTAGATTTGGAGTTTTAGAGGGTCCCCACACATCAGTGTGTATCAAGTGAAAGGGAGATGATTCAGAGTATGAGATTGCCTTAAACGAACTTCTAGTATGCTTAACAAGTTCACGAAATTCACATTTAAAAAACTCAGGGTTTTCATTAATAAAAAGATCAGGATACAATTTTTGAAGATAATAAAAACTGGGATGCCCTAATCTCCAATGTAAGAGTCTAATCTTATTCCATTTTGAAGGCTCTTTTGTCACAAAATGACCCTTTTCGGTGTCTACTTTTCTGCCATGGATAAGATAAAGTCCCTTATACTTCTTAGCACATCCAATCTTCTCCTTGGATCCCACTGCCTGAAACTCACAGTATGAAGGAGAAAAATTAACAGTACAATTTATATCGTTACAGAATTTGCTGACTGAGAGAAGATTGCAAGATAAGTTAGGAACAAATAACACAGATTTGAGACTTATGTTATCATGGATTTTTATAGTGCCAGTTCCCTCAACTTTAGAGCATGATCCATCAGCAATTTTTACATAATGTTTGTTAACAGTGGGTTCATATGTGGAAAAGAGGGAAAAATTACCTGTCATGTGGCTAGAAGCACCTGAATCTATGATCTAGGTGTTGTCAGTAGCAGCAGCTCCAGTGGAAGTGTCATCTTTCTGAGAATGCATCTTCCTACCAAAGAGCTGGTTAAGGACTTCCAGTTGTTCTTTTGAGAAGTGGTTGGTCTGTTCAGTGACATTGTAGCCGTGTTTCTTGGTATTCTGCCCCTTTTGCAGGTGTGGTGGCTTACCATGGATGTTCCAGCATATTTCTCTAGTGTGGCCCTTCTTCTTGCAGTGATCACACCAAAGATTGCTTCTTTGCTCATTTTTCTTTTGTGGGCCTTTCTGATAACCACCAACCATAGCAGAGTCGTTCCCTTGCACCATTAGAGCTGAATGTTCTCCCCCCGGAGTGCGGAGTAGACCTCCCATAGCACCCTTTCTGAATTCCTCTTTTCTTAAACGCCTCTTGAACAGATGGCAGGGGAATCTGAGCCAAGATTCTTTCTCTAGCAGCATCATAAATGGTGTTCAATCCACTTAGGAAGTCAAACACCCTCTCTTGTTCTATGTGTTTCTGGAAATTTGCAGCATCAGTGGTGCTTTCCCACTCAATGATAGTGAGCTGGTCGTATTCTTGCCAAAGTTTATTCAGAGTATTGAAATACTTTGTGACATCCAGATTACTTTGCTTGATTTCTTTCAGGTTGGTTCTTATACCAAAGGCCTGAGCGAAATTTCCCTGGTCAGAGTAAGTCTTGGTAATCCTGTCCCATATTTCTGTAGCTGACTTGGCAAAGAGGTGAACTTGACCAATTTCGTCAATCATGGAGTTGATCAGCCATGACATTATGGTTGCGTTTTCTATTTCCCAGATGTGGTATGCTTCAGACTCCTTGTCTTCTGGAGCTTTGATATGCCCAGTAAGATATCCGAGTTTGCCACGCCCAGTGATGTACATTCGGACAGATGCGGCCCATTGTACGTAGTTTGCACCATATAGTTTTTTTGTGGTGATTTGGAGGGTTGGATTATCGAGTCCACCCAGAGAACGAGACTGATCAGCAGATGTTGCGGAAGTAATGCCAGATTCAGTCATGGTGAACAAGAGAATAGATTAAGAGGAAGAAGAAAAAGAAGGTGAAGCGTTGGCTGAAATTTTCAGCACTCTGATACCATGTAGATTTTAGAAAGGAGAGAAAAGAATAGAGATGAGAAGCTAAATTGCTTTCTTGATTAAAACAGAATTGGAATTACAGAGTATAAATAACAGATTTGGATCTAATATCCAACTAACTGTAATAAAGGTAAAAGGCAGCTGTGTATTAATTGGTAGTTGAGGTACAAACCATTAATACACAGCAGCTGGAATATTAAACGGTCACAATAGGTAATATTAATTGATATAATTAATGGATACTAGTAGATAATACTACTAATGCCCTTCAATATATATCTATTTATATATGAAATTTGATGTGAACATCGTCATAGTATCGTGGTTTCTTTGCTATTTGGGGAGATGCTACGACCTAGCCTTTATGTGTCATGACTTCTATATAGATCTTTTCTGAGCTAATAATATGTTCTAATAAATATTTTGTTTCTCTCTCGTGCGCTTTGGGTTACTATGTAAAGTATTTTGATGGTTTATAGTGTGTTTCTGGAGTTTCTTTTTCAAGGCCACATGTTTCTTGAGAGGTCACTTTGGAATTTTAGTTTTAACATATATGATATAATCAGCGTAAAGCTTTGATTGTAAATCATCTTCTTAGTTCAACCTGGTGCAGCAAATACATTTCTGCTCTTATATCTATTCAAATGAAGGATTGAACCTGACCTGGTTTATTTCCTAATGCAGGCTAGTGATAAAAAGAAGGGGAAAAAAAGAGGTTTGTTCTTCCGCAAGTGAGGAATGCGTGTTTCCCCCCACGATTATTGCACAGCGTATATATTTGTTTGGGAGGCTGATGGCCTTCTCAGCTTAGATTTTCAAATATCCCAGAATGTTGTTGGCCAAAAATATTTGGAAACTACTACATTATGTCCGACTTCTTTCTTACCTACCTGCCTGCACGCCAATACATCTGGTTAGAATTTACACTATGTATGCAAACAACGAATTTGACTGCTGTTGGAAATGCATGTTTTTTCTTTTTCGTTTTTTTTTTCCGGTACAAGAGGAAAGGGAAGAAGTAGAATTGTGCATAGGTAAATTTTCCTTGTTCTGTTATTTATTATTATTTATTTGTTTCCATTTTTGATGGAGTTAACAGTTTGGTGGTTTGGCGGTTTTATCCTTGCAACTTTTACTCCGATTACTTGATTTGAGGGAATGAACTTATTGTTGACCATTTGCCAATGATTTCTATATTTTTTTTGTCTTTTTTTTTTTTCCGGAATACAAAAGGTGAGCTAACCCACCTTAATAGAGTCTATAATCCACCTTAATAGAGTCTATAACACCTCAACACCTCACGGTTAGAGTTTAACTATTTTTTTATAACACCTCAACACCTTATTTTGTCTTATTAAAACCTCAACACCTTATTATTGTAGCTTCAAGTCAAGTATGCATGTTCTATATGTATGAGTTGTATAAATGTACTCATATGCCAACTGATTTTATTACTTCAATTCAATGCTTTCAAGTGGCTTACCTTTTCATGCAATAACCACAGGCGTTCCTGACATTTAGTAGGCTCGAGACAATATTAAAATAAATGCTCTTTTTAAAGTGACTTGATTTATGCTGCTTTTTGTGATTGTTTTGTGACATCTCATACTCCTTTGTGGTCTTGCTTAACGTTATTTACCGTGTTTTATTGAAATAAGTTTTCTGTAAAAAAAGTACCTGAATAGATGCCTTGAGCCGTGCGTGCAACCTGCACATATAGACAAAAACGAAAAAGTTAAAATAAAAAAAATAGAAAAACAACATTAGCAATATATACCAACATTTAATAATTTGTATGTCACACACATTTAGCACTGCTTTTTATAACAAAAAATCCGTACTAGTTAATGTAGGACTTAATTTTGATGAAATTTAAACTTGTTATTAACACTAGCTAGTGATAGTGAAAAGGTCAAATTACTTAACTGATTCCATTTTTCATGTCTTTAGTGTCTCACACAAGATGTTTATCTTTACACTAAACGTTTAACAATCACCAAAAAGTTTTGTCCATAAAATCAATTATGTTCTAAAATTCTCTAGATGTGAGAGATGGAACAAACTTTTTGGTGAGTTTAGAATAAGGATAAACACTCTGCGTGAGACACTAAGACGATATAAGACATATCCTTTTCTTCTAAGCACCGGTTGCCAACAGGAAACATAATGTAAAGAAATCAACTTTTTATGTTCGAATCAACTTATTGTTGATCATTTGCCTTGAATGATTAGAGAGAAAGAACTTTTTGTTGATCATTTGCCTTGAATGGTTTATATATTTTTGTTTTTGACTACTTTTCTCTTTCTTTTTTTCTTTTCTATAAGACCTCAACACCTTATTCTGTCTTATTAAAACCTTTTAGCAGCAAAACTTTTTGGAAAAAAACCCATGAAGAGAAGATGCTTTTTGTTATTGTTTTGTGACATCTCATACTCCTTTGTGGTCTTGCTTAACGTTATTTACCGTGTTTTATTGAAATACTCCTTCCGTCCCGCAATATTAGTCCTCGTAGGTTTTTCACAGAGTTTAAGAAAGTTAATAAATGATGTTTTTTATTGTCAAAGAAGTGCCTGTATGTTTATCACTTCCACTTTCCAATACTGCCGCAAATTCTACTCCAATCTGTAATAATTTGCGCCAAATTTTTTGGATAATTAGATTAAATTTCCCTCCACAAATTCAAATAAAATTTGTAGACCACATTATATAAATTGCATAACAAAGTTATGGGGTAGCAATCTCTGAACCCTCTTTTTTCTCAAGAAAAAAAAACTCTAAACAAAAGTTGTGAAATGATTGACCTCAATGTTGATAGATCAGATAATCACAGCAACAACCAAAGTATGGAGATAGACTTAAATTGCCTGCCATATGAAGAAGACGACGTGGAAGCGGATGACGGAACTGATGTAGACGATCTTGATGAGGAATACTCTTGTTCTATGTCCCAAGTCATCTGTTCAAACATTCAGGGAAATGTCTTAGGTGATTCGTATTATTTGAAATAAGCAAATAAATCGAACTTTTCAAGATAAAGTAATTGATTTTTGATAACACCTAAATGAAATTTTTCATTGAATGGAGCAATTTTTTTAGGGAATGATTACAATGACGACGAGGAAAGTGTGCAACAATTGGACACATCAACAGGGGGTCTAGTTGGCAGAAAATTTTTGGACGACAATGAACAAGACAGTTGGTATTGAATATGCTTTTGGCAGAAAGTGTTGGAGGAAAATTGGGAAAGTATTCTACGAGAAAGGTGGCGTCTCACTTTTCCATAAGTATGAAGACTGTACAAAGAATTTGGAGACGAGCACAAAGTAGTCACGATGCATATGTTTCTCATAAAAAGAAAGGAAATTGTGGACGTAAGAAAAAGCCTTTTGACCCCCGATCAAGTGCAAAAAGCTTCCTTTAAGTAAACGTAAATCCCTTCGATGTCTAGCTAAACGACTAAAGGAAGGACGTATAAGGAGGCATTCTAGTGGTCTTAAACCATTATTGACAGAAGAGAATAAGCGGTCAAGGTTGAGGTTTTGCCTTTCAATGCTCGAGGAAGGTAGTATTCCTCTTGATCCAACCTTTAAAAGAATGGACAATATCATACATGTTGATGAGAAATGGTTTTATATGACCCAAAAACAAACAAGCTTTTACCTAACGAAAGATGAGGAAGAACCGCTACGTACTAGTAAAAACAAAAACTACATTCAAAGGGTTATGTTTTTGGTTGCTTTAGCACGACCACGGTTTGATGACAAAGGAAACGGAATTTTTTCTGGAAAGATAGGTTTATTTCCATTTGTCACCCAACAGTCTGCTAGAAGGAATAGTGTTAACTGACGTGCTGGCACCTTAGAGAGGCGAAATCAATAACGTCAATTATGGCCAAAGAAGGATGCAAGATCTCCAATAATAATCCAGCAGGACAATGCAAGGCCCCATATTGATCCATCTGATCCTGAATTCAACCAAGCAGCAAGAGAATTGGGACTTTATATTCGTTTATTATGTCTTTAGTGTCTCACACAAGATGTTTATCCTTACTCTAAACGTTCTACGATCACCAAAATTTTTTGTCCATACAATCAATTATGCTCTAAAATTCTCTAAATGGGAGAGATGGAACAAACTTTTTGGTGAGTTTAGAGTAAGAATAAACACTCTGCGTGAGACACTAAGACGATATAAGACATATACTTTTCTTCTAAGCACCGGTTGCCAACTGGAAACATAATGTAAAGAAATAAACTTTTTATGTTCGAATCAACTTATTGTTGATCATTTGCCTTGAATGATTAGAGGGAACGGACTTTTTGTTGATCATTTGCCTTGAATGGTTTCTATATTTTGTTTTTGACTACTTTTCTTTTTCTTTTTTTCTTTTCTATAAGACCTCAACACCTTATTCTGTCTTATTAAAACCTCTTAGCAGCAAAATTTTTCGGAAAAAATCCATGAAGAGAAGATGCTTTTTGTTATTGTTTTGTGACATCTCATACACCTTTGTGGTCTTGCTTAACGTTATTTACCGTGTTTTATTGCAATATGTTTTATGTAAAAAAAGTACCTGAATAGATGCCTTGAGCCGTGCGTGCAACGGGCAGGGGCCGTGCGTGAAATGGGCAGGAGTCGTGCGTGCAACCTGCATATATAGACAAAAACGAAAAAGTTAAAATAAAAAAATAAAAAAACAACATTAGCAATATATACCAACATTTAATAATTTGTATGTCACACACATTTAGCACTTCTTTTTATAACAAAAAATCTATACTAGTTAATGTAGGACTTAATTTTGATGAAATTTAAACTTGTTATTAACACTAGCTAGTGATGCATAAAAGGTCAAATTACTTAAATGATTCCATTATTCATTGTCTTTAGTGTCTCACACAAGATGTTTATCCTTACTCTAAACGTTCTACGATCACCAAAAAATTTTGTCCATACAATCAATTATGCTCTAAAATTCTCTAAACGGGAGAGATGGAACAAACTTTTTGGTGAGTTTAGAGTAAGAATAAACACTCTGCGTGAGACACTAAGACGATATAAGACATATACTTTTCTTCTAAGCACCGGTTGCCAACTGGAAACATAATGTAAAGAAATAAACTTTTTATGTTCGAATCAACTTATTGTTGATCATTTGCCTTGAATGATTAGAGGGAACGGACTTTTTGTTGATCATTTGCCTTGAATGGTTTCTATATTTTTGTTTTTGACTACTTTTCTTTTTCTTTTTTTCTTTTCTATAAGACCTCAACACCTTATTCTGTCTTATTAAAACCTCTTAGCAGCAAAATTTTTCGGAAAAAATCCATGAAGAGAAGATGCTTTTTGTTATTGTTTTGTGACATCTCATACACCTTTGTGGTCTTGCTTAACGTTATTTACCGTGTTTTATTGCAATATGTTTTATGTAAAAAAGTACCTGAATAGATGCCTTGAGCCGTGCGTGCAACGGCAGGAGCCGTGCGTGGAATGGGCAGGAGTCGTGCGTGCAACCTGCATATATAGACAAAAACGAAAAAGTTAAAATAAAAAAAATAAAAAAACGACATTTGCAATATATACCAACATTTAATAATTTATATATCACACACATTTAGCACTGCTTTTTATAACAAAAAATCCATACTAGTTAATGTAGGACTTAATTTTGATGAAATTTAAACTTGTTATTAACACTAGCTAGTGATAGAGAAAATGTCAAATTACTTAACTGATTCCATTATTCATGTCTTTAGCGTCTCACGCAAGATGTTTATCCTTACTTTAAACGTTCACCAATCACCAAAAAGTTTTGTCCATACAATCAATTACTACCTCCGTCCCAAAATGTAAGTCCATTTATCTTTTTTGTTTTGTCCCATAATATAAGTCCATTTAAATAACCAATGAAGCGTTTATTACATTTTTCTTCTTTTACCCCTCATTTAATATCTATCTACCAATTTTTCACTACTCTGCATTAATAACAGTCAAAGGGCATTTTAGACACTTTTTCAAATTAATGACACATAACCAATTTAACCAACTTTCTTAATTTGTGTGAAAACACCCAAATGGACTTACATTTTGGGACGGAGGTAGTATGTTCTAAAATTCTCTAAATAGGAGAGATGGAACAAACTTTTTGGTGAGTTTAGAGTAAGGATAAACACTCTACGTGAGACACTAAGACGATATAAGACATATCATTTTCTTCTAAGCACCGGTTGCCAAGTGGAAACATCATGTCAAGAAATCACCTTTTTATGTTCGAATCAACTTATTGTTGATTATTTGCCTTGAATGATAAGAGGGAACGAACTTTTTGTTGATCATTTGCCTTGAATGGTTTCTATATTTTTGTTTTTGACTACTTTTCTTTTTCTTTTTTTCTTTTCTATAAGACCTCAACACCTTATTCTGTCTTATTAAAACCTCTTAGCAACAAAACTTTTTGGAAAAAAAATCCATGAAGAGAAAAAAATTACAGTTATTGAGTGCTGATTCAAATTTCAAAATAAACCTCTTATTTAGGAAATCCTTAAATTCAAAATCTCGATGTGTTTCACCTCTTCCCTGTATGAATCCCTTTTTTCACATTGACCTTCCTAAGAATTTCCTGTAGTGTGGGGTTTACCTCAATTTCTGCTCTGTTTGACCTTGGTTGAAATTTGCGGCACATTCGTTTCCTTTGCAATTTTGAAAGGTACGTCTACAAGTTCGGATTCTGTTCTTATTCTGTGTGGATAATCCCCAAAGTCACCATTTAACCCTCATAGAAAGGCATTCCTTCATTGACGTCATCTTGTTGTATCTTAGCTAAATCATTAATATCAATATTTGGCCTCCATCCATCAAAAGATAGTGTATGTGACAAAAAAAAAAACTAGCATTGGCTTTCAAATGTGCCTCCGGAACAAAATTAATATCGTCTGTAAAAATCAAAGTTAAGGTACTTGGATAATCTTCTTCTTCGCCCTCTTTCTTTTCATCAAGGCGGGGCACCCACAGATGTTCCACATCCACATTATTGTTGATGCATTTTTCATGTTCAATTTCCTTAGCTATACGTTGAAATTCAACTAAATCCTCATCAATAGCGACAACATCCTTATACTCATCATTGGCATCGATCATTATTGAACTTGTTTTCTTGATTTTTTTCGGTGTTCTCAATGCTGCCATGCTCATCAATTCACTCATTGATAACCCATGACGTTGAAGCATTGGGTTTTTTTTCTCTAACTGCTGCTGGTCATCCAAATCCTTTTTTTAGAGTCAATTAATATTGCACCAAAAGTTCCAGTTTTTGTTCCTCAAGTTGTTTTTTTTAGCTAATTTTTCGGCCTATATTCCTTCAACATTTCAGGTGCAGTTTTCTCTATTTACTTGGGTCGGGTTTTTTCTTATGCATATCATTTTCAGCATGCCCAATTTGCTTACAATATACACTGTAATCTGGCCATGTCTCAACTTGAACCCATTGCCAACAGACATTCTGAGCATCTTTTACCAATCCAAATCTTGGGTCTTCACGACATCCATTTCAATTCCGATTCGAGCCACAAAAGTTCTCCTTAGCTCCAAAGTAGCAGTATCAATTTGTAGAGGTTGTCCTAGCAAAGTTGCAATTTTATTGATGTATTTATTGCTAACTTAACATGGGAAGAGGTGATTCTGGCCAGAAATACAACCCATAGCGGAACGAGAGATGATTCTTCGGTTTTTCTAACTTTAATGAACAAAATTCGCAATTCTTTTTCTTATATGGTTTTGATGCATGTGTGGGGTTTTCTCTTCCTTATAAGTACATAGTCAGGGGCGGATGCACCCTTTCCCTAACGGGAAACGCGCCCCCTCGGATCAGGAGAATAACACTATTATGTGTATTATGTATTTTTTTCACCCCCGTAAAATTTATATTCGCCCCTAATAATCAGATAATTTGACATAAAACTTTTATCATTTAAATAAAAATACATAACTATTACCAAAGTGATACATTTTAAACAAAATAATAATAAGATTTGAAATGTTGGATTCCCTTAAAAACATTGTTTTTAGTGTTTGAAGTTTTTATTGATAGTAGTAAGGGGTTATTCTGTTCGGATTCTTTGATATATACTATAGTTATTTTCCTTTATATATATAGTTGTGTTTTTTGCGATATACATTAGTTTTTCTTGCCTTGCGGATCCAACAGACCAAAAAATACTACTATACATTTTTCAGATTGTAAAAAATCTTTAGAATTATCGCCCCCATCACCCAGGACATAGTCCCCTCCTTAAATCAAGCATGTGTTCTGTTGAAGAAATTAACACAGTAACGTAAAACTAAGATCATTAACTTGTGATCTCTCCACCCTTTAATTATTATTAGAATATATATAGTAAACAATAACACAACTCCTAACCCTATTGGGCTCTACTTTTCCCGTATTCAAGACACATAAGTTGGCTCTAACAATTTACCCTAGCCGACATTTACACACACCACTATACCACAAATACCCTTATTAATACTACGTCACTTTAACACTCCCCCTTAAGTTGGCGCATATATGTCATGCATGCTTAACTTGTTACAAACAAACCCCATACGATTTCCAAATAAAGCTTTAGTAAATACATCAGCTAGTTGTTCTTCTGAATGAACAAATGGTGTGCAAATATCTTCACGAACGATCTTCTCTTCACAAATCTACTTCGATGAGTTTGGTCCTCTCATGGAACACCGGATTAGACGCAATATATAATGCCACTTGATTATTCCAATGAAGGGGAATTGGCATATCAACCTTAACTCCTATTTCTTCTAGGAAATACCTTATCCACGCCAACTCACTACATGTGTGAGCCATTGCTCGATATTCTGCTTCCGCACTTGATTGTGCAACCACTCTTTGTATCTTACTCTTCCAACTCATTAGGTTTCCTCCAAGGAAGGTACAGTACCCTGTAGTAGACTTCCTGTCTGATGGTGAACCAGCCCAATCAGCATCTGAATAGCCTTCAACCCGCAAATGGCCATTCGGTCTGAACATATTACCCTATGACATGGGGCCTTCTTTAAGAATCTCAGTATTCCCAATGTGGTACCCTTGGTGACTCCAAAAACTGACTGACCGTACTCACCGCATATGCTATATCGGGTCTTGTGATAGTTAAGTAGTTGAGTTTGCCCACAAGACGCCTATACTTCCCTGGGTCTGCCAGTAGTTCTCCTTCATCTTTTAAAAACTTCACAATCAGATCCATCGAGGTATCAACAAGACGTCCCCCAAGTAATCCAGTCTCCTGTAACAAATCAAGTACATTCTTTCTCTGACTCAAGAACATGCCCTATTGCGATCTAGCAACCTCTATGCCAAGGAAATACCGGAGTCTCCCTAGGTCTTTAGTCTGAAACTGCTTCCCCAGAAACTGCTTCAACTTATCTATGCCTGCACGATCACTTCCTGTAATAACAATGTCATCTACATAGACAACCAAAAATATATAACCATGCTCGGAATGCATGTGGAATACTGAGTGATCTGTGTCTGACATTGCTCAAACCAAACGATCTTACCACATCTGAAAATTTACCGAACCATGCCCGTGGGGACTACTTAAGACTGTGCAATGCCTTTCGCAACTTACACACCAGACGTTTCTCCCACTGAGCAACAAAACCGCGAGGTTGCTCCATGAAAATAACCTTATGCAAGTCCCCAATGAGAAAGGCATTGACATCAAGCTAAAACAACGGCCATTGATTGTTAGTAGAAATAGTAATCAAAATACGAATAGAGGGCATTTTGGCAACCGGAGAAAAAGTTTCCTCATAATCGACTCCATAGACTTGGGTGTATCCTTTTGCTACCAATCTGTCCTTCAACCGATCCACAGATCCCTCGGGAAGAAACTTTACTGTATACACCCATTTGCATCCAACAATAAGTGCATTAGTTGGAGGAAGCACCAAGTCCCATGTACCATTAGAATGAAGGGCATCAACTTCATCTACCATGGCTTGTCTCCATCCAGGGTGACTAAGGGCTTCCTTCACAGTTTTGGGAACACCTTTACTTGATAAATGGGTGAGAAAACAAGAGTAACCGGGAGACACACGATCATAGGATGCAACATTACCAAAGGGATGCTCAGTGACACATGTTCGGGTTGCTTTGCGTTGGGCAATAGGACGCGGATCATGAGGCTCTATATGAAGAGTTGACGAGGATGAGTCATGAGTTTTGGACCGCTTGTGTTGATAAGTCTGAATGATTGGTGGACATAGATCTAAGGGATCAGATTCAACAGAGTCGACAACCGGTAAAGGACACTCGGGGTTGGCACTATTGGAGTCACCATTAGGAACCGGGTCAAAGAAGGTTGTATCATTTAAACGATCGGTGTAGTATGGCATGGACTTATCAAATGTGACATCGGCAGAGACAAATGACTTACGAAGAATAGGACTATAGCAGCGGTAACCTTTCTGAGTGCGAGAATAACCAAGGAAGACATATTTTGTGGCACGAGGATCAAACTTGTCATGACCTGGAGCATGGTTTTGAACATAGCAAATGCAACCAAAGACTTTAGGAGGAACATTAAACGGTGTTTTCTGGGGAAACACGATGGAGAAGGGAGATTTACCTTGTAAGGTCATAGTGGGCATTCGATTAATTAGGTAACAAGCTGTCAAAATGGCATCACCCCAAAGGTATTTTGGAACATTCATATGTATCATAAGGGTACGAGCAACATCAATAAGGTGGCGGTTTTTACGTTCCGCCACCCCATTCTGTTGGGGTGCATAGGGACACGAGGTTTGGTGAATGATACCATTCTGAGCAAGATAGTTTGACAATCCAACAAGGTCACTTTGATATTCTCGTGCATTATCAGAACGGACAGTATGAATAATACTAGTAAATTGTGTTTCAACTTCTTTACGGAACAAATGAAAACAAGAAACAAGTTCAGTTCACGATTTCATCAAGAAAACCCACGTCATACGGGAATGATCATCAATAAAAGTAACAAAATAATGAAATTTATTATATGGAATATGAAATGGACCCCAAACATCCGAATGAACAAGTTCAAACATAGACTCCCTTCGAGTACTACTCATTTTAAAAGAGGAACGGCAATTTTTACTTATTTGACATGTTTCACAAGGTAAAGACTCCAAAGACCCAAAAGTTTTGACTTGCTGTTTAAGAATAGCCAGAGACGGATGGCCAAGACGACTATGCCATTCCATCGAAGAAACATCGGTGTGAAGACCAACAGATGGAATTTCATCAAAGAGATAGAGGCCGTTTCGCTCATGACCTGTATCAATCGTCCTCTTCGTATGAAGTTCCTGCAAAACACAACAATCAGGCAAAAAGGTTATAGAGCAATTAAGGTCTTTGGCAAGTTTACTAACTGACAATAGACTAAACGGGAATTCAGGTATGTGAGGTGTTTGTAGAAGACTGATTGTGGGAGTAATGTTTGTGGTGCCAATCCCACTGACTTTGTCCGAACCACCATTATCCATTGTGACTGATTTGTGAGTTAATGGGGTGTAATCATGCAAAAGATTAAACAAACTGGTCATGTGCTCAGTAGCTCCGGAATCGATGATCCATTGATTTCCTTTAGACGAAAAGAGACATGTTGACGGCTGTGTGGATTGGACAAGACTAGCCATGAAGGATGAGGTTTCTTCCTTACCATGCCGGTACTCTTCTGTATTCGGTGCTGTTCGATCTCTATCATGCTGATTTGCTGCAGTCATGGCTTGAGTAGAGTTACTGTTAGACATATTTTAGTTTTAATGATGAGTGCCAGACTAGCTGTTATAGAGAAAAGGCAAAAAGATGTCTAGATTAAATGTATAGGTTTTACTCGAGTTTGATCTTTGTATAGGTTTGATCAAACAAGAACTGTAAAGAGGTCAGATGACTTGATCAGTAGACCTATCTAAGTTAGTAGAGTGTCTAGGACAGTAGAGTCTAGGAACCTGCTGTTGATTGAAGGCTGAGTGTTCAAACTTAGTAATAAAGGTTGAGGGCTCAAACTCAGTTATGAAGGCTAATAGATCAAACTTAGTATTTAAAGTCAAGGATATGGGATCAGAATTTAGGGAAGTCTGTGATGACCTAAACTAATCACATATACCCTGTGTAGAAGGTCTAAGTTCCATTAAAGTTAAGTGATGATTGGAACTTGGTTATGTTTAAAGTGGTGTACTCTAACTTAAATAAAAAGTTAGATGAGAAGCAGTCAGCTGAAGTGTTTATCAAAACACAACAGACTAAAAGTCAGCTGACATTTGTGTACATCAGCAGACTTACACAACAGGTGTCTGCTGAATGTATAATTCAAATTAATCCAAGTTTTTCAGGAAGATTAAATGGATAAGGATGATTTACAAGCCTTGGATTAAATCAATCAATCAATGGTCAATATGAAAGGGACGTTGTAAGGAATTCATTGCCATATCAAATGGAAATAAATCATTGGTTGACAGTCTGGACTGTCAGAAGGACAATGACAGTGTCAGAAGGTACATCAGAGGTATTTTCAGGGATATTCAGACAATCCTGTAACGGTTATCATTCAAATTCAAATGACAGGATCTACACCTATAAATAGAGGAATCCTGATTCAGATTGCAAATACAAGAATTAAGAAAAAGAAACCAAGTTTTTGAGCAAGAATTTAAGTGCAATCTGACCCTGCTGAAAAACAGAGCTTTAAATCTACTGATCAAGTTTTTCTTCAAGTGTTTCCTGCAAATCAAGACTTATTCAGTTTACGCACTTGAAGAACTCAGACTGCTGATTCATTCATCCTGATCAGAAGTCTACTGAAAGCAGAATCACTTTCTTGATTCAACCCTTCTTTTATAAGAAGTTTACCGAAGATAGTGAAGCACTTTTGGGTGTCAAGAACTGTTGTTTGTGTGGTGGAGCTGGTGAAGAGGCAATCGTACCCTTCAAGGACCAGTGGAAGACTTTGAAGCATCAATTCTACCTGTTTCTAGTTTTCAGTTTGTGAAGCCATAGTCATTGGTCAAGGACAAATCGTTTAGGGATTTTTGTAACAGCTACAACAAGAGTCTCTAGTGAATTTCCTCCAACATCACAAGAGAAGAGTGGACTGACAGGATTACACCACCTGGAACCACTATAAATCTTGCCTACTTTACTTTACTGCATTTACTTTCTGCAATTACTTTATATGCATGCTTATCACATCAAATTTACCGAGCTATCTACCGAATCACACCACTTGCACTACTGAGTATCTAATACTTAGTATCATATTTAGATCAACAAGTAACAAGGCTTAATTAATTATATTCCGCTGCAACAAACTCTAGAACCTCAATAGTCAGCAGACTACTGATAGTCAGCAGACTATTGACCTTGCTGAGTTTGTCAACTCCAAAACGTTTTAAGTGTTAAGTTTATTCCCCCCCATATAAACTTAACCAAAGCCTTTTCAAGGGACCAACAGTTACCTTCGGGGGGCTTGCCATGAAGATCCCAACAATTGTCAACCGTATGATTATTTTGACCATAGTGTTCACATCGGGCTGATCCACGGCCCGACCTGCCACCCCGGTTGCTTTTGTCACCGTGAGAATTCCTACCACCTCGGCCACCCTCACGGTATGACGAATTTCCTGCATAATTCTGACTTCCAGCCAACATGGCTGATTTTTCTTCATTGAAATCTTGTTTTCCTATTTTTCGAAGCTACGAACATCCATAGAGGCTCTCTGAAGGCGAGAAAACACTTCGGGAAGCATGGGAAGGCTGTTGCCGCCAAGAATATGGGTCCGAACAGGTTCATATTCAGGTTTAAGGCCAGATAAAAACCGAATAACATCCATATCGGTTCGTTGCTTCTCCGTCTTTGTTACATCATCCGTCAATGGTTGATAGAGATTTCTCTCCTCACACACACTTATTATCTGTGAATAATAATCCTCCAAACTCAGTTGACCTTGCTCCAATTGGAAGTACTTCTTGAACATGTCGTAAATCCGAGTAAGATTTTCCGAACCGGAGTACATATGTTTCAAATGAGTCCACATAGTCTTGGATGATTTCAGATACATCAAATTTGAGGTGATATTCTTCTCAATAATGTTCAACAGTAGGGACATAATCTGTGCACATCTTGCTTCCATGATGCAGCCCGTGGATCATTGGCGTCGGCCTTATCTTGAACTAGATGGTGATTTAAAGCTCTTTCCGTGAGGAAGATTTCGACAGAACGGGACGACAACGTGTAGTTTTTCCTGTTTAACTTGACTGATGTGATTGCTGGAAGGGACACTTCCGGCGAGAACAAGCTAGGGTCGGAATTGGCCAAGATGTTGGAGGTTTCACCTTTGGCCTCCATGATAATACTAGACGATTGTTTTTTCCCCCGTAAACTAGGGTTTAGGAGAAATTAGGGTGGATTTTGTTGAGAGAAAAAGAGTGTTTAGGCTTCGATACCATGTTGAAGAAATTAACACAGTAATGTAAAACTGAGATAATTAACTTGTGATCTCTCCACCCTTTATTATGTAAACAATAACACAAATCCAA
Organism: Gentiana straminea; assembly: GCA_036785695.1. Taxonomy (NCBI): domain Eukaryota; kingdom Viridiplantae; phylum Streptophyta; class Magnoliopsida; order Gentianales; family Gentianaceae; genus Gentiana; species Gentiana straminea. Next base: position 13,836,105 of record JAVUPR010000183.1, read on the forward strand.
ACTCTATTGGGCTCTACTTTTCCCTTATTCCAAGTCACATAAGTGGGAAATCTCTCTCAACTCTTTCACAATATAATTATGGTTCAACACGCCCCCTCAAGTGTTGTGAAAATAATGTTCATACCAGGTTCGATCTCATGACCTTTTTCTCTGATACCGTGTTAGGATCCAACACTTACCGTTGTACCAAAATCAATTGGTGTTAGTAAATGTGCTACTTTATTTTCTTATGCATTATCCCGTGACCTCTATCTCTGATACCATGTTAAGATCAAGCGCTTACCGTTGTACTAAAATCAATTGGTGTTAGTAAATGTGCTACTATATTTCTTTATACATTTAAGATTGTAGGCAATCTCTCCCAACATTTTTCACAATATAATTGGGGTTGAACAAATTCCAACAGAAAATTTCTACTCTTAAAACACTTGAACTGTTATGAAACTGATGGAGATAACTTCAGATGCAAGAAATAGAAACAGACGCAATCAAACGTAAATAATCAAATGAGATAACAGAAAACAAGAAGAACACAGATTTTAACGTGGAAAGCCCCTCTCAAAGCGAGAGAGATAAAAAACCACGGGCAGAAAAGAGATATTGATTATTATGCACTGAGTTACAGATTTCACACACACAGATAATATAACAACAATTGTATTTATAGGCACAAATCCCTAAACCCTAGCCGTCAGGAATCTTTGTCTGATATGCCATAAATACCCTTACACGTGTCCTCCTTTTAATGCCACTGTATAGCTGTCACATAACAGAATTAACAGATATGGGACCCTGCTGTATTCCAGTACTCAGCAGCCTTTAACCCTGGCGACGAAGCCTCGTAGACTCCACCCTGCGACGCACGGAATTGAATACACTTCTCAGCTGTCCATCACACAGCCGAGTCTTCAGATTGGTTCCACCAGATGTAGAGTTTAAGTCACCTTCGATAAATCTCCACCTTGACTTCAACTCTCACCAGAGTCAAACAGATTGCATAACCAGATGTACTTGTACCAGATGTATTCGTCAATGCCATATGTACTTGTACCAGACTATCTCCACAGCATCCACTCCACTGATCTACCCTCAGTAGAGTTTCCAGAAACAGATTACAAGCTTTGAATATTCAGTAAGTCCAGGCAAAGCTGAAACTTACTCTACTGAACTGGTTTAGTGAACATATCAGCAGGATTATCCTTGGTGCGATCTTCTTCACTACAACCCTCTTCTCATTCCTCAAGAAATGATACACGACATCAATATGCTTGGTTCTCTCATGATGAACCGATCCTTGGCTAAACATATAGCACTCGGATCGTCACAATATATCTCGGCTGATCCCGATGCAACCCCAAGTCACCGACTAGCCCCTTCAACCGGATACCCTCCTTAGTCGTTTGCTTCGGTAAGAGCCATGTATTTCGCTTCGGTAGTTGATAAGGCTACGTAGCCTAAAGAGTAGCTTTCCACCGACCACTGCATTTCCCAAAGTAAACACATAACCAGTCATTGATCTCTTACTGTCAACATCACCTGCATAATCAACATCACAGTAGCCTGTGACCAGACTAGTATCACCTCCATAAATGAGACCAACATCGAAATTTGTACCTCTCGGGTACACGAATATCCTTTTAACGGACTTTCCGGTGTTCCTTTCTAGGTTGAGCCATAAACCTGCGTGACAACAACACCGACCGCCGAGATCGGGCTTAGTGCATACCATGGCATACATCGACGCCGCTTAACCTTGCACTAGCATAGGGAACTTTTGACATATACTCCTTCTCTTCGGTGATTGTGAAGCATAAACGGACAAATGAACATTTGATGCCATAGGAGTATCTATTGGTTTTGCGACGAGACATCCCAAACTTGGCCAATATCTTACGCACATAACCCCGCTTTGAGACAAGAACAATTTCTTCTGACTTCTATCTCTCCAGATCTCCATCCCCAAGATTTTCTTGGCTGCACCCAAATCCTTCATTTCAAATTCAGCATTAAGAAGGTTCTTCAGATTTTGAATATCAGACTTCCTTGCAACAACAATCAACATGTCATCCATATACAGAACAAGATAGATATGTGATCCATCTTTCAGCAGACTGTGGTATACACAACAGTCATAAGGACTTCTGTTGTAACCCTACTGAAGCATAAAACTGTCAAACCTTTTATACCATTGCCTTGGAGCTTGCTTCAAACCATACAATGATTTCTTCAACTTGCAAACATAATTTTCCTTGCCGGGAACTTGAAAGCCCTCGAAAGCCGTGTCATGTATATCTCCTTATCCACCTCACCATGTAGAAAAGCGAGTTTTCACATCTAATTGCTCAAGTTCCGGATCTGCCGTGCCACCATTGCTAGTAACACCACGATTGAAGTGTGTCGACCCTTTGGTGAAAATATTTCATCAAAGTCAACCCCTTCCTTTTGGTTGAATCCTCTTTCAACCAAACGTGCCTTATACGACCCTTCTGCCTTAGTTATTCCTTCCTTTTCTTGAAAATCCATTTACAAGTCACAACTCCCTTGTCGGTAGGTTTGTTTGACCAATTCCCAAGTACGATTCTTCAACAATGACTCCATTTCATCTCCCATGGCGCATGCCACCGAGATGCTTCCATACATGTCACTTGCTTCCCCTGTAAGTAGTAGGTTCAGCAACCTCTACCTCCTCTGCAACTTGGAGTGCATATCCGGCCAAATCATCATATCCATATCTCCTTGGAGGTATCCCGACATTAGATCTTCTAGGCACTGGGCGGTAGACTCGCCGATCAATGTTTGTATGACGCCCGCCGAGGTCTCGGCAGGGCCGGCTTGGATCGATTACGGTTCATTATCCGGATCGGTATAGTGTTGATTTGGATCCACCGATTGTTGCATATCGGTAGACTCCACTGAAGCTCCACTTTGTTTCTCAACACTATCGGATTCAACACTGGTTTCAGACTCAGTAGACCTCCCCACTGATGAGTTTAACATAGAATTTTCATCAAACACAACACCCCTGCTGAGGATTACTCTGGACTCTGCTGATGACCAAATCCTATATCCTTTAATTCCATCACCATACCCCACAAACACTCCCTTCTTGGCTCTTGGCTCCAACTTCCCTTCACTAACATGATAGTAAGCTGTACTTCCAAAAACCCTTAGAACTGAGTAGTCATCAGGCTTGCACGACCATATCTCAAATGGTGTCTTGAGATTGATTCCTGTGTGAGGACTCATGTTGATTAAGTAGCAAGCTGTCTTAACAGCCTCTGCCCAAAATCTCCTTGATAAACCAGCTTGAGAAAGCATACATCTTGCCCTCTCCAGTAGAGTTTGATTCATCCTTTCAGCTACACCATTCTGCTGAGGTGCATTCCTTACGGTATGATGTACGGCAATACCCTCACCGCACAAAATGAATCAAAATCCATCTGCAGAATTCCGGACCATTATACGTACGAAGCTTCTTGATTTTCTTGCCTAAGCGATTCTCCACTAGGGCCTTCCACTTGCTTGAAGTTCTTGAATGCATCACTTTTGTTCTTCATCATCACCACCCAAGTCATCCTTGAATAGTCATCTATGAATGACACAAAATATTTGTGACCACCCAATGACTCAACTTTTGATGGACCCTAGCGATCTGAATGGATATAATCAAGTGATGCCTTTGTGTTGTGCAACCCTACTGAGAACTTACTTCTGTGCAATTTCCCAAACACACAATGTTCACAAAAGTCCAGATTCTTGACCTTATATCCCCCAAGAAAACCTGCTGAAGAAAGAGCCTACATACCCCTTTCACCCATGTGACCAAGTCTCATGTGCCACGGTGAGTCTGTGAGCCCGGTGAGCTGGCGAGGATGCAACAAAGCGAGCGGTGCTAGATACGTAGATCCTTGTAATATATACAAGGTTCCCCTCTTGATGCCTTTGAGGACTACAACTGAATCTTTGAAGACATTCAGCTGTCCACCTTCACCCTTGAAATTGAACCCCTTGCTGTCCAGTAGACTAAGAGATACCAAGTTCTTGGTCATATGTGGAACATGTCTTACATCTTTCAGTGTACAGAATTTACCATCCTCTGTCCTTAACTTTACTGAGCCAATTCCCACAACTTTGCAAACCTTGCTGTTGGCCATATAGATTTGACCACCATCCATCTGCTCATAAGTGGAAAACCACTCCCTGTTTGGACAAATATGGTAGAATGCTCCAGAATCAAATATCCACACATCATTATGGTGTGTAGAATCCCCTGCAACTAGAACTAGATCCTCATCAGATTGCTCAGTAGCCAAGGCTACAGTGCCATAATTGCCTTCATGCTGTTTTTTTTCCTTGGACAATTGGACTTCCAATGTCCCTGCTCCTTACAGTAATTACCGATATCAGTAGACTTAGGACCTTTGGACACTGACTTCTTTTTCTTCTTCTGTCCATATCCTTTTCCACTATTGCTGCTAGCCACGAGCCCAGCAGCCTGATTGTCTGTCCCAGCAGCCTTGTGTCTAAGCTCCCTGGCATGTAAGGCGGACCTCACATCCTCTAAAGCTACTCGTATCCTTCCCAACCATGAAAGCGCACAAATTTTTCATATGATGCCGGTAATGACACCAACGGGATTAAGGGTGCATCTTCATCTTCAATTTTAACATCAATATTCCTTAAATCAAGTAATATTGTGTTCAGCTGGTCAAGATGTTCCCTCAGTGGACTCCCTTCATGCATCTTCAAACTGAACAACCTCTGTTTCAACAACAACTTGTTGGTCAGTGACTTGGTCATATACAAGCTTTCATGCTTCTTCCACAACTTGGCTGCGGTGTCTTCCTCTAGCAACCTCAGTGATAACATCATCAGATAAGCACAACATGATGGTTGAATGTGCTTTCTCTTCCAGACTGGCATAATCTTCTGCACCTGTATTTGGTTTGTCAGATAAATGATTCCACAAACCTTGCTGTTTCAACAGTGCACGCATCTTGATTTGCCACAGACCAAAACTGTTCCTTCCTGTAAATTTATCGATTTTCACGTTTACTGTTGACATCTTTTCTTGCTAAAGACAACTTTATCACAGATCCTAGCACCTTGCTGAAGGTCTTGGTGAAGATGAAGCTGATCGTACATATTGTTTTCTCCAGAACCTGGCTCTGATACCACTTGTTATGAAACTGATGGAGATAACTTCAGATGCAAGAAATAGAAACATACGCAATCAAACATAAATAATCAAAGGAGATAACAGAAAACAAGAAGAACACAAATTTTAACGTGGAAAACCCCTCTCAAAGCGAGAGAGATAAAAAACCACGGGCAGAAAAGAGATATTGATTATTATGCACTGAGTTACAGATTTCACACACACAGATAATATAACAACAACTGTATTTATAGGCACAAATCCCTAAACCCTAGCCGTCAGGAATCTTTGTACGATCGCCATAAATACCCTTACACGTGTCCTCCTTTTAATGACACCGTATATTTGTCACATAACGTAATTAACGGATGTGGGACCCCTGTTGTATTCCAAGTACTCGGCGGCCTTTAACCCTGGCGACGACTCTGGCGGCGAAGCCTCGTAGACTCCACCCTGCGACGCACGAATTGAATACACTTCTCAGCTGTCCATCACACAGCTAAGTCTTTAGATTGGTTCCACCGGATGTAGAGTTTAAGTCATCTTACTGACATGAACCATCAATTAAAGTTGACAAGATATAATTGAAAAAAATAGGTGTTTGTTGTTCTTTAAAATTGTTTTTATGCAACGATTCAGTTATGATCTGATCATATTCATGTCATATTTTTATTTGATTTTGTAAAACTGGCAGGAATTTTCTTGGAATTCGCAATGGGTCTGGGCATCACCAGGTTTGCCGGCGCGAAAGATTTTTTCACAGCCTTGAGCCTATTGATCCCGGTTCCCTACTCCAAATTATGCCAAGTCAGTCAGTAAGTCAAGTTCATGTATTTTTATGTATTTCTTTAATTTACTGCAGATATGAAATTACATTTTTTATTCATGATAAGTTGAAAAGCAGAACATGCATTTAGTTTGGTAGTGATACGCATCATTGCATTTAACAATTAACATGCTCATGGTTAAGTATTTGGCTAGGGATAGTGATGTTACGAGTTCTCGAGAATCTACCCTTAGACCAACACCCCCACTTGTGGGTCTAGCAGCAATAAAGAAACGAGTATTGGGCCAATTAGACATGTCCACCAATGGTCAGTTAGAATAGTATAGCATTTTAACGTATGATATGATACGTTGAATATGATGAGATACCTTCACGGGGCATATGTTGTGGGACCCTCTTCTATGGGTCAAGATAAAGACGTGATATTGTTGAGCCTTGTTGGTGTTTATCATATGTCACGTATGTCAAGGTAGATATGCCATGCTACCTATTGATAATTTTTTGTTATGTAAGTATATGTTCATATTGTCCGATTATATTAAGTGTTTTTATTTTTTCATGCAGGTGTGCATGAATCAGAAGAGTATCATAAAAGTATTCCTAGATATTCTTATAGTACCCATTTGATTATATAGTTAATTATCAATAAGGAAATTTACATATTTTGATTCAAAGAATAGTCCAACTCAATGTTTTATAAGGCATTAAGGACAAAATCAATTAAATTGGACAGATATACCCTTACAACTAATTCGATCATTTAGCTGGAAAAAAAAAAGATTTCACGAGAACTTAGTTTTGTTCATTACTATCCAGCTTCAACCCAACCAAATGTGATTGTCTCTCCCCTTTCGCCTCCCCCTTCTCCGCCCCTATGCCGTCGCCGTCTCCATCTGCTGAATTGCAGAGTCGCTGTCACGCCCCGTTCCCGGACACCGAGTCCTTATCCGGAAAAAGGAACGTTCGGCACGTATAAAATAAAAATAAATTCACCTTATACGTAAGCCTTTACTACGTCGTATAAAAAATAAGCAAACGGAAGCAAAAGACTCGGGTACAAAATTCCCAAACATCCAAGAATAGAAATGAAATCTAAAGAAGGAAATGTAACTTATTACATTCAAGGAACATACGATATCCAAAAGAAATGTAACGGTACTACAAGTCTCGAAAGACCAAAAGTCAAAACCAAAAGTACTAAAAACAGTCTATGAAAGAATAATGAGAGTATAAAATTAAAGTCTTCAATGAAGCATCTTCAAACGTCGTCAACATACTCCTCTTCGTAAACACTATCAACCTGTTCGTCTTCTCACCCCCAAACACATAGAAAACATGCATTTGAGGTAAGTACAACGTACTTAATAAGAAAGAGAAGCTATGACAACAATTACAATTTATAAAGATAAGATAATTAAAAGTTTAGTTGTTTATGTTTGACCGACTCAATCTAGGGTTCATTTCATGTCCATCAAAACGAATTGACTAAACGTTTCTACTTAACTTATCTATGTTACAACCGCACTCAAGGGCACTACGCCTGATGTATCCACCAGGAGATATCGATTGCAACATATTAGTGGATCACACCAATATCCACGGAGGCTAGACTAGGTAGGCTCCGATAGTACGTGATGGGAGTCAACTTTACGTGACTCCGGTGCATTGTTCATCCCCATTTACCATACTTTCAGCACATTTTTGGGTGAATTAGACCATTTTCGGGGTGTTATCGTGAGCTTATGGAACGGGGAGTGAATCCGTTGCTTTGATGGATTATTACCCCTTTTTTGTTGATATTAACCCCATTCCCGGCACTTTTACCCTCCGGAATTGTTTGGATGTTTTTGGTTGTTTATGATGTTGAAGGGTATTGGTGTCTCGAGGACCCGTAAGGTGACGATTTGTGGTGAAAAGCATGATCGAGGCAAGAAGAGGGATCAAAAAGGAAGAAAAGTGAAGTTTTGGGGCAACAGGAGTTCAAACGCGTGTTTGAACCTCCCAAACGCGCGTTTCAGAAGCTGCCATTTGATTCAGAGTTGAACCCCTTTAAACGCGCGTTTGAAACTACCCTAAACGCGTGTTCCAAGTCCTTCAAACGCGCGTTTGAACCTTCTAAACGCGCGTTCCAGATGAAGATCAGCCAAGAACATGCCCAGAATTGAAGCGAAACGCACGTTTCAACTATGCGAAACGCGCGTTTGAAGATTTCAAACGCCAGTTCCAGCCCTCCAAACGTGCGTTTGGACCTATTTTCTGCAGATTTTTCTCCCACCTATAAATACCCCCCTTAGACTATTTCTTAGAAATGAATCATTCTCTTATCAAAACCCTACCCATTTCTTGCTCGATTTTTGTAATAGCTTAGAATACTTTCTCTTAGTGTAAATCAACATTATCTTAGCTTAATCATTCCATTTCTTAGCTTAGATTTCCATTCAAACACTAAGAGACCACCTTTTAATTACTTCTTTGTTTTGCACTTTTTGGATCTAATCTCGAATTTCTGCAAATTAATGGTAAATTTCTCCTTTCTTTTACTTGTTATGGTGCTTTGTGTATGTTTTGATTAGCATAATGAGTAGCTAAACCCTTTTCATAGTCGAATCATGTGAAAATTGGTGAAATCACCCTTTGGGTGATGGAATTGGGAGTGGGTAGTACTTTTTATTGTTGTATCTTGCATGTTTCTTGTCTTAGAACTTGTTATAACAGATTTGGGCTAGATTGATCACCTAGATCAAAATCACACACATCAATCTTGAGAGTTGTTCAGATAGAGAGGTGTGAGAAAAGGGTTCTAGGATCACTCCTTAGAGTGAGGTTACTCGTTTTAACGTTTAAAAGCGGCTCTAGTGCATATCTCGTCTTGTTGATGAATCTTCCTTAGGGAGGGGTGGTTAACACGGCATAAAGTGTCAGGAGAGAGTTGTTCAGACCTTAACACCGGGATTATGAGTTCGCACCCATGAAATTGAATGCGAGAGTTCGTTTGTTATAATGCACACTCCCGGTTTTGTCTATCCTTAGGGTTGAAACTAGCTATTTTGATCATGGTTCGGCTATGTCCCTTAATCTATCTTTAAAACCAAGTAGTTTAATCTTCTTTCTTTCTTTTCTATCTTTAGACTCGTTAGTAAGAATCACTTTAGTGTCGTTGTGGTAAACAAGCACTTTAAAAACATTGATCACCTAGACTAAGTAACACATTCGCTTTGGTACTCACAAACACTTTTCCCTTGGGTTCGACCTCGTACTCCTGTAGCTATTCTAGCAATCGACCCGGTACACTGCCGGTTAGAGAGTTAGTTTGCCCACGGTTTCGAGTCTTTATAAATTGTTTTTGGAGGGTGAATTAACCCTCAATCAATACGCACACCTCAGTAGAGTCCCCCGAACTTGTGGTTCTTTTGACCTACGGGTTCTTCCACCTTCAGAGGTAGCACACACATTGCGAAATAGACTGGTGCCTATCCAAGAGAGACATGTTGTTTAATCTTTTACTAGTCAAGTACGTATTTTATTAAGATGATTAACTAACCACCTAAGTGTTTTCAATTAATCACCCTCACAAATACTACTCTCTTCCTAGACCACTAGACATAAACAAAGCCTAGCAGTTACACAGACATTGATGAATGCTAATCCATCAAAGCACAAGCCTATCATGCTCTTCCGACGGATCCGAACTTCAACTCCCTTTAAGAGTACGTTCGGTGTTTTAACTGAGCGAATCAGAAGCTCAATTCAGGCTTGTTTATGTTATCCAATATTATCATATCATAAATAAGGGTTTAAAACAATTATAACATGATTATGAAACCCGAATCCAACCTAGAATGATAAAACCATAAAAACAATGTAAAACAGGTCAGACGCCCGTCCGACCTCCTATGGACGCCCGTCCGTAATCAAACGCCCGTCCACTAAACCCCAAACGCCCGTCCGTCAAAAACAGCTACATCCTGAATAAAAAATCTAACCTCAAACGCCCGTTTGCCTTGTGCAAACGCCCGTTTGGGCTATTAGGGTCGCAAACGCCCGTCCGCCTATTGCACACGCCTGTCCGCCTGGGTTTTTCCCAAAACGCTAAAATTGTCAAGCTCGATTTCAAATCCATTTTTGACCTAATTGGCATCGAATTAAACACAGAAAAACGTAGTAAAACATATCTAAACATCCCAAGAACACCTACGATCCTTGACCAAAGAAAACACATCTTTTTAGCATCTACGCATCCTAAAACATGATCTACACTTTACGAATCATAACTGAGATCATAGGAAGAGTTTCTTACCTAATTACAGCCACAAACTGATCCAAACAGCCTCTGGAAAACTGCTGCACTTCTCAGCAATCTGATCCCCAAGCGTCGCCCTTCTCACGACGATTCCAATTCTCTCGTCTGATCTGAAAACGGTTAAGAAACGCTTCAGATATCGTGAAAACTCTCTTGGCCTCTTTCTTCCTCCAAATTGCGCAGAGAAGAGGTGAAAAACTGATTTCTAATTAGTGTTTAGGTTATGGGATTATTGTGTGTTAATTTTCCTTAAATATCAATTTCCCATAAATCCCTTTTTCCTTAATTATCCTTTAATTACCAACTAATCAGATTTTTCCTTAATTATATATACATATAACTCGAAAATATATATATACACTCAATTAAATACTTAACTCCCATAAAAGAAAAGAAATAATAATATTTCGTTTTCGCAAAATGACACGTCTGCCCTTTCCCGAAAATCGGAATATTACAGTCGCTGTCCGGCAATCCCTGCCACAACACCACCCTTATCTGCTACAGCGGTCTCCTTCTCTGCCACCGCCACCAACCTCCTCTTCCATCAACAACCTTCGTCCTTCAATTTTCTTGTTAGATAACAAACACAGAAGAATCGAAACCACCGCAACTCAGTTCCATGTGCGCATCAAATTGATGAAGTAAATGAGTTTTAATTGCAATTTATGTTTGAATAACAGTTACGATTTTATCAATATGTCATCTACGTATGTCGGACATTTTTGTACAATGAGGTTCAATGAATTGAAAAACTTGTTCACAACTTTGTCTTTGTTTTGTTCCCTTATTAATTAATTCTTTCTTTCCTTCAAGTCACTTGATTAATTTGTTTCTATTGATGCGTGAAAGCATATTTATATGTTGTGTTTTTTCGGGTTCTTTAAACTTATTTATATGCTGTGTGTTATTACGGATCGATCAAGAAGTGATGGTGATTGTGAGTAAAGATAAACAATTTACAAGTAAACAAACATAGGAACAAGAAGAACACATATTTAACGTGGTTTCCGGCAATGTGCCGACTACTCCACGGACAAAAGAGGCTTGTTTTATTATCACGAGAAAGTTACAAGTTACATGCAATTACAAATGATATTTATAGCCTTGGGAATCAAACCCTAACCGACTAATCAGTCAACTCAGTAAATGACTGAAAATACCCCAGAAGTAACTTCACCAAATACGAAAACCATGTAGATGTGTTCCTCAAGTCTGCCGTGGACCAGCAGACTCCACTCTGCTGTTAACTAGCAGACTCCACTCTACTGTTAACCAGCATACTTCACTCTACTGTTTACCAGCAGACACAACTCCAACTGGCTGATCAACTCTGCTGCTGCCCCAAACGAACACCAGACCATAGCTTTCACTCCAGACTTCAGCAGCATAGTTTAAGTCACCATTACAAATCTACACCTTGACTTCAACTAATGCAAACTGACTAGATGCACAACTAAGTGCCACATTCCTCTTTGTCTTCAGATTTGAATATCTCAGCAGACCCCCACCTTCAGCTGAGTATTCCCGGATTCAGATTAACAGCTTTGGATATTTAGCAAGTCTAGACACAACTGAAACTTATCCCTTGGAACTGGTTTAGTGAACATATCAGCAGGATTTACATCAGTGCCGATCTTCTACACTTTAACCCTTCTCTCATTTCCTAGAAAATGGTACCTAGCATCAATGTGCTTGGTTCTCTCATGATGAACCCGATCCTTGGCCGAACATATTGCACTTAGACTGTCACAATACACCCTGGCTTGATCTTGATGCAGACTCAGATCATTGACTAGTCCCTTTAACCAGATTGCCTCCTTTGCTACTTCTGTCAGTGCCATGTATTCTGCTTCAGTAGTAGATAATGTCAATGTACCCTGTAAAGTTTCCTTCCAACTTACCATAGAACCACCCATAGTAAACACATACTCAGTCATAGATCTCCTGTTGTCCGCATCAGCAGCATAATCAGAATCACAGTACCCTGTGACAAAACATTGAGTACCACCTCTATAAATGAGTCCAATATCAGATGTACCCCTAAGGTACCTAAACATCCACTTCACTGCTTTCCAGTGTTCCTTTCTAGGTTGAGCCATAAACCTGCTAACAACACTGACTGCCTGAGCCAAATCAGGCCTAGTACAGACCATGACATACATTAAACTGCCCACCACTAGCATACGGAACTCTTGACATGTATTCTTCTCTTCAGCTGACTATGGAGAAAACACAGCAGACATATGTAGATTTGGTGCCATTGGAGTATATATAGGTTTGGCTGCTGACATGCCAAACTTGGATAATACCTTTTGAATATACCCCTGCTGAGATAAGAACAACTTCTCTTGCATCATATCTCTATAGATCTCCATCCCCAAAATTTTCTTTGCATTCCCCAAATCTTTCATCTCAAATTCAGCCTTGAGCAGATTCTTCAGATCTTGAATAAACAAACCCTTCCTTGCCAAGAACTTAGAAACCCTCTGGTTGAGTCATATATATTTCCTTATCTACATCTCCATGTAGAAAAGTAGTCTTCACATCTAATTGCACAAGCTCAAGATTCTGATGTGCCACTATTGCTAACAGCACCCTAATGGAAGTATGTCTGGCCACTGGAGAAAACATCTCTTCATAGTCTACCCCCTCTTTCTGACTGAACCCTCTTGCAACCAAACATGCCTTATATCTGATGCCTTCAGCAGATGTCATTCATTCCTTTTTCTTAAAGATCAATTTGCAGTTGACCACCCTTCTATCATGTGGTTGTTTGACCAGATCCCAAGTCTCATTCTTCTGAAGTGACTCCATTTTTTCTCCCATGGTAACAAGCCATTGGGATGCCTCAGAACATGTCATAGCTTCCCTGTAAGTGTTAGGTTCAAAACCATCCACTTCTTCAGCTACCTGTAGTGTATATCCAACCATATCCTCCTCAAACCCATATCTTCTTGGAGGTATGATATTGGTCCTCCTAGCTCTGATGAGAGATATACCCTGCTGAACAACATCAACTGTTTGAGTATCTGCTGACCCTTGTTCAGCAGACTAGTTTGGATCCTATTCTGGATCTTCTAAGTGTTAACCATCCTCTGTTGATTCCTTCATTTCAGCAGATTCCACTTGAAGTTCCACCTGTTTGTCAACCTTCTAAGTTTCTGATCCAATTTAAGATTCAGATGTGGCTCTCACGGATGAGTTAAGCGTAGAGTTTTCATCAAAGACTACACTTTTACTGAGTATAACCCTCTTTTCAGCTGATGACCAGATTCTATACCCCTTAACTCCATCTCCATATCCAACAAACACTCCCTTCTTGGCCCTAGGTTCTAGTTTACCTTCACTGACATGATAGTAGACCATGCTTCCAAAAACCCTTAGACCAGAGTAGTCTACTGACTTTCCAGACCAAACCTCAAGTGGTGTTTTGAGCTTGATCCCAGTGTGAGGCCCCCTGTTGATTAAGTAGCATGATGTGCTAACAACCTCTGCCCAAAATCTTCTTGCCAGACCAGAATTAGAGAGCATGCACCTTGCCCTCTTCAGAAGAGTTTGATTCATCCTTTCTGCAACACTATTCTGCTGTGGAGTGTCTTTTACAGTATGGTGCCTAGAAATGCCTTCATTCTTGCAGAATTCATCAAACTCAGACCCCAGTCCATTGTCAGTTCTAAGTCTCTTGATCTTCTTCCCTGTATAATTCTCAACCAATGCCTTCCACGTCTTGAAGTGCTTGAATGCTTCACTCTTAAACCATCCTTGAATAATCATCTATAAAAGACACAAAATACCTGTGACCACCCAATGAATCCACCCTTGAAGGTCCCCAACAATCAGAATGAACATAATCAAGTGTCCCTTTTGTGACGTGAATTGCTTTTGGGAACTTGCTTCTATGTAGCTTCCCAAACACATAGTGTTCACAAAATTCCAACTCCTTGACCTTATGTCCCCAAAGCAGATCAGACTTAGACAGAATTTGCATCCCTCTTTCACCTATATAACCTAATCTCATATGCCACAACTTAGTCAGCTGTGATTGGTGAATATCTGATGATGCTACATTAGCAGAACCTGATACAGTAGACCCTTGTAGTATGTACAATATCCCCTACCTGATACCCTTCAGAATCACAGCTGAATCCTTATAGATATTCACCACTCCACCTTCACCCTTAAACTTGAACCCTTTGCTGTCTAAAAAACTAAGTGACATCAAATTCTTCGTCATTTGTGGAACATGCCTAACCTCCTTGAGTGTGCAGAATTTACCATCATGTGTCCTTAGCTGGATTGATCCAATCCCAACTATTTTGCAGACCTTGTTGTTGGCCATAGCAATATGGCCTCCATCCACCTGTTGATAAGTTGAAAACCACTCCCTATTAAGACACATATGATATGATGCCCCAGTGTCCAGAATCCACACATCCCTGTGCCCTGCTAACTCTGAAACTGCTAAGGCCAGATCTTCTTCAGAGTTGGTGTCTTGTTCTGCCAAAGCAACTGTACCCTGCTGAGTACCCTGCTGCTTTTTCCTCTTTGGACATTCATTTTTCCAATGCCCCTGCTCCTTGCAGTAATTACAGACATCCTTAGCCTTAGGTCCCTTGGAATTCTTTTTTCCAGAATTCCCTGATCCCCTACTGACTCCACTGGCCACCAATCCAGCAGACTGATTGTCTGTACCAGAACCAGATTCCTTATGGCGTAACTCTCGTGCATGAAGTGATGATCTCACATCCTCCAATGACACTGAGTCATTTTCAACAATAAAGGACTGCACAAATTTCTCATATGATGCAGGAAATGAAACATGTAGGATCAATGTTGCATCCTCATCTTCAATCTTTACATCAATATTCCTTAGTGTTCAGCTGATCTAGATGATCCCTTAGTTGGGTGCCCTAATGCATCCATAAACCGAACAGACGTTGCTTCAATAACAACTTGTTGGTTAGAGACTTTGTCATGTACAAACTCTCAAGCTTGGACCACAAATTCTCTATTGTGTCCTCTTCAACAACCTCTGTGATAATATCATCAGACAAGCACACATAATTGTTGAATGTGCTTTCTCCTTCAGACAGGCTCTCTCAACAGTACCTCCATCTGTTGATTTTGACAGAGGACGCCATAATCCATGTTGTTTCAACAAAGCACGCATCTTGATCTGCCACAGACTAAAACTGTTTCTTCCTGTAAACTTGTAATCTTGACGTTTAAAGCTGACATCTTTCTCACCAGAAAAGTTTGCGTAGATCCCAAATCCTGGCATCAATTATGACCTTCGTGCCAATATACCTTGCTTCAACAGATAAACATATTTCTTGATGATCCTGCACTCTCTGATACCAGTTTGTTATTACGGATCGATCAAAAAGTGATGGTGATTATGAGTAAAGATAAACAATTAACAAGTAAACAAACATAGGAACAAGAAGAACAAAGATTTAACGTGGTTTCCGGCAATGTGCCGACTACTCCACGGACAAAAGAGGCTTGTTTTATTATCACAATAAGGTTACAAGTTACATGCAATTACATATGGTATTTATAGCCTTAGGAATCAAACCCTAACCGACTAATCAGTCAACCTAGTAATTGACTAAAATACCCTAGAAGTAACTGCACCAAATATGAAAACCATGTAGATGTGTTCCTCAAGTCAGCTGTGGACAAGTAGACTCCACTCTGCTGTTAACCAGCATACTTCACTCTGATATTAACCATCAAACACAGCTCCAACAGGCTGATCAACTCAGCTGCTGCCCTAAACGAACACCAGACCATAGCTTTCACTCTAGACTTCATCATCATAGTTTAAGTCACCATTACACTGTGTTTGTGGCATCCTTTTATAATTGAAAAGGGAAATCTTGGTTGAACAGGGAAATATGGATGATTGTTTGAGGATCTGGACGGGAAGTAAATGAAAATGGATGAAGGTGAATCTGATATGTTCATCAATGCTTACAAGAATGTTTTGGTAATTGTAATAGTTACAGGGGTTGTTTGATTGAGTTGCTTAAATTAAGTGTTTTAACAATCTAGTGAATTTACGTAATGTAAACAATGTGTGCTTGTTCTTTCCACTTGGATGGCGAATTTTGTTTTTTGGTCATTCGATTTTCTTACCGTTTGATGAATATGAACATTGTTGCAATGTGATCGGCAAAAAAAGGATTGTGAGGAGCTATTTTTTAATTGTTTATGTGATTAGGTTTTGTTTGGTTTGGTTATATTGTGGATATACGATATAGTGTAAGAGTTTTTTTTGTGTATGTTTGTGTGTAAACTTTAAAGCCGTCCTTTTGTGTTTATGTACTGAGGGAATGTAATTGATGTGGCTGTGATGTGATCATGTGATCGCGTGTAAGTCACTAACGTCGATATTACTAGCAAGAATACTAGGTACATCGTAGTATAGTAAATGCGAGTCAAGGTTGATCCCACAGAGACAATGCAACTATAAGTATAAACGATTCTAACCTAATCAAAAAGCAACATAGAGGCGGTCATGGACCAACAATAACATAAAATAAAACAAACTTGGTATTCCTCTCCCTCTTCTCACCGATCTACTAACTTGGATTAGTTAATCGTTACGTTTACTTCCCCACATAATTTCCTTAAATTAATCATGAGCTTAGTTTTAATTATCTGTTGGTCCCTTGGAAAGGCTAACACAAGTTTAGAGGGGGGGGGGGGGTGAATAAACTTGTCACCAAAAACTTATCTTAAGTTGTAAAAACCCCAGGAACTGAGTTTCTCTGAAACTCAAGCGACTTCCGGTTCAGTTATGTTCCTGTCCCTTAACTTGTGCGGAGTTCAGTTAGCTTAACTGATTGTAAGTCAAAACTGACTTATATTCAGTCTTGTTAACTGGCAGCGGATAAAGTAATAGCCTTTAGTGCAATAGATGTGTAAACATAAATCTAGACCTTCTATGTATCAGTTTGTGAGAATTCAGTGTCTGGTGTTTGCTGAGAGATAATGCGATAAATAAAACAAACACAAATGCATAAAGAAAATCAACACAAGATTTGTTTATGGAAGTTCCGGGTGGTGTAATCCCGTACGTCTCCCCTTCTCCTGTGGTGTAGGAGGTAACACTAGAATAATGAGATAACGTTACAAAATCCTAGTACTATGACAGTCCTTCACGACACCCTGGTTTCACTGTCTACACAAAATGAAGAAAGGTGAGATTGCTCCCTTCACTCGCACACCGATCCTTTGGAGGTGGAATTGCTCCTTCACCGGCTCACCACTAACACATACCCACAGCCCCGCAGACCGCACCAAGCTCTTTGTAGCAACACCGTATCAAGAAAGGTAGAATTGCTCTCTTCAAACTATGCACGACCAACCCTTTTTCACAAAGGTTAGGTTTAGAATTAATCACAAGATTAATTCGGTGAGTATCGATTCTTCCGGATGCGGCGTTGTAGCTCTAAGATGCCTTCTTTCCCCCTTTGTGGGTAAGCGGGTCTTTCTTTGAAGTCTTCAAGGCAATTCAGTTGGCTTCCCCTTTTTCTTGATATATCGATCGATTTTTCGGATCCGGATTTGGATCTTTGAATATATGCTTGTAAAGCTCTTTTTCGATCCTCCTCTCTTTTACTTCAAGTGATTCTCTTGTGTATTTATAGGGGTGATGTAGCGGTCACTAGCTCTTGTAGCCGTTACACTTGTCGTTTAGCCAACGTTCACATGTACGATCTTTTGTCGTATTCTCGTTTAAATTTGACAAGGCCTTAACTCGTTTTCTACTCTTCTTCAAAAGCGAGTACCTTGTATACTTAATATCCGACTTTAATTGGCTAAGTCGAGTACACCAATCGATTTCTTCTTTCCCGGTAAGCGATAATCTTTGTCCTTAAGAATATTCAGTTATACATGATCTATAATTCAGTTTCAGGTCACCACAGACTTGCCTGAATCCTGACTTATAGCCACGACTTAATCAGCTTCTAACTGAGTTTGCCACTTCGGTTCTTCGGTCTGTAAGCGAGTCTCCGTGTCCCTCGTTCTTCGGTCTTCTAGATAAGCCAAGCGAGTCCGTGTCCCTCGGCGAACTTATCTTCTTCGGTTTCGCATAAGCGAGTTTGAACCCTCAGTTCTTCAAGTGCATATTCAGTTTTCTTGTTATAACTTAGTTTTCTTGTTGTGACTCAGCTGTTCGCCTAGTTCCTATTCTATTACAATGCTTGTCTGAAACAACCTATACAAGGTTCAGACTCTAGATAGAACTTATACATTTATCTCTAGACCATTTCTTGCTTCTTCTTTCATTATGCACTATAACAGTTAGTTACGACTTCATCATCATGGGTTGTAAGTGATTTGTCTAATTTTGTGACGAATCATCATCAAAACATAAATAATATTTCCAACAATTTCCCCCTTTTTGATGATGTATCCTAACCCTCCCTAAAAGCAATAATAAAGGAATAGTGCTAGAAATCATAACGAAACAAATGAACAAACTAGAATAGCCAAGTTTATTACAAGATTCAAAATGGAACAGACTGAGTTAAAAACTGAATTAGATTACATCTTTTCCTTTTCCAGTGCCATTAATTTCTCACCAGCAAATATACTCCTTTTTGTCTCTAAAAATCTTCTTGTTTTTCGTTCTTCTTCAGTTTCACCAACTCTAGGCTTGATTTCCAGATATTCATTCAACAGTCTGTTTCCTTCTTCATTCTCTTGGTTTTTGAACTTGATCAGAATTTCTTTGAGTTCTTCTTCCATTAATTTCTCTTCTTCTTCTTCTGAGATAAGATTTTCCTTCTCCTCTTTTCTTTCTGATTTCTTTTCAGTTTCCCCCTTTGTTTGTGTCTTCTTATAGGCCAACTTGTCAAGGGATTTGACACGGAGTTACAAGTTTCTTTCGATACTCAATCTTTTGCTTTTTGCGGCTTCCTCATCATCCTCGTTCTTGTTTCTTTAAAGTCTCCTTTCGCAATCGGCTCTTCAAACATATCGTCAACCGCTTCTTCATCAATTTGGGTAGTTAGTAGATCGGCATCCACTTGTCCGTCTTGATCTTCTATCGGTTGTCCGGCATAAGCCTCTTCGATCTTTTCTTCTTTTTACCGCATCATCATCACCTACAAGCTTCATCTTCCCCCTTGTTTGAAGATAAGCGATAGCAATCTTCAAATAACTTACGTAGGGTGATGATGTTTGAGTACTTGTTCAAACTCGAAAAGTGTATTCTTCCAATTAATTCATGCAAGTTTGAACATTTTCTCTGTAGATTTTGTATTAAACATTCAATGAATTCTTTCGGATTTTTCGGTTTCTCGGCTTCGTTTCTTGAGCCGAGATTCTCCAAATGCCGATTTGCTTGTGGATGCCTCATGAGCTTGGGATGAGATGCCGTTTCGGGATAGTAAAAGTGAGTATCATGAACCGTCGGTTCCTTTTCATACTCGTTTCACAAAATTTCGCGTCTTTCACAGTTTCTCTCTGTTTTTCAGTGTATTCCCCAAACATAGTAGTGGGAAATTCACTCTCTTCAGATTCTTCACACTCGCTTTCTTCAGATTCTTCATCAACTTTTTCAGATTCTTCTTCATTCCCTTCAGTTTCTTTATCAGCTTCTTCTTCACCAAATTCTTTATCATCTATACATTCCTCATCTTCAACTTGTTCACTTTCCTCGAATTCTTCAGTTTCTTCGTACATGCTTTCTTCAGATTCATCAGACTTGCTTTCTTCAGTTTCATCAGTTTCATCCTCAATCTCAATTACTTCCTTAGTTTCAGTTTTCTTTGCCTGAAACTTGTTCAACATTCTTTTCTGTCTTCTCAGGGTTCTGTCGTCCAATCTCACAGTCTCACTTGAACTGGAGTCTGAAACTTCACTCCATTCTTCTTCTTTGGTGACTTTTCTCTTCTTTGTCCCAGTGGACACTGACTTCTGTTTTACTTCGGTTGGTGTGGATTTAGAAATGGAGAAGTGATCCAGTATCCTTGCACTAGATAGGTAAATCCCTTTTTCAGTAAGAATGATTCTCCAGCAATTTCCTTACTTTCTTTGATCCTCTCCTTTTCATCAGAAATCTGCTTTATCAACTGATTGAGAACAAATTTGTTCCAATCAAATCTCTCTTCAAACCAAATTGCATAAATCATCTTCATTTTGTCCGTTGAGAGAGTGTAGAAATTTCGAGCATGACCAATGACATTTTTGGTCGAAGTATCGTCAAGAATGCAAATTCTCCTTTTCGCCGATATATGGAGCCACCGAAATTCTTCTCCTTCTTATTGATTCTTTGTGATATTCCAAAGTTTGTTTTTTCTTCTTTCCCAAAAGTAAACGAAGAAGAGCCTCCAATTATATCTAGCCGGAATACCACGGAGAGCAGTTGTTCATCAATGACGAAGCTTTTGTCTTGGACAGTCGTTTTGAAGCTTCTTCCATTGTTGGTGATTTCAGCATTCCTGTAGAAATTTCTAATGCCGTCTGGACACAAAGTAGTGACCTTTGTATCAATCAAATTCTCCAAACCTCGAATCTTTTTAATCTTCTTTGTAATTTGAATTGAAAGATTGGAGTTTGAGAATTTTTGACAGAATGCGTCCAGGCTGGTTGTGATTCCTTCGTCAATGTTGTATTGCTCCATTGATTTTTGAATTTCGGATTCTTGAATGCTTGATTTTGGGTGAGCAGGATTCCGCCAAGATTTCGTCTTTCAATCGTTTTCAAGGTGAGAGTCGTGTCACAATCAATGAGATTATGTAGGGATGTACATCTACTTTTTCTCCCAGATTGACACGTGGCTTTGAGTGATTTGTCATGTCAGCCCAAACGTCAGATGGTAGCTGGAGAGTTTTTACTTCTTTGACAGTTTTGTCCTCCATCAGCTTTTTATTATCTCAGTTTTGTATAGAGGTCAGTTTTCTGAGGACTTTGTAATGTGAACTGACTTCTCCTGGAAAACAGTTTTAAGTTTTCTTCGGTACCCATATCTTCTTGGGTCCGGCTGAGTTAGTTACTGAAATATATTTTTCAGTTCCTTGGTTGAGAGAATTAAGCATTCTCAACTCTTTTTCGGATAAACCATTACGCTCAATCTTAGTTGATTTCACAAGGATTCTTTTAGATTTATCATTTTTAGTTTCCTTGTGTAATCCACTAGATCTTCCAGTATTTTGATTTCTAGAGTTTATACTTTTTGAAGTCTCAAACCGGGTAGGGGTGGGGGATTATCATTGCCTTTGTCAATCTTCGAGTATTAATCTTTCGACTAGATTTGACACCTCGATTTCAAGAAACTCATTCCAACCTTTTGCTTTGCCAAGTTTTTTGTCTTTTTGTTCCAACTCCAAGGAGAGTTTTTCGGTTAACTTGACAAGATCGAATTTCTCGACCGAGTTCAACAAGTGATAACCGAGTAGAAGAATGTACCTTTCCTTGATGATTTGATATAGTTTGCACATTCCCTTGTTCTTTGTGATGAGTCTTCTATGTCAACAACTATTTGCAACAATTCCTTTCCTTCTTCTTTTGAGAGGTCTCTTAGTGATGGAACTCCTCTCGGATTCGTTAATGTGAACATTGAGGTTTGTATCCACATCATCACTGAGTTGAGGTTCTGAATATGTATATGAATCTGTCGCACTGAACCTTTCGATCATTTGATCCTGAAAATCAGATATATTTTGCAAACAATTAGTCAGGGGGTGAGTAAGCCAACTTCTAATTCTAGATGTAGACATTGAAACTAGGTGAACTGATACAGTGAGGGGTCTACAGCAAAATGTATCTTGGATCTCTTCCAGAAGGAAGATTGCTCCGATACCAATTGTTGGTCCCTTGGAAAGGCTAACACAAGTTTAGGGGGGGGGGGGAATAAACTTGTCACCAAAAACTTATCTTAAGTTAAAACCCCGGAACCGAGTTTCTCGAAACTCAAACCGACTTCCGGTTCGGTTATGTTCCCGTCCCTTAACTTGTGCGGAGTTCGGTTAGCTTAAGCGATTGTAAGTCAAAACTGACTTATATTCAGTCTTGTTAACTGGCAGCGGATAAAGTAATAGCCTTTAGTGCAATAGATGTGTAAACAGAAATCTAGACCTTCTATGTATCAGTTTGTGAGAATTCAGTGTCTGGTGTTTGCTGAGAGATAATGCGATAAATAAACAAACACAAATGCATAAAGAAAATCAACACAAGATTTGTTTATGGAAGTTCCGGGTGGTGTAATCCCGTACGTCTCCCATTCTCCTGTGGTGTAGGAGGTAACACTAGAATAATGAGATAACGTTACAAAATCCTAGTACTATGACAGTCCTTCACGACACCCTGGTTTCACTGTCTACACAAAATGAAGAAAGGTGAGATTGCTCCCTTCACTCTGCACACCGATCCTTTGGAGGTGGAATTGCTCCTTCACCGGCTCACCACTAACACATACGCACGCCCCTTGTACCGCACCAACTTTCGTAGCAACACCGTATGAAGAAAGGTAGAATTGCTCTCTTCAAACTATGCACAGCCAACCCTTTTTCACAAAGGTTAGGTTTAGAATTAATCACAAGATTAATTCAGTGAGTTGTCTGATTCTTCTGGATCTGGCGTTGTAGCTCTAAGATGCCTTCTTTCCCCCTTGGTGGGTTACTGGGTCTTTCTTTGAAGTCTTCAAGGCAATTCAGTTGGCTTCCCCTTTTTCTTGATATATCTGATCTGATTTTTCGGATCTGGATTTGGATCTTTGAATATATGCTTGTAAAGCTCTTTTTCTGATCCTCCTCTCTTTTACTTCAAGTGATTCTCTTGTGTATTTATAGGGGTGATGTAGCGGTCACTAGCTCTTGTAGCCGTTACACTTGTCGTTTAGCCAACGTTCACATGTACGATCTTTTGTCGTATTCTCAGTTTAAATTTGACAAGGCCTTAACTCAGTTTTCTACTCTTCTTCAAAACTGAGTACCTTGTATACTTAATATCTGACTTTAATTGGCTAAGTCAGAGTACACCAATCAGTTTCTTCTTTCCTGGTAACTGATAATCTTTGTCCTTAAGAATATTCAGTTATACATGATCTATAATTCGTTTCGGTCACCACTGAGACTTGCTTCGAATCCCGACTTATAGCCACGACTTAATCGCTTCTAACCGAGTTTGCCACTTCGGTTCTTCGGTCTCGTAACCGAGTCCGTGTCCCTCGTTCTTCGTCTTCTAGATAAGCCAAGCGAGTCCGTGTCCCTCGGCGAACTTATCTTCTTCGGTTTCAAAGATAAGCGAGTTTGAACCCTCGTTCTTCAAGTGCATATTCGGTTTTCTTGTTATAACTCGGTTTTCTTGTTGTGACTCAAATTTGTTCGCCTAGTTCCTATTCTATTACAATGCTTGTCTGAAACAACCTATACAAGGTTCAGACTCTAGATAGAACTTATACATTTATCTCTAGACCATTTCTTGCTTCTTCTTTCATATGCACTATAACAGTTAGTTACGACTTCATCATCATGGGTTGTAAGTGATTTGTCTAATTTTGTGACGAATCATCATCAAAACATAAATAATATTTCCAACATTATCATTATCAGCTACGGTTGCAATTCCTACTCCTATCTACTCCGACAATGGTAGTAGACAATCTATACGCATGCTACCCTCCTTAATTGGTCTGTAATAGCCCATACGCATAAAGATCTAGAATTGCCGATATCGAGTACTAACTCATACCGCTAACCCGCCTAGACAGCTGTCGATATTGATCAGCACGTTCCTAGAGTCCATTCAAGACTATGTCCAAATATAGCACTTCACTATTCATATTTCATGCCAGTTTACGATTACAATAAGCAGATTGGCCAGATCTAACCTACTGTTAATTAAACCTGTCAATCAACGAAGCTGTAGTGAATCCCAGTTTTAGGTTTTCTAAATTATGCCCCGGTAAACCGGTATAGACCACCGGGTTACCGGGGTCAGCTTTTCCTATTCCTGGATCTACATTGCTCAATTACGATTATTCTAAGTAAATTATGGGGTCTTTAAACATGCAGATTAATTAAAACACATAAATACGAACAGATCTACCATATTGAAGACAAAAAGGAACGTTCAAAGCTTCATACCTTCAACAATGGAGATCTAGCTCGATCTACTCAAGCTAGAGATAACGGAAGAAGAGAGGAAACCGAAAACAACTCCTTCAAATCTTGAATAACTTTATTTCATGAAAATTGTATATTGTAATTTAAGAATTGGTAATAATATCTGAGATACTCAGTATATGGGGCTTTATATAGATACAATGGCCGACTTAAGACTCTCTAAAACCCTAACCGACCTAGTAGAGGCGGCAGAATTGATTTCGTGTAAAACAAGTCGCCGGTTTACCGGGCCTAGCCTTCGGGTTACCGGTCCTACTTTTCTCCTTTTTCTTCAACAGGCTTTTTCTTGGACTTCAATCACTTGGCCCAATGTACTTATTTTGCTCCAGATCCATTCTCCAATGCTCCAGATTCGGTACATCCTATTAAACACGTAAAACGAGACAAAACAGTACCAAAACCTTGAGAAAATAACATAGATGCAGAATTACAATCCTGGAAACACTCACATATAATTTAACATATATTCCACATAATAACGAGCCTATTTATCTTCTCTTGAGCAGAATTCGGGGTAAATATAGGTATAATTATTTGTACCATTTAGAGCGTTATCAACTAACCCCCACTTAGCTTTTGATCGTCCCGAGCAAAAAGGCGAAAAGAAAACAATACTCTGATCAGTACACAAGTTAATTAAAAACAACTATGCTTTACAAAGTCAAGATCGAGATCATGACACTCATATCCATCAGTAACGCATTAAACGCTATTCACATCATGAGCCAATGTGTGTGTGAAATAACTTTCACAACTGCTTAGTAATGCAGACAATCTCATATTACGTCAACCAGTAGTCAAACTAACTAGTCTCGAACATGTTATTTATCAATTAAATTAGCTGGCAAGGCGGATCGAGAACCGAGTATATATTACTCTTAGGCTCGCGTTTATCGGTCTATGCAAAAGTCGAGCGTCTTACTCTCCATCGACTAAAATATTGCCAAAGAGATTATAATTGTATATATTTCAATGCACTTCTCTTTCTTGGCGGGTGAAATCTCATTGATTTACCTATCCTCACGGCCCCACCCATGATAAACTACTAAATCCGAAATTCCATTGCCTTTATAAGCGTTGGTGAAACATGATTCGTGATGAAGCCAGGGCAACTCTACTCAAAGCAATATGCTATCAACTACACACCAAGGGAAGTGAGTTATACGTGCTTAAAATGGTGGCTCATAACAGAATATGCGCTTAATACGCCACTACTTCAGAACTTGACATTTACTCTTACTTGTGCAAAGTGAAACAAATATTAAGTCAATTAACTCGAAAAGATCAAAGATATCATAATTTTTCGAAATTCTGTTGAAATGAATCAAAGTCTATGTGGTGAATCGTGCATCAAAGAGAATCAAGATAATCATGCAATTCATGGAATATAGTGCTAAGAAGCTAAGTGACGTTCTCTTGCCCCCCCACTTAATCGAAACATTGTCCCAATGTGTAAGATGAGAAATGAAAATTGAAAAGGAACTTAGCGAACCAAAGAAGAATCGGATCACCGTACAAATCATCGGGCGCATGTAAGTAATCCATGAAGAATCAGCACTAAGTAACTCAAACAAACCAAGAAGAAAGTGGTGACAAGAAACGGTATAATAAAATGGCGGCAGTAAAAGAGAAAATAAATTAACTCCAAAACAAATTAAGCCGACAAAATGATTATATTAATTTGTTTCTGCTACATCAACTAGATAGGAAAAGAAAAAAAAAAGAAAATGGAAAACAACAATAACGAAAAGAAAAAGACTAATCCTCATCAGAATAGTCCTCCCAGTCATCTCTAGGCTCAAAACCGGGAGGTGGACCAGAACTCAAGGCAAAAGCTGCCGAAGAAGAGGCTTGGTGATATGGGGCAGTCCTAGGTGGTGGGGTCAAGGAAGGTATGCCAAAGAAGTCGATAGTCCTATCCATCTTGCGGTGCAGACTCGCAATCTCTCGCAAGTGCTCCTCTAGCATAGCTCTCTGAGTCCGGGGTGCTCCGAGGACCGGAGTACGCTCCTTTTCAGCTCTTCCAAACCATCTAATAACTTTTTGAACCTACTGCAAACTGATCTTCGGCTCAGGGTCTTCCCAATCATCACTGATGAGAATTTTCACCTCGTCCTCTAAAGCAAACATGTCAATCATCAGCCCGTATGGCGACAGCTCGCGCTCAGATGTGTAGGCAAGCTCATGAATACAGCTATGCATCAGAAGACCGATGTTGACCAGAGATCCCTGCTCTAGATAAAACATCAACTCCGCCCTCTTGGTGGTGACAGAGACCGTGTACTTGGTTGGTTGAAGGCGGGCACAAACAAATCTGTTCACCATCTTCCGGTCCCAAGAAAATTCGCTCTCTAAGAAGATGGTGGGGGCTCCCATAGGGTTACGCTTCCATTGTACCCTAAAAAGTTCAGCAATCATATCCATCCTCTTCACATCTTTAGTGTTGCTCGAGGATGTACTTATCCGGGCCCACCGGTGGATGTCTAACCCCAAAATGAGCATTGATTCGCTCAATAAAAAAATCAACTTTAACACCGTGGACCATAGAATATGTGTCTCCGGGGTGATGCGAAACATAATCATAAAACTCCCTTACCACCGTGGCGTTGAACCGTGTCGGTGAGTCTGCCATGTCCAAAATGTCTTGTGCTTGAAGGGCTTCGGGCAAGATCGACCCGCAATCGGCTAATTCTACCCCTCATTCTCGAGCCACTGGCCTTGCGTTCCAATGCCCTCAGGATGACTCGTATATTTTCAAAGAATGAAATTGCTCAACCCCGTCGATTAAAGGGTTAGCATCTCCATATACACTCTGATAACCACTGGGACGAACTGCTGAATGTTGACGCTTAGGACCCATCAAGAATGAGTATAGGAACTGATTCTGAGGCTGATTTTGGAAAACTAAACCCCGGTAACTCGGCAGTAATGGTCGAGTTACTGGCCTGACTTTTCTGTTTTTCTTTCTAGGGTTGTGCTTCTGATAATGGAAGAAGAAGAACTGCAGCACTTCACTGTTGCAGCAGCAATACTTTAGCAACAGGGGTGGTGAATGTGGTGTTTTTGTTGGTTAAAATGGAAGAAAATGGTTTGGTTATGATGGTGATATGGTGGTGATGGTGGCCGAATTTAGATGAAGAAGAAGAAATGGGAGAAGTTTGGTGATTGGGGAGAAAGTATTTGATAAGAATGATGAGATTGGTGATGAAGGGGTGGTTTAAATAGATGAAATGAGTGAAGGTGGAAGGATTTAGTGGGATAGTGGGTAGAGGAGTTATTAGGGTGAGGGATTTGAGGAGGTGATTGATGGGATTGAGGTGGAGTTATGGTGGAGTGTGGGAAATGATGAAAAATTTGAAAAGAGGGGAAAATAGGACGGTTTTTGCTGACTAGTAATGCCTGGTGCAACGTGTGTCCTCCACGTGGTTCTATAAATTTAGTTTTTCAAAATGACGTTCAGAAATCCAAAAATCCATGCTCGGTAACCCGGAGGTTACCCTCAAGATACCGGGGGTTCTTTTCTCCCAGATTTCTTTGTCTGCCTTCTCTTCACACTATGCTCAACCTTTCTGCTCAATTCGACCTCAAATTGACTAGTCTCTTACTCTTTCCATTGCTATTTCCGACTCAAAACCTAACCTTCTTCACTAGAATCCGCAACGAGTAAAAAAACATTTCCACAACCATTCGATTTCAAGCCTAAGGGTGCAGTAGGATGAAAAAAAGCTCGTCCCTTCATCTGGCTACTTTTATTCATTCCTAATCTACCTAAGAGTTTAAGAAAGTAGTTCTGAGTTTATAGTCGCCAGCTCGACTTTCTTCAGATTTCCGATCATTCAGGGGTTGGAGCTTTAACTCGCCAAACTTTTGCTCCAGAGGTTTGTACCTTTATAGAACCTTTTTTAGCTCTCTTCCTAGCACGCCTTTCCCTCTTAGCTTGCGTACTAGGTCTGCCTCTGCGTCGAGATTTAGACTTTAGACCCAAGGACTCCACATTTCCTACTTTAAGCTCGAAGCGTTCACTACGCAACACGGAAGGACTAGCTTCCGTGAACATCTTGTTGTGGTCCTTCTCTTCTTTCTCTCTCAGCATTAGTCTCATGAATTCTTGCTCAATGGTTTATATTACAACCTCTCTATGCTTATGCCCCTCGATCTCCATAATTTCCACCTTCCCTGAAGCATACGTCATCTTGCAACTTTCCGGCCGATTCTCTAGGGGTTCTAAGATTTTAAAAGATACAGCGTCATTATTCAATCTCAAAGTAATCTCCCCATTATCAAAATCCATGACTACCCTACTTGTTGCTAAGAAAGGTCGTCCTAACAGAACTGAGGCACTTGGGTCCTCCGGTACATCTATCACCGTAAAATCAATTAGATAACTGAACCCTCCTGCCTTAATCGTGCATTTCCTAAGCAGACCAGTAGGCATATCTCTAGTTCTATCAATGAAAGTCATGGTCCTGGTTTGATTCATTACGACCGGAAGCTTGATCTTTTGACAAAGGGAAAAAGGTAGAATGTTGCAACTCGAGCCAGAGTCACAGAGACCTAATCCTACTGATAGACCATTAACTGAAATCGAAAGCCGGAACATGCCAGGGTCTCCTAACTTCACCACGGTGTCTGAATCTGGGTAGTCCTCAGGCTTAGAAAACATCGTGTTGGGATCCTCTTCAGGATCATCAGAATCATAATCCGAAGTCGATATATCAATTAACTCGCAAGGGAACTCACCTGGACGATACGTGCTATACTCCTTTAAGTTCTCTTCAGGCTCTTGCTTGATTGCGTCTTTCTCTTTTTCCAACCGCTTCTTTATAGCTTCATAATGCTCTCTTGCTTCAGATCCAGGGTACATGGAAATCGGTGTGATGTTCAATATCGTTATAGGCATATTGCTTGACTTGTTGGCTCTTTTTCAACTCCGGTTTAATCGAATTTCTGAAGTGTTCTGATCTTCCTGTGAAAAGACAAAGTAAAACAAGGAAAAGGTTAGCAACTTCTGCTTTCAGCTGGGTGTGATCCCAACTATTGCGGACCTACTAACTAAAATCAACAGGGAATGACACAGAATAATAGGGGCTGTTCAGAAATTTATTTTTCAGGCCTCGGTAACCCGGGGGTTAACCTTGGTAAACCGGCCCTAAATTTTTTTTTTTTTGGCAGTTTAACAAGTGCAGGTTTGATACAGAACGACTCAAGACTCAAAATAAAATAAAATAAAATAAAATAAAAACGACTTCTTAATCAGAATTAAAACGTTTATATTTTAGATTGGCCATTGTCCCCGGCAACGGCACCAAAAATCTTGATCGCGTGTAAGTCACTAGCATCGATATTACTAGCAAGAATACTAGGTACATCGTAGTATAGTAAATGCGAGTCAATGTCGATCCCACAAAGACAATGCGACTATAAGTATAAACGATTCTAACCTAATCAAGAAGCAACATAGAGGCGGTCATTGACCAACAATAACATAAAATAAAACAAACTTGGTATTCCTCTCCCTCTTCTCACCGATCTACTAACTTGGATTAGTTAATCGTTACGTTTACTTCCCCACATAATTTCCTTAAATTAATTGCGAGCTTAGTTTTAATTATCATTATCAGCTATGGGTGCAATTCCTACTCCTATCTACTCCGACAATGGTAGTAGACAATCTATACGCAAGCTACCCTCCTTAATTGGTCCGTAATAGCCCATACGCATAAAGATCTAGAATTGCCGATATCGAACGCTAACTCATACCGCTAACCCGCCTAGACAGCTGTCGACATTGATCAGCACGTTCCTAGGGTCCATTCAAGACTATGTCCAAACTTATCACTTCACTATTCGTATTTCATGCCATTTTACGATTACAATAAGCAGATTGGCCAGATCTAACCTATTGTTAATTAAACTTGTTGATTAATTTAGTTGTAATGAATCCCAGTTTTAGGTTTTCTAAATTATGCCCCGGTAAACCGGTATAGACCGCCGGGTTACTGAGGTCAGCTTTTCCTATTCCTGGATCTACATTGCTTAATTACGATTATTCTAGGTAAATTATGGGGTCTTTAAACATGTAGATTAACTAAAACATATAAATATGAACAGAGCTACCATATTGAAGACAAAAAGGAATGTTCGAAGCTTCATACCTTCAACAATGGAGATCTAGCTCGATCTACTCAAGCTAGAGATGATGGAAGAAGAGAGGAAACCGAAAACAACTCCTTCAAAGCTTGAATAACTTTATTTCATCAAAAATTTGTATTTTAATTTAAGAATTGGTAATAATAACTGAGATACTCAGTATATGCGGCCTTATATAGATACAATGACCAACTTAAGACTCTCTAAAACCCTAACCGACCTAGTAGGGGCGGTAGAATCGATTTTGTGTCAAACAAGTTGCCGGTTTACCGGGCCTACTTTTCTCCTTTTTCTTCAGCAGGCTTCTTCTTGGACTTCAATCACTTGGCCCAATGTACTTCTTTTTGTCCAGATCCATTCTCCAATGCTCTAGATTCGGTACATCCTATAAAACATGCAAAACGAGACAAAACAGTACCAAAACCTCGAGAAAATAACATAGATGCAGAATTACGATACTGGAAACACTCACATAGCATTTAACATATATTTCACATAATAACGAGCCTATTTATCCTCTCTTGAGCAGAATTCGGGGTGAATATATGTATAATTATTGGTACCATTTAGAGCGTTATCATCATGTTTGGTACATTAGTTAGTGGATGAAATTTATGAACCTATCTATTCAACTTTCTTGTGTAAATCTTAAGTTTTTTTTCTTTTGATTGTTTAAGCTTTGAGCTTCCCTTCTAACCTACCTATAAAATTATGTTATAGTTTCTATGATTTTTGCACAGGTATGAAAATACTCTGATGCGTATTGTAGATGCATATTACGAGGACTGCATTAATGTAAAGATGAATTATCGACAACTATTGCAATTTAATGTTGATTCTGGATCACGTCTTGAATTTATGGGGGCATAGGTAATCATCTTAATTTGTCCAAGAACTTTAACGGTGTTGCTACAGATTATTTGTTTGGACAAAGCTTTGGAGGGTTATCGTGCTTTTGGTAATCCAAGCAGCGGTTGTTCTCGTTTCATGAAGGATTGCTTTCTTGATGTTAAGCTTCAGTTAGATGCACGGTTGAGAGACTTCATAATTAGTGTTAAGGGTGATTTTATATGATTTATATCGTTATATTTTATAATGATTTCCTCCATATTCATATTATTTGCATAGAAATTAAGGGTTTAATCGAATTATTGAGCAGATGAGTTTTAAAAGTCTTTAAGTGTAAATTTGAGCTAATTTCGTGATTTTATTGGTAATTATCTATGGTTTTACACTTTGTGTGTTCTTATGGTTTTGAAGGTACATTTACATGTCATGGAGAGGGATGAATGAGCTTAAAGGATGTCCAACTGAAGATTAAGTGGAGAGAAAGATGCATATTGAACTTGGAGTGAAGATAAGGAAGCATTGAAGACTGAACGCACGTTTGCCATCCGTCCAACCTGGACTGGCGTCCAGAAGCATGGACTGGCGTCCACTGGAGCTGATCAATTCAGGAAAGCATGATTTTTACCCAAACGGGCGTCCAGAAGAGTGGACTGGCGTCCAGGAAGAGAAGTTGGATCAGGATGTTCAGATTTTTAGTGAACGAGCGTTTGAAAATTGTTGGTCCCTTGAAAAGGCTTTAGTTAAGTTTAGGGGGGGGGGGGGTGAATAAACTTAACACTTAAAACTTTGGAGTTAACAAATTCGCAACTTCGGCGGCACTCGTCGATACTTCGAGTCCGTCGAGACCTCGCAGTCTGTCGATAAACGTAGTCTACCGATAGTTCGCTTTCTTTGAATTTGTGCGCGGAATAATATCAAAATTAAGCCTTGTTACTTGTTGTTAAATATGTTATCAAGTATTAGATACTCGTAGTGTTTGTGTGTAATTTCGGTTGCTAGATTCAAACGGGTTGATATGGATAATGACTAAGTGCGAAAGTAAATGCGGTAAGTAAGTAGAGAGATTTTATAGTGGTTCCGGGTGATGTAATCCTGTCGGTCCACTCTTCTCCCGTGATGTTGGAGGAAATTCACTAGTGATCTTTGAGTTATACGTTACAAAGAGTCCTAGGTTGCTTGTCCTTCACCAATAACTATGGCTTCACAACCGAAAGCGGGAACGGTAGGATTGCCGCTCCCGAGTCTTCCACGGTCCTTGAAGGGTAGGATTGCCTCTTCACCGCCTTCACCACAAACCAACAAGTCTTTCACACCCAACGGATGCTTCACCTTGTCTTCGGCAGATTCTTTATAAGATAAGAAGTGAATCAAATAAATGATTCGGTTGCGGCGGCTTGATTAGGATGATGTAATCAAGCGGCTTGCGATCTTCAAGTGTGTATGCTTGATGCGGCTTGAACACGTAAAGCACTTGAAGAAAATAACTAGATCGGCGGCCTTAAGCTCGGTAAGTTCGGCAGGTGTTATTCGGCTCGTATTATCACTTGAAGTTTATTCCAAAATTCATCATCATCTTCTTGAGTTGAAAGTCCTCTATTTATAGGTAAGAGTGCATGTGAGTTGAATTTTAAAATTCAAATGTGACCGTTCCTTGTATTTGTCCCATCTCGCACCGCATTCCGTCACTATTCATAGGATCGACACTCGTCAGATTACTTTTTGACGGTGCGGTACTGTCCACCCCTTTGACTTGTATCCAATGGATAAAAATATGAATCATCCCAACGTCTTTTTAATCTCGGCCTTTGATTTGCTTGATAAGTCGAGGTAGTTGGTCGTTCTTATCCATGTAACTTTCAATAATCTTGAATTAATCGAGGTATATATCGGCGGAGTTCATTAGTCCGCTGTAAAACCAATCGTCTGCCGAACATCATATTTTTGTCCGTAAAATATAATGCGAGTGATTTCTTTTATCCAACTTTTATTTGTGAAGTTAGAATACATCATTTTAAATATAACCAAGTTCCAAACATCATCCAACTTGTGGAACTTAGACCTTCTACACAAGGCATATGTAATCAGTTTAGGTCATCACAGACTTGCCTATAATCTGATTCCATATCCTTGACTTTAATTACTAAGTTTGATCCCTTAGCCTTCATTAACTGAGTTTGAACCCTCGGCCTTCGTCTTCGCCTTCGTAGGTTCCGGACCGCCCACCGACCTATCTACCCTACTGACCTAGACCAGTCTGCTGATAAACAATCAGCAGCCTTTTACAGTGCTTGTTTGATCAAACCTATTTATGAATCAAACTCTAATAAACCTATACATTTTATCTAGACATCTTTTTGCCTTTGCACTATAACAACTAGTGTGGCACTCATCATCAAAACTAAGAAATAAGTCTAACAATTTCCCCCTTTTTGGTGATGATGCCACTACCCTCACCTAATCAAAGCAAAGCAAAAAGATAAAAACACAAAGAACAAATTCGGTCAATTCTCATTATAAATATTTGTTCACAAGTTATTACAACTAGATAATAAAGCAAAGATAAACAGTGAAAAGTAGCCGAACTATTGTCTCTTCTCTCTTTCTTGTCTAGCCTTCTCGCCTTGCTCTTGATAAGCTCGATTTCTTCTATCATTTCAATCATCCATTCATTCTCAATTAGTGTAAAATCAATATAGTGATTGACTTGTTTCCACCAATTCCATGCTTCAGCGGGACAAGATTGATCGATTTACCCCGAAACCAAACCTCATATACAAATTTCTCCTTAAATTCATTCGGTGAATCTTTTGCTTTTGTAATTGGCAAGCACCTTTTCACCTTTGCTACTTCTTCTTCCTCTTGAATTTGCTCTTAAAGCTCTAATCCTTGCCTCCCAAAACTTCAAACTCAAGAAGGAGTTAAGACCTTCATGAAATCCCATGTCACGATAGGGTCTCCTTCGTTATGGAACTCTTTCTTGTACCGTGATAGGAGATCATCGGTGAGTTGCACTCGCCAGTGCAAAGTTGCCTAAAGGCATTTGTATCATCGTCCATCTCTTCGTGCAAAGAGTCTAGCAGCCTTCCTTTGCCGGTACCGATTGGCCCTCTTCCCCCTTAGTGACATCATCAACAAAACGTGAGATGAGGCCATGAATAGCTTCCCGTGATACTATCACTCGTGTAATTGACTGCCATAGTACCGCTCTAGTATCAAGTGAAGTAATCCTAGATTGCGTAGTCTCTTCCGGTCTGTTGATCCTCTCGGTAAATTTGGGATCGTGTACAAAATGAGTTGTTGTGCGAAGAAGAGAGCTCGGCGGCTTCAAGCAAGCTTGTCAAGTTTTTGATGAATGGATGTAAATTGATCTTTCAAAAACTTGTCCTTCGGTGTGTTCCCTTGCTTGATATATCTCACATCATATATCATATCATTTAAAGCATTTTGAGTGGAAGCAAAGTTTGAAGCAAATGTCGTATCGCACAGATTGTCCGTTTTCATTTATCGAGCCATCGGTTCTTCAAATTTTCTTTCTTGTCCGTCGGTTGAGTTCTTAACTGTTGCATATCATTTCTTACAGTCCTCAACTCATTTAGTACTTCAACTGGCACTCCACTGGCCATTCTACTATCAGTAGATCCATCAGCAGGCTCCTCAACTCTGTATTGTGCCTGTTGACTGCTGATGATCATTGCTCTACTCATATCTCTCCCAGCAGGGGGAGGTCCTTCCTCAACCATTGCATCAAGAACATCTTCAAGGATAGGATCTTGTGCAGGTTCCTCAGCAACTTCTTCTTGTCCAAAAATTTGAAATTCTTCATCACTGTAGTCATAATCCAGCAGCTGTTCTTCTTGATTAACACTAGCTGCCTGCTGATTATCCTTCCCTACAGTGGTCTTGGCTCCAGAGGGCTCCACTACAGCAGCCTCAATAACAACATGGGTTTCCTCCAAACCCAAAGTTTGTTCCAACCTCGTGTCCAGTCTTTGTTTGAGACTCAAGCAGCCTCGTACCTCTGTTCCAACCTTTGTCCAGTGTCGTTTGTACCCCAAAGAACTGTACCTCCCGTTCAATTTCCTGTGGATTAAAGATATTAGTATTATCCACTTGAAAACCTTCTCGCATGACCAATCTTGTGCGGGATGATGGCGCTTTTAGTAAGAGTGCCTTCAATGTCAAATCCATCTTGATATTCAATGGATTCCTCGAACTAGCACTTGGTTCACTAAAGTCACCGACTTTTTCTTGATCCAAATCAACAATCTGTTCATCTTCGGGTTGTCCGGCAGACTTTACAACATGAAATGCATCGGATTCATCAACTAGCCTACCATCACTCAATGTAATTCCCTCATTGATCAATGCTTCTAGATCATCCATGGTGAGATCTTGTAGATCCTCATCCATTTCTTCGATCCGCGGCCCTCGCGGACTTACCGATGCCCGGTGGACCGTTGTGCGGTGGATCATTTATCAAAGCGGTCCACTAGATTCTCCACGGTCCCGAGGGGAAATCTCCCCTTGAGTCAGATGATGAGGAAGAATCATCATCACCATCTCTTGGATCTCTGAACTTGATACCCTCCTCCTTCTGTTGATCATCAAACAGATCCATCAGTCTTGATTGCAGCAAGGTTGTATCAATCAGATCCAGCAAGTTTTCCACTCCTAACTTGTCAAAAACCCATTCTTCAAAATCTGTCATTGGTTGAGCAATTTGGTTTTTGTCTTTTGTAGAACCCAAACTTCCACTTTGGAAGTAATCGCAATTTCTTTGAAGTTTGGGATCCACAAACTCTTCAGTTTTCTTGCTCTTTTTCACATGCCTTTCAAATGGCATAAAAGAACTCCTGGGAGCAGCTCCAGTAGCTTGTTGACCTCCAAAGGTTCCAACAAGCAGATTCATGGTATCTTCTACAGATGTTAGAAAGTCAGCAGGTTGCTGTGATTGTACATTTGTACCTACTACTTCCATCTGTATCACACTTGGTTCCCCCTGACTTACATGCTCATCAGCAGGGTTAGCAGCAGACTGCTCTTCCCCCTGAACTATTGCCACATTTGCAGGGTCTTCAACCAAGTCTCCAATCACCTCTTCAACCACCACAGCAGGTTCAGGTTCAGTGGTTTGCTGTGGTTCTTCAGTGGATACTACAAAGGGCTCGGGGTCGTAGATCGCCGTACATTCTCTATAGATTGCTCAAAAATAACCCGTTCAAAGCATCGGTAGACTTGATAACTTCTTCATTTGAGGAATCACCGATAACAATCGGTGGAATAACGAGTTAAGGGCTCGGCCTCAACAACCTCTTCTTCTTCTACCGACACCTCTTCTTGGACTTTTTGTTTTTCCAAGATTCTCAATTCTTTACCTTTGCCATACTTCTTCTTTTTGGCAACCTCCTTCATTCTCTTGGATAGAGGTTCATCATCATCATCATCATCGTAGATTTTCTCTTTCTACTATCTTCTTCTCGTTGTTTTGTCGAATTTCAACAACAGTTCTTCTTGCAAGCATTACGCTACGGCGGGGTCGGTAACTTCCACTTGACCCTCGGCGGACTCGAGCCTGTCTTGTTTCCTTTCTTGTTCTCTTTGATTTCAAGATTTCGGTAATCTTTCTAACATCAAGCACTTTTTCTCTTTCCAAATAGTTTTCTTTGATGCGGCAGGTTTGATGGATATCTTCTTAGTTTGCCGAACTCCGCTCACCACCGCATCACCGTCATCTCCATCATCATTATCACCAAGATGCTCTCCAAAGCAACCTCTTCATCATCATCAAGTCCGGGAATTGCATAATCAATCTCCTTTTTGTATCCGGACCGATTTATGGCAACCGGTTCAAGATCGGGAACCTCCGGATGATTCGGCAGGTCCGAATCATCAAACCTAAGGGTAAGGCCTTGGATTTCCTTTTCCCTATTTTCTCCTCCTTGGCAACTTTCTTCATATAATGAATAAAGTAACCACCGATCAAATCTCATGCTCTCATGAGATGATGATCATTAACTCTATCTTAGGCCCGGATAGAGTATCCATACCGCCAACCAATCCAAGTATGTTCTTGGCAATAAGTTTGCTCAGACCGTATTCATTCCCAATGTGTCCGCAATTGATGCCAGAACGATTTGGTGGTTTGATTTGTCTTGATTTGATCTACAAACGCCAACTTGTCCAATGCCATTGCTTCAGGATTCACTGGACCATTTTCCACTTCTTCAAATCCAAACACTTCCCTCAGCAGACTGGGGGAGATAACAAGCTCCTCAGCATTCACAGTTGTATTGAATGCTTCAGTTCCTTCTTCCACCACCATGTTCTTCCAGAAATCAACAACGTTGGTGTATGAAATTGTGTCTAATCTGATATTGAGCTTGTTCTCCAAGCCCGCAAACCTCCTTATTCTCCGACCTATATTAATGGCCAACTCTGTTTGGTTTGCATCAACTACATAGCCTCTAACACTTTGGCTGGATTTGATTTGAACTTCAACCTTTTCCGCCATTGAAATAAGAAAAAGATGAAGAAAGATTGCTCTCAAATCTGTGTTCACACGTTGTAGATTTTGCGAGAGATAAAGCGAGAAATTGCAAGTGGAGAAGCCGCGTATAACGTCGATTTTATAGATCGTGAGTAGTTGAAACTTGTCATAGCACGTACATTGAGGTAACCACGATTAAATTTGATTAGGTCTTGTCTTGACACGTGGCCCATTACTCCACCATAACGTTTGTAACCGTTGGATGGTTTGAGCGTGGTAATAATGGATAAAATAAATATCCCGCCAATATGCTTTTTGACTTTAATTATTTTGAGCGAGTAACGTTCCCTTCGGCGGGGGTAATCCTCGGCGGGGTGGGCTCGGCAGTGTGTCGATAAGTAGACTTCGGCGGCCTGGCGACAAAAGTACTCGTCGAACCTTGTTTTCTTCTTGTTTTGTTCAATTGATAATACAAGATGAGGTTTAATACCAATGACCGATCCGTCAAGTGAGCTCACCCAAAATGACAAAGACCAATCCCCTTGGCAACCTCATTTGCTCAATTGTCCAAACATAAGTACATGGAATTGTTGATACCAATGACTAATCTCGCTAAGTGAGCTCACCCAACATAGCAAAGACTAATCCCCTTGGTGAATTCCGATTACACCGCTTGAATATCGGTCAATCTTTATGATTCCAAGTTCGGTCCTTAGTTTAGCAAATCTTTCACCTTGTCAAGAGGTTTAGTGAAAATATCAGCAAGTTGATCTTCAGTAGGAATGTATAGAACCAATACATCTTTCTTTTCAACATGATCTCTTATAAAATGATGTCTCACATCAATGTGCTTGGTTCTTGAATGCAAAACGGGATTTTCTCGTGATTGCAATTGCACTTGTGTTGTCACACATGATTGGAATTTCCCTTTCTTCAATTCCATAATCCCTTAATTGTTGTCTTAGCCATAGTACTTGTGCACAAGCAGCTTCCAAGAAGCAATGTATTCGGCTTCAAAGTGGAAGTTGAAATAGAATTACGTTTCTTGCTAAACCGGGAGACCGATCTATTTCCCATTAAGCGACGGGTTCGAGGTGCTTTTTCTATCAATCTTGCATCCGGATAATCGAATCCGAGTAGGATATTACTTTGAAGCTTCCTTCCTTGGAATACCATATCCCTACACTTAAGGTCTCTTTAAGATACTTGAGAATTCTCTTAACCGCACCTAAATGACTTTCTTTAGGTTTAGGCGAAATCTTGCACAAACACCTACAAAGGATATATCCGTCCGTCTGCTTGGCGTTGAGATACAACGGACTCCCTATCATCCTTACGTATAAAGTCGATCAACATCTTTGCCTTCTTTATCTTCATCTAATCTCATGTTTGTACTCATAGGAGTTGAATTCTTAGTCTTGTTTTCCATACCAAATTTCTTCAAAGCAACTCTTTGGTATATTTGGTTTGATGAATGAAGATTCCATCCTTTATCTCTGTTTAACTTGCAATCCCAAGAAGTAATTCATTTCTCCCATCATACTCATTTGGAATTTGCTCTTCATTAGATTTGCAAACTTTTCACAAAGTAACTCATTCTCGAGCCAAAAATTATGTCATCTACATAAATTTGTACCCAGGAGTCTTTGTCCCTTCACCGATTTCGAAAAGTGTCTTGTCAATGGTGCCTTTAGTGAAACCATTGTCTACCAAGAATTGAGATAGAGTCTCATACCATGCTCTTGGTGCTTGTTTCAATCCATAAAGTGCTTTGTTGAGTCTCGTACACTTTATCTTCTTGATCTTTAACTTCAAATCCAGGAGGTTCTTGAACATACACTTCCTCCTCTAGGATCCCATTCAAAAATGCACTCTTGACATCCATTTGATATACTTTGAAGTTCTTATATGCAAGCATGTGCTAGGAATAATCTCGATAGCTTCCAATCTTGCAACGGGTGCATAAGTTTCATAAAAATCTATTCCTTACGCTTGAGAATAGCCTTTTGCAACTAGTCGGCCTTATTTCTTACAATGGTACCTGATTCATCAAGTTTATTTCGTACACCCACTTAGTACCAATGATATTTGCATGACTTGGCCTTTCAACTAGTGTCCAAACTTGATTTCTTTCAAATTCATTTAATTCTTCTTGCATAGCAATTATCCAATCGGATCCGAAATTGCTTCTTCAACAACTTTAGGTTCCATTTGAGATAGAAAACAGGTAAACATAGCTTCCGGTTGTCTTCTAGTCCTCACACCTTCTTGTACATTGCCAATTACTTGTTCGGCGGGGTGATTCCTTAACCATTGTGGATTTTGGTTATTTTGATTTTCGGGAATATCATCTTCGGTAGGGTCTGTTGTAGTTTCTTCTACGGGGGTCGGCGGATCCTTGAATAGCTTCGAGTTGTTGCATCGGTAATATTGTCGGCGGGGTGTTCGGCAGGGCGAGTATCGAAATTTTTAAGTCATTGAATCTTTCCAAAACTTCCACACAACTGGATCGGTGGCTTGTTGATTCTTAGCGAGTTCATAAACTTCATCTTCCATTCCGGTAAACTTAGGTTCATCAAACACAACATGGATTGTTTCTTCATGTTTTAGTGACCTCTTGTTCGGTACTCGAATGCTCTTGACCGAAGAATATCCCAAGAATATGCCTTCATCGATTTAGGTTGGAATGTTTTCAAATGAACTTTGTGATTTAGAATAAAACATTTGCTTCCAAATGGGTGAAAATAGGATATATTAGGTATCCTTCCATTCCGGATCTCATAAGGTGTCTTCGCAGCGGCTTCTTGTTTCCGATGTTCTATTTTGTGTATAGCATCTTGTATTCTTGCTTAGCCCAATATCTTTCGGGTAGCAATGCTTCACAAATCATTGTTCTTCCTGCTTCCTTTAATGTCTGTTTCTTCTTTCAAAGCAACCCCATTTTTGAGGTGTACCACGACGACAAGTTGATGTAGTACACCATTACGTTCACAATATTCTCTTATAATTTTGTTGAGAAATTCGGTACCACGATCCGATCTTATCTTTATGATTGTTAAACTTTTCTCATTTTGCAATCTCTTCAAAAGATTAGGCATGCTTTGGAGTGTCTCACTTTTCTTGTTCATAAATATCACCCGGGTGTATCTAGAAAAATCATCCACAACTACTAAGGTGTATTTCTTTCTGTTACACTTGTTGGAGTTATTGGTCCAAAAAGATCCATATGCATAAGCTCCAACACTTTGTTAGTTGATTGTTTAGTCTTTGACTTGAAACTTGACTTTATCTGTTTACCTTGCTGACAAGCATCACATATAGCATCCTTCTTGAATGTGATCTCAGGTAAACCAATCACTAATTTCTTTTTCACCAACTGATTAATATCATCAAAATTCAAGTGATTTAACTTCTTGTGCCATAGCCAATTGAGTTCGATTTGGTATGCACAATCAGTGAGTTTCGGAAGCTGCACAGTAGACCAATCCACAACATACATGTCTGTTGCCTTCTACCACAAGTACAACTTGATCACCTCTCTCACTAATGACAATACAATTGTTTTTGTCAAAAGTGACCTTGTATCCCATATCACGAATTGTCCAAAGTGCTCGGCAAGTTGTAGTCAGTCCTCCACATATGCCACATTCTTGATTGTAAGTCCATTTCTGATAAGTGTGCCATATCCTCTTGTATATCCAGGTGTATTTTTGTTGCCAAAATTCACCCTTGGACCATCTTTTGCCACAAAGTTTGATAAACAGTGCTTATTCTTTGTCATGTGTCTGGAACATCCACTGTCAAAGTACCAGACACCCTACAAAACAAAGTTAATGCATTTTAGGTACCCAAACCTGTTTGGGTCCATAGTGGTCAGTGGCAAGCATGACCCTTGGTATGTTTCCATAAGGTCTTCTCCTAAATGTGTCATACTTTGGTTCATACTTTGGTTCATACATGTATTCCACACATCCATAAGTTCTAACAGTAGGTTGTGTAGGAACCACATATGTTTTTACGGCCTTTTGGTACATAATGTTGTTTGAAATGATTCTTGTTATTAGAAACATTTGCATAACCATAGGTGTCTTGTCTATTAGGAACGACCATTTTGTAATATGGAGTCCGCTTCGAGGTCTTGTGTAAGTCCTCTGTCGATTCCATTGCCTAGGTTCTACCCTAGTAGTATGGTTATCTTGATTGTTTCTAGCATTAGATGCGGGAATATTCCAATCATTATCGGCGGGGAACGATCTACCTTTCCCCCCCGAGATAAGTATCCCTTGAATGATCAACATTTTTGGATTTAGGATTCTTATTCTTGGAATATCTCTGTTTCTTTCCCTTACGTGGTCCAAATGAGACTTGGTAGCAGTCTGCTATCGGCGAGCTTAGAAGGCACAAGCGAGTCCTATTTTTGGATTTATTCATTTTACTAGGAGCCGTTGACTTCGAAACTCCCGATTTTGCTTCCTTGAGGCATTCTCATTGGGTTTTTCGCTTCGGCGGCCTTGCGGGAGATGGATCTAGTGCGGGCACAAACTTAGGACCAAATGCGGTACTAGGTTCGGTAACCTTCTTTTGGATCCACTCTTGTTAGATTCGAGTTCCAAATCCAAGCCCAGTTCTATCTCCATAAGCCTTTCCCGATTTGTATGCGGTATTGGAACAAGATGGTTCGAGCGGATTCGAGAGGTCGCTTGGATGTTCGACGAGCTTATGCGATTCTCGTTCAACTTCTTTTTCCTTACCATTGAGAACCCTTAATTCGGCTTTCAATCTTCCAACTTCTAACTCAAGAGCTTCTTTTTCACCTTCACAACCTCATAACCAGATTGTATTATCCTCAATTGATTAAGGATGGCATCCAAAGTCTCATTGTTGTCAGAATTT
Organism: Gentiana straminea; assembly: GCA_036785695.1. Classification (NCBI taxonomy): domain Eukaryota; kingdom Viridiplantae; phylum Streptophyta; class Magnoliopsida; order Gentianales; family Gentianaceae; genus Gentiana; species Gentiana straminea. The sequence continues at coordinate 13,878,876 of JAVUPR010000183.1, forward strand.
CTAGGATTTGAACCACAGGTTGATTCACAATCACTTCCAGCAGGAGTGTTTATAGATACAGTGTTGTATACCTCCTCAGTTTCATCCATATTAGCCATCAAAGCATAATCCTCCATATCAGCAACCAGTGCTGTGTCATATGATTCATTTCCTTTTTCAGATTCCACTTCATATCCTGATTCATCTTCAGCAACCATAGCCTTCTTGCCATGTCTTCTTTGTTGACTCTTGGTCTTCGTAGGTACGGACAATCGTGTCTAAAGTGTCCGGGCTTCTTACGGTTGAAGCAAAGATAATCGGGTTCCTTGCCTTGTTTCAACTCGGGACAATCGGTCGAAGTGTCCTGGTTTCTTGCAATGAAAGCATAGATAGTCATTATCTTTCTTTGGTTCTTCTTTCCTTCTTTCGGTAGGCCTCTTTGTGAAATTTCTTGTAGGGGCCTTTCCGGTCTTCATCATTCGATTTTCTTGCTCGGTAGGGCAATTTGCTCTTGCATTTCATCTAGCATATCATCTGTCCTCCGATGTTTCTTCATGATGTGAAGCGACCAATGCGGTGGTTTTTGGCTCTTCCTTTTCGTTTCGGGCACCGACTTCTTGCTAAATTCATAGGCCTTAAGATCGAGAGAACAATTTGAAGGTATCTTCTTCATGCAACTTTCTCATTTCTTCAATTACAGTCACCTTCATTTTCCAAACATCTCTTGCAGGTAAAGCTTCCAAGATTTTGGTGTTTACTTCCTCTTTCGAATAACTTACACTCGGTAGGGTAAGTTCATCCGATATAGCATTGAATCTTGATTCCATTTGCTCAATGGTTTCATTAGGTAGCATCTTGAACTTTTGAAACCTTTTTTAAAGCCACACCGATTTTGTTCTTCTTTATTGCATCGGTGCCTTCACTGATTAAGTGGATCTTATCCCAAAGTTCTTTTGCGGTCTTGCAATCTTTGACTTTCATGTACATATTGCTATCCAAGGTTACGTAGATGATATCAATAGCAATGTTGTTGAGGTTTGCTCTTTTCTGTCTTCTCGCATTCCATTCTCTCTTTGGTTTAGGAATGTACTCGATTCTGTCACCCTTTATTCTTGCCTTTGTAATCTCCAGTGGTCCTTCAGTTAGTACATCCATCATCTCATCATGAGTAGCAGCAAGATATGCCTGCATTCGACGTTTATACTCATCAAATCTATCAAGAGAGCACATCAACATGGTTCTAGCATACTGTGTGTTATCCATGATGTAAGTCTTGAAAATCAGTAACTTGAAAGAAAGTTTTAAAGAATTTTCACAAGCACAACAAGTAGGATTCCTTGAACGAAGCCTTTGCTCCGATACCAATTGTTGGTCCCTTGAAAAGGCTTTAGTTAAGTTTAGAGGGGGGGGGGGTGAATAAACTTAACACTTAAAACTTTGGAGTTAACAAATTCGCAACTTCGGCGGCACCGGCGATACTTCGATAGTCGCGAGACCTCGATAGCCTGTCGATAAACGGTAGTCTGCGATAGTTCGATTCTTTGAATTTGTGCGGCGGAATAATATCAAAATTAAGCCTTGTTACTTGTTGTTAAATATGTTATCAAGTATTAGATACTCGGTAGTGTTTGTGTGTAATTTCGGTTGCTAGATTCGAGCGGGTTGATATGGATAATGACTAAGTGCGAAAGTAAATGCGGTAAGTAAGTAGAGAGATTTTATAGTGGTTCCGGGTGATGTAATCCTGTCGGTCCACTCTTCTCCTGTGATGTTGGAGGAAATTCACTAGTGATCTTTGAGTTATACGTTACAAAGAGTCCTAGGTTGCTTGTCCTTCACCAATAACTATGGCTTCACAAGGCGAAAAGCGGGAACGGTAGGATTGCTGCTCCCGAGTCTTCCACTTGGTCCTTGAAGGGTAGGATTGCCTCTTCACCCGGCTTCACCACAAACCAACGAGTCTTTCACACCCAACGAGATGCTTCACTTTGTCTTCGGCAGATTCTTTATAAGATAAGAAGTGAATCAAATAAATGATTCGATTGCGTGAGCTTGATTAGGATGATGTAATCAGCGGCTTGCGGTCTTCAAGTGTGTATGCTTGATGCGGCTTGAACACGAGAAAGCACTTGAAGAAAATAACTAGATCAAGAAACCTTAAGCTCGGTAAGTTCGACGGGGTGTTATTCAAATCTCGGTATTATCACTTGAAGTTTATTCCAAAATTCATCATCATCTTCTTGAGTTGAAAGTCCTCTATTTATAGGTAAGAGTGCATGTGAGTTGAATTTTAAAATTCAAATGTGACCGTTCCTTGTATTTGTCCCATACGCACCGCATTCTCGTCACTATTCATAGGATCGACACCGTCGGGATTACTTTTTGACGGTGCGATCCGTCCACCCCTTTGACTTGTATCCAATGGATAAAAATATGAATCATCCCAACGTCTTTTTAATCTCGGCCTTTGATTTGCTTGATAAGTCGAGAGGTAGTTGGTCTGTTCTTATCCATGTAACTTTCAATAATCTTGAATTAATCGAGGTATATATCGGCGGGTTCATTAGTCTGTTGTAAAACCAATCGTCTCGTCGAACATCATATTTTTGTACGTAAAATATAATGCGGTGATTTCTTTTATCCAACTTTTATTTGTGAAGTTAGAATACATCATTTTAAATATAACCAAGTTCCAAACATCATCCAACTTGTGGAACTTAGACCTTCTACACAAGGCATATGTAATCGGTTTAGGTCATCACGGACTTGCCTATAATCGATTCCATATCCTTGACTTTAATTACTAAGTTTGATCCCTTAGCCTTCATTAAGCGAGTTTGAACCCTCGGCCTTCGTCTTCGGTCTTCGTAGGTTCCGGACCGCCTACCGACCTATCTACCCTACCGACCTAGACCGTCTGTCGATAAACAATCGGCGGCCTTTTACGATGCTTGTTTGATCAAACCTATTTATGAATCAAACTCTAATAAACCTATACATTTTATCTAGACATCTTTTTGCCTTTGCACTATAACAGCTAGTGTGGCACTCATCATCAAAACTAAGAAATAAGTCTAACAAAAATGTATAGGACGGGCGTTTGAGAAGACTCGGCCCGACTCGAAGAATTTACAGGATCTGGACGGGCGTTTAGAGGTATCAAACGGGTGTCCACGGCCGACATCAGCATAACCGACTTAGTTTTCTATAAAAGCAGCCGCATTCTCAACCCTAATGATCATCATATACACATTACAGCAGCCGTAGAAAACCCTAAATTCTGAAGCCGAGTTGTGCTCGGTCGGCCAAGCCTTGGTGCTTGGTCGACCGAGGGTTAGATTAGTTGTTTTATTTATTTTGTTTCGTTTTCCTTCCGGATCATGAGGATGGCTGGAAGCTGATCAAACTTGGAGCAAGCATGTAAAACTTTTCAGCATCGTTTTTATTTCTCCCTTTGGATGATTTCGTGAGGTTTAATTAAGTTGTTTCTTTTCTATGATTTTCATGCTATGCAATTTAAATCGAGAGATGTTTTGCTATTGATGTTTGCCATATGATGAGAATCGGTGTAAACACTAGATCACCATAGGAAAGAATAGATCTTTTTTTAACCTAAAAATACGAGAGTTGCTAGGTTAGAATATCTAGATTGTTAGATTGAGAAATCTTGCACCTTGGTTTGAAAGCGTTAATCTTTAAGATCGAGAGATAAAAGATTGATAGGCGAACTTTTCTAAGAGATTAGGAGTTCATACCTTTGATAGGTGAATCACAATTTTAGTTAAATCATCATAAGATAATCTAGAGAGGAAATTAAGGGTTGCGGGATGGTGGATCATTGCTTGTTCTATGTTTAATCGCTATAGTCATTATCATGCTTTTATGAGTTTTATTGTTTTTCTCGTTTATAGTTTAGTTATGTTCGCAACGATCTTTCCTGGCTTTGGACTGACAATCCTCTGTCCAGTTTATCTTTTCGTTTTGTTATTTTAGGCTTTAATAATAATGGTATCAGTCTTAGGAAAATTAATGAACTAGACACCCCGATTCCCTGAGATCGACTCCGATATTAATCGCTATGCTACGATCCCTACACTTGGGGTATACCGGATTTATAAATTTATTACTTGTTTATTTTTCATTGCATAAAATCCGTGACAATTAGCAGTAGTGTCAGTGAAATGAGTGCAAGGGCCACCAAGTACATTTTCCCATGAGCTAACCAAGGAAAGGTAAGGATCTTAGAAGTTGTTCAAATGGCTAAAACCTTGTGTAAGTACAATACAACACCTTAAATAGACTGCTGCTAGATTTTTGTTGCCATGGCTTCCGGATGGCCTCATGTCTCGCTACGAAATAGGCATTTCAGATGAAGTTACAGGCATGGATGATTTTCTGATAAAATTCTTCCCAAAAGTTCTCGAAAGAAAAAAATGCAAACAATATTAACTACTGTATATACGAAGATCATCCGGACACATAGTGACGGTGGAGGTAAAGAGCGAATAATGGTGGAGTGCGAAGATAACTGGAATTGTCAGCTCAAAAACATGACTTTTACTGCTAAAGATGGAAAGGTTTCACAACTTGAACATGTTATTCAAGGCAGCAAAGTCAGGTTCATGGTAATCCCGGACATGCTTAAGAATGCTCCGAAGTTCAAGCGTGTTGACGCTAAATTAAAGGCAAGGGGTCTGCACTAGGTGTTGGACGAGGTCGCATTGTTTCCATGCGAGTTAAAGCTCAAGCAGTTGGTCGTGGTGGTCCTACAACTCGTAGGGGCGTTGTGCCACCGATACGGAGGTACTTACGGCTCCATCAGAGAGAGGGAAATGTGTCCGTGTGGAACCAAAGTGATATAAGAATCATTGAGTTCTTATTACTTCAGCCATGTTTTGTTTCTAGTATATGAATTAGTGGCAGAATGTTTAAGCCTAAATTGATGTAAATTCTAAATCAGTTTTTTGTGTATGGAGCTTTTTGATGGTTTTCTTGGTAGTTGTAGCTTTGGATCAAGGAATATAGACTTTGTATTTTGGATTTTATTCAAGGAAAAATGATTCAACTTTATTGTTTGAAAAATGTTTTTGTAATTACAAATATTTGTGCCTTTTTACATGTGATGTATTTCTACTTCTACCACGTTAATTTCTCTCCATTTAAGAACTAAAACAGTGAACTACAATCGTAAACTCTTAAAAATGAAATCATAAAATTAACTTAACAAGTGAACTAACAATAGTAAACTTCCAATAATAAACTACAAATAGTGAACTACAACATTGAATTACATTAACGAACTAAGAGTTTGAGTATGATTATAATGAACTCTCAACAGTGAATTACATTGTTCAACATTTTGAAATTCACTACATTAACAATAAATTCACATTGAAAATCTGGTAATGAGTTGATAGAATTTCTGCTACATTCCTTTAGGAGCTTATTAGATTTTGTCCATTTGATATGTATTTTGGAATGGATTAAGAAAAGGTAAACTAACAAAAGTGAATATACAAATAGTGAACTACAATTGTAAACTTCTAAAAGTAAACAAACAATAGTAAACATTCAATGGTTAACTACAATAGTGAACTACAATTATAAACTAGTAAAAATGAACTTTGGTTTAAAATGAATTAGTAATGTGAAGTAAGTGTGAAACAATGAACCAAAGTGTTTTGAACTCAAAAAGTGAACAAACAATTGTAAACTTCATATGGTTAACTACAATAGTGAACTACAATTATAAATTACTAAAAATGAACTTTGGTTTGAAGTGAATTAGTAATGTGAAGTAGGTGTAAAACAATGAACCGGAGTGTTTTGAACTCAAAAAGTAAACTAACAATAGTAAACTTCTAATGGTTAACTACAATATTGAACTACAATTATAAATTACTAAAATTGAACTTTGGTTTGAAGTGAATTAGTAATGTGAAGTAGGTGTGAAACAGTGAACCATAGTGTTTTGCACTCAAATAGTGAACTACAAATAGTGAACTCGCAAAAAAAAACTCAAAAAGTGAACTAACAACAGTAAACTTCCAATGGTTAACTACAATTGTGAACTACTAAAAGCGAACTTTGGTTTGAAGTGAATTAGTAATGTCAAGTATGTGAACCAGAGTGTTTTGTACTCAATGAAAAATAGTGAACCAGAGTGTTTTGTAGTCAATGAAAGCAGTGAACCAGAGTATTTAGCTAGCTAATAGTGAATAAGTAAATTTAATGATCAAAATTACCCAATAATATTGTATTAATACATTAAAACATTAGACCAATCATGAAAATGGACAAGAACATGCTGTCATTCATGCTTAGGTGTGAAACAATGAACACACATACACCACACCATCATAGGTCATTAGCCATCAAATTCCTAAAAGTAGACACAAAGCGTGCATGCAAACAAAAACTAAAGGGCATAGGAACCATGGATATCTTCTTCTTTTTTCTGGGTGGGAGGGGGGGGGGGGGGGTGGTGGGGCCAAATACAAAACATAAGCTTAATCTGGCCAAGATCATTTCCTTCGACTACTACGCCTCTGACCACCATCCTCCTCATCCCTTGCCTTGGCTTTTGCTGTCATTAACAGTGTTTGATCTTTTGTCAATACTTTCTTTTTCTTTTGGAACTTCTTGTCAATAGTCTATTGATTTTCCTTCACTTTAACATCATCATCTACATTGAGGCTCATCTCTGAAACATCAAACTTCTAGATTTGGTTCGATTCATCAAATGCTCTCATTATGTAAACCTGCACTCATTTTTTTTATAACAATAGGGGATAAAGAAGGAGTTGTTTAGCAAAAAAAGCAGTTCAATGATAAACTACTACTATTAGTACTAACCTTGAATCTTGTAGGCTCAACACATTCAAATACTAAAACATCACCATCATCCAGTTTATGATCCAAAGCGGAACCTCTCCAACCCCCACTAAGCCCTACTCTCTTGCCTGTGTACACCGCCTCGTATTCTGACCTTTCCTCATTCTCTACTACCATCTCAGTTGTTGACTTTGGCATGTAATTTTTCACAAAATTTAGATGAGAGCCCCTAAACACATCACATCATCATTGTGTCAAAATGACACACCGATATATTGTATTAGTGATGAACTTTTCCATGGGAACATACCAGCCAAAAGCAACTGTACACATGAGATAAAACCATTGATTTGACAAAAGAGGGGTTTTTTGATTCTAAGTTGCTCTGAAACTTCTCATCAACCTTGAAAGCAGGAACTCTTTCTTCATACGATACTGATTTAACTTCTTCCAGAGGTCTTGCAAGATAATTGGACACTTGCCGTGTGTTTAAACGAGTTGGGATTCTATCAAAATGTATAAAAATGTCCAAAAACGTGGGAAACAGATGCTTTACCTTGCCCATGAACTTGAATAGCTGAACTTTGCCTTTTTTTCTCAATGTTGGAAGTTGTTGCAGTCTTGCAGATCAATCTGTTGTACACAAACATATAATATTACAAGCAAGATTGTGTAGTACCATAAGACATGGAAACAGTGATTTGAGAACCTAATGAATCATCAAAAAGAAAGAACAGAGGGAAATACAAAGATCACTTTTCTGGCTTTCGTACACTTATAACTTATTAACTCTTCGTAGTCTTTTACCTCATTTGTAATTACATGGCTAAATATGACGTTCAACTATTTAAATGGAAAACTTACATCATCGCGGTATGAAGGAACAGGATTACGTTCACGTGATGATCGTCTAGGCTCCAATGTGTAAACGGAACTTTGTTTTGGTTTAATCTTGCGGTGCTGGTGCTGTATGAATGAATATACAGGAGGAAAAGAAAAAAGGTGTCAATGAACATCTATAGATGCAAGAACCGGTAATGCCATTTAAATTACCAAAAAAGGAAAAAACGATAACCCTTAGCTTACGAGCTACTGTTGCTCATATTGTCCTTTGCCATTGTTGTCATCATGATATCTACCTCAAAATACAAGTCAACCAGAAAATCACAAATATTCATTCTTTGCAAAGTAAGGACAATGGCGGTTGCGGCAATAGGACCAACAATTGCGGTTGTCTTCGAAGCCGATTGACGATATATGGGCCCATTTGGGCCGGGTTATTTATTCCTGGGCCGGGCCCATTTCACAATCAGCTAATAATAATGGGATTGGGGGAGCAGGGCTCCGCCAAGCCCTAAGCAGAACTAGCTGAGCAGAACGGTCTCTGGAATAGCTGTGCAGAACGGTCTCTGGACAGAACGGTCATGCAACCGCCAGAAAACCGAGTTCATAGGACATAACCGTTTACAACGTGGATAGAACCCCACGTCTGATAGTGTCCAAGATAACCGATGATAACCCCCCCCCCCCCATTATGGGAGCAAGGTTATCATCACGATCTACAAGTATAAAAGGTAAATCCTGAACTACGAGGGGGACTTGATTCCGATTCAATACTTGAATTGGATACGTAGGCAGCTCTCTCAATAGAGTTCAGTCCAAGTTCATACGAATTCTATGTGTTTCTATATTATTTTCCTAACTTGAATCAGTTAATTACCCGGTTGCAATTTTGAGCAATATCATTTGGTGCTAGAAGGAGGGTAGATTCTAGTTAGTGAGTTGTTTTTATAGTAAAAATGGCAAAAAATCAGGGGAATTCGAAGAAGCATAAAAATCAAACGGAAGTCGAAATTCCAAACAGAAAAGAGAACCAAGAAGAAAACAATCAACAATCCGGAAAGAAAACTTTAATGGAAGGACAAACCAGCACACCAAACACAGTCAGACAGATGTTGGTGGAAAACCTGGCAAATCTCAAAGGCGAAGAGATAAAAGCCATCTTTGAGGAAGTGTTAAAATCCAGAAATCAGGATAGCGAAGTTTCAGAAAAACATGAGGCAGAGTCCAGTGAAAAAGTGGTGGTTATTCGTCCAGGTGGTGATAACGCCAAAGCCGAATTGGACGTTATTCTTAAGCCTAAACAAGATGAGTTTAGGCTGGTGTCTCTTTTCACTGAGGACATTGATACATTTCCTTGTCCTCCAGGATTCAAGATCCCAAAGATTCAGTCATATGATGGCACCAAGGATCTATATGACCATATGCACCAGTACATACAGCATATGAGCCTGTTCAATGCCCTAGAGGAGATGAAATGCAGGGCATTTGCAACTCTTCTTACAGGGAAGGCAAGAGACTGGTTCAACAAATTGAGCCCCAGATCTATACCAGACTTCCCCACTCTGACCAGAAAATTCATGCATGCGTTTATTGCTGCAAGACCTTTCCAGAGAAACCGAACGTATCTGCTGACCATCAGACAGAAAAGTGATGAAACGTGCTGCAGTTCATCAAAAGATTCAATGGTGAATCATCCCAGATAGCGGATTTGGACGATAAGTTCTTAGTGGCATCTTTTGTGGCAGGTCTGAAAGAAGGGCGGTTACATGCTAAGTTAAGCAGCAAAAATCCGAGCACGATGGAAGAATGTTTGGAAATTGCGTACATACATTGTCAAGGAGAAGAGGCAAATAGGGCCAAAGAGAAGAATCCCATAGGGACTCTAGAAAAGGAAAAACTGATGATAAATCTGACAAGAAAAGAAAATCAGTTTGGGATAGGGTAACCGCTCCCATATCTGATAGGTTAGGGAAGAAATGTGCTTTGCAGGACAGAGACCTTATTCCTTTAAACCGATCCCGTGATCAAGTTCTGGTGATAATGGAGAAAAAAGGAATTGTCAAGACTCCTCCTCCTCTGAGGGGTCCAAGAGAAAAAGGAGACCATACAAGGTGGTGCAAGTATCATAAAGACATTGGGCATGACTCGGAGCAGTGTAGGGATCTGATCAGAGATATAGATGCAGCAGCTATGGAAGGAAAGATCGATGAATGCATCGATCGAACGCAAGGAGATAACCCTAGAGGAATGAGGGAATTCAGAAAATTCAATAACAATCAGGACAGAAATAATCAGAGGAGACATAGAGATCCATCTCCTGATGCTGATGGGCATAGAGAAAATGCCCCAATCAATACGGTAAATACGATTGTTGGAGGACCAGCAGGCGTTAACAAAGCTGTCCAGCAAGAAAAAAGTGGCAGTGCAGGAAAAGAAGGAGAATCAAAGAAACAAAAAGTGATGGGAACCGTACAGTACGGCCCAAAAGATGCACTGCCAGCCATTGTGAGCAATGAAGGGCTGGTAGTAGTGGCGGTTATACAGAAGAACTTAATGAGAAGAATTTGTGTTGACACAGGCAGTGCAGTAAACGTGCTATATTATAGTGCATTTCAAGCAATGAAATTGGCAGACTCAGAGATGACTCCCGTGTCAACTCCTCTTTTTGGATTCACGGGACCTCCTATTCATCCTGTGGGTATGCTAAAGTTATTAAAAACTTTCGGACAAGGATCACGGAGCAGGACTCTGATGGTCAATTATGTGGTAGTAAAAGCCTCATCGGCGTACAATGTAATCTTGGGTAGACCGGCTTTGATCGATCTCAGAGCGGTGGTATCCCCGGCACATAACAGTATGAAGTTCTCGACATTTGAAGGAGAAGCTACTATTAAGGGAGATGTGGATGCTGCGAAGAACTACTATATAGCCACAATCAGTGGAAAGATGAAAGTACAGCAGGTGACAATGGAAGATCTCGTTCCAGAGGAAGACAAATGTTGGCAGTCCAATGATCCAGTGGAGCCAGTAATGTTAGATGAAATTGACCCAGAATCCACAGTCGGTGTAGGATCATGGATACCAGCTGAGCAGAAGCAAATTCTAGTCAGAATTTTGAAAGATTACAAAGATGTGTTTGCATGGAAAGCAAGTGATATGCCAGGATTGTCAACAGAGTTGGTTGTCCACAAGCTCAACATTGACCCAACTAGAAAACCAGTGAAGCAGAAAAAAGGTCTTTTGCTCCAGAAAGGATACAGGCTGTCCAGAAATAGGTAGAGAAGCTGTTGCAGGCCAACATGATTAAAGAGGTTATATATCCTGAATGGCTAGCAAATCCTGTACTAGTCAAGAAGCCAGATGGCAGCTGGAGAATGTGTGTGGATTTCACAGATTTAAACAAGGCATGTCCTAAAGATAGCTACACATCCCCTAGAATTGATAGGCTAGTGGATTCCACAGTTGGATATGCAATTTTTGCTTTCTTTGATGCATATAAGGGGTATCATCAGATTATGATGGATCCTGTAGATGTTGTAAAAACTGCTTTTATTACTGAATTTGGTTCCTACTACTATGTGTCTATGCCTTTTGGGTTAAAGAATGCAGGGGCTACATACCAAAGGGCGGTCAATACAATTTTTAACCAACAGATTGGTAAATCCATGGAAGTGTATGTGGATGATTTATTGATCAAGAGCATGACTCTTGACCAATATTTAAAAGATGTGGCAGAAGTTTGTCAAGTATTGAGACAAACTAGAATGAAGTTGAATCCTAAAAAATGTACTTTTGGAGTAAGGTCAGGCAAATTCCTTGGTTATATGATATCCAAAGAAGAGGTCAGGGCCAACCCTGATAAATTGGAAGCTTTGAAAACTATGCCTGAGCCGAAGAACGTCAAAGAAGTCCAGCGATTGACGGAGAGACTAGCAGCGCTAACTTGTTTCTTGTCAAAATCAGCACATAAGTCATTGCCTTTCTTTAAAATCCTCAGGAAGGCCAGCCCATTCGAGTGGAATGCAGAATGTCAACAAGCTTTTCAGGATTTAAAGGATCATATCAGTCATCTGCCAACCCTGACTCCTCCTCAGGAAGGTGAGGTATTTTTATACTTATCCTTTTGCAATGAAGCAGTAAGTGATGTGTTGGTAAAACAACATGGTATGTTACAGAGGCCTATATATTTTGTAAGCAAAGCCCTAAAAGGGCCTGAGGTCTGGTATTCTGAGGTAGAAAATTTGGTTCTTGCCCTTGTGCATGCCAAAAGAAAATTAAGACCATATTTCCAGAGTCATCCAGTGGTAGTGTTGACAAATCAACCCCTAAAGAAAATTCTGGATAAACCAAATAAGTCTGGAAGATTTCCGAAATGGGTAGTTGAATTAGCAGGGTTTTACATCGAGTACAAACCAAGAACAACAATCAAAGCTCAAGCATTAGCAGATTTCTTGGCAGAAGAAAAGCATTAGCAGTGGAACAAGAGGCCGAGAAGAAAGTGGTTGAGCAGTGGCAACTTCATGTAGACAGAGCCTTCAACAAAGAGGGAGCAGGAGCAGGACTCCTACTCATTATCCCAAAAGGTGAAGAATTCCCATATGCTCTTCACTTTGAGTTTCAGGCCACTAACAATGAAGCAGAGTATGAAGCTTTAATAACTGGATTAAACCTAGCACAGAAACTAGGTGTGCAGAACCTGAAGGTGTACACTGATTCGCAGCTTGTAACCAATTATATCAAATGAGAATATGAAGCCAAGGAAGGCCCCGTGAAGAAATATCTAGCAGTTGCACAAAGAAAATTGCAAAACTTCTTAATGGTGGAAGTGGACAGATAACTAGGGCCCAAAATACCAGAGCAGATGCCTTATCTAAGCTAGGGTCAAATTTTCTGTCCAACAAGAAAGTGCTGGTTGAACAGTTAAAACAGAAGAGCTGTGATGAAGTTGAAGTACAACCTATAACACGGATAGAAACTTGGATGGATCCAATTATAATGTATTTGAGAGATGGAATACTCACATAAGATAAGGTACGCGCCAAAAAACTAATAAGACTCTCAGCGAGATATGCTCTGTTTAACGAGGTGCCGTACAGAAAATCCTACGCAGCACCCTGGTTAAGATGTGTCACCTCAGAAGATGGAGACTACGTATTGAGAGAAATTCACTTTGGAATTTGCGGAAATCATTTAGAAGCAAGAGCTTTGGCCAGAAAATGTAGACTCTTTGGATACTACTGGCCAGAAATTCAAGAAGATGCAGAGAAGCTAGTCAACGCTTGCAAGGCATGCCAGGTGCATGGTAATTTATCATATAAACCTGTACAGGAGATGACACCAATCATATCACCATGGCCTTTTGATCAATGGGGAGTAGATCTAGTGGGTCCATTACCCCGAGCACCGGGAAATTTAAGGTTTCTTGTGGTAGCAGTAGATTACTTCACCAAATGGGTGGAAGCATAACCTTTGACCACCATCACAGCCAATCAAATTCAGAAATTCCTATGGAAGAATATCCTGTGCAGATATGGTATTCCCAAGGTCCTCATCTCCGATAATGGCACATAATTTGAAGATCAAGGAGTGCAAACTTGGTACACAAACCTAGGAATCTCTCAACATTTCACCTCAGTAGCCTATCCTCAAGCCAATGGTCAAGTTGAACAAACCAACAGGCAAATAAAGCAAGGGTTGAAGAAAAGGTTGGAGTAGGAAGGATCTCATTGGGCAGACCATCTTCCATATATCTTATGGGCTTATAGAACTACCCCAAATACCGCCACGCAGGAAACTCCATATTCCTTAGCGTATGGATGTGAAGCAGTGATACCAGCATAGATTGGGCATAAATCCCCCAGGACAGAATTATACTGTCCAGAAACGCAGGAAGCAAATTTGCTGCACATTAAGGATGAGCTGGAACACAAAAGAGAGGTAGCTCTAATACAAATGGCCAAGTACAAGCAAAGGATTGCTCAATACTACAACTCCAATGTTAAAGGTACGTATTTTAAAGAAGGTGATTTAGTAATGAGGCGAAATGATGCCAGCAAGCAAGGTCCAACTGGAAAGCTAGATCCAAATTGGGAAGGTCCTTACAAAATAATCAAGGTACATGGAAAAGGATCTTATCAATTGGCTTCTAGACAAACAATTCCTAGAAGTTGGAACGCTGTTCACTTAAGGAAATATTATCCTTAAAAGAATCTTATTTTCTCAAATTATTACCCATTGAATATATATTTTTTCATTAACGTATTTTATTATATGTTTGAATATTTTAAGTTATGTTGAATTTCAAAAATTAAAGGCAAAATGCAAAAAAATACATTGAGCATTGAAACTTGCAGTGCAAGAGCATTCTGGGCAGGATACCCATCGTAAAAACTAAATCGCAAATTTGCAGTGCAAGGACATTCTGGGCAGAAGACCCATCGTAAAATCTAAGTGCCAAACTTGCAGTGCAAGGGCATTCTGGACAGAAGACCCATCGTAAAAACTAAATCGCAAACTTGCAGTGCAAGGACATTCTGGGCAGAAGACCCATCGTAAAATCTAAGTGCCAAACTTGCAGTGCAAGGGCATTCTGGGCAGAAGACCCATCGTAAAAACTAAATCGCAAACTTGCAGTGCAAGGACATTCTGGGCAGAAGACCCATCGTAAAATCTAAGTGCCAAACTTGCAATGCAAGGGCATTCTGGGCAGAAGACCCATCGTAAAAACTAAATCGCAAACTTGCAGTGCAAGGACATTCTGGGCAGAAGACCCATCGTAAAATCTAAGTGCCAAACTTGCAGTGCAAGGGCATTCTGGGCAGGAGACCCATCGTAAAAACTAAATCGCAAACTTGCAGTGCAAGGATACTCTGGGCAGAAGACCCGGTGATCAATAATGGATATAGGCACAAATATACAAATCAACAAATAAATAAGCTAAGGATAAATAACCTTAGCTTCTTTGCAGTGCAATAGGAGGTAAATTCATATACATCAAAAACAAAGTTTCCACAGGTTCTACAAGGCAAAAGCAAATAACATCAAAAGTTGTAAAAATATCAAAGTTTGATCATCAAAATCTCAAGACAGCTATATAAAATCATGATGAAGGAGGAACAGAGGACTGAGCAGGTCTCTTCTTGGCATACTTGTAGACAATGTCTTCTCCATTCTTGTATTCATCATAGCGCTTAGTGAAGATATCACCGGCCTCTTTATCGTATAATTTGTGATTAGGAAAATTACTAATCACCAAATCAGCTGGCTTAGCCTCGTCAACACCCAGAGTATATCCCCTGCGCATAGCCGGAGCAAGGATAATTTTAATCTCTTCATAAGTTTGGGGAGAAGCTTTATACTCTGCAACGACCTTTTGGATAACATTCTGAGCAGGAGCCATCTCCATCCGTTGCAAAGTTTCTTCAAATTCAACTTTCAACCTCTGTACTGTTGCAAGATGCTGTTGATTTTCCTCAATTATTTTCTTCAGCTGTTGGTCTCTAAGTTTCAGTTGTTCGTCTTGAATGAATGATAGATTTTCAGCCTTGGCAAGTTCAGCTTTTAATTGCTCAATCTCCAGACGAGAAGCATTCTTTGAAGACATCAGTGCGTGGTTGGCCTCCTCCAAACTAGTCACTTTGTGATGGAGGTCAAGTTAAATGATTAACTCGATGCCTACTAACTCACTAGCAAGAGAACTAGGTTCAATTGTAGTACAGCCAGATAGAGTCGAGGTCGATCCCACAGAGACTCGGCACAAATAAAACACAACTTTATCCTATTAGAACTAAATTGAAAAGGCGGTCTACGACCAACTAAATGCAGAAAATAAAATAGTGACAACCACAAGACACAAAAGACGACTAAGACAAACTAAAGACTACTAAGCACGGATAATACGGTTGATATTATCTTAACAAAGAGTATTGATTACGCTAGTAGATTATAACTCCCCCATGTGAATTAGGATGATAACGAGACAAAACAAACGTTAAAGATTAATTATTATGACTACGGGAGTCATCCCCTAAGGTAGATTTAGTTCCAATTAGGCCCTCTAAATCATCGTGCCTCCATTACGTGACTTCGCTTTTTAATTCCTCCATCTCATATAACTTCTGACACAATTACGAGACTAGGGATGCCGGTATAAACCGTAACCTCATCTAAGCAACATTCCTAGGGTAAGGCGTACTTCTTAGATGCCGATTCAATCTATATCCTAAGTAACAATCACTTTTTAGGTTTCATGTTAAATTATGATGACGAATAATTAAGTAGATCAGGTTTAATTACTCGTTTTAATTCCAATCCAGAGAATCTGACGTAGTCGAAGCCGATCATAATATTGCCCTACACATTACCACACTCGGTCGACCGAACAACAGCACTCGGGCGACCGAGTGACATGTCTAGGTCGACCGAACACAGTTCTGTGTCGGAACAAATCATGATTACTTCTTAACGTTTCTAACCTAAACACATGGGTTCGTAAATTAATCTACATCACGCAATCAATACAAATAAAAACTACTCCATAATAAAATACATCAGATCTACAAATAAAGATTGCATAATTGAATAGTCATACCCTCGAAGACGAGAGTGACTCCCACTCCTTAATGCGCTCCCTAATTGGAGAATCCGACGAATCCACAATGAACGAACATAAAGAAAATAAAACTAAAACTTAAAAGCTAAAATTGTATGAATTGTTTTGTGTTGTTGTGGTGTGTCTTCTCAGCATCGTGGCTGCTGTTTATATAGGAGTTGTAGCCGACATAGGGAGAATCCAGAAGATTGATATGCATTTATCACATTAGGCTCGGGTGACCGAACCTACACGCTCGGTCGACCGAGCCTCCTTCTTCACGCGTTTTCGCTTCGGTTCGTCTGACTTGTTCCCCACTCCACGCTTTTGAATTGATCTGATTTATCTTTTCTTCAATGCTCCGATTTTCTTCTCTTTTATCTTGAGATCTCCCGATTGTATGATAATTATCTTCCCGATTTATCATGATCTGCAAAATCAGCATTTATCACACAATTTAATTGCTCTTTTATAATAAAAACAGCTAAATACCAATTATCATATTAATAATCACTTATCATTAAATAATAAATATAAACACGTGATTAAATATGAAATATATACAATTAACTCCGATTTAAGGTTAGAATTGATGACATAAATAGGTATATTTTAACTGTCATCACTTTGGCATTTGCCTCCTCTAAATTGGCCACTTTCTGTTGTAGAGTAGAAATCTCTTTGGCCATACCAGAAGCTTTCTTGTGTAAAGACTTGCCCAGGTGGTAACACTGCAAAAAGGCGGAAAGTCAAGAAATAAAGAGCAGAGAAGAAAGTAAAGGACCCAACAAGAAAACTACTTACAGAGTTGGAAAAATCCTTAACAGACATATCTTCAAAGTTAAAAGAAGAGTCACTTGCAGAACTACCAGATGACGTCGACCTGTGCCTTTTCTTGTTTCTTTGAGAAACAGACCTCAAAGGCACAACATTCAGACCAACAGACTGGTCACCGGGAAGACCTTCTTCCTCAGGAAAATGTATAACTTTGTCTGTGCTTGGCAGAATCCGAACTGAAGGTTCCACTACAGCTATGGTATTATGGACAACCACACCAGAAGAGACAAGAATCTCCCCGACTAATTTCCGAGCAGAAGTCTCACCACCTTCAGGGGCGGATGATAATGTCCTATCAGAATCTTCCTGTATCTGCTCAACCTCCTCATCAACATCAACATCAATAATATCATCCATGTTGGCCTCTGCACAGAAATAAGAGGGTTAATTCATATTCAGTAACAAACAGAAAAAATAACTTCAAACATTACATTTTCTATACTCCTCCTTAGTGAACTCCACATAGTCGGTAGGACCTGCGGTGTGAAGCTGAGCAGCATCTATCATGGCAGAGCTTATGAAGTCTAAGGTTAAGGAGTGTTAGTAATACCATCCGCAGCGGAAACGATTTATGGATCTAGATCTATAAACTACACGTAATAAAATAACTAGATCTATATCTACAAGGGGTTGTAGATCATACCTCTTGGATCTCAAAATCCAAGTTGAAGAACCGCAATAGGATGAACGAAGGAAAGCGTGAAGAGCACCACGATCTTCCGTACGTGTGATCCAAGCAACTCCCGGTGGAAGGAAATTCTCGACTCGAACCCTTCCGATATGCTACCCGGAAAAATCTCCAAGATTTTCCCCTTGACTCCCTTGGCCGAAATTTTTCCTTCTCCTCTCTAAGAGGTGAAGTCGAAATTTATGTGTGTGTTAAGGCTTGGGAGAACTCTCTTTATATAGGAGAGTAAAACTTAGCCTCCAAGGATTAATAATTAATACAAAATCAATTATAGTAATCCTTTTCCTAAAAAGATATATCTAAGATATTCCAAAATAAATAAGGACATATAAAAGATATTCTTTTCCTTAAATTATTTAACACATAAATAATTTAATCACATGTCAAATAATTATCCAAGAAAACTAATTTCTTGATAAATTATTTAATATTACAAACATGCGCACCTTTTTCCTAAAGGTTAAGGTCCACGCATATTTCCATTCTTTTTTGACCAAATGGGTCAAAATTGTCAACACACTAATTTGGGCCAAGTCCACGAAAAATGTCTTTTCCGTGTATTTAATTATTTAGCCCAACTAATTTAATAGTCCACTAAACAATTAATTCACATATCGTTTTAATAAAGTCCAACAAGAACTAAATTAATATTATTAGGATTCGACGTCCGAGAATAGCTATGCTATATTAGGAGGCACGTCGGGGACCATGGACTAATAATCAGCGGCTCCGATAAATCAAATAAATAATTATAGAATAATTATATTCGATAAATCAATCACGGGAATATGCCACCATAATCCCGTGATCGCACTCCTCCGATTATGAGATTATATTTATCTCCTCACGAGAATAATAATAAGCGTCCATTGATATAATCATTACATATGGATTAATCCTCCATGATTGTTCATTCTAAATCGGGAAGTTACCGTTAACCCTTTTTAGAACCTCTTATCCTTATTTACCATTAACCCCCTAGTGATCAATTAATTCATACAACTCACTTGGTGATCAATCGGTGTGATATGAACTCCATGGATCGATCGGTTTCTAGGATTAACAAATAAGGGAGCTGTCTATCTACTTCCATAAATGGAAGGAATGGATTCCGTATCCGTGATAACACGGACTACTCACTCAATCCAAGTACAATGCCAAGATGGGGTAATTCGGACCACGGACTCGGTGTAATCCTTAACCGTCAATTCAAACCTCATACCGATTCAAAGCGGTTGATTGTGATCACCTCGGGATTAAGATATATCCATAAATATGATCATCCATTGATTCGATAAGACTTCTCGATTACGGAATTATATCGTGAACTCTAATCAAATCGGTCCAATACCCTATATGATATATCTATCATATATAAATGCCCCATTAGGTTCTCTTAACCGAAAGTCCGGATAAGACAATCACACCAAGCGTGTTCGGGCGCATTAATAGCACGTTAAAGGAGAGACCCGATACTCTCGATTAACTTCACTACGGGCTAATTGTATTTTAAGTACATCTTCACTATCTCAATCCTCCCGTGTATATACCATACACCGAGTTAAGTGATTACATAAACGATATACTTAGGGTTTTACGTAGTGTAAATACTATTGTCACATCGGTGATTATGAGAATAATAAATATGAATAATAACGTCAATTCATTTATTAAATAAAACAATTACAAAAATTGTCTTTCGGGCATCACACCTAACAATCTCCTACTTGTACGAAAGCATGTGATTAATTGTTTTAGAGCACACCCTATTATTTAAACTACAACAAACTACATCTCCCACTTGCTCTAAAGCAATGGAGACTCATCCCGTATTCTAGTACCCATTAAGCATATCATAACCATTTCAGATTCCAAAGTACACTCCGAGTATGCCGTCGTAGGATAGGTCAGTGACTCGGGGAGCACCTACATCTAAATGTCATGGGTCTTAATGATTAGTCAGGTTGTCGGCTCGAGACGATCCGTAGAATCGAAACGTTACCGGTCCATCAAATCATGTGGTACTGAGTAAACACTGAGCCCGAGATCGATTTAACGATCATCCTCAATCTGACTTAAAGTCAAAATCGGTGTATCACACATATCCAGGTTCACACATGAATATGTCCGCATATTGTTCCTCGTTCTCTTCAAGATACTAAAGGACATACTAAACTTGCTTTGTTAACCGCCGAATCTAAGATTCGATCAAAGTTGACGTTCAATAACCGACCATCTCTTACTAGAAAGAGAATCTATCCCATTTCTCTTGATCCGAAGATTTAGAGAGTCATTCCTGAGGCATAGGGTAGAACTTCCTCGTTGAATGTTGCATACACAGATGCATCATCTTAACCAATAAGATGGATGGGAAACCAGTGACTGATTCTAATGAATTCGACCGAGTCAAACTCTTAAGAATGTTGTCCAAATCTCTATTGCAGAGAATTGTGGCATTGTCAGATTCTGACTCCAGATAACACACCCATGTTGATTCCAACTGGTGCAGTGTTATCCTTCACAAACACTAATATATATATTCACTACTGTACTAAAATTGATATCCAGTCTACAAAAGACTTATCAATATTCTGGTCAAATCCACATATTGTAGAAATATATGACTTCCAATGACCGAGAGGTTTGCTTTTTATCCACAAAGGACATAAGCCTTGACGGTCATCCCTGTCATGAGTTCATAAGTCAATACCCTACGTTTCGAATGAATCCGGACTCCGTTTGTTTGGCAAGAAAGTCTCGGGGAATCACCCCTATTTTCTCGCTTTTGAACGAAATCATGCAATACCGAACTCATTCTACTCTTTTCCATGTAGATCCAATTACTCCCACCTTTGGGCCGAGACGCTCGGTGGTTCTACAAGAGTATGAACGAGAATTGGAGTACCGAACTCCATTCACGGGGTTATGGCTATTAAAACCAACCTCTATTATCGAATCCTATCTTGCTCACAAAAGAGCCATAGGTCATCAATCGATCCTCGACTACAAAGTCCGCCGAACCCGTAATGGGTAATGGATAAACCATACTCCCACTACATTACGGGTGGATCGAAATTTCGATCTAGTTTAGTAGTATTTAGTGTTATCACCAACAACCGATGTTGGATGTGGTACGATTTTAATCGATTAGTAACTACCTTGAGTAAACGTACTTCAAGGTTTAAGGTTTTACTTGTTCATAGACTCTATCGAAAGGACGCAACAAGTATAACCGTCCCTTCCCTATTTCATGAATCTTATAACAAACCTTTTTCTCAATGCTACAAGATATAGAACGATTGGTCAACGACCGAACGTGTTCGCGAAATTTCCGGACCTACCTTCAAGCACCGTGTGCTAAATGCTTATATTTACGAAGTGGGGTGAACCGAATCCACACCTTATCCGTAAATTCCAAAGCATATTCTAGGTAGACTTCTCGGTCTTACATTTCAATGTAAACCGTTATTTCACTTCCAATATCTTTATTGAGTTAAGCGATTGTATTGTAGCACGTCTAAAAAAAAACTATATAAGGCAATTTAACGGTTTCTCACTTAGTGAAAACATTTCACTATGAGGCAGGCCGAGCATCAGTCCCTAGGACTATGTGATGGCCCATTTCTGAGTATAGAATACTCTATCTCAAAATATTTTGGATAAACTTACCGGAGTGTTTGAATAGTTATCGGACAAGAAGTCACTACTCGGAAGCTCCTACTAGCTTGTATCTTTCATCGGACCCGAAGGTCGTCATAAATAAGCTATGTTACTTCTTTATAACCATTATCCTTTCCCGATTGAAAGGAAACTTAGTCATTGAACCTCTGAGACAATATAACCAGACTGGGAGAAAGGAATCACCCTGAGCCAGTCTTCAGGTCTTGTCTTTTAGGGACTATGCACTAACTATGGAATATGAAGAAGCGTTTATCTAAATATAGAAACCAATTGCTTTTAATGGTTCTTTAAGATGTGTTTTATATACATATTTCAGCAGTTGTAAGTGGTTTTGACTTTATCAAACAAAAGTCCGAGTCTTGGATTCCTGCTACAAATGGTATATTCACTTTCTATACGACAAACAAATTATCGAATAGAAGGTAAATCCATTCGTTCCAACGAATCTTAAACAGAAAATAAATTTTCCACGATATCCAAGGATTGAACCCGAGATTCATTTCCTTATATCACTCCCACTATTCTAGCTAAAATTAACTGCCCGTTGTTTACTCTTTTAATCGTTGAATGCACTGCTGCCTTGTTCTTCCAAAGAACTTAGCTCAAGAAAATCGCCAAGGATTCATAGGTTGGTGATCCGAAATCACTATCCTTATCCTATGATTTTCAGTTTATTAATTTTCGGTTTAGCCTTAAAATCAACTCAGTTTTAGATGACTAACACTCTTAGACATACTCTCCCATTCTTGACTTTCCGTAAATGGAAACGAGTTTTGAACTAGCGGTTCGTGTGAGTAGACACTACTCTTGAACCGTGGGATGTCTATTTCGAGTGTTACTTGTCGGGACTTCTCGGATTTTCTAATATACTAGAAAAATAACAAATCATAACATTAAAGCTCCCACTAGTTTATCGGTTCCAAATACCGTCTAACCAGCAATGCTTTATTTTTATGATTTTCCAATTTTTCAATTTGAAAATCTCTCGTGTAAACACTTACACAGTTCTAATGTTTCCAGAAAAAAAAACAAATCATAAAACTTCCACTAGTTCATCGATTCCAAATATCGTCTAACTAGCAACATTTCATGACTTTCCGGTTTTTTTCAATTAGAACGGTTACGTGTGTAGTCAGTTACACTTTTCTAATGTTCTAGAAAAACAACAAATCATAAAGCTCCCACTAGTTCATCGATTCCAAATATCGTCCAACTAGTAACACTTCATGATTTTCCAATTTTTCAATTAGAAAATTACTCGTGTAATTACTACATACTCAAAATTCACTAGAAGAATTTCGAAGTCCGAAATCACCTTTGATCAAACTAAGTTTGTCTTCCGTTTGACACGAATGACACTAGTGACATACCTATATGTCCTTTGGTTTTTAAAAGGCTTAAGAGAAAATATCTCTTTCGAAAATTAATTGCATTATCGATTAACTAGTTCAACGTCCTAGTTACTTTCCACTTTTTAACGAAGTCAATACTAGTCAATTATAAATTTTTAAGCAATTTAGTAAGGGATATAATGCTGTAAATAAAATGACATGTATTAATTCAAGTTTAACACTACTATATTTTATTTTAGGAATTGTAAACTAAAATTAAGTCTACTCTACCATTCCAAGGTTTTAACCTCGCATCTCAGTGCCGCCTTAGGGTAGGTCAAAGAGATGACGGTTAAATCGAGACAATCTCATCAATGAATAACTTGTGAGAATCGAACATCCCACGAGAATCGAACATCCCTTTATTCATTGACTACCTTCCTTTTTCAGCCTAGATATTTCCAAAAATACCCATGATGAGTGTGACCTACTATATCGGATCTCTTAGGTACGCCCCGAGTATGCCGTCTTAGGATAGGTCGGTGACCCGACGAGTACCCGTAAATCCTATCCTTTCGGAGACCAAGCCATGAATGTTGATAGGGGCGAACACCATCCTTAGGGGGACGAAATCAAAGCGCCTCGAGGCGTCACCCTTCTCTCACTTACTTGTATCTATAGTAGAGGCCGTGGGGTTGGCTGTCGCCTCCCCCGCTCCCACTCAATATTTTGGAAGTGGTGGTAGGTTAACTAACCACGTCTTTTTGATGTTAACATAAAAGCACATCAAATCAAGGATTCCGAATGGTGTCGGTAACGTAGGCAAGCCTACCCGTCCTATTCGTTGGAACATATGTGACAGTCGGACGAAATCGGGTCAAGACGGCCTCATTGAGATAAGAAGGAATCACCCCTCCGTTCTCCGGTGTAGCTTAGTCTTGCCGGACCCCCGTGCATACATCACACTAGGAGGGTTAAGTCGGTCGAGCGAAGCTCAGTTGACCACCCAACCTATAGGCGAACCGTTTTTATCCAAGATTTATTGTTCTTTTACCATCATTCAATCTCGTAGACACTACGAATTGAAAACGTGATCTCGTTTGTGCTTTAAGGCGGTTCACCGAGAACACACACCGAAAGGCTAACGATTTCATAACCCGTCCTCGGATCTTTAATTAGTTACTAAATTTATTAATTACCACGTATTAATTAAATTTCAACTAATTACACGAGTTTGTATACATGCCTATTTTAATTACCAAAATTAAAATTCTACATGTATGCATGGAGTGGATTTATGATATGATGCATGTCATGGCAATTCCGGTTTTATATCTATTTTATGATCAAACACATAAAAAATAAATGCGGAAAATTTAAACACCGAGATGGATCTTGGCACCCCGTATCTAATCTATTAGAAAATAAAAACCAAAACCCTAACTAGGGTTTACTACTTTCTAACTAAATCTGCAGCTGTACGAACTCTTAGATGATCGGGAAACCAAACGAACTCGGATCGGGACGAAAATTTTCAGATCTTTTCTTCACTCCTTGAACTTCAATATGGACGGTTGGATCGGTGCTTTGACTTACCAATTTTCTCCAGTAAACCTCCAAACTTGCTGCTGAATCTGACTTTGACTGCACTGCATCAAGGACTTCCTGAGGCAGATCGGGAATCGAGATGAATTCCGATCGACCTGAAATTTTTATGGTACGTCCAAAACTCCAAGTTGATCAATCTGAACGGTCGGATTTGCTTTTCAACGGTCTAAACTCTCCCAGAAAATCGAGGAAGTCACAGATAGTGTTTCTGTGAATCCTGCGTTTTTCTGTTACAGCAGCCTCTTCGCAGCATCAAACGGATATCGAAACGGACTCTGATCGACGCCAAAATTTGTGGAGTTGATCATCATCTTCTAATCTTGATTCTGACCGGAGGGATCTTCGTTTCAACGGTCCGATCAACGGGAAACACGAAATAACTAAACAGCTACTAAACAGATCTATTTTCTGGAAATTAAAATTGCAATAAAAAAAGAATTACATAATTTCCTATACTCATATGGACGAATTTTCATCGTTTATATGAGTTTACAATAGATCTAACGGGTAAACAGTGCCAACCCCAATCCATCTCTTCAACCACGACATTCATAAGCATAAAAAATAATCATGCATGCGCCCCATTTAAAAATTGGGACAAAAATCTACATGTTTTACCACTCCTAGATCTAATATTTTATACGTATAAATATAGATCAACCTGGCTCCGCTACCACTGTTAGTAATACCATCCGCAGCGGAAACGATTTATGGATCTAGATCTATAAACTACACGTAATAAAATAACTAGATCTATATCTACAAGGGGGTTGTAGATCATACCTCTTGGATCTCAAAATCCAAGTTGAAGAACCGCAATAGGATGAACGAAGGAAAGCGTGAAGAGCACCACGATCTTCCGTACGTGTGATCCAAGCAACTCCCGGTGGAAGGAAATTCTCGACTCGAACCCTTCCGATATGCTACCCGGAAAAATCTCCAAGATTTTCCCCTTGACTCCCCTTGGCCGAAATTTTTCCTTCTCCTCTCTAAGAGGTGAAGTCGAAATTTATGTGTGTGTTAAGGCTTGGGCTAGAACTCTCTCTTTATATAGGAGAGTAAAACTTAGCCTCCAAGGATTAATAATTAATACAAAATCAATTATAGTAATCCTTTTCCTAAAAAGATATATCTAAGATATTCCAAAATAAATAAGGACATATAAAAGATATTCTTTTCCTTAAATTATTTAACACATAAATAATTTAATCATACGTCAAATAATTATCCAAGAAAACTAATTTCTTGATAAATTATTTAATATTACAAACATGCGCACCTTTTTCCTAAAGGTTAAGGTCCACGCATATTTCCATTCTTTTTGACCAAATGGGTCAAAATTGTCAACACACTAATTTGGGCAAGTCACGAAAAATGTCTTTTCCGTGTATTTAATTATTTAGCCCAACTAATTTAATAGTCCACTAAACAATTAATTCACATATCGTTTTAATAAAGTCCAACAAGAACTAAATTAATATTATTAGGATTCGACGTCCGAGAATAGCTATGCTTATATTAGGAGGCACGTCGGGGACCATGGACTAATAATCGGCGGCTCCGATAAATCAAATAAATAATTATAGAATAATTATATTCGATAAATCAATCACGGGAATATGCCACCATAATCCCGTGACCGCACTCCTCCGATTATGAGATTATATTTATCTCCTCACGAGAATAATAATAAGCGTCCATTGATATAATCATTACATATGGATTAATCCTCCATAGATCGTTCATTCTAAATCGGGAAGTTACCGTTAACCCTTTTAGAACCTCTTATCCTTATTTACCATTAACCCCCTAGTGATCAATTAATTCATACAACTCACTTTGGTGATCAATCGGTGTGATATGAACTCCATGGATCGATCGGTTTCTAGGATTAACAAATAAGGGAAGCGTCTATCTACTTCCATAAATGGAAGGAATGGATTCCGTATCCGTGATAACACGGACTACTCACTCAATCCAAGTACAATGCCAAGATGGGGTAATTCGGACCACGGACTCGGTGTAATCCTTAACCGTCAAGTCAAACCTCATACCGATTCAAGCGGTTGACTCGTGATCACCTCGGGATTAAGATATATCCATAAATATGATCATCCATTGATTCGATAAGACTTCTCGATTACGGAATTATATCGTGAACTCTAATCAAATCGGTCCAGCCCTATATGATATATCTATCATATATAAATGCCCCATTAGGTTCTCTTAACCGAAAGTCCGGATAAGACAATCACACCAAGCGTGTTCGGGCGCATTAATAGCACGTTAAAGGAGAGACCCGATACTCTCGATTAACTTCACTACGGGCTAATTGTATTTTAAGTACATCTTCACTATCTCAATCCTCCCGTGTATATACCATACACCGAGTTAAGTGATTACATAAACGATATACTTAGGGTTTTACGTAGTGTAAATACTATTGTCACATCGGTGATTATGAGAATAATAAATATGAATAATAACGTCAATTCATTTATTAAATAAAACAATTACAAAAATTGTCTTTCGGGCATCACACCTAACAAGGAGATCTATTACCAGCAAGGTATTGAGCAAGGGTAGGATCTATCGACTCTTCCAGCTTATCTTTCATGGAAGAGGTGTTCCATCGACCAAGGCCCACATTGGCATTATGACGCACAAAGAAAAAGTGTTCTTGCCACTTCTTCTTGGTTTTATCCTTACCAGTTATAGTACTGGTCTGTCTTAACTTTCCAGATCTACGACAAAAGTGGTAAAACCCTCCACTGCCAGGTGTTAACTTACACTAGTAAAAATTTCAAATTAGTTCACCGAGAAAGGATTCACATGGCACCAGATCATAAACCCAATCAGAAATTTAACGCTATTTGGTTGGATTTGCCCGCTACCCAGCTTGTAATGTCACATCACCTCTAAATAACCAGGGGAAAGAGGAAACCTAAGGCCATTCCGCAGCTGGTCAGCATACACTGTGCAGAAACCTGCAGGGGGATTATAAGCATATTCAGTAGCCTTGGGCAGAGCCACCTCAAAAGGATCAGTGGATACCTTATAAGTCTTCAATAAATGGGCTAATTTGGTTTTCGTCATCTTGCTAGAAACACCGTGGAAGGCCATTATTGCTTTTGTTTTGTCAAACCGTTTGATCTCTCTACTAAGGGTGTTCAAAAAGGCAGAATGGTCTTCTGGATACTGACGTACAATAGAAGTAGGGGTAAAAATACCAGGAGGAAGAAGATGAGAAGGAAGAAGGCACAGAGGATTATCTCCAAATGTAGTGGTATCCCCTAAATTAATCAAAGAAGAGGGATTATCAGAGGTTATAGCAGGTTCCGGGCAAGGAATAAGAATGGAGGAATCCACTTCTTCACCTTCTACTACAGTTGCGGTTTCTTCCGACGACTTAAATAGTCTTTCCACAGAATCACAAGAGGCAGTGTCGGCTCTTAAACTCATGAAAGAAGCAATAAACTCAAAAGAAGAAGAAGAAATAACACAAATACAGAGACTTACTTGTAATTGCAGATGTATGATTCAAAGAGTTTCAAATAAAGGAGCCATGTGACAAGAAGCGGAAGGGACGTGATGGTTCAGTCCACACTCATGATAATACGGTGCAAGTTGCCCTCGTTTTGCGTTATATTGATGATGGAATTTCAAATGTTGCAGACTAGGGCAGTTGTAAAGCACTCCACCCTAGTCTGGGGGGACGTATGACGATATATGGGCCCATTTGGGCCGGGTTATTTATTCCTGGGCTTGGACCATTTCACAATCAGATAATAATATGGGATTGGGGAGCAGGGCTCCGCCAAGCCCTGAGCAGAAATAGCTGAGCAGAACGGTCTCTGGAATAGCTAAGCAGAACGGTCTCTAGAATAGCTGAGCAGAACGGTCGCTGGACAGAACGGTCATGCAACCGCCAGAAAACCGAGTTCATAGGATATAACCGTTTACAACGTGGATAGAATCCCACGTCTGATAGTGTCCAAGATAACCGATGATAACCCCCCCCCCCATTATGGGAGCAAGGTTATCATCACGATCTACAAGTATAAAAGGTAAATCCTGAACTACGAGGGGGACTTGATTCCGATTCGATACGTGAATTGGATACGTAGGCAGCTCTCTCAATAGAGTTCAGTCCAAATTCATACAAATTCTATTTGTTTCTATATTATTTTCCTAACTTGAATCAGTTAATTACCCGGTTGCAATTTTGAGCAATATCACCGATCGAAGTGCTTGTGATTTTAGGTTTTTCAATTGCGGTTTGGGATTTTGGTGAAGAACATCTAAGTGTATCAACTATGCGCGTCTATTTTTGGGTTTTCTATGGAAAGGGTAAAATGGTCCATTTAGTTATTTTTTTGTCCTTATTACCTTGTGAAAATATCATTGTTCTTAATAAAGGTTGAAATTATAACATTGTCCTTTTAAGCATTTCTTCCATGATTATTGATGATATATGGGCCCAGTGAGTTGGATAATTCGTAATTGGGCCGGGCCCAGTATGAAAGTTAGATAATAAAGATAAATGGGCCAGTCACGCCAGACCACCAAGTGCTGACCAGATCCAGACGCTGGACAGGATAGTCGGAGGAGCAGGACTCCACCGCGTCCTGACTAGAATGGATTCTGGACAGAACAACAAGCTGAACGTGGCGAAGACCGGGTCAACAACATCTCAATTGCTTGTGGACATGGGTAGACCCCACGTCCAGAAGATAATCAACAATAACTTCCTAGCACGTCCAGGGAAGGAGACACGATCTACTACTATATAAAGAACACCCTGAACTACGAGGGGGACTTGATTCTAGCTTATCATCAAAATTGGATACGTAGGCAGCTCTCTCAAGAGTTCAGTCCAAAATTACATTCAAATATTATTGTTCTCGTATAATTTTCCTAATTAGAATTACCCGATTACCTGTTTGTAATATTCATACAACATCATTTGGCGCTAGAAGGAGGTTTAAATTCTAGTTAGTGAGCAATTAATACAGAAAAAATGGCAAGAAACCAAGGAAATTCAAAGAAACAACAAAATCAACAAGAGAAAGAAAAGAATCAGATCGGAGACAAAAGCCCAGGTCGGAATGACCAAGAAACCGGGAAAAGAGTTATGGAAGAAGGACAGACCAGTAATCCAGATGCGATTAAAAAAATGTTGGTCGAAAACCTGGCAAATCTCAAAGGTGAGGAGATAAAAGCCATATTCGAGGCAGTTTTGAAAGCAAGGAATCAAGTTAATGATCTTTCTGAAGCACATACCCCGCTTTAAACTGCTAAAAAAGAGAAGCAGGAAGCAGAATCAAGCATACAAGTGGTAGTTACTCACCCAGGTGGTGATAACGCCAGAGCAGAGTTAGATGCCATACTTAAACCCAAGCAAGATGAATTCAGGCTGGTGTCTCCTTTCACTGAGGACATCGATGCATTCCCATGTCCTTCAGGATTCAAAATTCCAAAAATTCAGGCATATGATGGAACTAAGGATCCATATGACCATATGCATCAGTACATTCAACACATGAATTTGTATAACGCTCCAGAAGAGATGAAATGCAGGGCATTTGCAACTCTTCTAACAGGAAAGGCAAGAGATTGGTTCAACAAGTTGAACCCCAGATCTATACCGGATTTCCCCACTCTAACCAGAAAGTTCATGCATGCATTCATCGCAGCAAGACCTTTCTAGAGAAACGGACTTATTTGCTGACAGTTAGGCAAAAAAAAGTGATGAAACAGTATTACAATTCATCAAGAGATTCAATGGAGAATCATCCCAGATAGCAGATCTGGATGATAAGTTCTTGGTAACATCCTTCATAGCAGGACTTAGAGAAGGACGGTTACATGCGAAGCTGAGCAACAAAGATCCAAACACAATGGAAGAATGTCTGGAAATAGCATACAGATATTGTCAGGGCGAAGAGGCTAACAGAGCCAAGAGAGAAGAATCCCATAGGGATGCTAAGAAAGGAAAAGCTGAGGATAGGAATGACAAGAAAAGAAAATCTGTCTGGGATAGGGTAACTGCTCCTATCTCTGAAAGATTTGGGAAAAAAGGTGCTTTGCAGGACAGAGACCTTATTCCTCTGAACAGATCTCGTGATCAAGTGCTGGCAATTATGGAGAAGAAAGGAATTGCTAAGACTCCCCCTCCGTTGAGGGGTCCAAGGGAGAAAAGAGACCACACCAGGTGGTGCAAGTACCATAAAGACATTGGACATGACTCTGAACAGTGCAGGGATCTGATCAGAGATATCGATGCAGCAGAATGAAAGGAAAAATCGATGAGTACATCGACCAAGCACAGGGAGATAATCCCAGAGGAAGGAGAGAGTTCAAAAAACAGAATAACAATCATGACAGGTACAACCAGAGGAGACACAGAGACCCGTCTCCAGATGCGGATGTGTATAGAGAAAATGCCCCAATTAATACTGTGAATACCATTGTGGGTGGACCAGGAGAAGGTAGCAAGGCTGCTCAGGAAGATAAAAAGGGCAGCATAGAAAAGCAAGGGGAAGCAAAAAAGCAGAAAGTTATGGGAACCGTCCAGTACGGTCCTAGAGATGCCCTACCAGCCGTTGTGAGTAACAAAGGACTGGTAATAGAAGCGGTTATTCAAAAAAATCTGGTCAGAAGGATTTGCATAGACACAGGCAGCGCAGTAAACGTACCGTATCATAGTGCGTTCCAAGCGATGAAACTCTCGGATTCGGAGTTGACTCCCGTATCAACTCCTCTTTTCGGATTTACCGGACCACCCATACATCCTGTGGGTATGTTAAAATTATTGACAACTTTTGGCAAAGGGAAACAGAGCAGGACTCTGATGGTGAATTATGTGGTGGTAAAGGCTCCATCTGTATATAATGTGATTCTTGGAAGACCAGCACTAATTGATCTAAGGGCAGTGGTATCACCCGCACACAACAGCATGAAATTCCCAACTTTCGATGGAGAAGCTACTGTTAAAGGGGACGTAGATGCTGCAAAAAACTGCTATACAGCCACAATCAGTGGAAAAACGAAGGTGCAGCAGGTGACAATGGAAGACCTAGTTCCAAATGAAGAAAAAAGTTGGCAATCAAACGATCCAGTGGAATCAATAATGCTAAATGAACTGGACCCTGAATCCACAGTCAGCATAGGATCT
Source organism: Gentiana straminea (assembly GCA_036785695.1). Lineage (NCBI taxonomy): Eukaryota > Viridiplantae > Streptophyta > Magnoliopsida > Gentianales > Gentianaceae > Gentiana > Gentiana straminea. Next base: position 13,910,444 of record JAVUPR010000183.1, read on the forward strand.
TGGATACCGGCTGATCAGCACTTTGAAAGATTATCAAGATGTGTTTGCGTGGAAGGCAAGTGATATGCCAGGATTGTGAACAGAGTTGGCAATCCATAAGCTCAACATCGACCTAACCAGGAAACCAGTGAAACAAAAGAAGAGATCATTCGCCCCAGAAAGGATACAGGTTGTCCAGCAAGAAGTGGAAAAACTGTTGCATGCCAACATGATTAAAGAAGTTATCTACCCAGAATGGCTAGCAAACCCAGTGTTAGTCAAGAAACCAGATGGCAGTTGGAGAATGTGTGTGGACTTCACAGATTTAAACAAAGCTTGTCCTAAAGATAGTTACACTTCCCCTAGAATTGACAGGCTAGTAGACTCTACAGTTGGTTATGAGATTTTTGCTTTTCTAGATGCTTATAAGGGATATCATCAGATTATGATGGACCCTGTAGATGCTGTAAAAACTGCCTTTATTACTGAATTTGGTTCCTACTACTATGTGTCTATGCCTTTTGGATTAAAGAACGCAGGGGCTACCTACCAAAGGGCAGTCAATACCATTTTCAAACAACAGATTGGCAAATCTATGGAAGTATACGTGGATGATCTATTGATCAAGAGCAGGACTCTTGACCAATATTTGAAGGATGTAGCAGAGGTTTGCCAAGTCTTGAGACAAACAGGAATGGAATTGAACCCAAAAAAGTGTACTTTTGGAGTAAGGTCAGGCAAATTCCTGGGTTATATGATATCTAAATAAGGTATCAGGGCCAATCCTGATAAATTGGAAGCTTTGAAGACCATGCCTGAACCGAAGAATATCAAAGAAGTTCAGCGATTAACAGGAAGATTAGCAGCTCTAAACAGATTCTTGTCGAAATCTGCACAGAAATCATTGTCATTCTTCAAAATCCTTAGGAAGGCCAGTCCTTTTGAGTGGAATGAAGAATGTAAACAGGCTTTTCAGGAGTTAAAGGATCATATCAGTCACTTGCCAACTCTAACTCCTCCACAGGAAGGTGAGATATTGTTCCTATACTTGTCTTTTTGCAATGAAGCAGTAAGTGCTGTGTTGGTAAAGCAACATGGCATGATACAAAGACCAGTATATTTTGTAAGCAAAGCCCTACAAGGGCCCGAGATTAGATATTCTGAGGTGGAGAAATTGGTCTTAGCCCTAGTACATGCCACAAGGAAATTGAGACCGTACTTCCAAAGTCACCCGGTAATTGTGTTAACAAACCAACCTTTGAAGCAGATTTTGGAGAAACCAGACAAGTCTGGAAGACTGGCAAAGTGGGTAGTTGAATTGGCAGGATTTGTTATCGAGTACAAAGCAAGAACAGCAATTAAAGCTCAAGCATTAGCTGATTTCTTGGCAGAAGAGAAAGCCTTGGCTATAGAGCAAGAAGCTGAGAAGAACAAAGCTGAGAAGAATAACTCTGAACAGTGGCAACTTTATGTAGACGGAGCCTCCAACAAAGAGGGAGCAGGAGCAGGACTCATACTCATTAGCCTAAAAGGTGAAGAATTCCCATACGCTCTTCATTTTGACTTTCAGGCTACTAATAATGAGGCAGAATATAAAGCTTTGATAACTGGATTAAACTTAGCACAAAAGTTAGGCGTGCAAAATTTGAAAGTCTACACAGACTCACAACTGGTAACAAATCACATCAAGGGAGAGTATGAGGCAAAAGAAGGTCCTATGAAAAAATACCTGGCAGTAGCACAGAGGAAACTGCAAAATTTCTTAACAATAGAAGTGGAACAAATAACTCGAGCCCAAAACACCAGAGCAGACGCTTTATCAAAGCTAGGTTCGAATTTATTATCCAATAAAAAGGTATTGGTCGAGCAGTTGAAACAGAAAAGTTGCGATGAAATGGAAGTACAACCGATAACACAGGCAGAAACATGGATGGATCCAATTGTCATGTACCTGAGAGATGGAAGGCTTCCTGAGGATAAAGTATGCGCCAGAAAATTGATAAGACTCTCAGCTAGGTATGCTCTGTTCAACGACGTTCTGTACAGAAAATCCTATGCAGCACCTTGGTTGAGATGCGTTACTCCGGATGAGGGAGATTATGTATTAAGAGAAATCCATCTCGGAATTTGTGGAAATCATTTGGGAGCAAGAGCTCTGGCCAGGAAATGTAGGCTATATGGATATTACTGGCCAGCAATGCAAGAAGACGCAGAGACTCTGGTCAGGACTTGCCGAACATGCCAGGTGCATAGTAACTTATCGCATAATCCTGCACAGGAGATGATACCGATTGTGTCTCCATGGCCTTTTGATCAATGAGGAGTAGACTTAGTGGGTCCACTACCCCTAGCACCGGGGAAATTCAAGTTTTTAGTGGTGGCAGTGGATTATTTCACTAAGTGGGTGGAAGCTGAACCCTTAACCACCATCACAACCAACCAAATACAGAAGTTCTTGTGGAAAAATATTCTATGCATATATGGAATTCCTAAAGTCCTCATCTCTGATAATGGTACACAATTTGAAGATCAAGGAGTGCAGACTTGGTGCACCAACCTAGGAATCTCCCAACACTTTACATCAGTGGCCTATCCCCAAGCCAATGGGCAAGTCGAGCAGACAAATAGGCAGATAAAGCAGGGACTGAAGAAGAGATTGGAACAAGAGGGGTCTCATTGGGTAGACCATATCCCAAATATCTTATGGGCATACAAGACTACACCAAATGCTGCTACACAGGAAACTCCATACTCTTTAACATATGGATGTAAGGCAGTAATACCGGCAGAGATTGGACACAAGTCTCCCAGAACCGAATTGTACTGTCCAGAAGCTCATGAAGTAGACATGCTGCATATCAAAGATGAGCTGGAGCACAAAAAGGACATAGCCTTGATACAAATGGCCAAATACAAGCAAAGAATTGCTCAATACTACAACTCCAAAGTTAAAGGTACGTATTTTAAAGAAGGCGATTTAGTTCTGAGGCGAAATGAGGCCAGCAAGCAAGGCCCCACTGGAAAGCTGGAACCAAATTGGGAAGGTCCTTATAAAATTATCAAAGTGCATGGAAAAGGATCTTATCAACTAGCTAATGCCTCTGGCAAAACTGTTCCTAGAAGTTGGAATGCTGTTCATTTAAGGAAGTTTTTTCCTTAAAGTAATTTCATTTTTTAAGTAATGTTAACTTGAATATAGATCTATGTTCATTATATGATTATTATACGATGTTTTAACTTGTGTTGAAACACAAAACTAAAAACAGAACGTGGCGGTGCAAGAAAACATAAGTATCAAACTTGCAGCGCAAGAATTCTGGGCAGAAGTCCAACTTAAAAAATATAAGTGTCAAACTTGCAGTGCAAGGACATTCTAAGCAGAAGTCCCACTTAAAAAATATAAGTGCCAAACTTGCAGTGCAAGGGCATTCTGGGCAATAGTCCCAATTAAAAAAGGTAAGTGCCAAACTTGCAGCGCAAGGGCATTCTGGGTAGAAGACCCGATCAAAAAACACAAGTGTTAAACTTGCAGTGCAAAAGAATTCTGTGCAGAGCACTAGTTAAAAGTATTAACAGCAAACTTGCAGAGCAATAGTATCCTGAGTAGAAACTATTGAATAAAGAAGCTAAGGATAAAAAATCCTAACTTGTTTGCAGCGCAACAAGAAGACAATACTCTATATAGAGAAAATCAAAATCAAAGGTTATTACGGATAAAGTTATTGCATCAAAAGCTTATCAAAGTCAAAGGTTACTACAGATAAAGTTATTACATCAAAAGCTGTTTCAAAAGGCAGCAAAATTCCAAAGTTTTTTAAGGCATAAATTAAGAAGATGGAGTATCGAAAAGGTCGTGCGAAAGCGAAGGCATGCGAAAGCGAAGGGCCGGCGATAGTAGTAGCAGGCTGAGTAGGTCTCTTCTTGGCATACTTGCGGACAATGTCCTCCCCACTCTTGTACTCGTCATACCGCTTCGTGAAAATATCACCTGCTTTCTTATCATACAACTTGTGATTAGGCAAAGTACTAATCACTAAGTCGGCCGGTTTAGCCTCATCAACACCAAGGGTGTACCCTCTACGCAGAGCAGGAGCCAGTATGATTTGGATTTCCTCAAGAGTTTCAGGAGCAGCCTTATACCCCGCTATAACTTTCTGGACAACGTTCTGAACAGGAACTTCCTTCATCTGCTTTAGGGTTTCGTCAAAGTCAGCTTTCATTTTCTTTACAGTCGCGAGATGCTGTAGATGTTCCTCATTCAGTTTCACCAGCCGTTGATCTCTTAAGTTCAACTGTTCCTCTTGAGTGAATATCACACCCTCAGCTTTGGCAAGATCAGATTTCAACTTCTCAATCTCTTGCTGAGCAGCAAGGTGGGCCTCTTCCAAGCTGGCCACCTTAGCATTGGCCTCATGAGCAGATTCTTCCAAGCTGGCTACTTTGGCATTGGCCTCGTCCAGCTGAATCACTTTGTGTTGCAGGGCAGAGATATCTTTAGCCATGCTAGCAGTTTTCTTATGCAAAGCCTTACCCAGGCGGTAACACTATGAAAGAAAACGTCTTAGAAGGCAGAACTTAAAGGAAAAACAAAACCTTTACGAAAAACCACTCACAGAATCTACAAAGTCGTCAGCAGACATGTCTTCAAAGTTGAAAGAAGAACCGCTTGCAGAACTGCCAGAAGAGGTAGACCTATGCCTCTTTTTCTGTTTTTGAGAAACAATCCTAAGGGGAACTGCATCCAAACCGGTATTTTGACCCCCGGGGAGATTCTCTTCGACAGTCAGATTCACAGGATTAACTGTACTCAGAGTGTTCTGGTCAGAAGGATTAGCAATTGGGATTTCTTCCTGAGTAGCCATACCAGAGCTGGTTCCTATCTCTACATCCTCTGGATGACCAGAAACATTACCGCCTTCCGGAATAACGGACAAGGTCCGCTCAGAGTCTTCTACCATCTGTTCTGTCTCCTCCTCCTCCTCATCAATGTCAATATTGATCAGATCATCTACATTGGCCACTACAAGAAGAAAGGTGCAATCAAATTATAATCAAAAATCAAAACAAAAGGCAAATATATACATACATTTTCGATACTGTTTCTTGGAGAACTCCACGTAGCCAACAGGCCCTGCAGTATGAAGCTGAGCAGCATCTATCAGGGCAGAACTTATAAAGTCTAAACTCAGGGAAATATTATTGCTAACAAGGCATTGGGAGAGTGTCTCATCAATAACGTCTTCCAATTTGTCCTTCATGGAAGCAGTATTCCACCGCCCTAAAGTGGCATCCGAATTAGGCTTCACAAAGAAGAAGTGTTCTTGCCACTTCTTCTTGGTCTTATCTTTGCCAGTAATGGGGATAATCGGAGCACTGGCCCTACGACAAAAATGGTACCATCCTCCACTCCCCTGTGTCAACTTACACTGGTAGAAATTCCTGAACAACTTAACAGAAAAGGGTGTGGTGTTCAGACGACACCAAATCATGAAACCTATAAGGAATTTAACGTTGTTTGGATGGATCTGGCCAAATCCTAACTTATAGTACTTCATTATCTCTACACACCCAGGGGGAAGAGGGAATCTTAATCCACTGTGAAGCTGATTAGCGTATACTGTGCAGAAACCGGCCGGAGGGTTGTAAGCATACTCAGTCGGTTTAGGAAGAACAACTTCAAAGGGCTCAGTACGGATCTTATAGGTTTTTAATAAACCAGCCATTTCCATCTTGGTCATTTTGCTGGCAACACCGTGGCAGGCCATTATTGCCTTGGTTTTGTCAAAACGATTTATTTCTCTCTTTAAAGTGCTTAAGAAGGCAGTGTGATCTTCTGGATATTGGTGTACGATTGAAGTGGCAGTAAATATCCCAGGAGGCAAAAGGTGGGGAGGCAAAAGACACAATGGGTTATCTCCAAAAGTGGAGGTGTTCCTTAAATCAATTGAGGAGGACGGATGATCGGAATTTATTACAGGTTCAGGGCAAAACACAGGATTAGACGAATTTACTTCCTCACTATCTATGGCTCTGGATATTTTCTCTGGGGATTCAAATAGTTTCTCTATAGATTCACTAGAAGCGGTATTGGCTCTCAAACTCATGAAAGATCAACGGTTTCAAAGAAATGCAGAATAAAATAGATAAAGACTTACTTGCGGTTGCAGAGGGGCGTTTCCAAAAGTTTAAATTATAAGAGTAATGTGGACAGAGAAAGGGTAATGTGACAAGAAATGAAGCGACGTAATGGTTTAGTCCACGGTTATAATGATAACGGATGGGTGCAACTTGGCCTCGTTTCACGTAGAATCAATGACGGAAGCAGAACCGTTTCAGACTAGGGCAGCTGTAAAGCAGTCTACCCTAGTCTGGGGGGACTTATGATGATATATGGGCCCAGTGAGTCGGATTATTCGTAATTGGGCCGGGCCCAGTATGAAAGTTAGATAATAAAGATAAATGGGCCAGTCAAGCCAGACCACCAAGTGCTGACCAGATCCAGATGCTGGACAGGATAGTCGGAGGAGCAGGACTCCACCGCGTCCTGACCAGAATGGATTCTGGACAGAACAACGAGCTAAACGTGGCGAAGACCGGGTCAACAACATCTCAACTGCTTGCGGACGTGGGTAGACCCCACGTCCAGAAGATAATCAACAATAACTTCCTAGCACGTCCAGGGAAGGAGACACGATCTACTACTATATAAAGAACACCCTGAACTACGAGGGGGACTTGATTCCGGGTTTATCGTCAAAATTGCATACGTAGGCAGCTCTCTCAAGAGTTCAGTCCAAAATTACATTCAAATATTATTGTTCTCGTATAATTTTCCTAATTAGAATTACCCGATTACCTGTTTGTAATATTCATACAACATCAATTATATTTTCTCACTGAGTCGCCGTGCTCACTTTATTATTATTAATTTTCGGAGGACGAGCAGGTTGAGTATGAAAAACACGTTGAGGATTACTATGCCTCCTAGATTAAATATCATGTTGATAGAATAATTGTTCTATTCCAATTTTCTGGTCAATAAGATTTTACAGTTAGTTGATTCCAGTATTATCATTAGTACTTGTTGTAGTGTTTAGCGGTTGGGCGCTTGGTCTTTTGTTACTCGGAGGATATTACGTTGAACGCTGGATTGTTCATTTTACGTTAATTAGCGGATTTGTAGTTTTAAGAGTTGCAGTGATTGTAGCAGGAACAAAAAGTCGGTCCTTGAGTGCTGCTCTCCGAGACGGTCCCAGTTTTTCCGTGTTCTTTCTGTGATGTTTTTGTTTCCAGCTCCATTTCTATTATTTTAAATTCGCAATTTCTACACATTTCTTATATCTTTTCATTTTCTATGAATGTAAATATTTACATTTCGTTAATTTTGTGGGTTCAATTAACATGAATTGAACACGTACCTGTAATATTCCGACTTTCGAAAATGATAGACGTGTCATTTTGGGAAAACGAAATATTATTTTCGTTGTTTTATTCTTGGAATTAATGTATATATATATATATATATATATATATATATATATATATATATATATATATATATATATATATATATATATATATATATATATATATGGTATTATGGAAGTAATTTACAATTAAGGAAAAAGGGATATAGGTTATTATTTTGGGAATGAATATTTAAGGAAAATAATCACCTCATTAGTCATATAACCTATTTGCCAAAAATTTGACTTTCACGAACTCTGAGAAAACGCTTTGGAGCAAAGGAAAAGGGCTAGGAAATTTCTTCAAAATCATAAGCCGTTTCTCAACCGTTTTCAGATACGAGTAGAGTATTGGAATTTTCGTGAAGAGGGCGTCGTTTCAATATAAAAAGTTGGGAGCTCTGTCAAGGTATGTAGTTTCGACCTAGAGGTTGTTTGGATGAGTTTTACGGATTAAAACTCAAGGATTCCTAGGTTCTTTGTTATAGAAACATGTGATCGAGTCTAATTCAAATTTTCATTGATCACATAGGTTTTCAGTGAGAAGGATCAAGTTTTGTTTTGCTACCGATTTTCTTGGTTTGGAGTTGGAGTTTGCCCGCAATCAAGTAAGAGGCTCTTTCTATGAATTTAGTTATGGCTTACAAGGGTTAGATTGATGTTTGATGTCTTTAGATGCTAGAAATCGTGTCTTTTCGTTGTTTAAGGAGTAGGGGATGAATTGGTTTTGAAAGGGTTGAGTTTTCTACTATTTTTTTAGTTTTATCGATGTTGATCGTGTTTGGAATTGGGTATAAATCGTAAGAAGTACAGAAAATCATGTTAGGGTTTTACAGTGTCGAATGCACACACATTCATTGGAATGCGAATTCATTCGTGATACAGGATGTCCAATTTTGTTCCCAGCAGGTGCAATACGCACACATTGAGGGCAATGCGCACGCATTGAGGGCAATGCGCACGCATTGAGGGCAATGCGCACGCATTGTTGTTTCAGGATGGTCATATTGTTAGGAAATCTATGCGGGAACGCAGCGGAATTCAAAATTTTATTTCCTTTCAACCAGGATCGACTTCGTTTAAGCAATAAACAAATAAGATAGTAGACGGTGGTTACCTTGGTTGATCTAAAAGATCAACGCTTTGACCGTCTAAGGAGAGTAACGATGCACGGAGCCGCCCAACCGTTCGGCCTCTACCGGTGATCCACACGAACAGCCCGCCGGAATCCCATCATGGATTGCTACTAGAAAAATCCGGTTGCTAGACCGGCCTTTTCTCTCTCTCAAATCTCTCTCTAAAAAGCTCTCTATTTTTCACAAGAACTATTAGCTCTTGGAATTGTGATGATCAAAAGAGCTAGCCAACCCCTTTCTTATATAGGGTGAGTGGCGCCACTTATGTCTACCAATCTGATTGGGATTAGCTTCCTAATTGATTGAGGAGAAAGAAAATATTTTCCTAATAAAATAAGGAAAATCCTTTTGATTGATTTGTCTCATTTAATATTCAATATCTTATATTAAATATTTTTCCTAAGATATCTATTGACAATATCTTATATTAAATATATCTTTATCTTTATTTTATTACCATAAATCAATTTACACATGTGTATATATCACATATATATATTTTGGAAACAAATATGCACATGCACATCATATGTGCAAACACACGTATGTACTTATATATGAATATTAATATTAATATTCGGTAATACCAATTTTTTTTTTTGAGGAAAGGTAATACCATTAATTAAATTGCACAATCCAAGTGTATCTTATACTCATGAAATATGTGCCCCTTTGACCAACAAATTGGCTTCCGGAATATTCTTTAATTAATCAATAATAATTAATATCTTGTATTTAATTTATTCATAATAAATAAATACCACCATATTAATTTACCACTATAACCTTTATAGTATGACATAAATTCATTCCTTATTTGGTTATCAACTATAACCACATTTTAATCCGGCTAGATGTTCTTATGTGTGTGACCCAATAGGCTTCCGAATATGTTGGTTGTAGACACAGAGTGAAAATTACGAAAATGTCCTTCATGCCTAACGATCATGGGATAGCGTCTAGCAACACACCGTGGCCCCCAATCATCGGAAGAGTCAAATGCAATGACTACTACCTTTTATGTGAAACGGTTACCGTTTAAATAGAATCTATCGCTGTAATAATATCCATACAATCGTTTGTCGAGTGTCAAACATCAACGAACGTATCTTATAATCTGGATATCATGCTCTCTTGAAGTAACTCATTTACTTCTACTTTGCAAAGATTCACGAGAGTAAGACATTCCTTATAAGAAGACCATTTCGGATATTCACCTTACTTCTAGGGTACGCGATTTCCGGACGACCAAACATGTATACTCCGCATGCTTCAGTATCACACCCAATAACTACCGTATGATCGCCCCGTGTCTAGGGGAAACCTCAATAGTGTCAAAGCATGACAATCCACACCATGCTACCATGTAGACTCCGGTCCTAAGGATAATTACACAACCGTCCCATAGTGTGACACTTAACTGTGTAAGTGGGTCAGTCTAATGTACGCATTCTCTAATACACGTCCACGTACAGTCCAAGTGTCTATACACTTTGATAGACGAGATCTATCTCTACCCTTAAAGACAGAAGACATCTAATACGTGCTAGTCTGTTTGTACTATCAATGCCCTGTTTAATAGTACATAAGACTAGAGACATTTAAGTACCAAACTTATTAAAGTGATTAGAGATCTCATCAACCATAATCGCCTATCATGGTTTCTCTATCACAGTTAAATACTAAGGACGTTATCATATAATATTTCATAATTGGTTCTTTAAAAGAATAAATATATGACAACAGAAAAGCCATTTAATATATGTATAAATATAAAGAAATAGTAGAAATGATCAGACCCGGTTGGATCCAGTCCAACCCGATTGGGTTTAGGACACTATTTCAACACATATTTGCTCCCAGCATGAGCAATCCGCACGCATTGGCTGGACGGAAACTTTCAGCAAGTTTCTGGACGATGAATGCGCAAGCATTGTCTTCAGTTTTGGGGAAATGTGTTTTATGCCCCGAGTCCAGTTTTAAACGTTGTTACTTGATCTAATAACATTAATTGAACATGAACAAGCCTTGATTGAGTTTCTGATGCATTTAGTTCCGGCACCGATTGTACTCTTCCTAAGAGTAGAAGTTCGGGACCGTTGGAAGAGCGTGATAGGCTTGTGCTTTGATGAGTTAGTGTTCAGTAAGTTTTAAATTTATTATTTTACCGGAACACCCCAAGTGCAAGGCACGTTGTAGTGGGTATTACCGGGTCGTCCAAGGAATCGAATGATGTCGGAAACAAAAATACAGTTAACGTACCGGTGAATTGTCACGATAAATCTAATTAAAATAATAAAGTTCCTACATATTCTATGGTCCTAAATAATTTCTATTAAACTAATAAAACAAAAGAGATCAAATTAAACCTAAATAAATTATTGAATCTAAAATCCAAATTGCTATGAAAAATTACTGACTTTCTTCTTAATGTAACGAGACAGTAGGGCAACAAGGATTCTACCAAACAACCACCACCCAACCAGTTTGTGAGATGAATCAAATTTCTTGGTGTGATCTAACTTAAATCCAATCAAATTTCTTTAATCAAATTTATTTGGTTTCTGTTCCCTTTCTCAAGTGAAACAAAATTAACAATAAAAGAACATGATCATGAGTTTGTTTCCGAATCTCCTACCCAATTAACAATAAACTGATCTCTCGGAATATCATTAACTGTATCGAATGAAGGGTTCTATGTAAATTTAATTCTCATCAAATTCAAAACAACAATCGTTTCATTGATTTTTCAATCTAACAAAACATACATTCACACAATTCAAAACATTTGATAAAGAAAAATAAATTCAAACTCACTAATAATGTTTACTGAAAATCTCCTGGTTGTGGTGATGTTGTAATGGCTTCATCCGTTGTCCTACTGCGAATTGCTTAGCCTTCAATCATCTTCGATCTCCAAAAGAAAATTGAAAGAAAGAAACTCATGTTTTTGTGTGATGTGGTGCGGCTGCTAGGGTATGCGGCTGCTGTGTAATGATGTGTTGTATTTTTATGTGTCTTTGTTTCTGCTCGAATAGTGCTGCTTATAGAGGAGTTTCGCCGACATAAGGAAGGATCTAGAAAAACGCGTCAATTTTCAGCCTCGGTAGACCGAACATCTTGGCTCGGTCGACCGAATAGCACGGCTCGGTCGACCGAGCGTACCATTTGTATGCGTTCACACTGTTGCTTCGTATACCGTGTTCCCCACTTCACTCTTTCGACCAGATTTGATTTATCCTCTCTTCAATGCTCCGATTTTCTTCTTTATTTTGAAATCACTTGATTGAATGAGATAAATCTCTCAATAAATAACATCCCCCTGCATTTTTTTATTTTCTGCAAAATTGTTGTTACACCAAGTCATCGAATAATAATAATAATAAAATGTGTAACAAAATAACATTTAACCTCAATATTTCCTCATAATTAAATTATAACCCCTCAATAACCATTATAGGAATTTAACGGTTAAAAACACGCTTTTCTCATTTATTTCCCTTAAAAATAAGGCAAATTGTTTAGGGATTAAGCCCGAAAATATAGTAAAATATACCCTAAACAGTTAGCATTCATCAATGTCTGTGTATGTGATAGGACGTTGTGTCTAGTTGTCTAAGTGAGGGAGTAGAGTTCTTAAGGTGAGCATTGCCTTGAAAATATTTAGGTGGCTAGTTAACACTTAATAAATTACATATGTGTTAAGTAAAAATATTATATGCCATGCTATTCTTGGTAAGGCACATATTCATATCGGCGATGTGATACGTTTTAAAGGTGAACAATGCCGCTGCCCCAATAGGCTGAATGGTAGTGACGGAAATTCATCGAACGTATACACATACCGGGAAGATCCCGTGGCTATCGGTGTAAATCACTGTTAGTTAGCAAGTATATCTTCAAGTGGATACACACTATGCGTAGTGCCTTTGAGTACCGACGTAACACAGATAAGGTAGGTTAGAAACGTATAGTCACGATATGTTGATGGACATGAAGTGAACCCTAGATTGAGCGGTCCCATAAAAATAATCTAATAATCATGAATTTTGCATTATAAATCTTAACTTAAATCATAGCTTCTACCTTTTATTGAGTACATTTTACTTACCTAAATGCATGTTTTTATATGTGTTTGGGGATGAGAATATGAACAGGTTGACCCGGATTACGAAGAGGATTTTGATGACGACGTTTGAGGACGCCTTCGGTGAAGCATTACATTTATGCTTTTAACATGTTAGACTAGATGTTTTATTTGGATTTTTGGAAGACGTTATGTTTCTCTTTGAGACTTGTAGTTTCTTTTATCTATTCTTTTGGTTGTTTCGTACGTTATAAATTTCTTTTGGAATTCCGTTGTAATAAAGATACATTTCCTTCTTTAGTGTTTATTTCTATTCTTATCATTGGTGGAAGAAAAAAATATCCGAGTCTTTTAGCTTCCGTTTTTTGCTTAACTCGATACAACGTAGTAGAGGCTTACGTATAGGAATTTATTTATATTATACGTACCGAACGTTCCTTTTCCAGATAAGGACTCTTTGTCCGGGAACGGGGCGTTACAGTTGCTATCAGAGAGAGGCGTCTTTAGGCTTCCTTTCTTTTAAGATAAGACTTCTTTAGATATCTTAGTAACGTTCTGTTTTCTTTTTCTGATCTTCCAGAATGGTGACAACTAAAACAGAAGCTCATGGTGCGGAAAGTTCAGGAGTGCGACCGGATGGTTCGACACCATTGGTTAACGGCGGGTTTGTGCGACCGAATCCTTCACCTCATCAGAACCACACTACATGACCCTAACGGAGCCCTCGACATGACCTCAGTTTTAGCTAGAACCAAGGTACAACTACATCCCACGCAGGCCTGGACAGGAACCCATCTGTGTCACTATAGTGGGTGAAATTCCGCCAGTGCATGTACCCCCACCGGTATGTGTATACCCTCCACCTCCACCGGTAAGTCACCCTTCTATTCCAGTGTTCCGTCATCCTCAGAAACAGACCTTTTATCCTCCATCAATAGGCCATACCCCTCGACCTACTATACCACATTCACCACGTTTCGAACACCAGCAAGGTGTTGGTTACCCACCCTATGGATTTCACCAACCTCACCACAACCCACAACATCATAAAAGATACCACCCCTATCATACTGAACCTCAAGTGATCCCTCCTCAACAACCTCAACCACCACCATACCCACAACATTAGACTTACAAATCACAAGCACCTCTTGGATACCCTTCAGTTTACCAACCAGCCCCACTAGTTAGACCACCACCGGCCTTCGATCAAGAACCTTCGGTTGATTGGTACTCAAAGCTGAAGAGGAATCAGGTTCAATATTTTCATGAAATGTAGAACTGGCAAAAGCAGATGTATGGTTAAGAAGTTTTGAGAAGGCTTGTAGGAACGTGAACGTACCCGAGGCTGAGATGGTACAGTTGGCAGTTGGTTTTCTTTTGGGTGTAATAGAGGGATGAATTAACACCATTGAGAGCAGCAACATGAAGGTTACAGATTGGGAAGCATTTAAGAGCTTGTTCTATAATGAGTACTTCCCAGCAAAGGTGCAAGCAGATAAGGCGAGCCAGTTCTAAGACATAAGCAAGGTCTTCATATGACAGTCTTGCAGTACACCAACAAGTTCAATGAGTTGGGGTAGGTTCTACCCTGAGCTTATGAGAATTGAAGAGAGGAAGATGGCGCTGTACAAGAATGGGTTGTCCCACAAAATACAAGCTGGAACGTTGGGTTTTACAACAAGAAACATGGCTGAACTTTGAATAAGTCTATGGAGGTTGAGACCTTCAAGAAGAAGCCCACCGTCGTTATTGGTGCTAAGAGAAGTTTTGGAACAAGTCAAGGCTACAACCGGGGAGCACCGCAACAGAACGTGAAGAAGACGACGACACCTTCGGTAGCTACTCCTTCCACCGGCACACCACCTTGCCCGAAGTGAAAGAGAACTCATACCGGCGAGTGTCGAGCTAGTGTAAACGGTTGCTAACTCTATGGATAACCGGGACATTTTGCTAAGAAATGTCCGACCAAGGGGTCTATAAGTAATCAGAAACAAGGTAATGGAAAAGGGAGGCCTAAGTCGCCTAGTTCGAGTGTTTGCTATGGACGCAGAGGTTGCAGAACCAGATGATAATGTTATCTTAGGTACTTTTATTTTGTTTATTCGATTTTATTAGAGAACTTGTATAGCACGATTAAATCATGTTGTATTTTGTATTTAAATAAATGAATTCACATCTTAGGTACAAAAATATTAGACATCCTAGCAGTTACGGCCTTGTTTGATACGGGAGCGTCTAACACGTTTGTGTCGACTAAGGTAGCTAAGAAGTTGAATCTACCTTCAGAAATCTTAAGAAATTCTTTGGAGATAACTACACCTTTAGGAAATGTAACTAAGGTAACTAGGACGATACCTCAGGTGGATGTTCGAGTCGGAGCGTACTGGTGTAAGAGTGACTTCACAGTTTTGGACTTTTCGGACTTTGACGTGATTCTTGGAATAGATTGGTTATCTGAGAATTATGTTCATTTGGATTGTAGAGAAAAGAGAGTGACTTTTAAAGCACCCGGGAAGTCATCGAAGACCTTTCAAGGTAATTTTTATAAAACCAAGCAACAAGCGACATCCGACAATCTCAGCAGTTAAGGCCATCAGGGCTTGTCAAAAGGGTTGTGAAGGCTACTAGTTGTACGCAATGGATGTGGAATAGGTAAAGCCCAAGTTAGAGGGAACCCTTGTAGTGAAAGAGTACCCTGAAGTACTCCTAGACAAATTACTAGGGAATATTCTGGATAGAGAAATAGAGTTCAAGATCAAGCTAATACCAGGAGTTGCACCAGTTGCTATGGCACCTTACAGAATTGCTCTGGTTGAATTGAAAGAGTTGAAGGCTCAACTTAAAGATATGCTCGAAAGGAACATAATTCATACTAGCACTTCACCTTTGGGAGCCCCTGTTTTGTTTGTTAAGAAGAAAGATGGTAGCATGAGAATGTGCATCGGCTATAAAGCTTTGAATAACCTTACCATCAAGAATAAGTATCTATTACCAAGGATTGATGAATTTTTTAATCAGTTGCAAGGTAAGAGAGTGTTCTCTAAGATTGACCTTAGATCAGGTTATCACCAGTTGAAGATCAAGGTGGCAGACATACCGAAGACGCCATTTAATATAAGGTATGGACATTATAAGTTCTTGGTTATGTCATTTGGACTCACTAATGATCAATCGGAATTTCTGGATTTAATGCAGTGTGTTTTCATGCCATACTTGGACAAATTCATGATAGTATTCATAGATGACATCCTTGTATACTCAAAGGATGAGAAAGAACATGAAGAACACCCAAGATAGTGTTGAACACGTTAAAGGAGAAACACTTGTATGCTAAGATTTTGAAGTGCGACTTTTGGTTGAATCAAGTCAGTTTTTCTTGGGTCATGTCATTTCTGGAGATGGCATTCAAGTTGATCCGGCGAAGATTGAAGCACTTGAGAAATGGTCCAGACCAACTATAGTTTTAGAAGTGAAAAGTTTTCTCGGTTTGGCTGGCTATTATAGGAAGTTTGTGAAGGACTTCTCGAAGATAGCTACACCACTCACCAGGCTCACACAAAAGAATGTGAAGTTTGAGTGGACTAGCGAATGTGAAGAGGCTTTCTAAACATTAAAAGGAAAATTGACTACAGCCCCAGTGTTGGCAGTTTCGGAGATCTTTGATAACTATGACGTCTACACTAATGCTTCGGGACAAGGTTTAGGTTGTGTGTTGATGCAAGGAGGAAAAGTAATTGCTTATGCCTCTAGACAGCTAAAGGTGCATGAAAAGAATTACCCAACACATGACTTGGAGTTAGCAGCGGTAGTGTTTCTCATAAAGACTTGGAGGCATTAATTGTATGGAGTTAAGGCTAGGATCTTTACAGACCACAAGAGCTTAAAGTATTCTTCACTCAAGAGAATCTGAATATGAGACATATGAAATGGTTGGAATTCGTAAAGGATTATGACTTGGATATATACCATCAAGCCAATGTGGTTGCAAATGCCTTGAGTGAAAAACTAGTGTTTGCAGTTTCAAGCATTGAAGATGTGGAAGAACAGTTAAATGGGCTTGAAATTTGGGGTTTTGAGCAGATTGAGGACCAACAGTTTGTGGCTCCGTTGTTAGCAAGATCTGAGTTGTTGGATGATATTCGGGAAAATCAAGATGAAGTTTTTGTGTTAGTTGATTTGAAGCGTGAGAGAAAAGCCTACATTGGGCTATGTTTTAGATAAGAATGGGAACATTTGGTATCAAGATCAGTTATGTGTGCCTAATGTTGGTGATCTAAGGCAAATGGTTATGGAAGAAGCCCATAGGATTGCCTTTGCATTTCATCCAGGAGCTACCAAAATGTACAGAGATTTGAAGGAAAATCTTTGGTGGCCCTCTATGAAGGTGGTAATAGCTAGGTATGTATCAGAATGTGATACTTGCCTGAAAGTTTAAGCGGAGCATAGAAGACCAGGAGGAATGCTTAAGACATTGGATATCCCTGAATGGAATTGGGATGAGATCATGATGGATTTCATCACCGGGTTACTGAAGACGAAGAGTGGGCATGACATGATTTGGGTGTTCGTGGATAGATTGACTAAATCCGCCCATTTCTTACCAACCAAGGTAGATATGTATTTGAAGAAGATGACAACACTTTACATGGATAATATAGTGAAGGTACATGGAGTACCTATCTCGATAGTTTTGGATCATGACAGTCGGTTTGTTAGTCGATTCTGGAAGAGTTTGCGAAATTATTTAGGTACAAAGTTGTATTTGAGTACGGCCTTTCATCCTCAAACAGATGGACAATCAGAAAGAACAATCCAAACACTCGAGGATATGTTAAGGGCATGTGTTCTGGAAGTAGGCGGATCATGAGATGACTACCTACCCGTGGCAGAATTTGCCTACAACAATAGTTATCACGCATAGGCATTCCACTGTTTGAGGCTTTGTATGGTATAAGATGTTGAACGCCGCTGTTTTGGGATGAATTCAGGGAGAGACAAGTCACCGGGCCAGAAATGGTTGAACAAGCTGAGGAAAGCTTTTGTTGGTAAAGAAGAATCTGAAGGCAGCTCAAGACAGACAGAAAAATTGGGCAGATGTTAGAAGAAGAGCTCTTGAGTTTGATGTTGGTGAAAGATTTTATCTACGAGATTCACCAATGAAAGGAGTTAAATGTTTTGGACATAAGGGAAAGCTAATTCCAAGGTATGTTGGACCGTTTGGGATTCTGGAAAGAGTTGGACCTTTGGCTTATAATCTCAAGTTACCGGAATCAATGTCGAGAGTTCATAATGTTTTCCACGTATCAATGTTGAAGAAGTGTTTGACAAAGATGGATGTTGAAACTACAGTTGATCCGGAAGTTCTTCAAGATAACCTCCCATATGATGAGAGCCGATCAAGATTCAAGACCGGAAAGAAAAGATGATTAAGAGATGGATGATCCCTTTAGTTTTGGTGCAATGGAGCAATCATCCACCGAATGAAGCAACTTGGGAAGTTGAGGACGATATGATCAGTGAGTTTCCAGACTTTGTGGATTTACCAAGTATGTTCTAGTTTCGGGGACGAAACTCCTCTAAAGGGGGGAGAAATGTAATATTCCGACTTTTGGGAAAGGGCCGACGTGTCATTTTGCGAAAACGAAATATAATGTTCGTTGTTTTATTCTTGGAATTATAGTGTATTTATACACACACACACACACACACACACACACACACACACACACACACACACACACATATATATATATATATATATATATATATATATATATGTGTGTGTGTGTGTGTGTGTGTGTGTGTGTGGTATTTAGGAAGTAATTGTTATTAAAGGACAATTAAGGAAAAAAGGAAATAGGTTATTATTTTGGGTTTGGTTATTTACGGAAAATAATCACCTCATTAGTCAAATAACCTATTAGCCGAAAATTTGACTTTCAAGAACTCTGAGAAAACGATTTGGAGCAAAGGAAAAGGGCTAGGAGATTTCTTCAAAATTCTAAGTCGTTTCTCAACCATTTTCAGATTCAAGTAGAGTATTGGAATCGTCGTGGAGAAGGCGTCGTTTCAATACAATAAGTTGGGAGCTCTGTCAAGGTATGTATTTTCGACCTAGAGGATGTTTTGGATGAGTTTTATGGATTAAAACTCAAGGATTCGTAGGATCTTTGTTACAGAAACATGTGATCGAGTCTAATTCAAATTTGCATTGATCACATAGGTTTTCTGCGAGATGGATCAAGTTTTGATGCAGATATTCTTGGTTTGGAGTTGGAGTTTGCTCGCAATCAAGTAAGAGGCTCTTCCTATGAATTTAGTTATGATTTACAAGGGTTAGATTGATGTTTGATGTGTTTAGATGCTAGAAATCGTGTTTTTTCGTTGTTTAAGGAGTATGGGATGAATTGGTTTCATAAGGGTTGAGTTTTATGCTATTTTCTGAGTTTTATCGATGTTGACCGTGTTTGGAATTGGGTAGAAATCGTAAGAAGTACATAAAATTGTGTTAGGGTTTTACAGTGTCAAATGCGCACGCATTCACTGGAGTGTGCACGCATTCGTGATACAGGATGTCCAGTTTTGTTCCCAGTAGGTGCAATGCACACGCATTGGCCGGATAGAAACTTTCAGCAAGTTTCTGGATGATGAATGCGCACGCATTGGCTGGACAGAAACTTTCAGCAAGTTTCTGGACGATGAATGCGCACTCATTGTCTCCAGTTTTGGGGAAAATGTGTTTTATGCCCTGAGTCCACTTTTAAACGTTGATACTTGATGTAATAACATTAATTGAACATGAACAAGCCTTGATTGAGTTTCTGATGCGTTTAGTTTTGGCACCGATTGCACTCATCCTAAGAGTTGAAGTTCGGGACCGTTGGAAGGGCATGATAGGTTTGTGCTTTGATGAGTTAGCATTCATCAATGTTTGTGTATATGATAGGATGTTGTGTCTAGCTATCTAAGTGAGGGAGTAGAGTTGTTAAGGTGAGCTTTCCCTTGAAAACATTTAGGTGGCTAGTTAACACTTAATAAGTTACATATGTGTTTAGTAAAAAGATTAAATGTCATGCTATTCTTGGTAAGACACCGATTCATATCGGCGATGTGATACGTTTTAAAGGTGAACAACGCTGCTAGCCCCAAAAGACTGAATGGTAGTGAAGGAAATTCATCGAACGTATACACATACCGGGAAGATCCAGGGGCTATCGGTGTAAATCACTGTTAGTTAGCAAGTATATCTTCAAGTGGATACACAATATGCGTAGTGCCTTTGAGTATTGACGTAACACAGATAAGGTAGGTTAGAAACATATAGTCACGACATGTTGATGGATATGAAGTGAACTCTAGATTGAGCCGGTCCCATAAAAATAATCTAATAATCATGAATCTGGCATTATAAATCTTAACTTAAATCATAGCTTCTACCTTTTATTGAGTACATTTTACTTACCTATATGCATGTTTTTCTATGTGTTTGGGGATGAGAAGATGAACAGGTTGACCGGATTACGAAGAGGATTTTGATGACGACGTTTGAGGACGCCTTCGATGAAGCTGTACATTTATGCTTTTATCTTTTAACATTTTAATTAGACTAGATGTTTTATTTGGATTTTTGGAAGACGTTATGTTTCCCTTTGAGACTTGTAGTTTCTTTTATCTATTCTTTTGGAGGTTTCGTAGTTATAAGTTTCTTTTGGAATTCCATTGTAATAAAATTACATTTCCTTCTTTAGTGTTTGTTTCTATTCTTATCATTGGTAGGAAAAATAATACACACGAGTCTTTTAGTTTCTGGTTTTGTTTAACTCAATATGACGTAGTAGAGACTTACGTATAATATGGAATTTATTTTATATTATACGTATCGAACGTTCCTTTTCCGAAGAAAAACTCGGTGTCCGGAAACGGAACGTTACAGTACCGAACTGTATTTTTTTCATCCTACCCTTCTTTTAAGAACTAGTCGTTACATATGTATTATTTTCTGACATTGTATGGTTTAAGGAGGAAACATAGTTTGAAACATATTAGCCGTGTCAACTTAGAGTCATAGTCTCTCTTATTCGAACAATATGTAATATTTCAATGTTGTCAACATAGAGATTATATGATTGATATCTCGTAAGAGATAAAGACATTGTTTATCGTAAAATTAAAAAAATAAATAAAAAAACAATACAAAACAAACATAAGAGATAATAGTACTCCCTCCGTCTCAAAATGTTTGGGACGTTTGACTTTTCAACCGCTTACGAAAAGTCTAATTAATCCTTCGAATTTCATCAAATGATCTAATACTTTTTACATTTATGTACTTTAAGTTTCACTTTATCATAACCCTAATAATATTACATCAATTAACGAAATTCCAAGGATTAATTAGACTTTTCGTAAGCGGCTAAAAAAGAAAATGTCCCAAACATTTTGAGACGGAGTGAGTATTATTTTAGTATTTCTTACCAACTTGGCTAATTGCGTTGGCGAGATTATCAAATCAAATTCACTAGATAACATCCAACTGTAACGACAACTTTATAAAGCCTTTGAGATGGACCATTATTATTATTATTATATATATATATATATATATATATATATATATATATATATATATATATATATATATATATATTATAAACACAGATAGGAATATGCAGTTTAAGAAAGAAACAAACACAGATAGCAATGCAAACGTAAAGAATGGCGGAATTGATAAACACAGAAAACAAGAAGAACGCAGTGATTTAACGTGGTTTCCGGCGTTGTGCCGACTACTCCACGGACAGAAAAAGAGATATTTTATTGTAACGCCCCGTTCCCGGACACCGAGTCCTTATCCGGAAAAGGAACGTTCGGCACGTATAAAATAAAATAAAATTCACTTTATACGTAAGCCTCTACTATGTCGTATCAAAAACAAGCAAACGGAAGCAAAAGACTCGGGTATAAAATTTCCAAACATCCAAGAATAGAAACAACATCTAAAGGTGGAAATGTAACTTATTACATTCGAGGAAAAAAATATGAAATCCAAACGAAACGTACGATAATCTCAAAAGAAATGTAACGATACTACAAGTCTCGAAAGACCAAAAGTCAAAACAGCCTAATAAATGTATAACAAAATGAATAATGTAAAGTCTCAATGAGGCGTCTTCAAACGTCATCATCGAACTCCTCCTCGTAAACAATATCTACCTGTTCGTCTTCTCATCCCCAAACACATAGAAAACATGCATTTGAGGTAAGTACAACGTACTTAATAAGAAAGAGAAGCTATGATAACAGTTACAATTTATAAAGAAAAGATATTTAAAGGTTTAGTTGTTTATGTTTGGCCGACTCAATCTAAGGTTCATCTCATGTTCATCAACATGAATTGACTAAACGTTTCTACTTAACTTATCTATGTTACAACCGCACTCAAGGGCACTACGCGTATCCACTTTTGGGACACTCTTGGCAACATATTAGTGGATCACACCAATATCCACGGAGTCTAGAATAGGTAGGCTCCGATAGTACGCACACCTCAGTGAAGTCCCTCCGTACTTAGGGTTTTTTTTTACCTACGGAGTTCTTCCAACTTCAGAGGTAGCACACACATCGCGATATAGACTGGTGTCTATCCAAGAGAAACATGTTGTTTAATCTTTTACTAATCAAGTACGTATTTTTATTAGAATGATTAACTAACCACCTAAGTGTTTTCAATTAATCTCCCTCACATTTACTACTCTCTTCCTAGACCACTAGACATTAACAAGGCCTAGCAATTACACAGACATTGATGAATGCTAATTCATCAAAGCACAAGCCTATCATGCTCTTCCGACGGATCCAAACTTCAACTCCCTTTAAGAATACATTCGGTGTTTTAACTGAACGAATCAGAAGTTCAATTCAGGCTTGTTTAAGTTTAAACAATGATATCATATCATAAACAAGGGTTGAAAACAATAATAATGTGATTATAAAACCCGAAACCAAACTAGAATGATAAAACCGTAAAAACAAGGCAAAACAGGCCAGACGCCCGTTTGACCTCATATGGACGCCCGTCCGAAATCAGACGCCCGTCCACTAAACCCCAAACGCCCGTCTGCCAAAAACAACTACATCCTGAATAAAAAATCTAACCTCAGACGCCCATCTGCCTATTGCAAACGCCCGTCTGGGCTACTAGGGTCTCGGACGCCCGTCTGCCTAATTCAGACGCCCGTCCGCCTGGGTTTTTCCCAAAACGCTAAATCTTCACGGCTCGATTTCTGAGTCGTTTCTAACCTAATTAACCTTGTTTTCAGCACAGTAAAACGTAGAAAACATATCTGATCATCCCAAGATTTCCTAGGATCCTTGATCAACGAAAAACACATCTTTTACTAGCATCTACACGTCTCAAAAACATAATCTAAACTTTACGAATCATAACCGAGATCATAGGAAGAGTTTCTTACCTAATTGCAGCCAAAAACCAGATTAAACAGCCACGAAAATCTGCAACACTTCTCAACAATCTGATCCCCAAGCGTTGCCCTTCTCACAACGATCCCAAATCTCTCGTCTGATCTGAAAACGGTCAAGAACTGCTCCAGTTATTGTGAAAACTCTCCTAACATTTTTCTCTTCTCAAAATTGCACAGAGATGGAGATGAAAAACTGATTTCTGAATTTGTGTCTAGGTTATGGGATTATTGTGTGTAATTTTCCTTAAATACCAATTTCCCATAAATCCATTTTTCCTTAATTGTCCTTTAATTACCAAAATCGAATAATCCCTTAAATATATATATATATATATATATATATATAATATATATATATATTTTATATATATTTTTTTTAAGAAACTTGTAATTTTATTAAAAGATGAATCCCTTATATATATATATATATATATATATATATATATATATATATATATATATATATATATATATATATATATATATATATATATATATATATATATATATATAAATTCGAAAATATATATATACATACTCAATTAAATACTTAACTCCCATAAAAGACAAGAAATAATAATATTTCGTTTTCGCAAAATGACACGTCTGCCCTTTCCCGAAAATCGGAATATTACATTTATTATGCACAGAATTACAAGGTTTCCACAAGTGTGTGGACAACACTCTTGAAAGACACACATTGCATTGATTACAACATTGGTATTTATAGACACACATCCCAAACCCGAACCACCATAGATCTTTGTCGGAACTACCATAAATACCCCAGATGTGGACCCCAGCTCCAGCTATTATCCACCAGATGAAACTCAGCTCAAAACTGACTTTCTAGACTTGTAATCAGTTGCCCAGATCTAGAACTCAGCTATACTCAGCATAACGCACGGACCGTAAAGCGATTGCGACTTCGAAGAAAACTCAGTTGCACTCATCAAACTGACTTTCACAAAACTGAATATACTTAACTGAACTGAACATCAATCTCAGTCTCAGTTTTCCTAGATTAGTTCCACCAGATATTTCCCAGTTTAGATATCAAGTCACCAGAACTGACAAATCTCCACCTTGACTTGAACTCTCATTCAACGTCACCAGATTGCATAATCAGATGTACTTGTACCAGATGCATTCGTCAATGCCAGGGTGTACAGTACAAGACTTCTCCTCAGAATCCACTCAAGTTGATCTGTCCTCAACTGAGTATCCAGAATTCAGTTTACAAGCTTTGAATATTCAAAGCAAGTCCGGACACAACCGAAACTTGCTCGTCGAATGGTTTAGTGAACATATCGCAGGTTTTCCTTGGTGCCGATCTTCTTCACTACAACCCTCTTCTCATTTCTCAGAAAATGATACCTCACATCAATATGCTTGGTTCTCTCATGATGAACCTGATCCTTAGCTAGACAAATTGCACTTAAACTATCACAATAAATCTCAGCTTGATCCTGATGTAGCCCCAAATCACTAACTAGTCCATTCAACCAGACACCCTCCTTGGCTGCTTCAGTAAGAGCCATATACTCAGCTTCAGTAGTTGATAAAGCCACTGTTGCTTGAAGAGTTGTTTTCCAGCTGACAACTGAATTCCCCAAAGTGAAAACATAACCAATCATAGATTTTCTACTGTCCACATCACCTGCATAATCAGCATCACAGTATCCTGTGATCAGTTTCTCAGTATCACCTCCATAAATGAGACCAACATCAGATGTACCTTTAAGGTACCTGAACATTCTTTTCACAACTTTCCAGTGTTCCTTTCCAGGTTGAGCCATAAACCTGCTGACAACACTGACTGCCTGAGCCAGATAAGGCCTAGTGCATACCATGGCATACATCAGACTGCCAACTGCACTAGCATAGGGAACTCTTGACATATACTCCTTCTCATCTGCTGATTGTGAAGCAAAAACTGTCAAATGAACATTTGATGCCGTAGGAGTATCTATTGGCTTAGCAGCTGACATGCCAAACTTTGACAAAATCTTCTGTATATAGCCCTGCTGAGATAAGAATAGTTTCTTCTAATTTCTATCTCTCCAGATCTCCATCCCTAAAATTTTCTTGGCTGCACCCAAATCTTTCATTTCAAACTCAACACTGAGAAGGTCTTTCAGATACTGAACATCAGACTTCTTCTTTGCTATCTATCGCATGTCATCCACATATAACACAAGATAGATGTAAGATCCATCTTCCAACCGATCGTTGTAGACACAAGCAATCATAAGGACTTCGTTGTAACCCAACCGGATCATATAACCGTCAAACCTTTTATACCACTCGTCTAGAGCTTGCTTCAGTCCATACAAGGACTTTTTCAACTTACACACAAGATCTTCCTTTCCAGGAACTAGGAAACCCTCTGGCTGAGTCATGTATATCTCTTTGTCTACCTCACCATGTAGAAAAGTTGTCTTCACATCTAACTGCTCAAGTTCTAAATCGTGATGTGCCACCATTGCTAGTAACACTCTGATTGAAGTATGTCTGACTACTGGTGAGAATATCTCATCAAAGTCTACCCCTTCTTTCTGACTGAACCCTCTTGCAACCAAACGTGCCTTATACTTAACTCTTTCTGCCTCAGTTATCCTTTCCTTCTTCTTGAAAATCCATTTGCAAGTAACAACTCTCCTTTCAGCTGGATGTTTAACTAGATCCCAAGTCTGATTCTTCAGTAATGACTCTATTTCATCTCCCATGGCAGCAAGCCATTGAGATGCTTCAGAACATGTCACTGCTTTACTGTAAGTAGAAGGTTCAAAACCATCCACTTCTTCTGCAACTTGAAGTGCGTATCCAACCGTATCATCAAACACATACCTTCTAGGAGGTATCCCAACATTGGATCTTTTAGCTCTGCTGACAGCTATACTTTGCTGACCCACATTCTTAGTTTGACGCTCAACTGACATTTGCTCAGCTGACTGGCTTGGATTCAGCTCTGGTTCAGCAACCAGATCAGACGGAAACTGACTTGGATCAGTTGATTGTTGCATTCCAATTCCAATTGACTCCACCTGAAGCTCCACCTTCGTCGGTTTTCTCGGCCAAGATCGGTTTCGGTTTCGTTATCCTCCCCACTGATGAACTGAGTATAGAATTTTCATCGAAAACTGTATCTCTACTGAGAATGACTTTGTTTTCTGTTGATGACCAAATTCTGTACCCCTTTACCCCATCACTATACCCCACAAACACTCCTTTATTGGCCCTTGGTTCCAGTTTCCCTTCACTAACATGATAGTAAACTGTGCTTCCAAATACCCTTAGAACTGAATAATCTGCAGGCTTGCCTGACCACATCTCAAATGGTGTTTTGAGACTGATCCCTATGTGAGGACTCCTGTTGATTAAGTAGCAAGCTGTGGTAACAGCCTCTGCCCAAAATCTCATTGATAAACCAGCATGAGAGAGCATACATCTTACTCTCTCCAGAAGAGTTTGATTCATCCTTTCAGCTACACCATTTTGCTGAGGAGTATTCCTGACTGTATGATGTCTGGCAATACCCTCATTTCTGCACAACTCATCAAACTCAGTCCAGCAGAATTCCAGACCATTATCTGTACGAAGCCTCTTGATCTTCTTCCCCAACTCATTCTCAACTAAAGCCTTCCATTGCATGAAGCTCTTGAATGCCTCACTTTTGTGTTTCATCAGTACCACCCAAGTCATCCTTGAATAGTCATCTATGAATGACACAAAATATCTATGACCACCCAATAACTCACCTTTGATGGCCCCCAACAATCAGAATGAATGTAATCAAGTGATGACTTTGTATTGTGTATCCCTTTTGAGAACTTGCTCCTATGTAGCTTCCCAAACACACAATGCTCACAAAAGTCCAGATTCTTGACCTTACATCCCCCAAGAAGATCCTTTTGAGAAAGAACCTGCATCCCCTTTTCACCCATGTGACCCAGTCTCATGTGCCACAGTTTTGTAAGTTGTGACTGATGAATCTCACCGATGCCACAAGAGATAGAACCAAGCAACAACCGACCCTTGTAATATATACGAGTCCCTTTCTTGATTCCCTTGAGAACCTCAACCGAGTTTTTATAGACACTCAAGACACCACCACTTTCCCCTTAAAACCGAATCCCCGCCGTCCAAAGAACCGAGAGATACCAAGTTTTTGGTCATTTGTGGAACATGTCTAACTTCACTCGGTTTATAGAATCTTCCATCCTCTCGTCCTCAACCGAACCGAGCCAATTCCAACTACCTTGCGTACCTTTCGTTTGCCATAGATATATGACCACCATCTATCCGCCGATAACTTGAGAACCACTCTCTCGTGAGGGCAAATATGAAAGGATGCCCCGAGTCCGAATCCACACATCGTTTGATGTGCCGACTCACCGCCACTAGGACCATGTCCTTATCGAATCATGCTCACCGCGCACTACGTGCCAGCTCGTGCTCGAACCGTTCTCCCGTCGTTTTTTCCTCTTTGGACAATTGGACTTCCAATGTCCCTGCTCCTTACAATAATTACAGACATCTGTGGATTTAGGGCCTTTGGACCTTGTTCTTGGAACGTTTCTTCCTCGACTGACCATGCTCTTTTCCACTGCTACAACTGACTATCAGTCCTGCAGCCTGATTGTCTGCTCCGGCTGCCTTATGTCTCAGCTCTCTGGCATGTAAAGCTGACCTTACATCCTCTAAAGCGACTGTATCTTTCCCAACTATGAAAGACTGCACAAAGTTCTCATTGGAAGCTGGTAACGAAACCAGCAAAATCAAAGCAGCATCTTCATCCTCAATCTTAACATCAATATTCCTAAGATCAAGTAATATTGTGTTCAGCTGATCAAGATGATCTCTCAACTGAGCCCCCTCATGCATCCTCGGCCGAATGACCTTTGCTTCAAGAAGAACTTGTTGGTCAATGACTTAGTCATATACAGGCTTTCAAGCTTTAACCATAACTTGGCAGCGGTGTCTTCCTCAGAAAATTTCTGTGATAACATCATCAGACAAACACAACATGATGGTTGAATGTGCTTTCTCCTCCAGACTGGCATAATCTGCAGAACTGGCATCCCCTCTACCTGATAAAGGAGTCCACAATCCTTGTTGCTTTAACAAGGCCCGCATCTTGATTTTCCATAAACTGAAACTGTTTCTCCCTATAAATTTATCAATCTTCACGTTCATTGCTGACATCCTTCTAATTAAAGAACAAACCTTTTGATCACAAAATCCTAGCACCGGTCACCGGTCTTGGTGAAGATCAACTCTGTTCACCTGCAACTCCTGAATCTTGAACCTCGCTCCGATACCAGTTAGTTATAAACACAGATAGGAATATGCAGTTTAAGAAAGAAACAAACACAGATGGCAATGCAAACGTAAAGAATGGCGGAATTGATAAACACAGAAAACAAGAAGAACACAGTGATTTAACGTGGTTTCCGGCGTTGTGCCGACTACTCCACGGACAGAAAATGAGATATTTTATTATGCACAGAATTATAAGGTTTCCACAAGTGTGTGGACAACACTCTTGAAAGACACACATTGCATTGATTACAACATTGGTATTTATAGACACAAGTCCCAAACCCTAACCGCCATAGATCTTTGTCGGAACTACCATAAATACCCCAGATGTGGACCCCAGCTCCAGCTATTATCCACCAGATGAAACTCAGCTCAAAACTGACTTTCTAGACTTGTAATCAGTTGCCCAGATGTAGAACTCAGCTATACTCAGCATAACGTAGCAGACCAGAAACTGACTGCTGACTTCAGAAGAAAACTCGGTTGCACTTCATCAAACTGGCTTTCATAGAACTGAATATACTTAACTGAACTGACCATCAGTTTCAGTCTCAATTTTCCCAGATTAGTTCCACCAGATATTTCCCAGTTTAGAGATCAAGTCACCAGAACTGACATATATATATATATATATATCTTTGTTGGGCTGGCCCTGATATTTTTTGGGCCTAAAGTCAAGTCGTCGAATTATGTTTTTTAGTTCGAAGTTTCATACTTATTGATTCGAATTAGACCAAGTAATTTTTTTTTTTTGGACTTTATCGATTCAAATAATTTTTTTTTGGGGCTTTATCATTTCAAATTAAGAAAAAAGGGGGGAGTGGTTTAAAATGACAAATAAGAGGGGAAAATAGTAATCAAGACTGTAGAAATACAAATTGGGTGATAAAGTCAATTCAACTATTAGTTACTCCAAATCTATTGTTCAGTACAGTGAAATTGACTTCAAATCCACTATTCCATGTTTCGTTGTTTTTGACAAAAATGGCCTCGAAATGATATCGAAATATATCAAATGGTTGTCTAAATAAAGAGAACGAAAAAAGAAAAATATAGTGAAAGAATTACGATCTTTTGACGTTTAGATCAAAAGATATATTCTTTTTTGTAATTAAATAAGAGAGAATTTAAATTATAGTGAAATAAACATTTGTCATTTTTACCCAATAAAAAATTCCACGGCCATGTTTGCATATTTCTACTTTTAAAATGTTTTTTTTTAACAATAAACCTAAAAAATTGGAGGTTCTATTGGCACCCATTTCTACTACTTACACCCACTTACTCCTGGCACCGCAAAAATTTACTTTCGGCACCACATGAATATTTTGATTATTTTCTTAATTCTCACACCACAAAAATAATAAGAAAACCACTTCTTACACAACAACTTTTAGAAATTGTAAACTAATTGATGAGAAACGAATATCCCGAAAAATGACGTAAGAAGAAAAAGAGAAAAAAGAAATAAATTATGAGGAATTATTTATTAGAATTATTATTTAATTATTTAGGAGAATAATTAATGAGTAATATTTGATAAGATTTTGATTTATTTACTTTCCTTAATTATGAAAATTAGAGAGCAAGTATTTTATTTCTTAGGGAGTAAGTATTTTATTTCTTAGGGGCCAAGTTATTCTAGAAGATTTCTAGTTCCTTTTTGCACTATAAATAGAGATAGCTCTCATTGTATTGAACTCATCATTGTATCAATAAAATCATAAGAGTTTTTCTCTTGTTAAGCCTTTTGGCTTATGCTTGTTCTTGAGTTTTTCGTCCAATTGAACGATATCAATCACCCTCGTCCGTTCGTACGGTAACGAACTTGGTTCTCCCGGTCCTGTCCTACATCACTAATCCTTTAAAAAATTAATCAAACAATATTATCCTTCTATTAATGTAATTCACTGATCTGATCTAAACTAAAAAAACATTTTATCATTTCATCTACAAACTTAATTCTAATACAAATTAATAATCCTAAACATAAAAAACCTCCATCCATAAACAAATAAAAAACTCCATCTTCTTCCACATTCATCTTCCTCACTTCATCATCTTCATCATCCCAAAAAAATCTATAGAACCTTCACCATCATCCAATACAAGTTTTAAAGTTCATCATCTTGAATCAACTCATATCAATCAACAAATGCATTGCAATGTGGAATATGTAGCAATCTCACTTGAAGATATACCATTTTCAAGCCAAGTGGAGAAGAAGATGAAACCCTCAAAGTTGGTAATTTCTTGATCTAAAAATCATATTTTTGATGTTCAATGTGTGATTTAAGTGAATGGATAAACTTCCTACATACATATTATCATGGTATACATTCATATATGGAAGAAATTTTGGTTATTTCGCGTTTTCCGATCGTCCCTAGGGCTTTCCCCGTCGTTCTGTTACGTCCTGGAGCGTACATGCCAAACGCAGGGAATGTCACCCACAACGACGCCCAATTGTGCATATGAACGTCAGCCGTAATGACGTTCTACCACTCAAAACAGTGTATACATGTAATGCCTGAACGTTGTTACCATATGCGTTCATATTACAAACAAAACATCAGTACCGTTGACGTTGTCCGAACGCTAGCGCTGCTGACGTTTGTGGGTCAGAAAGAACGCTGATCTGGATGACCTTTTAAGTGATGGATAACTTCCGCCTGTTGACATTATAACGCCAGTGATGCTGGCACTCGCAGTGCCAAACCAAAGTCGTTAGTGCCGACATTCTGTATCAGTTTTCACATTTTTCTCATCCATGTGTATTGAGCTACCATTTACTTGTTTTTATTAATATTCAATCCATAGAAACAATGCGATGATACAAATAATGACAAGAGCAACGATGCAGGGGCAGTAGAAGACGACGACGATGAGTATTTTAAGGTAAGAAACCATTAAGTGAATATGTTATTATGTTATTCACATCCCAATAGACTATGACTTTCTCTAATACAAATGTACATTTTTTATAGCATTTGGCTGATGAAATGATTGATGAAGATCAAGAAAATCTTAATAATCTTTGAGATAGCACACTTGCATTGAGGGATGAGTCGCCTGGAGAGTTATCATTCGATTTGACTTCAGTTTTTACAACTGATCAAGTATGTCTTTAAAACTTATACTATTTCAATGTTTGTGCATTTTAAACTTGATTTTGTTTTCATTACATTTATATATTGTTCACAAGTATTTGATTCTCATGAAGACCGTCACCAAACACCTCAAGGCTTTGGCAAAAGCGAATGGTGTCGTCATTGTGAAAATGAGATCTAACAAGACCGGAAAGCGGACACCGTTCATTACATTCCAATATGTGAGGGGTGGATTCCCAAGAGATCATCGCAAAGGAGGAAAGTACGAGAAAAAAGTTGGCACTATCGGAAAGAATAAGCCAAGGGAATCGTCCACAAGGAAATGTGGATGCCCGTTGTTATTGAAAACCAAGAAGGATACATTTAGGGAGGTGTGGACCATAAAAGTAGTGAATGGTATGCATAATCACAAAACATTCAAGTATGATAAGGACCATGCATACCTTGGTCGGATTGATAAAGAACAAGTTGATGTTGTTGCAACAATGACTCGAAATGGCATTTTGCCAAAAATATACCACGGATGTTGAGAAATACATATAGGAAAAAATGTATGTCACAGAAGGAGATCTATAACATTCGTGCTAAGATAAGGAAGAAAGCACGAGACGGTCGGACACTGATGCAAGAGGTTTACAATTTGGTGGATAAGACCACATCCTTCGTTATTATAGGCATGATGAACGAAATGTAGTGAAAGATGTATTTTGGGCCTTTAACGATGGCTTGTCCCTTGCAAGGTGCTTTCCTTCTATCGTGCTTATGGATTTTACGTACAAGATAAACAAGTACAAGATGCCCCTTTTGCAAATTGTTGGTGTTACGTCTACGGACATGTCACTTTCGGTTGGATTTGCACTACTATGTTTGGAGAGGGAAGACAACTACACATGGGCTTGGACTATGCTTCGTGAAGCAATTGGTGACCAAAGTGAGTGAATATGTTGTATCATGACAGATAGGGAAGAAGCTTTAATGAACGCAGTACGGGTGGTATTTCCAAAAGAAAAGAACTTGTTATGTCGGTGGCACATTGAGAATAGTCTTGTGTCGAATTTGAAGATGAAGACTACGAGCGAAGGTTGGCAGGATTTAATGACAGCATGGACAGATATTGTTAAATCAAATTCAGAAGAATAGTTGAATGAGCATTTGGAAGAGTGTAAAAAGACTTTTAGTGAAGACGCTAGGAGTTACGTTTCATCTGGTTGAACGCACACAATGAGGCATTTGTCTCATCATGGATGGACTATGTGTTTCATCTAGGAAACACCTCAACATCTAGAGTTGAGGGAATGCATTCAATGTTTAAAAATTGGCTAAAAAATAGGCTTGGGGACTTGGTTGCGGAGTGGGAAGCCGGCCTTTGCTTGATTGATCAAGAGATAGCCAACATCAAGAAATCATTTGAGCAGTCTCTTTTAATGAAGCCTACGAAATTCAAAGATCTTAAACATCATGTATCTATATACGCATTGGACTTGTTGTATGATGAGTTGAAAAAAACCGATGACAGCAATGCGTTGAATAAGGAGTGTGGATGTACTATTGGAAAGACACACGGATTTCCGTGTAGACATGAGATGGCAAGGTTTAAGAAGAAGCATGGATGCATCCCTCTATCATCGATCATGTTCATTGGAAGACCCTAGATATCAAAGGGCCACCTAAAAAAGAATAAGAATTAGATTACGTGCCAGTTTTGTATGCCTTAGAAGAAAAAGTGAAGATGGTGGACGTGTGGGAAAGACAGAGGTTGATAATGAAGATGCGGGGCATTTGTCAACTGATTAATACGGTGTTGCAAGAGCCGAAAACGAAAAAGACGGGTCGTGCCCTGCTTAAGGGATCCGGAAACAAGAGGAAGTTAGTTGCGGGAGACTCAACTAAGAGGGAGATGAGCATGTTTGAACAAGTTGAGCAAGAATTATCGAGTGTTGCCCCAACTCCACCTTCATCTTGTAGGATGTAATATCGCCGGATGGATCAAAGGTCCACCCAATTACGCAGCGGAAAGTACAAGATCTATATCTAAACAATCAAAATACATGAATAATAAATCTAACCTACGAGGGGGTTAAATTGCTTACCAGTTTATGGTGAATAAACTCCAAGAACACTCTTCAATCCAAGATCCAAGCTAGATGAGAAGCCACAGTCTTCCAACGTGTGTGTCCAAGCACCACCAGTGGATGGTGTTTCAAGCCGCCGGACCTCCTCGATATGCTACCGTAATAATCCCGAGGATTATCCCAAATCGAAACCCTAAGTGTGTGAGCCGAAAATTCAAAGCTCAAAAACACTTACAGAAACCGAAAATTGTGATTGTCAAAAGGCTTGGGAGAACTCACTTTATATAAAAGAGTAATCATTGTCCTCCAAGGATTTAATAATTAAAAGATAATTATTAAATTATTCCTTAATTTAAATAAAAGATAAATATAATATATATCCCAAACAAATTAGGATAAATAATATTATTATCTAATATTCCATGATTTATCACTTAACAAATAAATGATTAAATCATATATTAAATAATTATCCAAGAAAACCAATTTCCCAATAATTAAATAACACATAAAATGCGCCCCAACCCTAATAGGCCATACGCATTTTTATCACAAATGGGCCGAGTCCACGAAAAAATTCTTTTCCATGTATTTAATTATCTAGTCCAACTAAATAATTAATCCACATATCTATTAAACAGTCCAATCCAACTATTTAATATTAATTGAAGTGAAACGACGAGAAAACGTATATGCTATATTAGGAGCCACGTCGGGGACCATGGATCCATATTCAGTAGCTACAATAAATTAAATAAAATTATCCGTCAGACCGAACAATAATATTCAATCTATTAATTCCGGGATTACACCACCATAAACCCGAAACTGAACTCTGCCGAATATAGATAACTTACACTCAACTATGAGTTGAAAGTGTCCACTGATATAATCATTACATACGGATAAATCCTCCATAGACTGTTCGTTACGATTCAGGATATCTCCGTAAACCCTTCTCGAAACCTCTTATACTTATTTACCATTAACCCCCTAGTGACCAAATAGTTCATAACTAATATAATATGAACTGCGCGCATCGGTCAGTTTCTAGGATTAACAAATAAGGGTCTGTCTACTTCCCGAGGGAAGGAATGGATTCCATATCTGTGATAGCACAAACTACTCACTCATTCTAGAATAGAGCCAACGAGAAGTGTCGGACCACATACTACGAAGTGATCCTTACTAACACATCAAACTCTACCCTAGTCTAAGCAGTTGTCTGTGATCACGTCAGGATTGAGATTAATCCATATATGATCATCTTGTGATTCGATAAGACTTCTCGATCACGGAATTATATCGAGAACTCAAATCGAATCGGTCCAGCCCTTTATGATTATCATCATATATAAATGCCCCACTAGGTACCCTATTACCAACAGTCCGGATAAGACTGTCACACCTAAAGTGTTCTAGGCGCATTATTAGCAAATTGATATTGAGACCCGTACTCAGATTAATAAACGCTACGGACTAAGTTAATTTTAAGTACATCTCACTAACTCAATCCTCTTGTGTATAGCCATACACTGAGTTATGTGATTACATAAACGATGTACTTAGGGTTTTCAGTAGTGTCTTAATTATAAGCATACATGCATATAATAAGATGAATTATTAATTCTGTCATAAAAACAATTAGATAATTGTTTTTCGGGCACTACACCTAACACATCTCAAGGTGTTTCTTCTGCCAAAAAGAAAAGATCTCCAAGTACTCCGGCACCATCCAAACATGCAAAGGTTTCAATGACTATATGTTCTACCGTTGGATACATAAACAAGTATCTTAAATATTTTCCACCAAATGTTCATGAGCACATTTCGTCAATGGTTAATGTAGCTCCGGATGGAAATTACGGCTTTAGAGTAATAGCACTTGGAATAGGGCTTGAAGAGAGTGTTTGACCAAAGGTGAGAAAAGCGGTGCAACATGAATTGATGGCATACAAGGATCATTATATGGCCTTATTTGTTGGACAAGAATATGTGTACAAAAAATGCATGTCTCAGTTGATCATGAAGATGGAGGGTGCAGAGTGGACAAGTATTATGACAGTTTCCTTGGTTGGGCTATGTGCAACGTATATTGTGTGTCCCTAATAGTCTACATCGCACGGAAACCAAACTTTCCTTCCCAGTACGAATAAACCTTCAGTTTGGCCACCTAACCATATATGGATGGGTTTCTGCAATGGTAACCATTTTGTTGGTTTGCTTACGAAAGATACTTGTCCAATAGTTAGGATGATCGTGGTTTGGCATAACGTTCAGACGTTGGAAGCAAATGAATGGTATGAGAAATATCAGCATGGGCTCGGTTTATGGCATGATGGAATCGCCGAGTGACTAAGCATGAAGTTTTTTTTGCAATTTCCGATGCTGTATTTCTACTCGTGTTGTGGATGCACAATGATCTACTTTGTAGTACTTTTAGATCATACTTTTGAGCTACTTTGATGTATTTTGAGTTACGTTGATGAATTATGTCTATTTTGTTGTGAAGTATGCTAGTAATATCAATGTTTTTCTTGTTCACATGTGTGATATTTGGCGTAATTTTGTGGTTTGATTGTGTGTTAAACACCAAGGGAAAAATGTTGGTTTTGTGACTCAAAACGCCACCATGGTTGGCGTTCCTAGTGAGGAAGCAACGTCCTTACGGGTGACATTTTAAGAACATAAGCATCAGAGCAATGTGACTCTCTGTACCATAACAATGCCATCCGTGACGATGCTCTTACAGTCATCAAAACGCCACTATGACGGACGTCAGTACGGATGGCGTTTTGAAAAACAGAAGCTATACACCATATTTTAAGCCTCTGTTTCTTAAAACGCCACTGGTAGTGACGTTTATAGTTGATGATCAACGCCAGTATGGATGGCGTTTTGAAACATAGAAGCTACACCATATTGTAAGCCTCTGTTTCTTAAAACGCCAATGGTAGTGACATTTATAGTTGATGATCAACGCCAGTATGGATGGCATTTTGAAAAACAAAAGCTACACCATATTGTAAGCCTCTGTTTATTAAAACGCCACTGGTAGTGATGTTTATAGTTGATAATCAACGCCAGTATGGATGGCGTTTAGAAAAATAGAAGCAACATAGTACCCACATAGTACCAATTCAAAAATCCAACATCTCCAACAACTTGACTACATACACCAACATAGTACCAGCATAGTACCAATTCAACATAAAATCAAATACCAACTCAAAAATTCAAATAAAAGCTACTACGAAAAGAGGGGATGAAAGTACAAGTATGGAAATGAAAACTCCAAATGTTCATTCAATGTATCAAATGCCTAATGCAACTAGTTCTTTTACGTGGTCTTTGCATGTTTCTTCGGTCGTTGAACTTCTACATGACTAGATTCCTCGGCTTTGTCTTCGACACCAACATCTTCAACAACTTGACTACATACACCCGTAGTCAGAAACTCCAATGCCATCTCAAGCGCTTTCACTAGATTCTTTTTGCTCTTCTTTGAAGCATTCGCAACTGCATCTTGTACAACATCAACAACTTTAGCCTTGTTTGCCTCATTCTATATGTTAAACAGAAAAAAAAAAAGTTAATGACATTGAAAAAACAAACAAACAACTGATTGTATATTGTAGAAAATCTAAGCCCTACCTCATATAAGAGGAGGGGCCTCATCCCCAAATCCTAGGTTATGAGGTGAGGGAAGTCTATCTCTTAATATGGTGGGTTACACAATCACAAGTTCCTAATGTGGGATACTTTAACACGCCCCCTCAAGTGTGGACCTGGGCACTCTCAAGGCCAACAAAGAGGCCCAACACTTGCACAATAATGAGGTGGCTCTGATACCATATAGAAAATCTAAGCCCAACCCCATATAAGAGGATGGGCCTTATCCCCAAAACCTAAGTTATGAGGTGAGGGAAGTCCATCTTTTAATATGGTGGGTTACACAATCACAAGTTCCCAGTGTGGGATACTTTAACATATATTCGTAAAAAGATATGGTCAAACCTCTTGTGAATCTCGCTACTTCTTTTTGCTCACACCAGCCAAAAGACGTACGGCAACACCTCGATACCAGTTCATGTAATCAGCCGTGCATTCCCAGTCAAAACTCGCTTTCCTCATTCTTTGAGCCTTATTCACTAGATGATTCACATAATGAATGAAGTCATTGTCACGTGAGTCATGGGTGACGTATTTTTTCACCTTCCCACCTCTATTTGATGCTTTTGGAGGAATCGGTGACTAGGGTATGGATTGGACATGTCCGAACTGTCGGACGACACGGTTTGGGTGATACGCCTCTTCAATGTCCAGTGTCCTTATGCAACCATAAAACCAGCACATGTCGTCATCAAAGACCATTCTCACTTCCTTATAAGCATCCCAAATAACTTGCAAGATGGAAAATGCTTTGAATATAACTGAACGATCCATAACCTTAGTTAATGCGAAGGTTCATACTTACATCTCGTGCCTCCATCAAGTCTAAGTCCTCTCTCATATGCTTTAACGATGAAATTGCCACATGATCGTTAATTCCGGTAACAGGTTTCCACCGAGCTGACCGTACCATCTCCCTTGCATTGAAGTTATTTTTCGTCAGAGGTCGGAATGCTAGGAAGTGTTCGTACACCCATGCCTGTAAAAAAATATATCACAAAACAGTCGTGTAAGCGTTTAAACAAACGCACTAAACACAAAAAAAATTAAACAACAAGTGTTACCTCTAGCAATGTCAGGCATCCAAAAACTCCAACATTATTGGTCCTAGAAGCCTTCGATAGTTGCCGGTAAAGATTTTCCAGTGTAGCAGCACCTCAAGCCCACTCACCAACTGATACGATTCAAGAACGAGATTTGCCCTAGGGTCTTCTAAAGGAAACCAATGACGAGCTCAAAACAACGATCTTAGATAATCCAATCTAAGAACGTTGGCAAGAACGCCACAACGCTTGCTCAAGACGCTGATAAGTTCTCTAAGGGGTGGAACTCTACAACGAAGAGATCCTCACTCGCAAGTGATAAACAAGTCAATAGACTCAATAATAATTTCACTCAAAATATGTCTCATCAACATGAACTATCTCATCCATAAGTAATACCTCATCGTTTGTAACTACTTCTCCCACTATCTCCTCTACATGCTCATTTCCCTCTGTAATTGTTTGTTCCACAACTGATTCTTCAAGTGACTCCATTAATTCTTCTTCAGTGACATCTCGTAAAAACTCCCCGATGGATTCTGGCGGACAAATGATTTCACATTCCTCTTTCTTCTCGACTACCTTCTTCACGGGTTTACTACTCACCTTACCATACAAAAGAAATTCTTCATATTCGGGGGTTAGAGATTCCAAGACTAAATTCTCATCTACACGCGGATTTAGAGCCATTTTCACCCTACTCTTATCACGTCGGCCACCACCCTTTTTT
The DNA here is from genome assembly GCA_036785695.1 of Gentiana straminea. Lineage (NCBI taxonomy): Eukaryota > Viridiplantae > Streptophyta > Magnoliopsida > Gentianales > Gentianaceae > Gentiana > Gentiana straminea. Next base: position 13,949,548 of record JAVUPR010000183.1, read on the forward strand.
GGCGGAATGCCTAAAGCATCAAGTTGAGTCCACAACCTATCAAAAGTCTCATTTATACGTATATTTTCCCGTTGTTGAGCAACCATAAACAAACCAAAATCACATGGGAAAACCCCTTGTGAAACACTCTCCTCTTCCGCCATTATGCAACATTCAAAACCTCACAACCCTCGTTTTTACACTCACTCTCTCTCCAAGTTGTAAAGTAACCCCTTTTTCAAACAAATCAGAGAATCGAGCAAAGTGTAATAATCGAAACCAACGATCTAGACTAGATAATTAAGAGGTAGGTTTGGGGAAAAAATGTATGGAAGTGTGTAGAAAAATGTGTAACGAGACAATAGAACAAGAACTAAAAGCAAGAAAGGAGGAACAAAGAAAAAACAAGGAAATTGGGTGACAGCAAAATTTCACAGGTGTGAAAAATTTCACACCTGGATGTGAAACACTCGTCCAACAAAAGGCCTTTTTTTTATATTTAATTTGGCCGCACTTTATGCAAACAAGATAAAACAAATTATTAAATTAAGATAAAACCAATTAGGTCAACCACTTCTTTGTGGTTTATACGGCACTTGCAGAGGGGGTTATCAAAGAATTTGCTAGCAACAAGGAATTAACCACTAAAGGTTTGCTGCAGATGATTTCGAGGGTACAAAAGCTGGAAATTTTATGAGTTTCTTTTTTTTTTTTTTTTTTTTTTTTGTGGAGAGGCAGGACTAATTAATACACAGGAACACGGCAAAAAGGGCTGAAATCTTTTTTTCTGATAGAAAAGCAGCGGCAACGATTAAACAAATAGCAAAGTAAGGTTTTTTTATTTTTAATTTTAATATGCAACGATCAAGGATGGTTGAAGGCTGAAAACAATTTTTTTTTTTTTTTTTTTTGTATGATGATGATGCAGGAACGACGATGAAGCAGGCAATATGAATTTTTCTTTTATTTTTTATAAAGAAGAACACACAAGAACAAGGCAAAGAGGTGGGAACCTTTTCTTCTTCCTAATTATAACAAGGATGAAAGCAGGAAACGAAGGAAAAGAGAAAAAGAAAATAGAAGGGATATTTGATTACCTTTAGATAACCGAAGGCTCCGATACCAAATGATATGATTCCGGAACGAGATTTTGCCCTAGGATCTTCTAAAAGAAATCAATGACGAGCTCGAAACAACGATCTTAGATAATCCAATCTAAGAACGTTGGCATGAACGCCACAACGCTTGCTCAAGGCGCTGATAAGTTCTCTAAGGGGTGGAACTCTACAACGAAGAGATCCTATCGAGCACCATCACCATCAAAACTTGAACAACCCTCAAGAATCATCAATGAGATACCAGGATCAAATACAATGTGGACATATGACTTCAAATCAATGTAATGTTGAAATGACGAGTCATGCTTCATCAATGAAACATAGTAACAGCCTATCAGCTTGATATAAATGTGAATGAAGCGCTGTGTGGCATCAATATAATTATAGAAATTCAATGTGGGACAAACATCAACATGCGCTACAAAAGGATCGATAAAAGTGTGCGCCGGTTTGCCATCAAGATGAGCTAGATCAAGATAAACCAAAGGGACTATAAGGGCTGCATTGGATGTATCTATAAGGACTTTGGAAGTGTTAGGAGCACAACTCCAAGCGTTGACCACACAGATACAAGGTGGTGGTGGACAACTTGGTGCTCAAGGTAATAGGGCTGCCAATAACCGAGTTGAAGATAGGGAAGATGATGATGAGGGTAGTATAGAACAGGGAGTTGATAATAACATGACACGTGTGAAGATGAAACTTCCCTCATTTAGTGGAACAAGTGATGCCGATGCTTATCTTGAGTGGGAAGCGAAGTTAGACCAAATTTTTTCTTGTAACAATTATTCAGATGAGAAGAAGTGCAATCTTGCACAACTTGAGTTTACGGGGTATGCAATGATTTGGTGGAAAAAGTTGAATCTTTTAAGGCGGAAGCATAGGGAACCGTTGGTTCGTACTTGGACTGTACTGAAACGAGAGATGAAGAAGCGTTTTGTACCACTTACTTACTTTCGTGAGCAATATCGAAAGCTACAAATGCTTACCCAATGAGAGAGGTCCGTAGATGATTTTTATCAAGAGTTGGTTACCCTCCTAGGAAAAGCTCAAATTGAGGAGGAAGAGGAAGTGACAATGCAACGTTTTTTGGGTGGTTTGCATTTAGAGATTGCCAACCCATTTGAGTTGAGAGGTTTTGCAATGATGGATGAGATGTTGCATACCGCTTTGACACTGGAGAAGCAACAGAAGCGGTAGAAATCTGCCACCACGAGGCCTGTCGGAGGCAATCCTTCTATTTTTCGTCTTTTCAGCCTAGAGGAGACGGCCCTAAACCCACCCCAACAGCCCCTAAGCAACACCCTTTCATCTCCAATGATGTTTCTAAAGTTAAGGGGATTGATAAAGGCAAGGGTGTGGTCACAAAGCCCAAGCCATCACATGACATTAAGTGCTTCCAATGTCATGGAGTGGGTCATATTGCTTCCCAATGTCCCACCAAGCGACATATGCTTTTTGTAGGAGAATCTGAGGGTGTCAGAATGTATAGGACCGACTCTGAGGAAGAGAGAGAGGATGACGAAGAGGAGGATGATGACTATGAATAGCCACCTGTGAATGGTGCTGTTATGGTGATTAAGAGGGCTTTAAGTAGTACGGTGAAGGTAGCGGATGACTTGCAAAGGGAGAACATTTTCCACACACGTTGCATGATTAGTGGAAAGGTGTGTTCGATGATTATTGACCCCGGGAGTTGTACCAATGTGGTTAGTATGGATGTGACCAGCCGCTTATCTATTCCCACTTTTCCCCATCCGCAACCCTATAAGCTTCAGTGACTCAATGATGTTGGTGAGGTTCGAGTGACCAAACAGGCCTTGGTAGCATTTAACATTGGTAAACTTGATGACGAGGTTCTTTGCGATGTAGTACCGATGCATGTTAGCCATATCTTACTTGGGAGACCGTGGCAATTTGATAGGAGGGTGACGTTTGATGGTTATTTAAATAGGTACACGCTACTCCATAAAGGGAAGAAGATTACACTCCTTTCATTATCACCTGAGGAGGCTCACAACGACCAGCTCCAACTCTCAAAATCTCATGAGGAAAATGCAAAAAAAGAGGGAGCTAAGTCGAAAACTGAAAAAGCCAAAATTGTGATGGGAGAGAAAAAGAAAGAGGGTGTGCGAACTCGAGATGAGGGTAAAATAAAAGTTGAAAATGAAATGGTAAGGGAGGGCGACATAGTACCGTTCGAGGGAGGAACTAAAGTAGAAAAGTCAAAGGTGAGGGAGGGCGCCATTATCAGCGAGGGAGAAAAAAAGATGGTGCTCGATTTTATGACGTCTTATTGATTCGAGGATGAATCCTTTCCAACCAGGAGGGAATGATGTGATCCAACCCAAGAAGATGGAAGAAGCGCCATGAAAGTCTTTATTTATGCTACTGGGCTCGAGAAGAATATTTGAAGTTGATTTATTTATTTATTTATTTATTTATCTATTTTATTATTTATCCCACATTGGATAGATAGTATTTTATTTTTTATTATCATTTTTATTTATTGTATTTTGTCCCACATTGCTAAATTAACAATTGGTCTTGGAGTCTGTAGTCTATATAAGGCACCTAGGTGGTTCATTTACAAACAGTTAAATTTTTGAGTGAAATTATTATTGAGTCTATTGACTTGTATCAGTTGCGAGTGAGGATCTCTTCGTTGTAGAGTTCCACCCCTTAGAGAACTTATCAGTGCCTTGAGCAAGCGTTGTGGCGTTCTTGCCAACGTTCTAGATTGGATTATCTAAGATCATTGTTTCGAACTCGTCATTGATTTCCCTTAGAAGATCCTAGGGCAAAATCTCGTTCCGGAATCGTATCACCAACCTTATCCAAATCCTCTAGAAAATGAAGGTAAGCTATTCCTATCTTATCTCCACTTCGGTCTTGAAGCAAAGTACATGCAAGCATGTACAACAAATATCCGCGCACAACCCGATCTATAGTAATGATCGGCGCAGTCTGACCGGTATTGGATCCCTTACCCTCATTACTTCGTACTCTGCATCTACCCGTAAGGTTGTTCTTCAACCAGCTTTTGGATACCCGTAGTCCACCAGTATGTCCTACCTCATATGACACTTGTTCTATACCAATCCCTAACAAGCCGTTAACATATGAAACTGGGTTTTTAACATTTTTCTCAGTATCAAAGTTCACAGCCTTTCCTACAACCGGTAAGTCTGTGATATATCGGACGTCGTCAAGTGTGTTCGTCATCTCACCGAATGGCAAGTGAAAGGTGTTTGTTTCCGGATGCAACCTCTGAACAAAAGCACTCACGGTCACACGATTGGTTAGGTTGTATGAAGAATGTAACAGCTTGCACAACGGATTAACTCTCAACCATTCCTTGAATTCTTCACATTCATCATCAATCTTCCACAAACGAAGGGAAGATGTGTACTGCGTATATTGAATTATACATCGGTCCTGTTCAATTTCACGGTACGAATATAAAGTTAGATATATAAAAAGAATATAAGTCTAAAACAATATCATAAAATTATACAAATTAAAAAATATCATACATTTTGCTTATTCAACAACGTGTAACCAACATGCTCTCGCCAATCCTCCCCAAACAAAATATAGGTGTCTACCACCATACCATCGTCGCTGTCATACTCTAAACACTCAGCTGCGGCTACTTCTGCCTCTGTCGGTGCCCCGGCACTACCGGATGCCTGTCTTGTAGTGGCCCGGCAGTACCTGATGCCTCTCATGTAGTGGCCTCGGCTTTACCGGCTGCTTGTTCTGTAGTGGCACCTGCAGTACTTGATAGCTGTCCTATAGTGATTCCTGTAGGGGCCCCAGTAGTACCGGAAGCCTCAAATGATGCCTCTGTTGATGGCCTTGCACCAACAATTGCCTCTTCCTATGTCATAACCCCGGATCTCAAATCTCCAACTATCTCAACTTCGTCTGTCGTAGCCCCATCACTAACTATCTCAACTATCATTGAAGGTCCCTGCACTCCCAACTGTGTCTCAACTGACTCAGTTGTGGCCCCAGCACTAGAATCTGCAACCGTCTAAATTGTCACTGAAGGATCTTGCGCTCCCAACTGTGTCTCAACTGACTCAGTGATGGCCTCAGCACTAGAATCTACAACTGTCTGAATTGTCACTATAGGAGCATGCACTCCTAACTATGTCTCGACTAACTCAGTGGTGGCCCGGCATTAGAATCTACAACTGTCTGAACTGTCACTGTAGGATCCTGCACTCCCAACTGTGTCTCAACTAACTCAGTGGTGGCCCCCGGCACTAGAATCTGCAACTGTCTCAACTCTCTCAGTTGTCTCCCCTAATTCAGCCTCAGTTGGCTGATGACCTTGTGCAATCTTGGCTTGCATCTTCTTTTGCCGTTTCCGAGTTCTTTGATATCCCACCACCTTTTTATGTTCAGAAACATTGCTAGGCTGAACATGAGCTTCGGGCAGTGCTTCCGCACAACCTTGATCTACTGCGGTACCTTCATCTGCAAAGGTTACAGTCTTACCAGACCTCGTCTTAGTCATAATTTCCTACACATGAGACAAGAAATGAATTGTCATTCAAATGAAGTAATCAATTAACAAAGAAAGTCAACATATATAAACAAAGCTCATGGGCATGCCAATCTCAGTTCAACAATTAACCACATTATCATATTAAGGGGACTTATCAAAGCAAGACATATGAGAATGTAACACATATCAAACTAACCAAATAAGGTCCATATACACTCAAAGACTTTCCAGCTTATCCAAGAAGTCAAGATGACATTTGCTTATTAACTAAACAACACACTTAAGGCAAGGTCTACTTAGCATATATTATCTATATGTATTAAGCTCACATAATTAAAGTTCACATTAATCATATGGCATGTAAGTTTATCATACAAGATAATGTAAGCCAGTTAGTAAAATAGATTCATCATTTAGCAAATTACATTATCAAGAAATCAGGCTTTGAGCAAAGTAAGAGCATGCCATTGACTGACCAATAAGAATGAACACAACAGATTCAACAGCCTGGATCACAAAAACGTCAACCAGGGTGACATTGAAGGTAAGAGACCAACATCCAACATGGTGACGTTTCTCATGTACCTTCAATGCCAACACACTGACGTCCAGGTAATAAACCCTAAAGGGTGGATGTGTCCTCGACGTCAGCCTCACTGACGTTGGTTCAGCACATCGAGCATCAGTGTGGCCGAACTTTTCAGTCTCTATCATCTTCTCCAACTAGCCTATAGGAAAACGGCCGGAAACTTAGAACAACGAATATATATGACAGAAACTATATCATTTTGAAGCCGATTTCAACACAAATGTAATACCAAACGCAATGAAACAAAAGAAAACATACCTTAGAGTTTTTTGGGTAGTTTTTTGGTCTGATTTTCCCTCCACTTCTTCTTCAATGGCCGGAATTACTCCCCGTTTCTTCCCTCTACTTTTGCATTCTTCATTGGCCAATTTCAGCACTCCACTTTCTTCTTCAATGGCATCACTCTTCTTCCTCTCATTTCTTCTTCCACGTTTTTTTTAAGTTTTCAAATCCTAATAAATGAAGAAGGAATGGGAAGAGTTTTGAGTTATATGGGATGGAATGGTTTAGTATAGGGAAAGATTTAGAGTTGTAGAGATTTTGGGGTTGTGTTTTAATATATTATAAATTGTAGGGAACAAAGTGTATGTGTGTTATATTTTTTAATTTTATGTTGTGTATGAAGTATAAATGTGTTGTGTAATAGTTTTTATCAAAACATGTAATGTTGGCCCCCGGACACTGTTGGGCCTAAGACTAACAGCTCATTCGTCTTAGGGCAAAATTAGGATTTTAGTCCTCTAAGTTGGCCTATTTTGGATTTTAGTCATGCTCCTGCTCCGGTGAGGAAAATAGTCCTCTAAGTTGGCTTTTTTTGGATTTTAGTCCTATCCACCGGATATCTTGATCGCAGATCTTGGAATATTTTAAAATTGATGACGTGGCTGCCACTAGGCTGCCACGTCGGATCCTACATGGCTTGTGGGTCCCATTTCTCCTCCATTTACTAAAAATAAAAAGTTGAGGGAAGAAGGATTCGAACCGGCGACCTTGTGGTAAAATATCAAGCACTTTGTCATCCAAGCTATAACTTCAATTTGTGTATTATGACACAATTAATTACTTATGCACAATAACATTTCTTCCAACATTGTATGTGCCTAATTTAAATAAACTTATTTACAAAATTAATTTAACTGTAGATGATATATATATAAGAGCTCTTGCATAATTTTTTTTTATAACCTATTATTATTATTATTATTATTATTATTATTATTATTATTATTATTATTATTATTATTATTATTATTATTATTAATGTAAGTCGACCTTACATTACCAGAAGAGTAATAATTATAGATTTTTTTCTTATCTTACTATTAATTTGTATATATTCAGTCAACTTTTTTAATATCATAATTATTACAATTAATGATAATCAAATTGTATATCAAACACTATAGTCTTTTTTGAGAACCAAACATTATGGTTTAATATATTTAATAAGTGTGCTTCAAAAAAAAAATAATCATTGTGTTTCAAAAAAAATTTAATCACTTTATTAATGTATATGATAATTCTAAATCCACTTACATTTAGGGACGTAGATAGTTTTTTTTATATAAAAAAGAACTACATCAAATTAACAAGGAAAATTAAACCAAAGGAAACCATATTATGCATAAGTAATAAATCTTGTCATAGTATAAACATTAAAGTTGTAGCTTAGATGGCAAAGTACTTGATAGTTTACCACTAGGTCATTGGTTTGAATCCTTCATGTATCAAATTTTTATTTTTTGTAAATGGGGTAGAAGTGGGAGCCACCGCCAAGTAGATCCAACATGGCATATGATGTGGCGTCAATATAAGTTATTTTTTATGATTCCGGTGTCCAGTCAGCATAAACCGGCAGATAGGACTGAAATCCCAAAAAAAACCCAACTTAGAGGACTATTTTTCTCACCGGAGCAGGAACATGACTAAAATCCAAAATTGGTCAACTTAGAGGACTAAAATCCTAATTTTGCCTTCGTCTTACTGATGGGCCGGCCCTGTATCTTTGTAGTATTGACTTGCTCAAAAGAGTGATGTTATGTGCATAACGGTCGTATTATAACGAATGACACAACACACTCATTTATATTTGATTATGATGGTTTACATGACAACTAATGTACTACCTTCGTCCGAAAAAAAATGTTCATATTTTAGGAAAAATTGTTTTACAAAAAGTGTCACTTTATAGGCAATTTTATGATGGTCAATTATACCAAAGCATCATTAAATGCTTTTCTTCCAAATTTACCCTTAGTCCAACATTTATTTATTGCAGTAATTCCACATCCCCAAACCGACATTTATTATGAAGTGAATGGTAATATATCAATATAGTACTAAAACACAACATATAAATTGAGTTTCTTAATATTTGTGCACCACAAAAAAGTGGACACTTTTCGTGGGTCAGAGGTAGTAATCTATATCATTATCATGGATATAAAAATGTGTATAGATCATTGTGGCATAACTGTCGTGACCGTAAGATTTATCTTGTAAAAAGAGTCCAATAGCACTTGCAGTAGATACTGTAAATCCTTTAAAAACTGTATTTTAAAGATTTCAACATTCAGATTTAGGAAAAGTAGCATTGCGGTAGATACTTTACATTTTATTGTAAACTTCAGATTATGTAAAATCTCCTTTACATCTACCGTAATTATCCAGGTTCTGTAAATTTTCCTCTTATATCTAACTCATTATCTATAATAGAGAATTTGTTGCATTTCATCTTAGATAGAGATTCTGTAAGCTAAAAAAATATGTATTTAAACTGTAAAATAGAGTATTATTTTAGAGTATTTGATGAAGTGTTCCAATAGTATCTCCGAATTAAGAAAGCACTATAAAGACGAAAATGTTATGAAACATAAATGTTGTTGATGTCTTCTATTAAAGTAAAGATTGAGCAGGTTAAGTTAAGTGCATTTATCGGAAGATGTAACATTAATTAATGACGTGATTAATGCTAAACTCCGTGTTTACTCTTCTAAAAATCCTTTGTACAAACATCCTTTCAAAAAAAAAAAAAAAAAAAGAGAATTGATTTCACCGCATGAATTGTATATAAATTGTTAGGTTAACTGATTATATATATTAAATTGATTGATAGTGCATTTACTATATGACAATGTCTTTTTACATGGTAAAATATCTTAATACACAAGATTTTTGCCCCGCACTTGCGTATTAAAATTTTAAGCAAGAGGTGACGATCCAAAAATCGTCTCCTTCAATCTTAAGGTTCTTTCTCTTGGTGATAGTCTAAAGAAACTCCTAGAATATGAAGAACAATAAAACGAGAGGGGTGATTTGGAATATTTTAGACTGCCCTTGATGATGATCAAGCTGCCCACGTATCCAATGATTGAATTGGAATCCAGTCTTTATAGTTCCTTAGGGATAGTTTATATAGAGGGGTTTGTGCCCTAGAGTTAGCGTGTAGCGTGTCTATGATGGACACTGATTAACGTGTTCCCTAAGGAAAAGATTATGACTAGTTGATCTCCTTGATTTTATGAGATAATTATGGTATTTGAATATTTGTATTAAGGGATAGAGATTGGAGCCTTTATGGCTCAAGAATCTTTCCATAGTTAACTGTTAATTGAGCACGTGGGACATAAGAGATTGATTATGGTTAACTCGATCTGGACTGGTTGAAACGACCTGCAGAGATCAAGGAGAATAGCCGAGCCGCCAACGGCTCGGAGCCTTGTGTACAGAAAGGCAAGTACAAGAGAGACCTAACCCGACCGCCAAGGTCGATCATGAGTTAACTAGAGAGAAGTGTCGGCCGACCTTTAAAGGTCGGTCGCTGAAATCGGAGCTGATCTTGATTATCGGAGGTCGGTCAAAACATGGTCGACCTGGAGGGGATAGGGCGAGTAGCCGGGCCCCTCAGGCCCAACTACTGGGATACTCGGCACTGTCTTCTACTCCATACTAGGTGTTGAGCCATTAGAGATGTGCCACGTAGGTCGGGTTAAATCCTGGCATCATCAAGAGGTTTGTAGATGCAACAAACCTTGTTGGAAGAGACCCATACCTTTAATGTCCGACAGTACCTGAAATGATTAGTCTCACACAACCGTATTGGAAAACCTTGCGGAAGAATTCTTTTTTTGAAAAACAAATATGGAATTAACAACATGCCACCTTGTTACCTGGGCTATATTATTATAATAAAAAAAAATAAAAAAAATAAAAAAAAAAAATCCGTTAGACAGGTGTCTAATTAAAGAAAGAGAGAGAGAGATAAAAACGAGGCACATGACCAAACTTGACTGTAATATGTATTGTTGCAATCGTCTCATGCAATGAATACAGAGAGTTTGGTGGAAAAGACGGAGGCGGAAAGCTGAAGGAAGACGACGCTGAGCTAAATGATGGAATTGACGACGAAGATTACAATGCGTGGGGATAGTGCAATTTGGTATTTGGTAGTACATATATAATTCTCACAAGCAGAAGAAAATTAAAACTTGGGTATAGTAAAAATGGCAGCCATGTGCCGCCGGCTGCTTCTTTGCTATCTGCTTGTTTCAGTATTGGGTTATCAATCTGTTTTCTCTGGGACTGATCCGCAGGATGGTAAATTTTTTTTATTTTTTTTTACCTCTATTTCTACACCCTTGTAATCCTTAATTAATTAACTTGCCTGTGTGACTGGTTAATTTTTTTCAATGGAAAAAAATTTCAGTTGCAGTGCTTCGATCCTTGAAAGATCAATGGAAGAATACCCCACCCAGCTGGGGCAAGTCTGATGATCCTTGTGGGGATAATTGGGATGGAGTCACCTGCAATAATTCAAGGGTCACTGGGCTGTGAGCAATTTTTTAATTAAACAATAGTATATTATTTGTACCGATTTAGGAAATTCAACAATTGTTGGTTATTAAAATGCACCATCTTTTTTCCTTCAGGGGATTGTCTACTATGGGACTGGTGGGCAAGTTGGAAGGTGATATTGGTGGTCTCACTCAATTGACAACCTTGTGAGTTCCTTTTTTTCTGTTTATGATTCTCATTAATTTCTTTTTAAGTGTGTGATTTCTCTATCACTTTGCTTTTCCATTAGTGAATCTTTTTTTAAGATAACAAAAATTATGGCAGGGATCTTTCGTTCAACCGGGGCCTTACCGGTTCCCTCTCTCCACGGCTAGGAGACTTGCAAAATCTTAACATATTGTAATCATCTTCTTCTTTGTATTTCAAAGTTTCTACCTCTATACTTGTTTCTGTGTATATATGTCTCTGTCCATAGTTCTTGACATTTTTTTTTCATTCAGAATCCTTGCTGGATGCAGCTTCAGTGGAAGTATACCAAATGAAATTGGGAAACTTTCACAATTGTCATTTCTGTGAGTGTAAACTTCAAACTTTAATTTGTTTACTTGTTCCTCCCCTTAATCTTTGTGATCTTCATTCACGGCGATTTGTTGTTTGACAGAGCCCTTAACTCAAATAACTTCACTGGAGGGATACCTCCATCACTGGGTAATCTGTCGCATTTATATTGGCTCGATCTAGCTGATAATCAGCTGACAGGTTCAATCCCAGTTTCCACTGCTACTTCCCCAGGACTCAACCTCCTTAAAAAGGCAAAACACTTGTGAGTTGAGTTTCGTTTCGTTTCGTTTCATTTCATCTGATCCTTCAAGTTGGCTGGCTCCGCCCACTCTATACGCTTTGACTCTTTTCCTTGCTGAATTTGTACCATGGACTCTAATTTATCAAAAAAAACTTGACAGCCATTTCAACAAAAACCAGCTCTCTGGCCAGATTCCAGAGCAACTCTTTAGCTCTGATATGGTACCGATACATGTGTAAGTAAACTGGCCCCCATAATTCGCTTTCATTGTACAGAGAAGGCCCTTTTTCAATATTTTGATTTGTTCTTACAAAATAAAGATTAAAAAATTGTCCCTACGGAAAAACAGGTTGTTTGATGGAAATCAACTGACTGGACCAATTCCAAAGTCAATAGGCTATGTTCAGACACTTGAGGTTCTGTGAGTATCCACAAACTGCTTCTTCTGAACTTCAAGATGTGTTCTTTTTCTGCTTATTCATTTTATAAATTAGCCCTCTTACTTTTACCGTTTTTATATATGAGTGCAGCCGGCTGGACAGAAATGCCTTGAATGGCAGCGTTCCTTCAAACTTAAATAACCTCACCAATTTAGTTGAATTGTGAGTTTTTGTTTCTTGTATGAGGAAGCAAATTTGCATGTTTTAACAGTGGCTGAATTGGACATCAAACTAAATAGGCCTTCATTATGGTTTTTGTGGTCCAAAACAGGAATTTAGCTCACAATGACTTCTCAGGACCACTGCCAAACTTAACCGGATTGAGTAACCTCAATTACGTGTAAGAAACTGCTTGTAAATTTCACCACTTCTAATAAATCGTTTGGATTTATTGCAATAATGTTCTTGGTGTGGTTATAATAATAACAGGGACTTGAGCAATTCCTATTTTGAACAATCAAATGCTCCTGAGTGGTTCTCATCTTTACAGTCACTAACTACTCTGTGAGTCTCGCTACTTTCCTTCACCAAGAACCAGTTTATATTCTCAAATTCAGCTTATGCTTGAGAATTTATCTTTCTGTCAGGGTAATGGAATACGGTAGTCTTGAAGGACCAGTGCCCAAAACGCTTTTCAGTTTGTCTCAGATTCAACAAGTGTAAGAAGCGTGAAAAAGAAAACGATTGTACATACTGAATTAGTGAACTAATGACCCTGAGTTAATTGTTCTGTGTCGAATTTGTGACAGGAAACTAAGAAATAACGCGTTTAATGACTCGTTGGATTTGGGTGAGAATGTTAGCCAGCAACTACAATTAGTGGATTTGCAGAACAACAACATATCCTCGATAATACTTGGTTCTGGTTATAATAATGATTTGATGTAAGCCATACGCGTCTAGATGCTTAAAATCCTGAAATAAATTGCAATCATGACAGTATTTCTGTGTATTTCATCTTTCGTTGCAGATTGATAGGTAACCCCGTATGCAATGTGGCTCTTGCAAACACCAACTACTGTCAGCTTCACCAACAAACTGAAAAGCCGTATTGTACTAGCACGGCCAATTGTGGAAGCAAATCATGCCCCTCTGAGCAAAAACTAATCCCACAAAGCTGTGGTTGTGCTTATCCGTATGAAGGAACACTCTACTTCAGAGGACCATCATTCAGGGAGCTGTCGAATGATAGTGTATTCCACGAGCTAGAAATGAGCTTGTGGGTGAAGCTAGATCTTACTCCAGGTTCAGTTGCTCTGCAAGACCCATTCTTCAATCTTGATGACTACTTACAAGTGGAATTGGCTCTCTTTCCATCACAAGGGGAGATCTTTAACAGATCAGAGGTTCAAAGGATCGGTTTTTTCTTGAGCAATCAGACTTATAACCCTCCACCCCAGTTCGGACCTTACTATTTTATTGCAGCTCCATACGTTTTTCATGGTACGCATTAAATTTGTTTAAGCTCTACCTTTAGGCCCTATTCCCAAGGCTAAAACATGTTAATCCTTGGTTAGATAATGTTGTGGACTCGTGTAATAATATTCCACAATTTTTAGATACTTGTGTCATATGAGGTGCTAAATGTGTCATGGTGCACTTCACCATGCAAAGTGTCCTTGAGTTTACATGTAATGGCTTAATTGGTTGAGTCAACTAGTGAGACTAGTAGAGCACAGTGAGTGAGTGAAATATATGTGTTATTATATTTGCTTGATATTAATGTGATATAACTTGTGTAGATTCGGTACTTCTACCTTTTCCTAAGTACGTTTGTACTTACCATTTATTATGTTGTTTCCCACACCGAAAATGTGATGCAGGTGATGAGGTGTACGAGTTCCTCGAGGAATGATCTCGTAACATCTTGATGTTCTGTCAATAATTTATCTTTTGTAATAGACTTAACTTAGAATCTTGGGAATATTTGTAATAGCTTAGACTATCTTTCGACACTTATCTTTTGGAGGATATTTGTTGATGTTGTAATTGAATCAACATTGGATTCCCTACTCTACCCCTAGTAACTTTATGTTATTCCGAGTCATTTTACTTCCGCTAAAAATTTACTCTGTTATATGAGATAATTTAATTTAAGTTATATACGTGCCGGACGTTCAATTCCGAATAAGTGGTCGGTATTTTGGAACGGGAAGTCACAATTAACAACTTGGAAGTAAGTGTTATACTCTGATCCCAATAGTATATATAAAGAATTTTTTTAAATAAAATACCAGCATATCATATCTTTATAGAGTAATGCAAATTCCGACTAATATTATCACACGAAATCACCACACTAATGTGGCAAAATCATGTACATTCATATGGATTTTACTTGAACACTTGTATCCACATTGTTTTGCCAAGTAAGTATTGCAGTGTTTTAGTGTGATAATATTCATGTGATTTTACATTATCCATCTTTATAATATTGACTTGCTCAAAAGAGTGATGTTACGTGCACAACAGTTGTATTATAACGAATGACACAACACACTTATTCACATTTGATTATGATGGTTTACATGATAACTACTACTCTTTCCGTTCCTTATCTAACTGTCGTAGTTGCCAAAAAAATATAAATTTCTTCTTATTTGTCGTACTTACATTTCCAAAGCACTATTTATTATGTTTTCTAAATCTACCTGACGATGTCGGATATCGCATATAGATCCATTTACCCTCTAGAACGGATGATCAAGAGAAATAAAAATAGGGATGGTGATTTGCGTACGATTTAGACTGAGCCTGAGAGTCTCTCTCAAGTTGACTGCGTATCCAATAGTTCAATTGAAATCAAGTCTCACGTAGTTCCCTAGGGTTGTTTATATATGGAGGCGTCTCGCCCCCTTTTTTTGTTGGACAAGTATTGGACTCCTAACCCTAAGGATAACTACGCGTCAAATCTGTTATGTGAGATAATTACGATTGTATCGTTGATTATAAGATCAGTATCCTATAATCAAGGGATTCTTTCTATCATTATCCGGCTATATAAGCACGTGTGTGAATTATCACCATAAAGAGAGACCCAGACGACCTGCGCTGGGCTTCCCAGGACGTCTCGTCCTGGGTTACACGACTCCCCCGTCGCTGAGACCGAGCCGCCCTGCGGTTGTCTAGTCGGGAAAGGGAAGGATAGACCTCCCACCTGGGGTCAAGTCTTGTTAGCGTGAGACCCCTGTCCTTAAACATTATTGTCATTTATCTCCGTCATTTGTTCCAAGGCCACTCTTATAATGACACGTGGCAATGTCTATTCTGACCATCGTCATAAGCCCCCCAGGTCTGACCAGACTCCCCTAGAGCTGGATAGACCTGAGGCGGTGAGCACAGCTTGATAGCCAAAATAGTGACGGTCCAATTTTAATCGGCAGTGTACCGAGTCGGATGCACTATAGTAGCGAGCAATGTCGTATCTCATGAGGAATCAATCGAGTACCAAAGTCATTCTCATACTTAGTTTAGGTTAATCAAATGTGTTCAAGTTTTGAATATGCTAAAACGATATTTAAACTAGAGATAAAGAGAGAAAGAGATAAAGAGAGAAAGAGACATAGCAAAACCACGATCCAGTTGAATACTTTCCCCCCCTCTAATCGACTATTTGGGAATGGAAACTACCAACCAACCATCCTAATGCTTATATTGACTCGTTCATGGGTGCAAACTCCTAAGATAGTACTAGACGCCATGCAACAACCTAGTACCATTTGCCCGGTTCAACAGTCCGCCTTTAAGGATTTAACTGACCAGAACAAGATAAACGCTCTAGAGCCGATCGATTTACACCGACAAACCTCGTTACCCAATCGATCTAAACAACTCAGTCAATTGTAAATAACAATTTTAAAACCCCTTTCCCACACCCCTTCGCAACATACATTTATAAAAGTGGTGTGTGTTCATGAACTAGGTGATCAAGCTAATTCACGCATTAAAAACAAGTTTTAAGACATGAATTCATCGATATAATAACAATTAAACACTACCCGATCCCAATTAATCAACTAGAGGGTGATTTCTTCAACTATCACATGATTTGACTATGTAGAAATTAGCTACTCATTACAACTACAAGAACAAGCATCAAACAAGAAATTAAAGCCATGAAATGAGAGGAAAACAAAATCAATTACCAAAAAAAACGCAGAGAGTTGATGTTTCTTCAAGCTTCAACAACACCCATGTCACTTTGGGGAAGAAGAAGATGATCCAAAATACAAATTCAAGGGAAGAGAAGCTAAAATCTAAGCCAGATTGAACTTAATCTAAGTAAATTAGGTGTAGAAATTAATCTAATGGAGAAGAGAATGGTGACTCTAAGGGTTTGGGGCAGGGGATAATCGGAATGAATGCAGAAATCCCGTTTTTGTGCTGAAAAACGCATAAGGAGCCGAGCTGCTCGAAACTCGGCTCGACAGATGGTTCGGTATTAGATTGTCTTCAGTAAATTGATCATAAATTTGCGTGTAGACCTCCGATTTGAGTGATTCAAGTTGCGTTGGAAAGCTCATTCAATTGTCTACAACTTTAATGAAGACCACAAGTCCAGAAAATGGGTTCAACATAGCTCAAATTTCAGATAAAGTGAATGTAAGGCGTAAACACCAACTATATTTGATCGTTTCCATTTCTGGGCTTCGGTTTCATCTTTCTAAGCCTCGTGCCTTAACTTCCGGGTTCACGACTCACCTATTTCCTGTATCACAACATTCAAATACATACCGAGCATAATTCCACAAGATAAATAGGTCTCGAAAAGGGTCAAAAACATCGTAAAATGCCGAGGTTTTCCATCAATGTGTTGGATTACCTCTAAGTAAGTGTGAGATGCATTTTTACCCTATAATCGGTCTAAAACTAACCAATACAAGCCAAAAGTGTCGCAAATGAGGGTTAAAACATACACCGGAGCAAGGTAAAGTTGACTATCATTACAGCTCGGTTGTTTCAGGGTGTTGGGGTTGCCTTGGCGCGTGGTTCCGTTACCGTTATCACTCTGTCACGGTGATACGGGAAACCTAAATTTCACGTACACGTTGAAACGATCTAGAATTATCACGATTTTTGGCTCCTCAACCCTCAAGAAACATGTTCTTGAAAACCTTGGAATTGATCAAAACCCCTTGGAGACCTGCCCAAGAAACCTTGATTTGTGAACGTTCAAGAATTGCCAATTCTTGAATTTGATGTTCAAGATTAAGTTTATACGTAAACTTAAAAAAAAACGCAATTTTTCTTGCTAATGCAAAGAAGAAATTTTATATAATTCTAAATAATTGTGTGTTTTAAAAAGAGACTCATATGCCTTTATTTATAGGCTTACAACTAGAGAAAAGAAAAACCAAATTCCGATGTGGGACAAATTGGCGCCACACTTTATTAAAAATAAACTAAATAAATTCATAAAAATACTCTCAATATGCGCCTAACCACACCCATCGCAACAATCACCAATATTGACTTCTCACAACCAACCTCTCTGCGTGAGCATCATCGAATGCCCGCATAACCGGTGTAGATAAAGCTTCATCTCTCTTCTTGCGTTGCAATCGGTTAGCGGTCCATCTCTAATTAGCAAAGGATCCTTAGCCCGAATCGGTGATATAAGATCATGATGTGTGATTGGTGGTAACGATTACGAACTCACATCATTCCCTCCCGGTTGAGAAGGATCGTCCTCGGATCATAAGGATTATCAAACAAAGACAACTCGTCGGCCGGAAAAGGAGATAGATCGGCAACATTCACCGTAGTAGACACGCCCCAATCGGGAGGTAGATCAATCACGTAAGCGTTGGGGTTAATTCGTTTCGGTACTTTGAACGGTCCATCACCTACAGGATGCGGCTTGGTCTTCCTCCCGTGCGGGAAACGCTCTTTCCTCATATGTAGCCACACGTAATCTCCGGCTCAAAAATCACGGGCTTTCGGCCTCGATTAGCTTGCTTTACATATCTAGCGATCCGCTTTCTTCGACATGTTTCTGGCTTTCGCATGCATATCCTTGACCATAGCGACTTTCTTCTCACCATCCAAACTAGTAATTTCCCCTGCAGGCAAAGGCAATAGATCAATAGGAGCATTTGGATTAAATCCATAAACAAGCTCAAAAGGGGAATACTTAGTTGCCGAGTGTGTAGCACGGTTATAAGCAAATTCAACAAAAGGCAAGCATGATTCCCAATTTTTCAGGTTCTTCTGCACAATCACACGCAATAATTGACCCAAAACACGATTCACAACTTCAGTCTGACCATCAGTTTGTGGGTGATATGCAGTAGAAAATAGTAAATGCGTGCCTAGCCTCATCCACAAATATCTCCAAAAGTGACTGACAAACTTAACATCCCTATCACTAACAATAGACTTAGGCACTCCATGCAACCGTACAATTTCTTTCAAGAATAAATCAGCAATGTATGAAGCATCATTAGTTTTATTGCATGGCAAAAAGTGCGCCATTTTAGAAAATCTATCCACGATTACAAATATGGAATCCTTACCACTTTTAGAACGTGGAAGTCCTAGCACAAAGTCCATGGAAAGATCAGTCCAGGGGGAATAAGGAATGGGAAGCGGAATGTAAAGACCATGAGGCATAGACTTAGATTTAGCACGTTTACACGCAATACATGACTCACAAAATTTACGAACATCCCCGCGCATATGTGGCCAATAAAAGTGTGTGCTCAACATGTCAAGTGTCTTTGTAACACCAAAATGACCCATCAATCCCCCAAAGCATGCGACTCTTTAACGAGACAATCACGAATTGAACATACGGGAATACACACACGGTTTTCCTTATAAAGGAACCCGTCGAAGATATAAAACTTGCCATCTAACTTGTACAATTCATCGGTTATAGCATGTTGGCATTTCTTAAAGATCTCATGGAAATCTAGATCAAACAAGTAAAGGTCTTTAATATGCTCAAAACCTATGACTTAGTACGCATGTGAGTAATCAAAGTGTATCTCCTAGACAATGCATCGGCTACGGTATTTTCTTGACCTTTCTTGTATTTAATCACATATGGAAATGTTTCAATAAACTCAATCCACCTAATATGTCTAGCATGCAATTTATTCTGACTTTTTAAGTACTTGAGAGACTCATTATCAGTATGAATAACAAACTCCCGAGGTCTAAGGTAATGCTGCCAGACTTGCAAACATCTTACTAAGGCATACAGATCCTTATCATAGGTGGCATAGTTCAAAACAGACCCTTTTAATTTTTCACTAAAATAAGCAATAGGTCTGCCTTCTTGAATAAGAACACCCCCAATTCCCACACCCGAAGCATCACATTCAAGTTCAAATGTTTTATCAAAATCGGGTAATGCAAGAATAGGAAATTTGAAATCAACTTAGATTTTAAAGTTTCAAAGGACTCCCTTTGTTTTGGACCCCATTGAAATGGAGCATTCTTCTTGATTAGATCATTCAAGGGTGCGGCAATGGTGGTCTTGAAGTACGGCACGAATCTCCCGTAAAATCCTGCTAATCCGTGAAAACTCCTCACTTCGGAAGCATTCTTTGGCTCGGGCCATTCTTCAATTGCTTTTACTTTATCTTTGTCAACTTCAATGCCCCGCGAACTCACAACGAAACCCAAAAACACAACCCTCTCCATGCAAAAAGAACACTTTTTAAGGTTAGCGTATAACTGGGCTTGTCTAAGGGCGTCCAAAATAGCTCTAACATGATCAACATGTGAATCGAGATCCGGACTATAAATGAGTATGTCATCGAAATACACGACAACAAAGTGACCTATGAACTCCCTAAGCACTTCATTCATCAAGCGCATAAATGTAGCGGAGGGCATTAGTGAGGCCAAATGGCATGACTAGCCACTCATATAATCCATATTTGGTTTTAAAAGTGTTTTCCATTCATCTCCCGGCCTAATTCTAACTTGGTGATAGCCTGATTTTAAATCAACTTTAGTGAAGTATTTACTACCCTTAAGCATATCAAGCATATCATCTAATCTAGGAATAGGATGGCGATACTTTACCGTTATTTCATTAATTGCTCTGCGATCTGTGCACATCCTCCATTCACTGTTTTCTTTGGCACCACAATGGCGGTACGGCACAAGGTGACATAGACTTCCTAATCTTCTCGTTGGCCAAAGCAACTCTTGCACTGTCTTTCTATCTCAGCAGTCTCTTCTGGGTTGGCCCTATAAGCTGGGCGGTTGGGCGGACAAGACACCGGGATGAAATCAATGCGGTGCTCTATTCCTCGAAGTGGCGGCAATCCCTTCGTTCCTCCTCCGGGAAGAGATCCGCATATTCTGCAAAACGGACATAAAAACACTTGGAACCCGGTTAGCTCGGATATAGAAAGTAAACAAGGGGAAGGGATAAGTGAGTGTGTGCTATCATCAAAGACAAGTGGAGATTCCTTGTAGACAAAGACAAATAAAACCTTACCATCAACAACATGATTCGTAAATCGATTTGTGCTTTACACGCTTACACGGTCCTAACTTAATGACATCGGTGTCAAGGTTCTTAGGAACCGTAGGTTTTCTCTCGGCTACCCCTTTATCCACGGGTTTGGAGGGTCCTATGGCCTTGCGCCCACGGCCGTAGGTGGTTTTGCCACGGCTTTGGTGGTCTTGCTCTCCCGAGCTTTTTCTTCGCTTGTTCCCTAATTTCTCCGAACATCCTTTGATCTTTATGAATTTCTTGGGGAGATAGGGGAAAAAGTGTAACTTTCTTACCATTGTGAGAGAAGGAATATCTATTTAAGCGACCATCAAAAGAAACAGATTTGTCAAGCGCCATGGCTCGCCTAGTAAAAGATGAGAGACATGCATAGGCACAACATCACAAACAACTGTATCCTCATATTTAGGTGTGGTGAAGGTAACCTTGCATTGCTTAGCAACT
This sequence comes from Gentiana straminea, assembly GCA_036785695.1. Taxonomy (NCBI): domain Eukaryota; kingdom Viridiplantae; phylum Streptophyta; class Magnoliopsida; order Gentianales; family Gentianaceae; genus Gentiana; species Gentiana straminea. The sequence continues at coordinate 13,970,709 of JAVUPR010000183.1, forward strand.
TTTAAGTCGCCGCTCTCATTCAACCATTGTAAATTATAAGGGCGTGGGTGTGCTTCCGTGGGTAAATTCAGATTTTGAACACACTCAAGGCTAACAACATTCGTGCAGCTACCGGAATCAACAATCAAACTACATAGTTTACCTTTGATTAAGCACCTCGTTTGAAAAATATTATCCCGTTGATCAACTAGTTCATCGGGTTTGACGGTGCATGCAATGCTTTCATGGAAACAAGGGACTTACCACATGGAGCATATTCCCCAACATCGAATTGCTCCTCCTCTTCATAATCATCATCCTCCCGTTCCTCCTCGGACCATTCGCCTTCTTCATAGACCGGGTCAACAGTTAAGCCGGATTCCTTATCAATGTACAAACCTTCTTTGCAGACGAAGGCCTTCTTATTACCACACTCATTAGCTTTATGACCTATCCCATGGCATTTAAAACACTTAATAACAGATGGTCTTCCTTCAAATCCGGGCGCTTTAGACTTACCCTTGTCAGCGATTTGAGGTTTATCCTTGTTTTGCATCGGCGTAGAAGAGTCATTAATAACAATACCACGCTTAAAGAAAGGTTTATTACCATTGTTGCGGGGTTGGGAAGAGTTGAACCGATTGGGTGCACGGGAGTTACCTTTGGCCGAACTCCATCTCTTAGATTTGAGTTGCTCCTCTTTAGTTTGAGCCGTGTGGAACACATCTTCAAAAGTGTCCAATCTCATGAGTTCTATAGCATCGCAATATCATACCTCAAAGCACTAAGAAACTGCGTATGGTATACTCCTCGGGTTCATTAGTATCCGTTCTAAGCATAAGCTTCTCAAGTGTATCTCTTAATTCGGCGACGGATTTATCCCCTTGAGATAAATTTTGCAACATCTTCACTTGATCCCGCATGTAAGAGGAAGGGACCCATCGTTTATGCATTTCCTCTTTAAGTATCTCCCACGAATTAATTTCAGATTTTCTTTGTCTCCTGCGCTTTTCATTAGTACTAGATAGCCATAATAAGGGAAGTTCATCAAATTCAATAGTGGCTAAGTGTACCTTTTGCCTGTCAGTGCAAAGGCGACAATTGAAAACCCTTTCACATTTAGCTACCCAAACAAAATAGTCATTCGGATCAGTAGTACCTTTGAATGGGGGAATTTTTAGTTTGATACCTCTAACATCATCGTAGCTTCGTCATCACCGATATCATCTTGGTCAAACCTAAGTTGACGCTGTCTTCTCCTTGGTTGCTGCTGTATTTCCTCATCGTTATCCAGATCTTCTCCCTCAACTTCAGACCCAAAATTTTCATGTACTTGCCAAGTATCCTCTCTCCTTGGCGGTCTTGTAGGCACACGGCCCCTGACTGCACCTCCTCTACCCCTACGGTTTGGGATGGTGGTACTAGGCGCTGGTTCGTCCTCAGTCGGGTTAGGTTGCCTGGCTTGGGCATTTACGGCAAGGGCTTCAAGTCTGGCCACCATGGCTGTCAGTTGATCCATTTTAGCGGCTTGTTGTTTATGTCCTTCCTGTAGTGCCCGAATGGTAGCCTCCTGGCCAACAATCCATCGTGTCACATTCCCATCCGTTGGATGGGATCCATCTCCCTCGGTTGGACCTGCCATCACTACACGAACAAACACAAGTAGTAGAGAAAATAAAAAGGAAAGAACTTGAAATCCACTAACCTGGAGAGATGTATTTGATCTCAAAGTGATCCTTGACTTTCAAGATTCTCGTAGTAGTGCTCCCCGAGGTTTTGCAATTTCCAAAGTATTAAGAACAAGTGTCCTTCGAATGTCGAAGCCCAAGGTAAAAAAAAAAAAAAAAATTTGGTGGTTTTTCTAAGAATAGGATGCTAAGAACAATGGTTTGGGAACGACCACCAAACTACTTAAATTAAACCACACTTTCAATTCGGTTGTTAAGATTTTTAATCCAAGAATTCCGTTTGTAGTACTCGTAAAATTAAAAATCGATTCAAATGATGAATTCAAGATCACAACAATATAGCAAATTCAACTTTGTTCTTTCAATAATTTTCAATTACTAAAATGAACCTTAAGAGATTTCGGTGGCGGTGATATTTGATTTTTTTTTTTTGAACAATTCACCGAGCATAACACCTCTAGTAAGTTGAGAATGAGATTTACGGCCGCGGTGGCTAAATCGAACCAAGCACACTGAGCATAACACCTCAAAATTTGAAATTGTTACCGGAGATTTCTGGCTGGCAGTGGTTATTTTATTTTTTTGTCAATATAGACCACTGAGCATAACACCTCAAATAACGATTCCTTTTTTTTTTTTTTTTTTTTTCACACTATAAGTGGTTCTTCCTTGAAGACTCTTGAAATCAGATTGCTAAGCCTATTATTATGTTCTTGTTTAACGTTTTAAAATCTATTTTTAAAATTGCAAGAACACAACTCGAAAATTCACGGATGCAAATATCCAAACAAACAACCTTAGAACGTATGCTTTAACTTATGTATTCGAGGTACGTATCACAAACGCAATGTTGGGTAAAGGGGAGGAAGACACGACGGACTCACAAAAGGGATGTGACAAAACAATAAAAAAAAATAAAAATAAATTACGACGAAATATATATATATATATATATATATATATATATATATATATATATATATATATATATATATATATATCATACCTTTAGTAGTACTTATATATTTACATTTCGTCGTAGTAGCTTGTCGTCTAGCGTATGCCGTGAGTCCTTTTGCTTTTGTGGAGAGTCGGTTCCACCACCGTCGATGAATGCCAATGGGTGCTTCCCACCTTGATGTGCTTAGTGCCATGTATTGCCGACTTCTTGATGTATATAAGCTTTCGGAACCGTCATCATCCACACTCCGAACTCACATTCGGGTTTACGCAATTGCGTTTTTTGGTGATTCCGTTTTGGGTAGGTAAATCTTTGTTGTTCGCTTATTCGCAATCGTTGTGTTTGTCGATTATTGCTTCGCAATCGTTGTGTCAACGAGAAAATGGCCTAAAGACGTAACCTCCCTCTGCAAACATTATAGTTTGGTGAACCCATTATTTAAGCCCACAGTTCCTGCCCCGGGTGTCTATGCCAAGCTCCGGCCATTATAGTTTGGGCAGTTCGCCCCGGGTTGTGCGATCTATAAGGAGCAACTTCTCTGCGGCCTAAGGTTCCCTATTTGGCCGGCCATCTTGGCCGTCTTGGAGCATTACGGGCTAGGCCTGCCTCAGATCGTTCCGAACGGCATACGGGCGATAGTAGGATTCGCTATCTGGTGTCTGCATCCCTTTCACAGTCAAAACATTTCGGCTCTTTTATCAACGCAAGCAGGTCCTTAGACAGGCCGGATATTACTGCTTTCCTCGCCGAGGCTATTTTATGTCTAACGTCCAGTTTACCGAACCGGAGGAAACTTCCTACAAGGGTTGGAAGTCTAGGTTTTTCTTTAATTGTCCTGAGGTGGCTAGAAACTTGGGTAGACGGAACTCCTCCGATCTAGATAGTGACCCCCGACCAACTGATGTGGACCAAAAGCTGTTAGACGACATTCAAAAGAGTGGTGTGTTTATCAAGGCGAAGAAGTATTCATCCGAGTTGATTGCATCTGCCAAGCTACCCACGGCAGGTCCTGACCCTTATAGGGAATTAGACAAGGAAGAGTATAAGATGTGTAGGATTTTCACCTTTGCTATGTTTTCTGCTCTGCACTTTACAAAATACTTTTTAACCCTTTTGTTATGCTTTTTGACAGTGTCTTCCTTTGCTGAGCTGCAGAGGATGTTGCTGAAGATGAAGCCCCATCGACCGAGCCGACCGAGACTAACCAGGGGCTTGAGGGGACGAAGACTGTTGATTTGCAGCCGACCAGGTCTGTTGGGACCGTTCTGACCCCGACCTCTGGCCAGCGCTTGACTGAGCTTCCTGATGATACGCCTGGGTCATCCTCTGACAGGATTGAACTGATAAAGGCAAACACGGGCGGAGAAAAGAGGGAGAGGAAGCAGAGGAGGCTGGCCTCCGGAGAAGGAAGCAGGTCGTGCATGTGTCCACTCAAAGGGGCCGATCAAAGAAGAGGAAGGCCTCGTCCCGCTCGATTGGTGGTTTTGAAGATTTGCCTGAGGACCGGTCTTCCTCGGGACAGAGCCGTCTCTTCGAGTTGGCCGACCAAGATTTGGCAGCAGTGGTAAGTTTCTTTTGTTTAATAAACTTCGACTTCTCGTGCTGCTATACTCTTTCTCTAATGTCCGTGTTGTTCCCGGAGGGAGCTCAAATCGGGCAGGAGTTTTTGAACCGACTTGCCGAGTCCTCGGCAAGTAAAGAAGCCTTAAGAAAGACGGTCGAGGAGCTCAAGGAGAGCCGCCAGAGGCACAAGGAAGCCTCAAAAGCTAAGGATGAGGAGATCAAGGCTTTAAAGGAGCAGCTTGTAGAAACCGGGGCTAAGTACACTGCTGAGCTCCAAGCAGCTTACGATAAGAATTCGGCAGAGAACTCGGAGCTAGGACAAGCTTTGGCAAAGGTCCGGCAGAGAGGGATGCCCTATAAGCCTCTCTTCCGGCTCGAGATGCCCGAGTCGTTCACGAGTATAAGTCTTCCGACCATCTGGTCGGGGCTCTAAAAGTTTTGCTGAATCCCGTCATGCAGCACGGGTATACGACCGGAGTGGATGAAGCCAAAGAGCAATGTCCAGAACTCATTCTTCCTGACCTTCTGCACTATCGTACCATGTATAAGGCGGGTGCGGGTCATATTTATGATGACAGGTTGAGGGACTTTAAAGAAGGCGTGGACATTGGGGCCAAGTATGTCAAGCGTTGCCCTGTTCCTCAAAGTGTTGAGCCGACTACCTCCTCGACAGAGCAGAATCCGGAGACCCAGACCTGACCACTCTTCGTCACGCTGCTAGGACTTACTTTTCTTGACAACTTTTTTGAAAACTTTGCAACTTTTATGCAAAGGTTCATGTATTTTCCTTATGCTTTGTGGTGCCCTGCCCACTGTACTTTGTACTTTTACTTCCTTTTGAAGTATTTTCCTTTGAGATTCATTTTGGATTTGAATGCTTATCAAATATCCCTGTGTACCCCCCAGTATGGCATGCATTACTGATGGTTTGGGTGGCATACATGTGCTTTCAACATCTTTTAATTTTTCAAAAATTTAGCCTGACCTGCAGACTGGGGAAGTCTGTTCTTTGCAAACTTTCTGAGTCTGACCTGCATGACTCAGTTAAAACCCCGTCCTGGCCTGAGGACTCGGGGAGCTTGTGGTATTCAAGCTTTCGAGTCGACCGCGAGCCTCGTTAAAAATTTAGCGACTGCGGACTTAGGAAGTTTGTCCTTTGCAAACTTTCTGAGTCTGACCTGCATGACTCAGTTAAAACCCCGTCCTGGGCTGAGGACTCGGGGAGCTTGTGGTATTCAAACTTTCTGAGTCTGACCTGCGGCCTCAGTTAAAAATTTAGTCTGACCTACAGACTTAGGAATTTTGTACTTTGCAAACTTTCTGACTCTAACCTACATGACTCAGTTAAAACCCCATCCTGGCCTGAGGACTCGGGGAGCTTGTGGTATTCAAGCTTTTCGAGTCCGACTGCGAGCTTCGGTTAAAAATTTAGCCGACTCCGGACTTAGGAAGTTTGTCTTTTGCAAACTTTCTGAGTCTGACCGGCATGACTCAGTTAAAACCCCGTCCTGGCCTGAGGACTCGGGGAGCTTGTGGTATTCAAGCTTTCTGAGTCTGACCTGCAGGCTTCAGTTAAAAAATTAGCCTGACCTGTAGACTTAGGAAGTTTGTCCTTTGCAAACTTTCTGAGTCTGACCTGCATGACTCAGTTAAAACCCCGTCCTAGCCTAAGGTCTCGGGGAGCTTGTGGTATTCAAGATTTCTGAGTCTGACCTGCAGGCTTTAGTTAAAAATTTAGCCTGACCTGCAGACTTAGGAAGTTTGTCCTTTGCAAACTTTCTGAGTCTGACCTGCATGACTCCGTTAAAACCAATTTTTTCCCTTTTAAGGGATATATTAGCGAAATAATGCTCAAACAAGAAAATTTTAAAATTTCATTAAAATGCGAGGGTGTTTGGTTACACTTTTATTGGCAATGACAATATAAAAGCGAAAGAAGAAACAAGCCTGGAACCTGTCCTAGACGTAAAATTTTCTAAGGTTGTTGGCATTCCAACTTCGAGGTACAGTCATGCCGTCTGCATCAGCTAACTGGTACGCACCTTTTCCATGAACCTTTACCACCTTGTAGGGGCCTTCCCAGTTCAGGTCGAGTTTTTCCTGAGGACCATGCCTACTAACCTCATTCTTTCGTAGTACTAGATCTCCTTCTTTGAAGTAGGAGTGTTTGACTTTAGAGTTGTAATATTGTGATATCCTTTGCTTGTATTTGGCCATTCGGATGTAGGCCACCTCCCTGGCTTCCTTTAGGTCATTTTTGGAATGCCAAATTTCAACGTCTTGATCTGCTCTGGTATGGAGCTCGGTCCTCGGAGAGGTTAACCCGATCTCTGCTGGAATGACTGCTTCACATCCATAAGCTAAGGAAAAAGGAGTTTCTCCGGTAGCCGAGTTTGGAGTCATTCTGTATGCCCAAAGTATGTTGGGTAAATGTTCGACCCAATTCTCTCCTTTTTCCTCCAACCTTTTCTTCAGCCCGACCTTAATTTGCCTGTTTGTCTCCCCGACCTGGCCATTGGCTTGAGGATAACCGACAGAGGTAGAGTGTTGGATTATGCCCAGCTCGGCACACCAGGATTTGACTGTTCTGTCTCCAAATTGCGTTCCGTTGTCTGATACCAAGATCCTGGGTATTCCATATCTACAGACAATGCTTTTCCATAAAAACCTTTGAATGGCCTTTCCGGTGATGGTGGTTAGGGCCTTGGCCTCCACCCATTTAGTAAAAAATAATCAACTGCCACAACCAGAAACCGTAGTTTGCCTGGAGCTCGAGGAAGGGGCCCAACTAGGTCTACCCTCCACTGATAAAAAGGCCAAGGAGAAACCATAGGAATCATGTCTTGCGACAGCTGATGAGACAAGTTATCATGCACCTGGCATGACTTGCACCTTATGACCAGATCATTCACATCGACTTGCATGGTCGGCCAGTAGTATCCAAACAAATAGCATTTTCTATCCAAGGTGCGTGCTCCAGCGTGGTTACTACAGATGCCGAGATGAATTTCCCTGAGTAGATAGTTTCCTTCCTCCTTGGTAGCACATTTCAACCAAGGTGATATAAATGAGCGTCTATATAGAACTTCATCACAGAGAGCATACCTGCTTGCTTGTAGCCTTATCTTCGGGACTGGGATTTGTCAGTCGGTAAGATGCCATGCTTCAGATAAGACACTATGAGGTCCATCCAGGTGCTTTGCTGACTGACTGGTTGAACTTCACTCAGGACATAACTATGCTCGGCCAGCTCTTCTACCAGGACTTTTTTGTTTGACAAGAAGTTGGAAGCCAACTTTGAGAGGGCGTCAGCTATCTTATTCTTGGATCGAGAGACCTGCTCGATCTGAGCTGACTTGAAATATTTTAGCAATGCTTGGGCTGCTGCCAGGTACTTTTTCATTGATTCCTCCTTCGCTTCATACTCCCCTTTAACATGATTGACCACCAGTTGGGAATCAGTGAACACTTTAGGTTAACCGCACCGAGCTTGATGGCTAGTCCGAGCCCAGTGATTGCGTTGTTCGTTGCCTTGAACTTGAAACACAGGGCATACGGGAATTCTTCTCCTTTTGGTCTAAGGAGTAGGAGACCTGCCCCTGCTCATTCTTTCCCTGATGCGCCGTGAAAAAAAAGAGTCCATGTCTCGACCTGCTCTGCTGATGGTTCTTTTCAACTTCAAATTGAATTCCTTCAGCTAAGAAGTCTGCTAAAGCTTGAGCTTTTATAGCAGTCCTGGGTTGGAAATCTAGGTCATACTCTGCAAGTTCTATAACCCAGTTAGCTAGTCTGACCGAGGTGTTTGGTCGAGCCAAAATCTGACGCAGGGGCTGATCTGTTACCACGGTGATCGGATGTGCTTGAAAGTATGGTCTCAACTTTCTTGAGGCGTGCACCAAAGCCAAGGCTAGTTTTTCCGCATTGGTGTACCTGACCTCTGGTCCATGTAAAGCCCTGCTTACATAGAATACTGGTGTCTGTATATGATCCTCCTCTCTAATTAAAACAGCACTGATTGCTTCATCTACAACTGCTAAGTATATGAGTAGAGTTTCGCCTTCCCGAGGGGACGTCAAGGTTGGCAGTTCAGCAAAGTATGTTTTGAGGTCCTCAAATTCCTTTTGGCTATCCTCGTTCCACTAGAAATGACTTGTCTTCCTTAGGTTTTTAAAAAATGGTAAGGCCCGTTGTGCCGATCTGGACATAAATCTATTCAGTGCAGCCATACGGCTTGTCAATCTCTGTACCTCCTTAATGCTCCTGGGAGGCGGCATCATCCTTAGTGCCTCGACCTTGTCTGGGTTGGCCTTAATGCCTTCTTTTGAGATCATATACCCCAAGAATTTGCCTGACCTGACCCCAAACGTACATTTCTTGAGGTTAAGCTTCATTTGGGTCTACCTGAGTACCTGAAATACTTCTCGGACATCCATCATGTATTGATCGAGAGACCTGCTCTTGATCAAGAGATCATCCACATAGACCTCCATGCATCTTCCGATCTGCTTCTCGAAGATTTTATTTACTGCCCTTTGATAGGTGGCCCCAGCATTCTTGAGCCCAAATGGCATTGTAACATAACAGAAAGTACCCAACTCTGTAATAAACGCATTTTTTCTGCATCGTAGGGGTCCATAGCTATTTGACGGTACCCCTTGTACGCGTCTAGGAATGCAAAAATCTCAAACCTCACAGTAGAGTCTACTAACCTGTCGATCTTAGGAGTGGGTAGCAATCCTTGGGGCAGGCCTTATTCAAATCGGTGAAGTCCACGCACATTCGCCAACTCCCATCTGGATTTTTTACTAAGACTAGGTTAGCGAGCCAGCTCGGATACACCACTTCCCGTATAATCCCTGCTTGTAGCAGCTTCTCAACTTCCTTCTGGATGGCATCCATTCTGTCTTTGGAAAATGTCCTTTTCTTTTGCCGAAGTGGCTTCCGGGTAGGATCAACATGAAGTCTGTGCAGAGCCAACTCGGGTGACAGACCTGGCATGTCATCAGTTTTCCACGTGAATACATCTCTGAATTCTCTTAATATCTTAATAAGTTCTTCTTTCTGTTTCTCAGGAATCCATGACCCCATGTTCACACTTAAA